>CM075208.1:3194379-3794379 GCA_037577465.1 Liposcelis bostrychophila | reverse complement strand
TTTAATTCGAGGAAAATTTATCTGGCCATTTTTTTTTATCCGTTTTGTTTTGACAATCAGTTGTGAATAATCAAAAATAATCGAAATCGATTTCACGAATGAAAAATAGTTAATAAAGACGACAGCTGACGGCGTCAGCAATTTTATTTTGTAATGACGTGCGTCACCGTTTGGAAATTCGATCTTTTTAGAGGGTGTAACGAACGCATAAATCGTGTAAAATATTAGACCTGATGATGATCCTCAAAGGGGTCATCTTATTTTACAACTTTCTGTATAAACCGTGAGGAAATAACGCTTTTCTCCTTCCATTACAGAGCCATTTCCGAAAAGGTTTCTAATTTTCGACTTTTTCTTTTCCGTTTAATCGTCACCCGTCGAATTTCGAAATCCATGCTTTTTGAGCTAGGATTTTTAATGCTCAAAAAAATTTCCCCGAAGGAAAATCCCGAGAAGCATTTTCGTCTTGAATGAGTGGATTTCTTCCGTAGTTAAGCAGCTTAACGTTTTGTTGATTTAAATTTAAAGACGATAGATCTGTTTGAAAATTGAAAGGTTTGCATTTTGCGAATGACGTACAACAAGGGGATTTCGATGAATAGCGATTCCTGGAATTTTGGCAGCATTTCTGCCGAAATGAAAATTTACGAAATACTCAACGCGTCAAGACTATGAAACAGACAGTTCTGAGATGTGATTTCGTGTCGATGGAAAATAGTGTGAAAATATTGGAAGCAAGGGGTTAAAGAATTATGAGACAGAACGAAACTTGAACACTCAATTTTCTGGACATTGCTGGGGAGCTAGTGATCAAAAAAATATATCATAAATAAATTCCCGGAAAGTTTCCCATGCGTTGAATAATTGTTGGACTTCAACTAAATATTCCGGATAAAATTCCCAGAGTTTTTTTCCAGAGGAAATTTTACAAAAAATAAATAAATATACCGAAAAAAATAAATTCCCGGGAATTTACCATCTTTACGCATCAGTTACCAAACTTGAACTTCGAATCAACCCTTTGAAGCCCAACAACTTTTTTCTTTTCTCATTTCGTCTTTGACTTTCCTTTCATTCTTACGCTCATCGCATTTTATCTACTTTCATCACTTCCGGTTTCTTTTTTTCCTTGACAAAAAAAGAAGGAATGATTTCAATTGTTTAGACCGTTTCAACAATAAAAAAAAAGGAACAGAAAAGAAATATTTTTCTACCTTTTTCTTTTCTCATAGCAAAAAATTTATCAAAGATATTTTTATTTTAATTTTTTTTTTATTTTATTTTTTCTTTTTTTTTTTTTGATTAAAATATGAAAAGACCAAGTCAGATTGTCAAGGAAATCTGGTTTCCATGGAAACGCATTGAAAAAGAGCAAGCAACGTGTAGGTAAGGTAACAAAATCCCATTGAATGTAAAAACATCGAGAAAGTTATGAGGTTATCTCTTGCAGCGCCCTGTTTGTTTACTCTTGCTCCGTTCCGTTTGCCAATGTCTTCGTTCAATAAAAGTGGCCCTGCATGTTTGTCCCCTTTTTTTTTCCACAGACCCCCCCCCCCCCACCGCCCCCTTCTCTCAAGCGGTTCTTTCCCCCTTTTTTTTTCTCCTTTCCGATACGATATATCATCCGACCACCAAAACAATCGCATAAATTTCTTTTCCATCGGAATTTCTTGATTAATCAAGGGTTTCACGAAGATCCGATGTATTTTCCCCTCTTTTTTTTTTTTTTTTTAAATTTTTATTTTTGAAAACCAGTTGAAACTTAAGTCAAGGACAGTAACAAATACCGCAAATGTTACTGTATTTCGAACACGAATCTCAAAAAAAAAAAAAAAAAAAAATGCTTTTAAAACTACCAGCTGAAGAAGCTGTGAATAAATTTATCAAAAGCAAATTATTTGATCGTAAAAATTTTCTTAAAAAATTTGCAAGTGTCGATAGCCGGAGAAAAATGTGGAGTGCATAAAACGTCAGAAAGAAGTCAACAGGCATGGACGAATTTACGAGTAAAATCGAAGTTAAAATGACGTTTTCAAGAATGACCGGTAATACAATTTGTCAGTGAATGACGTCAAGAAGACGTTTTTTTGACGCCTTAAAGGGATGACAACCGCAACTTATGAAACCGGAAGAAATTAAATTGAGGAATTGAATTTGGGGATTGATTTTCTCAAAGGAAGTTTCCTCCAGGAAATTTCTCAAAAATAAATTTTTATTTATACCGTGTTCATGTTTGTTTTGAATTCCATATTTTTGCAAGCAGACGGTCTTATTTTTCATTGATTGCACTCGTTTCGTAATAGCGACATCTACAGTCAAAAAACTGTTTACTGGTAGCCAGTCAAAAATGAACTGGATTTTGCGCCTAATAAAAAATTGACTAGTGACCATGAAAATTTTACTAACAACTAGCCAAATTTTCCCAGCCACTAACCAAATGCACCAATCAAAATTTTACTTAAGCCGTATTTTTTTCAGTGTATGTAAAAGATTGGAACTAAAATATGAACTTTAATTCAAATCCTTCTTTGAATAGTAAACGAGCCACCGTCTCACACGTCAGGCAACGTCTATAAGTTGCCTGACCTGTAAGACCGTGTGCAGTTGAGTCAATAAATGAAAATCGAAAGAAAATCTCGGTATTCTAGGATGTTGGTAACATTTTTCTACTGTTTGTTTACAAATGATACATAAATAAAAATAACTTCAATAATTTAAAAAAAAAGGCATCCTAAATTTTCCCAAATAAAAACGGATGGTTTAAAAACAAACAATCAATAGCCAGACAAAGAGGGGAAGCGTATGTATCAGTATCCGTTAAAAAAGATGAAAATAATGAATGTAATAAAAATAAAATAGATATTCCGGAAAAGCAAAGCCCGGGGGATTCCGCATTGTGTAGTAGAGACACTCCAAGGAACCCTCTCCAATTTTTAGCTAATTATACATACCGCCGGGTATTTTATTTATAAACGGATTTATCAAATTCAAGTATCTACTTTGAATGTTTTTCGTTCTTTAGTTGAATTTAATTTAATTTAATTAATTTAATTATTGGCCTTTCTGTCGCCAATTACAACAATTAATTACAACTACAAATATATATCACAGATGAAAAAAAAAAAAAAAAAAAAAAGGTATCTGAAATTAGCCCATGGAGCTGCGTCAAAAACGTGAAGAAAGAAAAAAAAAATTGAAATTAAAATGGGGTGCCTTTTTGGACGCCTGTTGTCTGAATTTTTTTGAGAGCGTTTTCTAACGTCCTCCTTCTTCCACTAATGTCTTCACTTATTTTGCAAATATTTTATACACTTTTTCGTAAAGTAGGAAACCTTTCCCATAAAGCGAAAAACTTTTACCAACGCTAGAAAGAGCAGGGGATACGAATAAAGACTCAAATTCAAAACTAAGGGACACCGTATTGACAAGTAAAAGTTACCGCTTTTACTTATTTAAATCCTTAAATTTTTTTTACTGAATTAAAAAAAAAAAAAAAGGATCAATATATCCAATAATATCGATAGATCCCGACAAAAAATATATCAACAGCTCCGTTTACAATTGTATAATAGAGCTTCCACCTCCTTTTTTTCGTTGTTTACGTCTACTCAATTTTCGAAAACCGATCTACTCAATCAACCCAAGAAAAAGTGCGTTATATCATTGCGTTATAAAAACTTAAAATTTGATATAAAATTTTATAACCCACCAAAAAAGCCTATGTTTTATAACTAGTTATAAAATTTTATAACTCCAATGGGTTATAAGTTTTTATAACTTTTTTATAAGTTTTTATGTTTCATAATTTAGTGAATCGAGTGATAATTGTAAAAATGAAAGCAAGCAGATATATGCTAGATGCATGAAGGATTCAGTAAGTAACAAGAGATAAAAATTTCTTTGTGATATTTGCTCATTTTTCCTCTCTGTGATAATTAAATTTTTGTATTTTATAGGAACTGTAACCAAATTGAATCTGTAATAGGCAGCTGAGGCTGTTGATTTCAATATATTCAAATAATAATATGTTAGCGAAGAATTCATTTCACAGTTTGAAGGGAAATCCATGCAAAAATGATCACCATGTTATGTGAATGGAACAGGAAAAGTATAAAACCAAAAGACTGTAAGTATCTTAAATAGTTTAATTATTTTCATAAATTTTATAAAAAAAAAAAAAAAAAAAAAAACAAGTTAACAAGATTGAAGGAGGATAGAATACAAAAAAGTTTGAGCAATAACAAAAAACTTTTGTTTCATTTATGCATATTTTTTATAATCAAAATTATGATTTTTAATCACATTCATATCGATTAGGGAAAACTGTGACGAATAATTGACCATTACACTGAACTAATATTGCTTTTTCGATGATATCTTTTGCAGAAACTATCATTTTTTTTTCGGTTAAAAACATTTTTTCATATGCTCAGGCAATAACTTGTCAAATTCAACCTTATTTACGTGGTTTCCTATTACTAAAACTGCATTGCACGTGTAAATGATTTTTATTATCTCTATAATTTGATTGTTTCTCAAAAGAGCTAGTCGGTCGCAACATTTTTCTGACCTCATGTCCGAAAATTTATCGAAATACTTTATACCGTCTTTTATAAATGAACGTGACCTCAAAAACTTTACCGGACTTTCAAAAAACGAACGTAACATTTTATTTTCATCAGGAGTTGGTTGGTATTCTTCGGGATCACCAAATAATGTGATTCCATCGATTTCCTTATATTGTTTAACTCTTGGAAAGTATAAAAGCGGGTTTATAAATTCCAAGACTTTTTCATGAATTACATTTTCAGAAATTAGCTTGGATATATGTTTTGACATGATAAATTTGGAAGCATTTGTGCCATTACCCCCCGTGTACCTAAAACAAATCTTAAAAGATCTTTATTTCCAGATTCAAAAGGAAAGGCAGAAAAAGCCCAAAGTGGCCCACAAAATCTTACACATCTACCTAAGTGACTTAAAAGATGTAGATTAAATTTCATGTTAATTTTCCCATACAACTTTTGATAATCTTTCACAAATTGGATCAATTTTTTTCCCCTAGATTAATGTTTTCATCTGAAATATTTTCGCCACAGAAGAAGTAAACTGCATTTACTAATAACAAAAAATGTCGTAAATATCGAGGTGGTAATATATCTTTTAGGACGGGAACAGCGCAGTGAATAAAAAAGTTCGCCATTGGTTCGCCTTCCAATGATCCCGCTCCGTTATCGAGGTTATCGATCTTGCGATTGATCGTGGTAGTTTCATAGTACTCAATCTCTTATCGACTTCTTTCATTTTATTACCAATGTAGTATGGCTTGTCCTTTGACGTTGAATCAAACCATAGCTTGACAGTAGTTTTTACAACACCAAGAAGCACGCAATGCATATAGTCGATAACCATCCCCTCCACTAGGTTGAAGCAGAAAAGGAATGCCAGGATGGATTTCCCTTTTATTCCTTTTACGGGTACATCGTCATCAGATTCTAAGCACTGTTCCATTATTTCACGTACTTCTTCATCGGTCCGTAAAGGTGGTTCCTTGTCCATAATGGTGTATCTTACTTGTTTCGTCCCTTGTATAAGTTCTCCGGGATGGAGACAGTACGGGCATCCGTAGTACCCGTTGAACTGATTCATTTCTTGAAGTTTGGGTTTAGCTGTTGAATCAGCACAAACAAGCTTACAAAATACCTTGGTTGTAATTTCTTCCCCCCCTCTTTGCCATTTGAAACCTTGTTGCTTTAATTCATTTAGTTCCTGAACAAAAGGTAAAAGAAAAAGATCCATTGGCGGCGATCTGTCATCGAACCAAAGTCCATTAAGGATCCTATTTTCAAATTTGAAACGTTTATTCGGTGGCAGTTCGTTAACTTCACATTGGACTGGCCATAACGAGCTTTGGGACGACTTGAAAACTGGTACACCATCGGTATTCATAAGCAGTGAAATATCCAGATTATTTTTATCATAACAGTCTCCGATATTCCCTTCTTGATCTTTTAATAATAAACCAATATCTGACGAATTTCTCTCTAAGATCTCTTTGATTTGTGGCCGGATACTAATAGTTATGAAAAATTTTGCTCTGGAAACTTCATCGCACGTTGAGCATTCAAACCTCTGAAGATCTGATTTGGTACCCTTTTCAATATATGTAAAGCAAGCAGCGCAGTAATAATGATAATGAATCAAATCGGTGTTTCCAAAAATTCTATTAAAAACATAAGACGTTTCTGAAAGGGCCCCTTCGTCTTCTAATATAAAGTTTGTGTATCGTATTAGATCCGTGATAAAATCTTGCACCATGCCATAGCGAATATGCATATTTAAGATAATGATGAGCGCGTCCAATTTTGAAATGGTACTCCCTCTTGTCAAAGGCTCCAGTAGATTATATTTGGTGAAATACTCTGATGAAATCCCTTTAAAGTCGGCCTCTGTTTTCTTTCCTGGTAATTTTTTTGATCTATTACCGCATCTAAAGATGAAAAAAATATTTTATTCTCATATTAAATAATTATTTAAACCATATCGCAGCGCCACTGATTAGATATTTACTTATGGTCATTTTCTGTTTCGTCGTCTTCTAAAAAAACCTCTTCCCAAGGACTGACTATCAAATCATGTGTCGAAGTTCCTCTGCTAACAACTTCGCATTTTTTTTGTTTCTTGCAAGGCACGTTTTGTAAATTATTTATGTCGGCATCCTTTGTAGAATTTGAAGGCAGATGATCGGCGTTTGAATCGTTTGAAAAGAGGTTTTCGGCACTCGGTGTCCTTAAAATGTTGGTCGTAGACAAATTTTCAGCTCTAAAAATTATATAATCAGGAATGAATATATCTAATCTAGGTTTTTAAAATATATCCTTTTCAAACAAAGAGTTAACTAAAGTATGTAACTTTTAACTTACATTTGTGAATTAAGTTCTGCCATTCTTTTCAGCCCTCTTCTTTCCGAATTTTCCGGGAGATCATATAAATCAGGATAGGATAAATGTAATAAATAATACTTCGGTCTTTCCATATCTTTAAAGCTATCACACACATAAAACTTAAAAAAAATCAAATACATACAAATGTGCAACATTGCCGATGCATCGAAACAAAGTTTAAAAGTTTTGGCGAAAATAGAAAATATTTTCAATTTTTTTTTTTTAAATAAATGAACAAGTCTGGAATTCGAAAAACAAAAAAAACAAAGGAAAATTGTTTACGTTTTTAACGTGGAAGTAAATAGAAGTCTGTAAAATGGAAGAACATTATTATTATGTTGTCTTTATTAACGATTCAAAAACAAAAATCGTTTCCAAAAACTTTATTAAATCCTTAGATAGTGAAATTGTTAAAAACAAAGTATTAAAAATTTTTTGGTCGAAAAATGGTAAAAGTACTCCACAAAGTGAAACAAGAAGAAAAGGTTTTGTAAAGGAATTTTCACGGTCCGAGGGAAAAAAAGAGGCAGGATTTTACGACGGGATGGTTCTTTTGGGTCCTGGTAATGAATCGCTTTTATTATTTTAGACTTCGGTGCGGAGTAATTCTAATTATTCCGGTGCATAATTTTTAGTAAATTTTTAGCAAATCGCAAAGCAACTGAATTTGCATGATGTTTCTATTCATATGCCAAATAACTCTTTCATTTATTATTTTCATTTATTTATTATTATTTACTCCTTTTATTATTTAATGCTTTTAGAAAAGTGACCAAATATTTTTTTATTCCAGATAAGAAAACCAATTTAGAGCAAATTATTAAAAGTAAAAGGATCCCCATTCCAAATGTAAAGTATCTGAACGATTCAATATCTAAGAAAAATATTGAAAAGAGTCCTAAAAAGGTACAGAGCTTCTTTCCTTATACTTTCTTTAAAAAATAAATTTATTTGTAATAAATTTTTTCCAGCCTCCCGCAAAATATGTAAGAGTTAGCGCAAAAAAAAGCAATTTAAATGCCTTTAACAAAACTATAGAAAACAACATTGGGGGACTTGCAGTGAGTTAATTTTTTGAAAATCATTATATTAAGATACGAAAAAATGCTATCAATATTTTTTCACGTTTTCAGCCTGTACATGTGGATGTCGTTACCGAAGTCGAAGCCAAGGAACCTGCCGTAAGTTATTTTTTAAAAAAAATTTTGATTTAATTAGGAGAGAATATTTACTGGTATATCCCTATTTTTTCAGCCTATCCATCAGACCGCCGAAATCGAAATCGAAACTGAGGAAATTACGGTATGATAAAAATTAATTATTTCAATTTGATATCTAGGTAAAATTATCTTAACACTATTTTTTTTCCAGCCTATTTATCGGTCTGCCGAGAAGGAATCAATAAAAAAGAATTTTTCTTTCTTAAATAAGATACAAGATGACAAAAATTTTGGAGTCAAATTCGATTTAATAGAAAAAGGTTTGGAAAAGATTTTTGAACCGGACCATGAAAACCGTTCGGAAAACGAATCTCGTGGCATCTCATGTACATCCACATGCATTGCTAAAATTCATACGGTACTATTTTTACTATCTCAATATTCATATTTTCTTACATTGAAATTGATTAAATTTAATTTTTTTTCAGATCAAAGACGCCGTCAAAGTAGACAATCCGAATGATGGCACATATCATGAAGACGATATGCTTGAGAAAAAAAATGGTGAAAGTTTTCAAATGCCATGTGAAGATATTTCGAAAAAACCAAAAGCGGGAAAAGGGAGAAATTCGGATGGGAATTTAACTTCAGATGCTGCTGACAATCAACCGGTAATATTCTTATTGACTAAATCTAGTTATTTCAGAAGTGTTTAAACGTTAAGCGAAAAATTATTTCCATATCAAGGACGATCCGGCCGTAACGGGTAATGCAATCGAAAATGAGTTGTTGGATGCTGATAAAACTCGTGCCGATGAAAGTGATTCTAAGAAAAATGACATTGAAAGCAAACAAGCAATTAATGAAAGGGATGATAATGACGATAATGATGACGAAAGCGATGGTAGTCACTATAATGAAAAAAAAAAAGTAGGTGCAACAAGAAGTTCGATTTTTTTTAAGAATTGTATTTTTATTCTACAACATATTTGGGTTGTTTGCAGGAAAAAACTGAGATCAGTTTGATGGACGTTACCAGGGCTCAGGAAAGAGAAAATGAAGAACTGGCTCAGCCCGTATTTTCTCCGACGACGAATGAAGGTAAACGAAACCATGAGTTTTGTTATTTTTATGATTAATTTTAAGTTTAAATCCAGACGGCTCCCAAAACTTTCAAAACGGAAAAAAGCATGGTGATAATGTTGAAGCAAACGGTGTTAATCCGAACAAAGATTTTCCGGAGCCGGAAAATAAAAAGAATGACAAGACGAGGGATATCGATGATATTTCTGATCGTTGTAATGATTTAATGGAGGAACAACTTGATGAAATTTTCTCGACGCTAAGCGGGAATCATTCAGAGAAAAACGAGGTGAAAAAAGTGGGGAATTTGGATTCGAATGTAACTTTGGATGCTCCGGAGAATCACTCGGTAAAATAGTCATTCCCTGAACTTTGCCTAATTATTTTAGAAATATTTAATATTGAAGCATACCATTTCTATTTTTAGATCCAGGAAGAACTAGCAGTAAGGAAGAATGATTCGAAGAAAAATGATACTGAAAGCAAACAAGCAATTAATGAAAGGGATGATAATGACGATAATGATGACGACAGCGATGGTAGTCACTATAATGAAAAAAAAAAAGTAGGTGCAACAAGAAGTTGGATTTTTTTTAAGAATTGTATTTTTATTCTACAACATATTTGGGTTGTTTGTAGGAAAAAACTGAGATCAGTTTGATGGACGTTACCAGGGCTCAGGAAAGAGAAAATGAAGAATTGGCTCAGCCCGTATTTTCTCCGACGACGAATGAAGGTAAACGAAACCATGAGTTTTGTTATTTTTATGATTAATTTTAAGTTTAAATCCAGACGGCTCCCAAAACTTTCAAAACGGAAAAAAGCATGGTGATAATGTTGAAGCAAACGGTGTTGATCCGAACAAAGATTTTCCGGAGCCGGCAAATAAAAAGAATGACAAGACGAGGGATATCGATGATATTTCTGATCGTTGTAATGATTTAATGGAGGAACAACTTGATGAAATTTTCTCGACGCTAAGCGGGAATCATTCAGAGAAAAACGAGGTGAAAAAAGTGGGGAATTTGGATTCGAATGTAACTTTGGATGCTCCGGAGAATCACTCGGTAAAATAGTCATTCCCTGAACTTTACCTAATTATTTTAGAAATATTTAAAATTGAAGCATACCATTCATATTTTTAGATCCAGGAAGAATTAGCAGTAAGGAATGAAACAAACAAAGCTAGTCCGTTGGACATTGATAAAAATCCTGTGCTTTTCAACCCTAGCATCAGTGAATGTGATTTTGGAAAAAACAGTACTGGAAACAAACAACAAAAGTAGGAGAAAATGAAAGGAACGAAGATGACGACTCTGACGATACGAGCGAAAGCCATTGCGATGGCTACCATGATAAAGTAGAAAATAAAATTTTTTCTTAATTGAGTTTTATTTTTATTTTAAAAAACTTTGGATTTTTTTAGGAAAAAACTGGGAGCAGATTGATTGCCATGATTAAAGCTCGAAAAAAAGAAAACGAAGAATTAATACGGACCATACTTCCTCCTGCGATGCGCAAAGGTAAAGGCACCGAGTCAAGTACATAGCCAGTCCGAGGAAAGCGTAATGGTTTCTAAAGGGGCTCCAAATGACCCTCTAGAGACAAAAATTATAGAAAGGCTCGAACCTTCTATGGAAGAGCTAGCCCCTTAAGAGGAGGCTTCACGGAATTCGAGAAAGAATGGCTGTTTTGTTGAACACTCGATTTACGGGGAAAAAAATCGAATTTCAGGTATCTAACGAACTCCTTTGACTTCTTGTATTTTTGGTAAAAGTTTCAGCTTGTTCCAAGCAAACAAAAACCAGGAAAACAAAATCAAAGATTTTTGACCGCAATTTTTTTTGAAATTATTTTCCCGCGGTCCATACATTTTAGAAAAGTTGAAACTTGCACTAAAATTTCCGGGATATATCAGAGGAGTTCGTTAGATACCTAAAATTTGGATTTTTTCATCGTAAATCGAGTATTCGACAAAACAGCCATTCCTTCTTGTATTACATGAAGCCTCCTCTTAATTAGCTTCAGCCTGGCTATAGGCCTGACACGAGTTGTATGGCATTTATGATTAGTCTAAAACCGTTATGCAGTGGGGTCGCAAAAACTGAAAAGGAGCTGCGATGAAGAAAAATCGCAATGCACCGATTGTCCGTCTCGAGAAAAGCGCAGTAAAATTGATGGAATGCCTAGTAATGATTTCTCAGACAAAACTAAATCGAAAATCGATAGCAGTTCGGATCAAAATGTACTTTTTTCTGACGGAGAAGACAAAAGCAGTGGATCAATTACAATCAAGTCTTTGAAATATTTTGAGAGGATGAAAAAAAGTATAAATGACAGAATAGACAATTGTGAAAAAAATCTTTCCACCGAAATGTCAAGGATTGCAACAGCACTGGAAAAAGCTAGAGATTTTATTTCCGAGACCCGAGGTTTCCAAGATGCTGGGAATAGCTCGGCATGTACAGTACAAGAAACAACAAATAGCAAGTCTTGGTTATTTAATTTCCCTGTAAAAGAGAACATCCAGGTCATAATGATAATAATTAATTCTCTTCAGTCGATCCTTATTTTTTTTTCCGATTTATTCGTTTATTTACTTATTTTTTTGCTTTCTAATATCCTGCTTTAGGATGGAAAAATTGAAATCGCTGAAAACTGCCAAGTTGATGTTAGGATGTGGAATTCGACCGTGGGTGCAATTGATAGAACAGAATCAGGGGATTCAAAATTTGTACGATGTTTGTCTCTAATTTTCTGGACTCCTGAAGAACTTAAAAAAAATAATATAAGCGGTCACATTTGCAATAGATTGCAGGCTACCAGTAAAATTACGGATGTAGGGAAACTAGAAGGAAAAAAAATCAAGCACATCGAAGGTACATATACTTGATCACAAGACTTTTATACCAATTTTTGTAAAAATAATATTCATTTTTCTTATCTTTTTTTTTTAGAACTATTAAGAGCAAGGATTCGTAGATTTTCCCCTGGCCTACAGGAATGTGAAATTGAAAAACGGGTAAAAAAGACGAACTTGTATATAGGGCGGAAACGAAATTCTCTTCTCCAGAATGATAAAAAAAAAGAAAAAAGATTACGGAAGAGGCTGAAAATAATGAAACAAAGTGAAAATGAACTGGATGAAGAGGTTGCTGAAGATGAAACCTACGAAAATGAAGAAGTTGATGATGAAGACGAGTAATATTACTCGTTGTAATTACACTGGTCTACAAATTTTAACTTTGTTTATGTACCAGACTTAAAACTTCATTTTTTATACGTATTTTGGGTCGCCGAAACCCAATTTAACCACAATTTTGCTTTATCACCTCACATTTTTTTTCTGTGCATAGGTGTTAATTTTATGCCAAAACTGGGTGGCCAAAGACTTTCAATACTTACCGTGTCTAAAATAAGTAAAATATTGGGTCTAAAATACAGGTAATTGCCTCAATTTTTTTCGCTGATTCCAAATATAACCTCGAAAACTTAATAGGGCGCACGGTTATTGATATATTTCAGTAAATTAATAAAAAAAAGCTAAATTTTTGAATATTTTTTTAAATACGCCCGCTGCATTTTTTTTTTTTCAAATTATCGATTAAACTAGGTGTGATTTTTATTTGCTTTTAACCGTAGAATGCATCAATAAAAGTAAAAATCATGCACAATCTTTTCTTCTTCTGGTACAAGAAAATAAATGTGAGAAAAAAAATTAAAATTGGGCAGCATGAATAAGATAGTTAAAAAATCGTAATTTCAAATCGGCGTAAGTGATTCCAATTTTTTTTCGATCGCTAATTTCATATTTTAACATAATTTTTCCATAGGACCCTAATTGAGGACCATTAAAAAAGTGATTTAGATAAATTATACCATAATATAAAATTTTTCAGTGAATATTGTCTCCAGAGTGTCCAGAAAGATCCTCAAATGGGGCATAACGACCAAATTATGATAAAATATGAAAATACATGAAATTAGAGACCGAAAAATCTAGGAACCACTCACCCTGATTTGAATTTACGATTTTTTGAACTATCTTATTCATGCTGCCCAATTTTAATTTTTTTTCTCACATTTATTTTCTTGTACCAGAAGAAGAAAAGATTGTGCATGATTTTTACTTTTATTGAAGCATTCTACGGTTAAAAGCAAATAAAAATCACACCTAGTTTAGTCCATAACCTGAAAAAAAAAATGCAGCGGGTGTATTTAAGAAAATATTCAAAAATTTAGCTTTTTTTTATTAATTTACTGAAATATATCAATAACCGTGCGCCCTATTAAATTTTCGAGGTTATATTTGGAATCAGCGAAAAAAATTGAGGCAATTACCTGTATTTTAAACCCAATATTTTACTTATTTTAGAGATGGTAAGTATTGAAAGTCTTTGGCCACCCAGTTTTGGCATAAAACTAACACCTATGCACAGAAAAAAAAAATGTGACGTGATAGAGCAAAATGGTGGTTAAATTGGGTTTCAGCGACCCAAAATACGTATAAAAAACCAAATTTTAATTTCTGGTACAAAACCACTGTAGACCAGTGTTATAATAAATATATGTTAATATTCCTTCTTAGTCACCCGTTAGTAATATATAATATTATTATATACCCGTAAATAATATTAATATTACTCTATTGTTAATAACTGTAATTTAATTAAAAGGGCTCATTCCATATCAAATGGACGATCGTTTTTTAAATTCAGTTTCTTCCTTTAACTTTGTTAAAGGCACATCACAATTGGTTTTAAGGCAGATCACAAAACAATTAAATTAATTAGAAAATTAAAATGATTGGCAAAGTCAATTAAAATTATTGGCATATATTTTTATAATAAAGTTATAAAAATTTATAACTTTTTTGAGTTATAAAAACTTATAACTAGTTATAAGTTTTTAAAACCCGCCAAAACGTTATAGAATTATAAAATTTTATAACGCACTTTTTCTTGGGAATCACTTTCTCAAAATCGTTTTTTTTTTTTCCTTTTTTCGGATTGTAAATCATGATCGATCTAAGATGTTTTAAAAAAATCAAAAGGAAAAAAAAAGGCTTAAAAAGAAATCTCGATACGATGAAAAAAAAAATGTTTTTAATTTTTGAAAAAATAAGACTCCAGTCCCAGATGTTTTGAATTGCACTTCTTTTTTTTTTTTGCACGCGACCCACCCTAACGACGGAGCAACCGAGGACGGGCAGGAATTTTAACGCTTTTCTAAGACGAAATTAAATAGAAAATAACATCGCGTTATGCAAATCGGATATAGAAGAAAGTACGTGAGGTTAAGGGAGGAGAGAAAAAAAAAGAAAAAAAAAAAAAAAAAAAAGAAAATCCTGACTCAAGCTTTTTTTTCTTAATAAAAATGATTTTCTTTCTTAATAATTCCCGCGAACAAATCAATAAAAAAAAAAGTAAATTTATTCCTATTAAACTTAATTAAACCAGACTTGGGTATAAAAAAAAAAAGGAATCCGATTTAGCTACAAGTTGTATCTCGGGAGGAAAAAAAAAATTTAATGTCGGGAAGAGAGAAAGCAAGCAACCCGACAACACGTGACTCACCAAGTTCGTGACCTCCCGAAGATTTTTTTTTTTTCCGAGGAAATTTGCATCTTGTTTTAGAAATAACGTTTTTCGAATACATTAGATTTCTTCTGTTTCTTAAAAAAAAAAAAAAGAAGAGAGCATTTTCCAGCAGCGCAAAGGAAAAACGAAAAAAAAAAAAAAAAAAAAATTAAAGAATAAACACGAGAGACAACGTAAAACTATTTCAGAACCGTACTCCTTAGTAGTTTATCCGTGAGATGAAGTTTCCCCGGATATAGCAAAGTAATCTTGAAAGAACAATTCGGAAAATCTAGTTAAAGAACTAAGCCCGTGTTTTTAAAAATTCATGACGGAATAAAAAGTACTTCTGCGAACTGATAGGAAAAAGAAAAAGTCCGCCCTTTCGCTTTTATCTTCATCCTGCATTTATTTTATTTGGGTTTTAGCTTTCACGAAAAATGGAATACAAAAAAAAAAAAAGCAAATAACTTGACGGGACGCCGAAGTAAAAATAACAAAAACATTAAAAAATAATCATTTTTTTTTTTTTCAAAAATAAAACAAAGTTCTTAACTGGCTCGATAAGTTAAATATTAAAAATATAAGTCGGGGATCCCGAAGCCATAAATTCGTCACAACACATGGAACTGAAATGCGTTTTGCTTTTCTACGAAAAACAACGAAAATAAATAGACTTTAGAATCTTGTTTTCGTTAACTGTCTTTCTTGCAGTGGGAAAAGACGTCTTCCCGCTTAAATTTATCGGCAACTTCCCTACCAGAAAAAAAGAAAAAAAAAAATGAAAGCGCATATATATTATGAATCCGATTTCGATCAAATCATTTATTGCGACAATAGGTATCGAAGTAGGAAACCATTATTTTGGTCGTAAATTTTCAGTCAACCTTTGACAAGGGAATGAAATATTCCTCGGACAATTTTTTTTTTCCCGCCATAAAATAACTCAAGGGAAATGGGTTTTTGTAAGAAAATTGCAAGAGGGGCTAGTTTAAACGTTTTTACCGATTTCGTCTTGCATCGAATACGGGGATTCCCGGGACAAGCACAAAATTATAAAAATATGGTTCAAATGTCTTATCGAATACTCTTTTAACGCCTATCTCATCATATTTAACTCATTGCACTGTCATTGACTTAAAATATTACGGGGGTAAAAAGAAAAAGGAAATAAAGCGAAAAACCGCCTTAGAAGATAAAGAAAATGTTTTGGAGGACATTAAAACTAAACAAGGAATGGCATATATTTTAAACAAAATTTTTTATTTTTTTTATTTTTGGAAAAAATTGAATATTTTTCTACTTTGGATAAAAAGGATGCTCTACCGATGAATTTGAGAATTTTATCAGATCGATCTCCTGCACATGGACTCAATTTTGTTTTTGTACAAAGGTTTTCCGTCTAAGGATTTAATTAAAATCGAATAATTTTTTTAAAATATGAGAATATTCCTTTTAACATTTTCCACAATTTTTTTTTACATGAAAATTCGCTTTTATTTTTAATTAAAATGTTTTTAAACTTTTTTACAAAAATAATTTGCAAAAATTGTAAACATGCTGGTTTTTTACTTATAAAAATTGGACCTTTTTTTTTTGAGAAAATTTCACAAAAACGCACCGTAAATGATAAAAGGATCAAAATTTCATGTAAAAAAAGCTGTAGAGAACGTTAAAAGGAATATTCCTACATTTTTTAAAAGTTTATTCGTTTCCGATTTAACTTTTGTAGTCGGAAAAATCTTTCTTCAAAAAATAAACAAACTTCCGCCCATTTTTAGGTTGCGGAAAAGCGATCAAGTAGGAATCGTAAACTCACACACCGGTGGAACCTCTTTTATTAAGGTGAGCAGAAACCAACCAAGTCTAACCAAGGGCAAAATCAGAAATCATTACTACTTATGACAAACACTAACCCCAATTACAATATAGAGCAAGTAAAATGTCTACTAGGGTGGGTTAAAACTGACGAATTTTGGAATTTGAAAACTCCTGATAGTGGAATACCTTTTGGCAACACTATTAACCCTAATTTTTTTCAGATATTTCAAGGTCATTTTCAGTTTGCGCAATGACCTTGAAGTTTTAGATAAGCCCATATAAGCCAAAAAATAAGAATTTTTGTTTTCTGAAAAAAGTATCGCCTCCTATCGGAAATTTTGCATAGATTACGAATATAAAGTTCAAAATCACTTTAGGAGTACGCAGTAGTCATGGCAGTAGGTAAATCGTATTTTTCTTTTTACGAAAAAACGACGATTAAGCTTTTAAAAAAAAATTAAGAAATCTTTGAAATCCTTTTCTAGAAATTTCTTACTTTTTGCGATTTGTCTTCGTTTTTTCATAAAAAGAAAAATACGATTTATCTACTGCCACGACTACTACATAAGTTAATAAATTAAAAATTATATTTCTTAAGCAAAAATTGGTGCAATACAAGTACAATTAAGAACGACGGGAGGAAAATCAATAGGCCGCTGGCATGTGTCAGCTCTTAAATATTTTCCCTTTTCAGAATAAAGGAACTTTATCTGTTTGACTTAGGCAAACTTTGATTACGGAGGCTTTGTTCTGTAGCAAATAAGAAAAAAATTACTTCAAAATTGATTTTCATTTTCTTTCACGTGATGCTTCAAAAAGCATACAAGTATGAAGTAACATCTTGTTCCAAAACAGTTCAAATTTCAAAAAGAAAAAAATATATAATTTTAAAAAAAACTGGCATTATACAGTATATAATTATGTACAATAATGGCATTAAAACATGACCTTGTAGCCGAAAATTTCAAAAATTAAAGTAATTCTGCTATGAAAAGGAAACGAAATACATCGTGTTCTATATAAAAAATCTGATCTTTAGCCATCCGTAGAGCACCGTAAAGATATACCCGAGTAGGCATGCGAAATCTGTCTTTAGTGGGGCAGATCTGTAGGAGTAGGGGATGAGTAGGGCATCTGCCCTAGCTGACGCTGATGGATTCGGAATCAGGGCTTCGAATTATATATAATATTTATTATATTATATTAACATTTTCTTGTATCTTTCTTATATTATATTAACATTATCTTTTGAGGGTTAACCTTCTGAGCCCTTGAAGACTGCAGGAAATTCCCTGGCACCTCGTAGTGGCTGAGATTCGAACCCAGACCAGAAGCTATGCTCTGCACACTATACTGGTCCATTTATACAAGATGACCTTTGGAAAATCTGGGAAAAAATAAGGTTAATAGCCTAGCCAAAAGGCACCCATTCCACTATCAGGAGTTCTCAAATTCCAAAATTTTTCAGTTTCGACACATCCTAATATAAACCAGTCGAACCTTTTTAAATTTTTTAAAAATAACCTTAAAAATAGCCTATAAGCTAAGAATTTTACCCCTTCAACCAATTTGAAGGGCGTTATGTTTATCGCTTCGTCTGGTTAATGGTCTATACGGCTGGCTGGCTGGCTGACTGACTGACTGCCGACTGACTGACTGCCGTGTGGCATGATTTTGGAATTCCCTTGTAACTTTGAAACGGAAATATGTAGAAATCTGAAAATTTCACAGTTGATTCTACATATTTTCCCGGAGGCCCTGTTGTAATTATCTTTTCGAAATTCCAAACAGTTTTTGAGTAAACCGAGAAATCCGAAAATATTTAAAATGTACAAAACACATAGCTTTAACTTATGGCGGAAGAAAAAAAAGAGAAAAACGGAAGGGTTTCGTTTGCTAGTGAGAAACTTTTTTTTTTCAGTGATGACCTATTCTTTTTTTGGGCTTATCCGACAGAGGAAGGTCCAACGTAATGTTTAAAATTTTCAAAATTAAAATCTGACAATATCAACAGGAATAAGTGGGTTTCAAAGTTAAGGTGGTTTACAGGGGAATACTCAGATCTCGAGTATTTGTGTGATTGTAATCGGAACCTTGAAGTGAGCCACATAAGATGACGGCGAAGCCCATTGACCATCGCATAAGCGTTCAGTCATTTTATAATTTTCATTCAACAGTAGAATGTTAGAAGGCTGGCGGTTAATACGAAATAACATTATTATCATTTAAATTAAATTATAAAAATAAAAAAAGATGGAAGAAATGTAACTTGTGAACAGCTGATTTTTTTTTTTTTTTTTTTTTTTTTTTTTTTGAAATTATTAGTTTTTGTGGAGCAGGCCTAAGCATTCTTAAATAATTTTTTTAAAAGAAATTAAAAATTAAAAAGAATTAATTAATGGGTGTTGCATTACAAATCCAGCGGGAAATTAAACAGGGGTCCGAAGCCGATGCCGGTGCCGGCCTCAGCCGGCTGAAATCTCGGGTGGATGCCAATGCCGATTCCATATTATTTATTTAACTCCCGATTCCGATTCCGATTCCGATTCCGATTCCGATCATATCCGATGCCGCCTCTGATTCCGATTTTAGTGAAAAAAAAAAGTCGTGGAGCCTAGACGATTTTTGAAATCAGGGGTCCGAATCAGATGCCGGTGCCGATGCTGATGTCAGCCGCGGCCGCGCCTAAATATCTCGGGTCGATGCCGATGCCGGTGCCGATTTGGGATAATTAAAAAAATCCGATGTCGGCATCGGCATTGACACCGGCTTCTGAATCGGACCCCTGATTTTAAAAACAATCTAGAATGGCTCTATGACTTTTTTTTCCCCACTAAAATCTGGATCAGAGACGGCATCGGATATGATCGATGCCTGGTGGCGTCGGCATCAGCATCGGATTCGGACGCCTGATCTTGAATAAATTTGATAAATAAGAATGGAGATCGATTTCTTGAGTAATTGAAAATTTATTATTTTAATCGAAATCTTGCAGTAAATTTGTGAATAAGAATCTGAATATATTTCGTGAACAGCTAAAAATTGGAATCTTGAAATAAATTTTGCAAATAGGAATCGGAATTGGCATCAACTTTTTTATTTAATAAAAAAAGAAAAATTGGAATAAGAACGACAAACAGAGCAAAAATTCTCAACTGGATTAGGACTCGGAATAAATCGAGTTAGAAAAAAATTAATTAGTCAGAATCAGAATGAAAATAAAAAAATTTGCAATTAACTAAAATGCGCAAAATAAATCGTCAAAAAAAAAAAAAAAAAAAAAAAAAAAAAAAAAAACCTTCAAAAATTAATGTAATTTTAAAAAACTGAAATGCGTTAAATAAATAAATTTTTAAAAAAAAAGAATACCCCTTCAACAAAAAGAACTAAAATGCAAAAAATAATTTTTTTTTTTTTTAATTTTTAAAAAAGAACTGAAAGGCAGAAAACGAGATCAATTTTCACTATATAGGTAAGAGTTTGATTTCCCGAAAAAATGAACCATGACCTTCAGATTTGAAAAATTTTCACTACACGCAATAAATAGGCCAATAAAAATGCATTCAAAGGACAAAAGAAGCGCAGAAAAAATTTTTGTTGAAGGAGCAAGTCCCCCTTTTTTTTAAAACTTGCTCCTTCAACAAAAATTTTTTCTGCGCTTCTTTTGTCCTTTGAATGCATTTTTATTGGCCTATTTATTGCGTGTAGTGAAAATTTTTCAAATCTGAAGGTCATGGTTCATTTTTTCGGGAAATCAAACTCTTACCTATATAGTGAAAATTGATCTCGTTTTCTGCCTTTCAGTTCTTTTTTAAAAATTAAAAAAAAAAAAAATTATTTTTTGCATTTTAGTTCTTTTTGTTGAAGGGGTATTCTTTTTTTTTAAAAATTTTATTAAATTCGAAGAGGTCCGACAAAACGTAAAAATTTGTATATGACGTAATGACTTTTTGACCGTTGACTTTTCCCGCAGTTTTGATCCAGATCAGCTGCTATTTTGAAAACCCAACGCAGCATTAGCCAGGATTATTTTTCGTCTCGTAAACCGTAAACAAAAGCATTCTTCCCCCGCATTAGGAGGAACAAAAAAAAAGTATATTTCTTCTTCCAAGTTTGACACGGTAATATATGGGAAGGAAGAAGTAAGAGAGAAAACTAGAAAACGAAGTAAAAAGGAAAAAAAAAAGGCAAAAGGGAAAAAACTCTTAACAAACTTGGCGTTATGAAAAATCTGAGCACTTTTCAGATGAGTTTTAAGATCCACTCATAATAACAATTTATGATTCCTTTTGTTTCGTCTTCCTCACAGAAAAAAAAAAAAATATAAAAGGAAGTTCCTCTCCTTGCCTTTTCCCTGGATATAAATCTCCTAGCGCCTGAAATTCTTTCAAGCACACACATACGCGTTTGAACGACTCGCCTTCCTCTTTTCTTTTTTTTATTTTATAAACTCCCCGTTAAAGAATTTTCACTTCCGAGTTAACCTTTTAACGAACCGCGCCTTCGCATATTTTTTCCCCCCGTATTGGAATATTTTAGAGATTGAAATTGGATTTAATTTGATTTCCGCCTCGTATCTAACCCCAAACTCGAGAGGGAAAGGGATTTACCCGGAAAAGTCAACCGCGTCCTCTGCATCTCTTAAGTGAAACTGCAAAACTTTTTTTTTTCTTTTTTTTTCTGCGCTAAAATCTAGGATTCATCCCGTAGAAAAAAGGTTTGGGGATGAAATCGTTTTAATTTAAAAAAATAAAGAATCTTGAGCTTTTTCTAATCCGTTTGGGATTTCAAGTGGGAATAAAAAAAAAATTGGAACTTTTATAGAAAAGAAAAAAAAATTAATTCAAGTTTTTCAGGCACGTTTTTTGCAATAAAATCGGAAACTTTTTTTTTCTTCTTCTTTTATCGATAAGAAGAAAAATCAAAAAAGATCGGTTTGTTTTTCGAAATTACCCTATTTTACATGACTGAAGATGACGTCATTAATTGCGACGCCCACAAAGCCTCAGAATCACGACACTTTTTTTTTAATGAGGGAGGGCACGTGCTTTTGCGATTTACCGCAAGCTGAACCCTAGCCCTGCGGTTTCTTTTTTCAGCCGTAAAAAAAAACACTGATTCGGATTCACGGTTTCTTTTGTCCTCATCGTTATATACTGGATTTTTTTTTTAATGCGTAAAAAAAAATTGCTCGCGTGTTTTACTACTTCAGTTGCATACATATATTTTTTTTATGATTTTAAATAAATATATCACGAAATTTTATCTCCAAAATTGGTCTGATTGTTCCTCCTTTTCAATTCAACCCGATTTGTCTGATTAGTTAGTTTCAGTTCTTAACCCCTTGCTGTCTAATGCATCCATATGGATGCACAACAAAATACTCCATAGCGACTGGTGCATCCATGGATGCACGATCCATGGATGCACCAGCAAAATTAAGGAAAATAATTATAAAACTTGGTCAGATTTTGACGAAACTTCGTAGGGGGGGGGGGGGGGGTACTCAAGGGTGCTCTTCTCAAATTTGAAGTCAGAATTTACCGATTTTTAGAAACAAAATGGCGGCAGACCCTTTAATGGCAGAACCTAACAGCTCATAAGTTATAGTTTTTTATTTTTGACAAGTAACTCTTTAAAAAAATAGTTAGTTGCCCTTGATAACTGCCCATAGTGAGTATTACTCGGAAAAAACAGATAGATGAAGCGGATATTGCGCCTATTATTAGCTTATGGCTATTAGTATAATGGTTTAGAGTTATTAAAAAAATAACTTTTTCAGTTGGAAAATTAAAAAAATAACTTTTTCTAAACTTTTTCGTAAAAATATTTTTGTAAGAGACCTTCTCGGGCTCCTACGTCGAAATAGACTCAAAATTCGGAATCTCTGACCTCAAAAACAGTTAGGCCATAATTTAAAATCCCTAAAAAATAATAAGTTGAGATTCTGGCGTTACATTTAACTCCTATGCACGGATTGCCTAACACTGGGTTGCAAGGCGTCGTACTTACTAGGGATGAGTTTAGGACCTCTTTGTAGTCCAGAAAAAACATTTACATCAGTCTTATAAATTCAGTCCGAGAGAGTCCGATCTTAAAAATAGGCGTAGACAGGAAAGAGTTAACATGAACCAATGGCATTCATTGTCATTTCATTTTCACTTTTAAACTAAGCTTTAATAATCTGAAAATATTGACGAGTCAAAAATCGTATTAATATTTATAAAAGAAAAAAAAAATTAAAAAAAAAAAAAAGAAATTATTGCAATGTGAACGAAAGGATCTTGCCCCCGACCCTGGGTAAATTTCAGGTACTGTAATTTTTCGAATAAAGTTCGTTGACCGTTTTTGTATTCCATTTATATAAAGAAATCATCCGAAACTTCATTGCATTTACCCAAGGCGATTTAATATTTGTGACGAGATATTTTTTACTTTAAAAAAGTCGGACGCACTAAGCTTGGCGATAGTTTAAGATTCAAAAATGCGTTCCGTAAGTGACAAAATGTTGAATTATAGGGGGAAAAAATCAAGATTCGAGCAAATAAATCGATCAAGACTGGAGCAATGTTGGTCGAATAAGAACCGACCAAAGATTGATGAAAGTAACGAAACAAACTATTTCAGACATGAATATCCAGTACTGATCCAAGACTAAATCTTGTTATTCCAAGACTGATCTAGCTTGATCCGATAAAACATTTCTACCAGGGCATCAGTGGAAGTAAATTTTCACTATAATGAGAAAGAAAATATTGTAAAGAAACTTCATCATCAACTAATAAGTTGCTTGATGTAAACGACCAGATATTATCTTGTGGAAGTCAGTTTCTTGATGGTTTTGAGTGTAGTGGTTCTTAAACACAGAATTTTCCAGAATATTCCCAGAACTTTTAGAATGTTCAACAAACTGAAGTGCTTCAACTGCATTAGAAAAAAAAAATGTTATTCCGGGAATAATTTAAAAATTAATAACATAAAAATTTGAAATAATGTTATATCTTACAGCTCCCTTCTTGAGGTGATAAATATTCGGGTCCAAGGCTTGCCTTTATTAAGAGCTCAAACCTTTATTTCATGTGCCTTTTTCTGCAACTAATTAAAAAATTAATTCAACTTCGAGACGTATAGTACGGTTGGCTAATCTTTGCCTCGAGCAGGATGCTAATATAGATTTTTTTCTATCTAAGACAATGCACTTTTTAACTCGTAATTTCTTTCATTTTATTATTACAGTATTTCTTCATTTAAGTTACTGTTTAATATTTGATCATTGTACCGTATTATTTAATGTTCCTTTTGCCGCATTCAGGGCCTTCGGGCCGTTGCGACTTTAAATAAAATACTTTAAAAAAAATGTATTTTAAAAAAAAAAGGACTTTGCACCGTCACATTTTATCCGAATCAAAATTTTCTTTTAGAAAAAAAAAAAAAAAAAAAATTGGTCACTAATTTTATTACTCAAAAACAGTTTTCGGAGGGAAAAAAAATAAATCCTCTTAAAAAATATTTTCCAGTACGGCACTGCAACAATTTTTTATATAATATGTATAAGGTAGGATTTCATAAATCCTCCAGCTGCAAAAGCATAATCCCTGGGATTAATTCAATTTCAAACAGCGCTTCCGTAATGCACTTCTCAGAAATTTTTTTTCTAATCCCGCATCCAGACGGAGTTTTTTAACCGCAAAAAAATAAAAAAAAATAAAAAAGCTGACTAAAGCCGAATTTTCTTTTTTTCTTTTTTTTTTAATTTTCTTTCAAAAACGAAATTACAGAAAAAAAAAAAAAAAGTCAAGACGAAATTGCTGATGATAAAATCTTGATAAGTTGAAAGATTTATCGAATAACAATCTGTAAGGGAAAAAGTTGGAGATTAACGATTAACCTCACAACCCGGGCGGAGAATTCCGGGATAATTATCAAGATAATCAAACAAACGGGTGAGAAAACTTGAATGGAAAAAGTTTAGATGCGATAGATCAACAAAATCAAAAGTGAAATCGTGATGTTCTTTAAAAAGAATTAATCTCATCTTTTCTCTTTTTTTTTTCTTAATAATCCGCTGTTGGTCTTTTTGATAAATTCTTCAATGGCTTGGGTTCATTTTTTGTTCGTTAAAGCCGATCGTGATACCATTGGTTTTAATTAATAATAATAATTACGATTTCATATAATGAGCCAACGAAAAAATAAGAAGAGACATCGTCCGCGGGTCACCCAAATAATGAAGATCTGAATTCCCGCACTGCTATTCAGAGGAGGAACGACAAAGCCACACGGATAAATCCTAGAAAATCCTCTTTTTCATTGAAAAGAGGAAAAAATTCAATTCCCTTAAAAATTCTTTTAAATTATTCTCCGAAATAAAAAAAGCACAAGTGATTAAAGATGTAGCAAGAATTACTTTCTGCATTACTAAATCTTATTGCAACTATTTCATTTAATTGGCAAAATGCCTTCTATTAAATAAAAAGCAGTGCATCCAATATTATTGACCGTGATTGTAGTCCAAGTTACGACTGTCGGGAACTCAAACATATTTTTTTCTTCCTCTCTACCAAGTTGCAAAAAATTTCATTCATTTAAATGTAGGAATCAAGAATTTTCCTTAGTCACTGCGAGCAAATCATTTTACCCGAACTTCGTTAATAGTGAGGATTAAACAGGGAACCCCCTAATTGACCCTGAACATCGTAACAGAACGGCAGAAGCAGAATTCGATAAAAGAAGGATTAAAGCTATTTGGTTGCTATGAGCAGGTAAATAATGGCAGCAACTATCACACTTTCAGTAGTCCGTAACATGCTACCACTTTAAAGGGAGGTGGTCCAAAACGTTAAGGTGTTCGAATTACTACTCTTTAGAACTCAAAGAACGAACGTTTTTTGGATACTGTTTTGATTTTGTATACTACGATGTTGTTTATCTTCTGATTTTAATTTTTAAAAGTAACATTATTTGTGTACGTGCATATGAAAACCTTCCACTTATGCAATCCGCTTATACCGTTTTAAAACTGAACAAAAAAAAAAAAACAATCTACTGTCATTTTTTAAGATGGCGATCCCGTAATACCTGATGATGACCCAAATGAAGTTTATCAGCGAGATTTTTTTTTTACAAGAAAACAACGACTTTTCAGTGAGCCTCTCCACTTATCAAACCAATCCAAATATTAATTAGGGACCGTCCATAAATTACGTAAGCATTTTGAGGGGGGAGGGGGTCTAAAATGGCCAAGGTCATGCTTACGTAATTTATGGACGATCCCCTCTGCCGTGAAAAGGGGAATCGACCTATCGCACATGTCTGGGTTGGCCATGTTTGTTTATAAGCTAAACATAAACAAACATGGCCCAGAGAAGTCCCAGAGAAGTGCGATAGGTCGATTCCCCTTTTCACGGCAGCCCTACCCAAAAATGATTTATTAAATAATGCGTTTGTAAACAAATCGTTTTCCAAAAGTGACAATAGCTTATTTTAGTTCAAATAAGCCGTGTAAGGCGCTACAAGTAGTTATAAGCGGATTGTATAAGTGAGAGGTTTTCATATGCAGGTACACATTTTTTTATTTAAAATCTTTTATATATTGTGGTATGAATACCCCTAGTTTGCATGTTGTCAAAACACAACCATCCTGTCCTTCCTTATTATGTTTATATCGCCTCACTCAAAACATCGACGGTATAAAACAAGCAGGATTTCCGAAGGAAATTGCCTTGTGTCGTTAGGACTCTGGTCCAGTAAGACGTTTGTCTTACTGTAACCCATTTCACCTTCATTTTGGATTCCCTTTTTTCTTTCTACACCGTTTCGGTCCTCACAATATTTTTATATATTTTACACCGAGAAGGAAGAATTGCAAAAACACAAGTTGCAACCACACAAGGAATTCGGTCAATGAGACATGCACTTGTATTTCTTTTTCTTTCTGCAGAGGCGTGCTAGCAGAGGCTTCTAGCAGAGGCTGCCAGAAGAATAAATTAAGTCATTGAAAACGGAAATACGAAAATACGTAACTGTCGAATTCAATGAATTAAATATGACAGAACACGTCACGGAAATGAAGGAGGATAATTCATCTTCTTTTCGGCATAATCAGGACATGAAGCCCTATGACCCGGCGCCTACCTTTACTAAGTTAGGTTTCTTGTGTAAGGTTTAGGCGCTACTACGTCATACCCCATAATGTATAGAGTCACGAGCTCCAAGAAGGGGCACTCATATCGCAAAAGATATTTTACGAATGAGCGGGACCTCCTTCATTTAGACAGGGAATCCGGACCCTGTAACACATCAGTCTTATTCACATAATACACGTATGAGTATCAGTGGTGAATGCTGGTGCACAGGAAAAAATTTTGTGCACTTTTAACACAATTTATATTTGAAAAACGGTCCAAACATTTTTATTTGTAAATAATATCAACAAATATTGCCCAGCAACGTGTGTCAAAATTAACATAAAAAGAGTTACATACAGGGTGGGTGGACTGAGTTTGTTAAAAATACACAAAACTTTTTACTGTGTGGAAAAAATCCTGACTGTAAATCAGGTTCGAACCAAGACTCCACACGAGGAGTCGAGTACGCTCGCCACTCAGCCGACGCTGCATCTATTTATTTATATCGATCTTAAATACAAAATCACCGAAATCATAAGAAGTACAGTACTTATACAGAAAAAAGGTTTTGTGTGTTTTTGACACATTTGTTAAGTCAAAAACGGTCCACACATTTTTATTTGTAAAGTTAACATAGATTGCCATAGCTAGCAACGTGTTGGTATCAACTTAAATAATACGTCAAAATTAACATTAAAAAAAAGTGACGTGCAGATTATGTGGACTGCGTATGTTAAAAATTCACAAAATGTTTTTCTGTGTAGGTGGTCCTCAAAATAAGTACCACCACCCGCCCCTTATCACGATCATGCCGTAGAAATGATACCAAAAGATTTCAAATTACGCACAAGCACCTTTTTTTCCCTTCAAAATTCAAAAATCGTGATGGGAATGTTTGAAAAAAAAAAACTGAAACGATATCTCGAAATGAAATGTTTATTTAAAAAGTTTTTATTCTTTCACATTATACTAAGTTTTTACGAGTTTTCCTTCAGGAATCTATAAGATTTCTACCGATAACGGTAAAAATGTAAATTCAAGGGGCACCGTTATGAAAATTTTAAAGAAAAAAAAAATTCATCGATTTTCTAATCCTAAACGGTTTTTTTCCCTTTCCCTTTATGCATTATACAGGGGGCCGAGCTTTTTTAATTTTCATTCTTTTCCTTTTGTTGTAGTAAAAGATTACTCTATCGTTTCAAAAAAGCCCGAAGAAAAAAAAACTGGTTCGATTCATAATTAATCGTCCTTCACCGCTAATTTCGGTTAAATTCCGAAAAACAAAAACAACGGGCTATCTAATATCCCGACATTTGTATCGATCATCGAACAATGCCAACATTTCAATGTACAAAAGCGCTGACAAGTACGTCGATCGAAGGAATTTTAGCTTTTGTAACTAATGTGACGGGCGCGACGAATGCTGCAATTATGCAAAAAAAAAAACCTTTTTTTTTTTTGTTTTTTTCCGAATCAATTTTTCTCGATATCGCACCAAGGAAACAAACTTTTTAACCTTTTGAAACGAAGCCAATGTCAAAAAATGTGGGATATGCCATCTTTCTTCTTCTCTAACAAACTTTAAAATTCATGCGGAGATATTAATCGATCCGGGTTTCCTTTTGGCATGTAAATTTTTTTTTTACTTTTAATCCCCGGAAAATGCAACTCCCCTGTATACGGATCTGATAAGTTATAAATCAATAATTGACAAACAAATATACTGACAAATTTTCATAGATCATTGCGGTGACTGGCACAAAAAACCTTTTTCATCCCTTTTTTTTTTATATATATACACCGAAATTATTATCCAGATTCAAAATGCTGATATCCGGTAAGGAGGAAGGGGGGGAAGGGGATCGATATATCATGTACATAAAATCCCAGTGTATATGCATTTGTCTCTCCGGAAAATTTTCCATCCGAGTTTAAAATTGACCGATTCGACGAAACGCGAGGGAATGTCGGGGCGACCCTGATGATCGGTCGGGCGGGATGTCGACGAATCGTGAATAATACAGACACACTTAACGTTTTCGAGGAAAACCTATTGCAATTTTAATGCATTTTTCACTAATTGAACCAAATTGAAATTCCTTATGGGCTTTCCACGGAGCTTTCCAGAAAAGTGAAACGGGGAGCGGCGGAGAGGTAAGAGGTTATGAATTAAATATGCAATCAAAGTATTGAATTTTAATCTTGGAAATCTCTTCTTCTTCCTCCGCTCATAAATTTCTACTTCTCCCTTTTCAGCCCTCCCCCCCTTGTCAGATGTTTTAAAGGTAATATTTCCAAGAGCGATCCTTTTCCTATTTCCGAGAATAATTAACTTAAACCCCGGTTTGGCGATTTCTTTGGAGTGGAAAAGCGTCCAGAATTTCGCTAATTTCTCTGTTTTCGGGGAGGAGGACAACGGGGATACTTTTAATTTTGTAGCAAGATTAAGGTGCTGGACCGAATGAAAAATCAACGGTGCCAGGGATGTCGGAACCCAAATCAATTTAAACATCTCTTCGGAGAAATATTATAAGATTCCATTTTCCAAACTAATTTCCCATTTAAACCATTCTAACCAACTAACAGGAAAACGATCAGGAATCTATATAAATAAAAGGCAAAATGCGTCTGGTTATTTGTACACAATCTGCTTCAGAGGATGTCTTCTGGACGAGTCACTAGAGATGGGAAAATATACCGTATATTCATTATAAATACATTTACGTATATATATATACATGTAATTAAGTAGTATATACATATATGTGCCAATTTGGTATACGGAAGGTCGGTGGTTCAAGTCCAGTCTTCGAGTGCCTCTGGTGAATTCTTTTACTGAACATCTTCCCGGTTCCCTCTTTGATCCATATACCGATAGCCCCAACTGAGAGAATTACACCCCATTTGCCTTAAAGCAGTTTTCGGTTTGTTGGAAAATTAAAATTTGGTATATTTTAAAAATTTCAAACGCTTTTTTTTTTATGCGGCCAAATTGGCAAAAAAATTGTAATTAATGTCTTTTCGTGATTTATAAGGTTCAACTCTCAGAAAATGAAATAAAGTTTAAAAAAATTTGAAAACAAAAGTACAAAATTTTTTAATGGATTTCGTATTGAAATATAATAAAAACAAAAATGTATATAAAATATACTACTTTTTGCGAGTCGTACATACAGCATATACGGTATATATGTGTCTTAGGCAAGTAAATAAATCAGTCAAATAGCTTTTTTCCTAGACAAACAACTACTTTCCTAAAAATTTCATATTAAGCAGGAAAGTAGAGTATTTAGAGTTTTTCTTTACTTTCCTGGTTAGTTTCAGGAAAGAGAGAATAAAAAGCAACGACTGAAACTTGAACAGCCATGTAGAAAAAATGTACTTTCCTAAGAATGATATGTGTAGGTAAGTAGCGAATTTTGATCAGTTTTTGCGCGGCACCGTTCTTGATACACTTTATTGCAATTACGGATAAGCGTGAAATTTTTAATACAGAAAGTGCTAAATTGCGTGGAAAATCTAACAACGCGCGGTGGACCAAAGAGAAGGTCGAAAAAGTGATCAAAAAATTAAGTGGTTTTCAGGAAAATGTTTAGACTCCGTTCCTTGTGTCAGCAAATGAAATATTTTTATTAGAGTTTGACGAAGTTTTATTACAGCACTTAAAAATTGACTTCTTTACCTTTTTAGAACGCCTTTCCCGATCTTTTATTTTTTCCTATCCTAAATATTTCAGAAAATTTCAGAAACCAGTAGTTGTCTAAAATAATTACAGGAAAATAAGCTATATCCAACCTTCCTGAAAAATTTTAGGAAAATAAAATTTTTTTGACTTGCTTAGGAAAGTAGCTACTGATTTTTCAACATGCCTGCGACACATATATCATGACCATCTCTAAGACGAACCTCCTTCCATAAGAAGGCGGTGAAATGGCCGCGAAGACGGGGGCCATCTCAGAATTGACAAAACGAAAACCACCACCTTAGAGTTCAAAGCCGGTGGAATGACCCACAAGACGGGCGGTGTTTTTTTGGGGGAGTTTTACGGGATTTTTTCAGAAAAGGGTGGGGGGGGGGGTCGAAAACGAACCAAATCCTGCAACCATCGAACGGGTGGAAGGTTAGTGATGCTTAAATTGCCTTATAGTGCTTGTAATTATAAAGAATTGCAGAAATGTCATTCTCTTTTTCAAAAATTCTTTTATAGAAAATAGAGAATATTCGCCAGATATCGAATTTTCCCACGTGCGTATATCTCATAACGGAAAAGTTCCTTTTTTCGTTTCGGTTAATTTCAAGGCCACAGGCTCCTTCCAAGAATTAATATAAATACAATCCCAGTTCCCTCGTCTGGATCCCTCTGCGATTCGCTCCAATTCCATAGAATTTTTTCTCAAACTCCAAAAGCCATTCACGATCACTCTTTTATTATTTTTCCATTTTTCTCAAAGATATGCAAAAACGAAAATATTTTTTCTTCTTAAGCATTGCGGAAAAAAAAGCCCGACCTTTTCGCAATATTTTAATGAATTCGCGTCGGGGCAAAGTTTTTAAAATCGAAAAACATGAAGGATGCATGGGGGTATTAGTTTCGATCTTGAAGAAAAAAAAGCAAGTGCCAGGGTTTTCAAGAGCGAGTCTTTCCAACTGAATATTCATAAATGGGTTTTTCCCTCCGTATTTTTTTTTTCCTCTTATACTCCCTCCCGTTACATTTTTTTCATTTTTTCCGTAGCATAAAAAAAATTCTTATCGGTTAATGGATTTTTCTATAGCCTCCGTTTCCAGAACAAATCTTTATAATTTATTAATTCCTCGCCTTTTTTTTTCCTGGCTACAAATATTTCGCTTCGTTCCGATCAAGCGGCAAGATGGCTGGCGAATCTCTGGAAAAATTTTTCCGCATGCATAATTTTCTCGGTAAATGAGTTTTAGATCGTTTCCGCTCACAACATAGCAAATCACCGGGCAACAAGTTCCTCCGGAGGAGAGAGAAAAAAAAAAAAAAAAAAAAAAAAGGATTGCTGTAGTTGTTAACTGAATCGAGTCCAAAAAATAATAATAAAGGAAAAAAAAAAGAGAAACAGTTTTCCAAGAAAGTTGGAGTTGTTGTCGGATAAAAGTTTCCTTCCTCTTTCCTTTTTTTTCTGGAACAAGTTTTTTTTTTTTTTTTTTTTTTCGGAGATCGATGATGACCGAAAAAATTTGCTGCCCTTTGCAGGAACTAATTACCGCACTATTCAATTTTTGTACTAGCATTTTTGAAAACTAATATCTTGTTGTTGTTCGGCGTATAAAAAGGGTGTTTTCCCCTTATTCAGCTAAAAATTAATGAGTCACAGAGATTTTCATGTTTCAGCACTTTTCCGCCGCCCTATCCGTAGCAGCTTTTGAATTTCAAGAATCTCTCTTTTTTTTTTTTTTTCGATTTTATCTAAAGTGCACGGTTTTTGAAACTGCCACTTCTTGTTTATTTTGATAAAAATAAAATATGATGATCTTCCGAACAATGGTCGCTACGATATGGTACATTTTGGAAATAAGGAGACGGGGTGAGGGGGAGGGGAAGATCCCGAGGTTAAAGATCAGGAGGTGTACTGTGAATAATTTTCACAAATTCCGGAAAAATTGACTTTAAAAAAGGTCTGCATTTACAGTTTTTTGGAATTTTAAAACTCCTACATCGGTTAAAGTTTCATTACACGTTGAGTATCAGCCCTGAATTTTTTCAGATTTTTAGTTATTTCACCTAAAATGTGCTTCACAAAATCTTAGCTACACCACTAACGGTGATTGTAGCTAAAATTTTGTGAATTTTTAAGTGATTTGGCGACGGCTACACAATATTTAACCCCTTTAGTTCACCTTTGAAACATTCTTTTTTCCCCTTCGCGAAATACCCAACCTCCAAGGAAAATCGTTTACAGCTCAAGGAAAAGTCGTATTTTGTCATCCAAACAACGGAGTCGTTGTCAAAGTTACGTATAAATACAGATTTTAACATAAAATAATTATAAGGGATCAGTCTAGTGTGAAATTCAGCAAGAAAGGAAGAGAATGCGATCGAAGCATACAAGACAAAAGGAGTCTAGAAATAACTCTCAACTTCAATTCATAGAAGGCTGGGATGTAAGGGGTCGGCAAAATCTTAAGAAATTCACAGGATAAATGGGGACCCTCGAATTCCGATAAGAATATAAAAGGAAAGGAGCGAGCGAGAAAATAAAAGCAAGTTCCCAAACTCCTTTCCCTACTCCGGAAAAATATCGGCAAAAAGCGATGTTTACAACTGGAAAACCCTGAACTTTTCAAATCCTATCGAGTAAGTTATTAAAGTTGCTCTCGCTTTGATTACACCATGAAAATAAGTACATAACTCTTCAACGCATTTTGTTACTAAAGTTTTACAAGTCTTTCGCTTGTTCTATACACTTGGGGTGGTGTTATTGTCAACTATGTGATCAAGAGCGTTCGGCGGGTTGCCTTAGCAGGAGGGGAATTCGACTTGACAACTTTTAAATATATTCCGTTGGCAAACTTTGAGAACTATTTTCCAAACTAAAACCGACTGAATGCATATCGATCAAGATTTTAAGATTAATGGAGTGGGGCTAGCTCCAGGGTTAACTTACTCTGAATTAAATCCGAACGGATAAAAGGTTTCTCAAATATGTCTTAAATTATAACTAATTAGGAAATTCTTTCCCCGAGACCGGATTCCCCCCCCCCCCCCCCCCCGAACCAACAAAACAGGAACTTCCAAGAAGCTTCAAGTCGTGAGTTAAGGAGTTCAGGCTTCGTGAGCAACACTCCCCGGCTCGTTTCTCCTCATTTTCTACGACTCGTTAAAAAAAGCCAGTGACGTGTATTTTCCAGTTTTCCGTCGGATTCTCCCATTGAATTATTCGAGGGTCACGTGACAAGGGCAACACTACTAGACCGAAGGGCTTTCCGCTAATATTGCTTATATATCAACTTGTCACAAGGGGTTTGCTTAATTGTTCTCGTACGGGAAGCTTTCGAGAAGTCCGCAAATATTTAGACGGCTAATTTAAACGTTAGAGATATTTGCCATTAAAATGAATGAAACATCTCGCTCCTGAGCACACAATGCTTTCGATATCCCGAATATTTCTTAAGATCGAGAAGGTGTGATCGTTATTAATTTCCTACAAGGAGACAACCAGTCGCCGGGACTCGTCTCAAACACATTATTTTTCCCCCAGGGCTTGCAATCGCAGACTTTTCTTGTTTTTTTTTTTTTTTTTTAAATAAAATCGTTACTGATAAAATTCCTTTTGATTTATTTACGATTTCTGGCATGAGACTCTTTTTTTTCTTGCTTTTTGTTCGGAAAATTTCAGAAAGAGAAAAAAGGAACGAAAAAATTTCACGAAAATATTAGTGGGGAAAAATAAAACCAAGAAGCGGGTCGGATCTAATTGACCTGACGTGTTTTCTTCATTCGGAAGTGAATTTTTTTTTTCAACCTTTCAATTTAATGCTTAACCTTTTATAGGTGGAATCCCAGAAAATTCTCCGGGAAACTCGGAAATTTTCATCGGAAAAATTATATTTACTACCATTTCGGGTGTTCAGTTGAAACCCATTTTAAAAAAATTACCGACTGCTATTTAGCGTAGGCAACCCGCATCACACGGTTGTAATGCCAGATAATAGCGTAAAATTTCTTTCCTTCCTCAAATTAATCGGAAAAATGTCTCCGCCATGTTGGCTTTTAATTTTTTTTTTTTTAATTTAGACTTCAGGTTCAAAATCGGAGGCGCAAAGGTTAAGATAAATTTGCTGCTCAAAATTTCAAAAAAAAATCTGATGAACTCTTGTTACAGTCGTCCGGTTTAAAGACGGAAAATTTTTCGAAAATGAGAAATCCGTTCAAGACTTAACATATTAAATTGATATTTCCCATGTTAGTTGTAACGCATTCAACGTCAAAACGTCCGAACACTTTGTATATTAGGTGTTCAAACGGTGATCGCCTCAAGCTCATCTAATTATACATTTGGACGAAGTACCTCCAATCGCGATAACTCTATTTCGAAAGGAAAACTTTCACCCCCGGATTTTTTTTTCCTCCCCGAAAACCATTTGTCATTTAACAAATGAAATACGTATTTTTATTTCATATTTTTTTTCTTATTTCTTTGCTCGCTAGACCGTTGAGAAGGAAGTTTCTACCCGGAGAATATACATTTGAATTCCAGCCAACAAAAGTAAAGTGAAAACGGGTAATGCTTTTTCGGTGAAACCGAATATTAGTGGCATTGAGGTGACGCCAACTAACGCCTATTTGATTCTCTTAAAAAATCCGGCCATTTTTTCCCCCATTTCCTTTGTCTAACCGGGATCGATTTTGATTTTTGAAATGAATGATCGCAACGAAAAAGATGTTATTACTTAAAATTCTTTATGCCAAATAAATCTTTTGACAACTCAACTCATTAAGTCATAAGACACGAATTATTCATTATTCTAGTCAGAGTGAATAATTGCGATTTCTATAATTAAAATTTCTTGAATATTTTGCTTCTTTGGCATTTAAAATCTTAAAAAAAAAAAAAAAACGCCGCTTAATCATAATGAAATAATTAGAAAAAGCGAATTTTTCAATAATTAAAAAAAGAAAGAAAAAAACGCTCGACTAACTCTCTTAGGTTTTAAAAAGAATAATAGTAAAAAAAATTTTCATTGATAACAGGAGTAAATTTACACTGGAGTAAATATTACTCCTGTTCACCAATGGGTAGAGGTAAAGATGTTGAGGCAAAATTACACAGTAAAAAATTTAATTACTTTTAACACAATAGACAACAGACACATTTTGAGGTAATGATAGAAATAAAAAATGGGATGTTTGCTGAAAACGAAACAGTAATTTTTTTGCAAAAAGTTTTTGATAAATCATCAGGGAGGGAAAAAAGAAGTACAAAAAGTTTTTGTCACGTGACCACACCCCTGAACATTTCTCATTGGTTTGACGTCATCGGTCTAGTCACGTGATTACTATTTATCTAAGCTCATTGAACCAGGTATGTTCGTTCTTGCGGAATACGACTCGAACCACGTCAAACTGCGTCAAATATATAAGCATACAAAACGAACACACACAAAATAGACCGATGACGTCATGACCGTTTTAGCGCGAATTCAAATTCCGAATTTTTTCTCTCGCTTTTATTTTAGAATTTCTTATCGGTGAATAGAAAAAATTGCAATTATTTCCTTAGACCTCATAGATTGAGGATAAAAAAAACAGCTTAAAACATGTCTGTTGTCTATTTATACTTGAAAAACGGTCCAATGCATTTTTATTTGTAAATAATTACACAATCAACAAATATTGCCTAGCAACGTGTGTCAAAGTTAACACAAAAAGAGTTACATACAGACTGTGTAACTCTGTATCGAGTTTGTTAAAAATACACAAAAATTTTTACTGTACATATATAAATTATATATATATATATATATATATTATGTATATTTTTATACTTTATGTATATTATATATTAGGGTGGGCCGAAAAATGCGAATTTTCGAATTTGAAAACGCCTGATAGTGGAATGGGTGCCTTTTGGCAATAATATTAACCCTAAATTTTTTCAGATTTTTTGAAGGTCATCTTGAGGTCGCGCAATGTCCTTGAAGTTTCCGAAAGTCCCATATTAGGGCAAAAAATTACTTTTTTATTTTCACTGAAAAAAGTATCGTTTCCTTTCGGAAATTTTGCGTAGATTACGAATATGAAGTCCAAACTTACTTATAACGTACGGGTTTGGGCCGAAATTGGAAAATACGTCCAACGAATTTTAGTGTTCTTGAAATTGGCCTATAACTTGAAAACGGTATCCTGAAAGCGATTTTGGACTTCATATTCGCAATCTACGCAAAATTTCCGATAGGAAACGATACTTTTTTTAGTGAAAATAAAAAAGTTATTTTTTGCCCTAATATGGGACTTTCAAAAACTTCAAGGTCATTGCGCGACCTCAAGATGACCTTCGAAAAATCTGAAAAAAATTAGGATTAATATTATTGCCAAAAGGCACCCATTCCACTATCAGGCGTTTTCAAATTCGAAAATTCGCATTTTTCGGCCCACCCTATTATATATATATTTGATATTAAATTTTTATATAATTTTGCCCCTACATCTTTACTTATACCCATCAATAAAAATAGGTTTTTTCACTCTGAAAAGGGTTTAAAACGAAGTCGACCCGAAAACTGAACCGAAATCGGGTAAAGATAAATATAATATAAAAAAAAAAAGTTTTCAAAAAAACTTTCTTTATTATACAATATAATACGTAAAAAAAAAATCGTACTAAAAAGCAAAAAATAAGTCCAAATTGCAATGAATCGATTCACCGATTGGTCCGAAAACGATTTTCATATTTTCCAAGAGCTATGTTTTGAATCTGTTTATGGCTTTCTACTCGAATTCTTTTTAAAAAATTTTAATTTCGTAAAATATAAAGAAAGTTGCCAGATTTGCGACAGATTCTTATCTGATCTGGCAACTTTCTTTATATTTTACGAAATTAAAATTTTTTAAAAAGAATTCGAGTAGAAAGCCATAAACAGATTCAAAACATAGCTCTTGGAAAATATGAAAATCGTTTTCGGACCAATCGGTGAATCGAAAAGATAAATTAAATTAAATTACCCCAAAAATAGTGAAATCAGAACCCCGAAAATCAAATCCCCGAAAACCATTTTCGGGGATTTGATTTTCGGGGTTGTGACCTAGACTCGATTCATTGCAATTTGGACTTATTTTTTGCTTCTTAGTACGATTTTTTTTTTTACGTATAATATTGTATAATAAAGAAAGTTTTTTTGAAAATTTTTTTTTTTTATATTATATTTATTTTTTGCTTTTTAGTCCGATTTTTTAACATAATAATAAAGAAAGTTTTTTAAAAAAATATTTTTTTTATATATATTTTTTTTCATGACTAAAAAAGCACAATCCTGCCGAATTTTTTTTCTGGGGTCTAGTTTCAATCAACAGAAACCCTTGTTTTCGTGAAAAAGCATGGTTTCTGCATATGATAATTCATTGTTAAATTCACAATATCATTATACTGTACAGTAAACACTTGGTGCCGAAGTCATGTGAAAATAGACGTTTGATTCCTTGCGTGTACGAAGACGAACTATACCCGAACGATACCGAAAAGTCACGAAGTCCAGATTCGAGTGAGATCGTAAAAAGACTCCGTCGCGTCATCTACTTTTAATGTATTGGGCACGCATCTTTCGAGTCTTTAAAAATTGCTGATTCCGATAGCTCACAGTGAAACGTATAATAAAGAAAGTAAGAAAGTAATAAAAAGTAATAAAAAAAAACGCGGAACAGAAAAGGAATCGGCCCGTTTGAAACCGGAACCGGATTTAGAAATAAATCAAACCGAAATTAAACCGAACCTGAAAGCGGTTTTGTACTACCACAAAGAAAAAAACTGAACCGAACTGTAATCCAAAAATTTTACATCGGTACCCGAACCTAACCGAACATAAACCGAACAGGATTCATCTTTTCAATTTAAAACAAAACAAAAGAAAAACAAAAAGAACAAAAAACCGAACAGTTTGGTTTAAGGAGAGCAAGTTTCCGTTAATTTGTTGGTTTCCCCAATTGAAGGAGTCATCCACTGAATTAAATCTAATAATATCCGGCCCCACTTCCTCCCCCCTTGATCACGAACTTGCTTCTGCATTTTTTTCTAAAATAGGAAACTTTCGTTTTGTAAGCGATTTTACCTTTTATCTTCCATGCGTCTGTGCAAAGATTAAAAACTTTTTCCTTTTGAAACTTGCTCCATAAATAATTAAATTGAGAGATTTCTTCTTCCCTCCCTCCCCCCTCTCTCTTTTTTAAAATTCGAAAAAGAAGATTATCCCAAAAACTTTCAATCCGTTCGTGAGAACAATAGCAAAAAAAAAAAAAAAGAAGTAGTACATAGGCTATTTCGAACAAGAAAAGAAAGAAAAACAAGTTTAATTAAATTTCGATTGCCGGTTTTTCGCTTCGGGGTGGGAAAGCTTGGCATTTTCCTTAAAACCGGAAAACGTAGAGGAAACCTGTGGGAAACTCGTACGAAAATGTTTCTCTACCAGTTTCCAGTTAACTTATTAACATGTCGTGTCCTGGTATTGTGTTTCCACTGTTGTTTGTCAACATTCAAAAGTTTTAGGAACATTACTTTCATATGTGAAATGAATACATTAACCTCCATCTCCGAGAGTTTCACGTTTAAACTTAACCCACCTACCTACCCGCCTTTCCTTTTCTCTCTCCCAACTTAAAACTGGATAATCCATTTATTATAGGTAAAACCGGTAAATATACTAACAAAAAGTTGTTTGTTCCCCGGCAAAAACTTGTGTCTTAATCGCAGTTTGAAAGTTTCCGGAATTTTTGCATAAATGTTTGCTATCGAATCATGATGATGAGGATTTCTCCTTTTACAGCACGAGATTACACCTAATTTCTATAGCTAAGTAAAGGAAATATAAAAATAATAAGATAGAAATTTCAAGGGCAATTAAGGATCGTAATATTCCTGGAATTTTATTTTTGAAGAAATTCTCTGAGAATTATAGAATTTTTATTTTTCCAAAGATTTTCTTTTTCCTAAATATGTTTTTATTTTTAAAGCTTACTTCAGGATTTAATTATTTCATTTTCACGAAATAATATCTTTCGGAATTTATTTTTTTGAAACACTGAGTTAAGAATGCCTCAGAGGGATCTTATGGAATTATTTTAGTCAAGACGTCCTGGACAATTTATGTCAAAGAAATATGTCCAGAATTTTTTAAAGGGATGCTTTTGTTAAAATAATTTCAAGAATTTTTCCAAGACATTATATTCCCTTCTATTCTTTGCTGACAATTTCTGGCGAATTATTTTTAAAATTCAAATGCCAAGCAGGGGAACCAAATCGGTTAAAAATGATGACACCTGCTGGGCTCCTGGTTGGATTCCTGACTCTCAACATATTTAAGGATTTTAGTTTAATGGCAAAATATGCATTCCGTTCCTCAGAGAATATTGAAAATTTATGAAGACTAGTACTGCTCTAGCCATTTTCTTAAAAAAGAAATTAAAAACAAGGAGAATGGTAATGGGGGTGCATACGCACCCCATTAAACTTTCTCGCGGCTTTATTGGTGGGAAAAAGAAGTGGAAATAAAGAAAAAATGTAAAAAATCAAGTTTAGGTTTTCAAAGGGTATTAATTAAACCCGAGGTACACGATTCCCGCTGTACCCACATAAAGAATCCCAATTTTGGAAAAATAATTCCATATTCGGATTCCTCTACCCCGAAAATATTTTCAAAAATCCGGTTAGTTTTTTAATCCGAGGCACACGAATCCCGCTGTACCCACATAAAGAATCCCAATTTCGGAAAAATAATTCCATATTCGGATTCCTCTACCCCGAAAATATTTTCAAAAATCCGGTTAGTTTTTTGATCCGAGGTCCGCGAAATCCGCTGTACCCACAAAAAAAAATCCGAATTATGGATTGTTCCTGTAACTCGAGATATCGATATGACTTAATCGATACATCGATATGACTTAATCGATATATCGATATGACTTATTACGTCATTCGAGATATCGATTTTTAGGCCTAATTTACACGTAGCCTATTCCTCATAATTTGTGAACCAATCATCCGAATTCAACCAAATTTTGATGTTATGATACTTTGACCAATATCTACTACAGTACGAAAATTGGTGATGATTTGTAGCCGGGTTCGAGATTTATCGTCGCAAGAAAAAAACCAAATTTAAAAGTTCAAATATTTGCCGTTTACGTAATTTTTTAAATTTTTAAAAAATAAGAAAAGACCCCCTCTTATTTTTCGACGAAAAATACGTGTGCAAAATTTCCTTTTGATCCGATGCGTAATAGCGGAGAAAAAGCTCCGGGCGTACGCGGCGTACGAGGCGTACGCGGCGTACGAGGCGGACAACCGGGAACTCATGCTGCTTCTCCATTATGGCTCAAAATTAATTTTCTAGAATTAATTTTCAAAATTTCCGGAAGTACTGTGCTTTAGTTATTCTATGAATTTTCGACCATGGATTAAGAATACAAAAAATGCAATGTAGTAAAAATGGCCGACTCCATTTTTAAATCTTGGGTTAGAAATCCATAGAATAACAAAAGCACAGTACTTCCGGAAATTTTGAAAATTAATTCTAGAAAATTAATTTTGAGCCATAATGGAGAAGCGGCATCAGAATTTGATTCTAAGTATAACTATATAAGTTTCATGTAGAAACTCGCAGGATTAACGATTTTCCCTTTTCCGACCACGGCAATACTTTCTTCGCGCCCGCTTCGCGGCCTCTCGAAAGTAAAAACTATTATATTAATTAAAATAACCGACAGAACACAAAATAGCTTTATCACGACTTAAAGAAACTTTAGGGTGGCATTTAATTGATCAGTTTTTTAATGTTTTTGATCAGTTTTTTTCAATTCAAAAATCAGTTTTTTTTACACTTTACCAGTAAATAATATAATTGATCAGTAAACTTTGACCAGTAAATATTTGATCATTATTATATTTATTTGATCAGTAATAAATTTGATGTACCAGTAAAAAAAGAAAAGAATCAGTTAAACATTCACATAAGGGATTTTTTTTTTTTTTTTTTTTTTTTTGGACAAAAGAATTGGTAAAAGCTTATCATTGGGTGAAGTCAAATGTAAAAGTCGCCAAAGACTTGTCTGACAATTCTGTATTTTATTATATTTCATCCGGAAAGGGCAAAATTAATAACGACGACATTAAAAATGTTAAGGAAATGAAATACAACACCTTTGAACAGCTTCGATGCCGAGTTTTTAAAGATTGGATCGTTCAGTTCCCTAAAGAAAAGGATGGTGATTTATCAGAACGCGTTTGTATGTGCCAACATTTTTTTTTTAAATTATGTATGTAAACATACTCGGTGTTGCTATAAGATCAAAAAAAGCCAAAGTACCTGCAGAAGCCAAATATGTGCCTGTCGGCCTGAAGAGAAAAAGAGGCAGGCCAAAGACCACAAGGAAAGCTCTTTTAGTCGATTAATATGGTGTGTTGCACAATCTTTTCTTACAGAATTTAATTTTACTTTGGTTATAAACTGATCATTTTTGAAAACTGATCGCATTTCACCAATCAAAATTCTAAAAATTACCGACCGTTTCCGTATTTTTTACTGTTCAAGTAATAACTTTTAACCTCTAAAAATAATTAATTAACTGAAAAACAATTCTTTTTACTGATCAATTTTCATATTTTCTACTGGTCAAAAATAAAGGAAAAAAAACTGATCATTAAATTAAAAAACTAATCAAATAATATTTACCCGAAACTTTATTACAATATTTTTAGTCGTTCACGCTATTTAAAAAAAAAAGAGTAAAATCTTCTTTTTAAGAGCTCATATCGGACCCACTACCTTTTTAAATTTCAAATGTGTTCGGTTTGGGTTCGATCCTTCAATTAAAAATTTTTAAAAACGTTCATTTTGGTTTGGTTTTTCTAAGATAAAAAACCCGGTTTCGATTCTGTTCCCTAACCGGAAGATTCGTCAAAACCATTTTGTCACGTGGATTTTTTTTCACTAATACATTTTTGTCACAACGACATTTTGTCACACAATTTATTTCGTCACATATAAAATTCGTCCAAATGTAAATTTTGTCACAATTGGTACTAAATTGTTTGTCATCAAACATAAATTCACCATTAAAATTTTGGCAAAGTTCAAATTGCCGAGTTTGCACAATTTTGCCGGCATGTTTTAACAATCAGGTTTTCAAAACTAACTTTTAACACAATATACACGTATATACTTTTAATAAATTGAATATTACACGGCACTGGCAATGAATTTTTTGTATTTGAATGAAAAGTAAATTTAACAAAATTTTAGTACCAAATATACTAGTGACAATATTTTTTATGACAAAAAGTAATAGCGACGAAATTTTTCGGACAATGTGCTTGTGACAATTTGTTTTTGTAACAAAATGTACATTGGGACGAATTTAGTTTGTGACAAAATTTCTGGAACGAGTTTAGTTTATGACAAAATTTCCGAGACGAATTTAGTTTGGGACAAAATTTCTAGAACAAATTTAGTTTGTGACAAAATTTCTGGAACGAGTTTAGTTTGTGACAAAATTTCTGGAACAAATTTAGTTTGTGACAAAATTTCTGCGACGAATTTAGTTTGTGAAAACCATTCTGGGACGAATAATTTAGTTTTTGACAAAATTTCTGGAACGAATTTAGTTTCGAACAAATTCCTGGGACGAATTCAGTTTGTGAAAAAATTTCTGGAACTAAAAAGGCGTCGTACGAAATGGCTGTGACAAAAAGTCCCCGAATCGTTCGGTTTGATTTTCCATTCCTATTTGTTTCCTCTCCTCCATCTGCATTTTACAGCATCATAATCCATCTGTGTAGCACCAAAGTTTTGTTTAAGAATTTGGGATCTAAGTACATTATTGCATAGAGCACTTACCCCAGCACGGCACAGCACCCCCGGAGCCACAAATGAATATGCAGGGGACGCCCCCCTTCATATTTATTCAAACTACGGGCACAGGGATGAAAATGCTTTATGCAAAAACTTTATAGGGAACTAAATAATTTATACTAAATTTATATCCGCGGTAGTTAATCATTAATACGCACGTGCTCCACATCTATTTATAATTATTACCATATGAAACAAACGTGTCATAATAAAGCAATTTCCTGCCAAGATTAATATTCTCGCTAATTTTTATTAATAAAATTGATTCATTATTCTTTTCCTTCGTCGCGATCCCTTCTTTTCTTTTGAGAACAAAATTTTAAAATCATTTTTTTTGTTTCCTGATTCAAAACGGGCATTAGTCCCAAATTAATGTTGTCCCAGTCGCACATAGGCGATCATTATTTGCCTCCTCCTAATCCTCGTCACATCCGTACATAATTGCAAATTAGAAATCGATATATCCCATGGGATGTGATCTGAAACCAAAACGCAGAAAAAAAAAGGACACAAACCGACGCTGCAGCTGAATTTCGAACAAAAAAAACCAAAAACTAGGTTTATTTTTTTCGAAACCTTAGGTGAGAGGGCCAATTCAATTTTCGGACTTTTTTTCCGGAAAAAAGCGAAAATGAAAAAAAAATTATAGGGCGAGAATCAATCGCGATTGAATCCGCTTCTTCTTACCGCAAGTGAATTATTTAATTAAAATCCGACACCCGGTACATGGAAGCTTAAATGCCAAACCCCTAACTCGTGGATTGAAATAACTTTGAATTCGAAAAAGGGGTTGAGAAAAGCGTCCGTTTTAGGCTAACTCAATTAGGTCATCGGGGCAAGTAGGGGGATAGCATTTTAACGCGAGCGAATTTAATCTCAAACATTCGGGGAACAGAGAACGATGATTAGAACTGACACGGTCAATTTCACACGTTCTAATTCGATTTTAATTCTTTCGTCCATTGTTGTTTCCTACGGTTTCGATGAAAAACAATCCCCCCCTTCGGATAATTTTTTATCCCCCGCCTAGAAATGTTTTTTTAAAAATTATTTTAGAATTTTTGAGTTTTTCAGAATTTTTGGTACGCTTAATGCTTGCCAGGACGTAAGCGGACGTTGGACGGCGGAGCATTAAGCATGAATTCCATATTAATTTTTAAAAAAATTTGGAATTTCAGAATAAAAATCATTCAATCGCCTCGTTTCCTATCCTTCCTGAACGTGCTGTTGAGAGATAAAAAATGTATCGCTACCGAATATGGCGGCGCTTACCAATGTTTAAGTTGCAAAAATTTCAGCCAGTAGGAACCAAAAGAGGAGAATGTCGCATTTCTGTTTGTATAGGTCATTTGGTTTAACCCAGGATTGCCAGATGTACCACCATGGTGGTACATGTACCAATATTGAAGAAAAGGCCTCTATGGTTAGCTTATGAGATGCTCTGAGGTGAATCCGTGATAGTGGTACTCTAAACACACACACGAAAAAAAAAAAAAAATTCCCCAATGTTTAGCTTATGGACCACTATCTAAGGTAGAGATGTACCACATTTGTAATTTTAGACCTGGCAACCCTGATTTGGACATTTTATGCCTTCTGTACTCAAATGCTGATTGCGAGCGCATATATAGTAAAGTAAGATTTTTTTAATATTTTTAAAATCATCTTTTTAATTATTAATTGCTGATGCTATCTTTTCAGATCACTTTGATTAAGGACCGTTTGCACGGTAGGAAGCTAGCAACTTATTATTTCACAAAAATGTCGACAAAATCTGACTTCACAGCAGGATTAAGAATCAAAAGGACATTCCAAATATACCAGTTTTGAAATCTTACATGATTATCTTAGGGCCTCTGGGGGCCCCGAATCTTGCTAACTCTTAATCTTGATGTGAAGTCAGATTTTTTCGACATTTTTGTGAAATAATAAGTTGCTAGTTTCCTACCGTGTTTAAGAAACGAAATAAAAACTGAAACATTGAATGGGCAGCTATTAGCTTCGGAATATATCAGGGAAATCAAAGCAATGAACAATGGTGTATTCGAAGTAACTGATGAAATGTTAAAGAAAATGAAATCAGAGATTCTGTATCCCACAAAAAAAAAAAAAAAAAAAAAAAAAAAAAAAAAAAAAAAAACAGTGCCAGTTAATGGTGGGGAGATGACTACAAAAACCGTGGAGGAAATCATTTCTGAAATTGTGGATGATTTCGTTAAAATTTGGGATGAACCAATCTTCGATGATTGCATTGTGGTCGTGGATGAAATAGTCATATGTACGTTGGTACGACACTAGGACATTACTCGTCCTAAGATCAGGGGTTAGAAACGTTTTTTGAGCTCCTATGTTTAGCTTATGTAAGCTCAGAAACGAAAACTTTTTTCTAATGTTTAGCTTATGGCAGCAAAGTCCATAAGCTAAACATTAGAAAAGGAAACGGTCATTTTTGCTAATTTCACCCCCTATCTGAGACACATCAGTCGTCACTCAGCTTCGGACTATCGGACTCGAAAATAACTTAATCAAAAAAAAAAAAAAAATGTGATATTTTAAAAATATGAATATATTATTAACTGTTTAAATCAGTATTATTTAATTAATTAATTTTTCAAGGATTATTATTTGAAGAGCAAGCGGGAAAAAAGATCTGAGTCCATGTTTTTGTTTGGAATGCTTTGGCAAAAGCTAAACATAAGATCTAGGTATAAGCAAAAACAACGGACTCTGATCCTTTTTCGCGCTTACTCTTCATTTAGTAAAATTGAATATGGATTTTCCGGAGAATCAAATCCATAAAGCCTGTACAGTCCCTGTCTAGCCAAGACGTGCTAAGGGATTCCCCGAAGGAGACAAAGCCTTCACAAACTTGACAAATTCCATTTTAGAACGCATACTTTTATTTCAAAACCCGACTTTACAACGGCACTTACTGTTCTAGCGTTGGCAACGCTAATACGTGTCTTCTACTTGCCATTTTTCCTCTTTCCTTCAATAATCACCAAGCAGAAAAGACAAATTAGCGTTGCCAAAGCTTGTAACTGTAGATGTTTTGTACAGTCGGGTTTCATACAAAATGATGAATTCCTGAATGGACTTGATCTAGTTCACGGATTCGCTAGGAAACTCGTAAACTTTTCCAGTGAAAACATTTTTTCATTAGCCTAATAGCCTAATTTAACGGAGTTTTAAATGAAAATGAACTATTATTTATTTACGCTTTGAAATAAGAGCTTTATTTCAAAAAGCTGCCTTTTGTTATAATTCTTTTTAAAAAGAAGTTGAGAAACTATTTATGCACGTTATTTATAAGTAATTCTCTCCCCCTTACTTTATTGTAAAAGACTTTTCCCCGGAATTTTTCATTCATAACAAAGGTTTTTCAGGGAAGGAGAAGAAAATAACATGGGAGCGAGAGCGTACTTTTACGATGCCGGAGTTTTCTGGACTCCTTCAAGTCTCTTGTGCTTTTATGTGCTAGCTCAAGGCTTGCGGTTTTCGACTGACAAAGCAATAAAAGCTTCCCGAAGATGATGAATATTTCTCAGCGCCGACTCCTTCATGGGAACGGAAAACCGATATTTACCCCTCCAGCCTACTTTTACCCATATTTTAAAAGGGCAAAAAACTTTTTTTTCCTCCCTTCCGCGAAAATTAAAAAAAAAAACCGACACACATAAAATTGTTGTTTACTTATTTTTCATTAACTGGCATCTAATTACCATAAACCTCGTATCTTAAACTTTTTTTTTCCCTCCTTCCGGATTTCGGAAAATTGAAAATCTCCGGATAAGCGGATGCGAAAAAAAAAGGAAAAGGCGGAGGGGGGAGAGGGGACGAAATCGAGTTTATAAAAATTTTAAGCTTCACTGCGGTTTTTAAGATTATATCAAAATAACGGACGTTACGGAAAAGAAAGTTGCGTTATCATCACGTAGGGAGATGATGATTTTCTTCAAGCACTTAAGACTTGGGGAAGAGATAAAACTAAATTTCCAAAGTTGTATAATAAGCCTTTTGAAACATACGGAGGGAGGTTGTTTTCTTGTGTTATGTGGGTTTTGAGAAGGAGGAAAGTCAATGGGAAAATGCAAGAATGCGGGAAAAAATATTTTGGATCAAAAATGAAGAAATGGGTGCATCGGATTACCTTGACGCCTCATGTATATGGTCATTTTTAACATTTTAGGGTCCGAATTCTGAAAAATTTTTAAAAATTCGGAAAATACGTTTCCCAATTTTCATTTTACGCAAAAAAACTATCCCAAGACCCTGTAGATACACGTCCTAAGCGTTAAAATCTACTTAAAGCGCCTACCGATTTCGAGCATAGGCAACCCGTATTATAAGCATGTTACACAAAATATAGCTTAATTTTCTGGTGTTCGACATGTTTTTGATGCCGCAGATTTCAAAGTTGATGCCAGAACGACGAAATTTCAAACAGAAAGAGCCAAATTGCGTCAAATTTAGATTTTAATATTTTTTCCAACTTCTGACTTCAGATTCGGAAAAACCAAGGGTCCAAAAAAGTAGATCAAGTTTCAATTTCTTGCGGCCAATAATAACAAAATTATGGATTTTTTATATGCGGTAAGTAGGAAAGTTGAAAAATGTTGTGGATATTTTCTTTGTGCCATCCGGAAAATTCCAGGATAAATCAATTCCGCAAGAAAAAAAAATTATCAGGAGATAAAAAATTAATTAAACTAATGTAAAATTTTACGTTAATTAAATAAGGAGAAGCAATCTTTCGTTTTTTTTTTTTTTTTTTCAAGAAAAAAAAATGCGAAACGCTTAAATAATACGCCGAGACATTTAGATCATAATTATATTAATCTAAAAAGACTCCCGGTAATTCAAAAGCAAAGCTTACATTTTTTTTTAGGGTTATTGACAAGATTTATACCGCATTTTTTCTATTATAACGCACTCCTTTTTTTCCAGCTATTATAACAGGAGAAAGGTTAATTTTTCTTTGGGAGCATTTGTAAATAAAACATTTTCATCATTTTTAAAATTTATGCTTTTCTTTTGTTCTTAACGACTTAGTCAATTGAAAAAACCCATTTTGAATCTCACGGTTTTGTTTTACTGTACCCCTGGGGGTTAACTCGAAGACGTATTTCCATTCGTACGGTTTTATTTTTATTCGTTTAAACTGCCGTGAATTACTTTCGCCCGCGCCTTCCCTTTCGAACCTCGGCATCAACACGAAATCTTTTTCCTAAATGGATTGTTCCTTTCTAGTTTAACTGGAATAATTTTTTTTAAAAATTATGACACACAAACTTAAATGGATTTAACTTTTTTTTTTTTTTTTTTTAAAGAAAATTTTTTTCTTTCTTCCTGATAAAAACTTAACTGCCTGGGAGGGGTGAATGAAGGTGGTTCGAAAGAAACCCGACGTCGCATTAAATTAAACATTATAAATAAAAGTTTTTCCCTCCTTCCCTCAGTTTCCTAGCCCTATAATAATGAAAAACTGTCCTTGTTATACGAGAAAGACCCCTGCAATATAATGGTAATGCTAAGTAAGTCGCCTCTAACATGTCAACGGAGTGGCCTTCCCTTCCCTTAACGACGGGTTTTTATTGCTTTTTCTAATTGACGATTTTTTTGAAATTATCCCTGCGAAACAAAATGCCCTTTCAACGCGTCCAAAAGCCATTTTTCAAAGTATACATTTGTCTCGAATTGCTAGACAGTTTTAATTAAAAAAATCTGGTTTTGAAAACTGATTTTAAAAAATAACTTTCTTCCAATTTCGGAGGAAGTGGCATACATGGTAGGCGCCAAACCAAAGGAAAAATGAACGGAAATCTCCATTGACAATCAGGAGATAATTAACATTTTGCCTTCGGATTCCGGAAAATTCGGCAAGATTTGCCCCAAAATATTCCGAATTCGGGAAGATTTGTTGCAATGAAAAATTAACTTAAAAACGCCATACGAATCCGCGCTACGAGCTCAAACCCACACATAGCGCCTACCGAATTTTAACATAGGCAACCCGCAACACATTCATGTTATGCAAAATGTAGCATAAAATTTGTTTACTTGCGTAAAAACAGTGTTTCACGGGTTTTCTACGTCGTAGTTTTCAAATTCGATGTCATAATGACAAAATTTCAGGCAGGAAATCTAAAAATGGCGCCGAAAATCAAGCAGTTAATATTGAAAATGGCTCCGCCATGTAGAATATTAATCTAATCAAAATTCTGATTTCATATCTAAAATCGGCGTTTTATTTTACCACCAGTTCAGTCCCGCTCTTCAAAAGCTGCTTAATCGACCTACTTCCAAAACCTCCCTCTCCTCCCCCCACTCGGACGAAATAGCTCAGAAAAAGCTTCAGGTAAATAATATGAGATATGCTGACTCTGAAATAGAACGAAAAAAAAGCGTAAAACGTCGGTTTTGATGTAGTTCGAAAGGAGAACACGAAAGAGAGGGGAAAAAAACGAGGACGAAAAAATATGTCCGGCAAAAAAGGGGTTTGGCGTTAGAAAACGAAACTTTTGAGGAAACTTTTTTTTTTTTTTTTTTTTTTTTTTTGGAGAATGTTTGTTCGTTTTGAGATAACCCGTTAGTTAACTAGCGGGAAATTATTCTAGGGTTTTTTTCTCCTTTTTTTTTTAAAGGCTTTGATTTCGGGTAGAACGTTAAATCCGCATTGCGTTTTTTTTTTTTTTTTACGTGCATACACCGAGATACCATCCTGAAATATGAAAATGAGAAAAAATTCAAATGTAAATTGTAAGAACAAAAGAAATTCTGTCAACGTAGCCGTTATAGTTTCTTTACCGAAAAAAAAAATTCTTTTATATTAAAATGGAGAATATATTTTTTTTTTTTCCGAAATCCAAGCGAAATTTTCACTTCTTTTCGCTATAACCTGTCAGTAAAATTTTCATCAAAAAAAAATAAAAATTGTACTTTTGTTTTGGAAATCAAAATGTCAACATTAATTTATTACTTTCTTTTGTTTTGGATATTCTGCGGGTTGGGAGGGGAGGGTGGGGAAAAAAAAGAAGAAAAATGATCGTTTTGATGCTGACTGCTTCAATATTTTTTTTTTTTTTTTTCCGGGGGAAAAAGATATAAATATTTGAAAACCGGTGAAATTGTTTACATTTCCGATATATACAAGGCTACGTTTCATTTTAACATTTTTCGCAATTAATCGAGAGAAGAGCGCGGGCTTTTTCCTCTCCCACTCCCCCCTTCCCCCCACACCGCTACCCCCCTTTCCCTTCGATCATTCGATAGCTCGCTTTTTTCCGTTTTGTCTTTTTTATTGAATTTTTTTTTTTTTTTCGGGTTTTACCCGATCGGAAATAATGAAATGAAACGCGCATGATCATTTCTTATTTACATGCTGTGTGTATGAAGGAAAGAGGAAATTGCATCTATTGTTTTCGGGATCTGGAACCTTGGTTAAAGGAATTCTCCAGCGCTTTCTTTGGCTAAATTTTATTAGGCAGAGTGATTCGATTGAACTCAAGCTTACGGAATATTTTTTAATTAATATGTTCATAGATCTGTAAAATTGCAACGAAACATAGTTCGGCAACCTGTAATCCACCAGATTGGAACAAAGAGCTGTAGGCAGTATTGCCAGCCTAATGCCTAAAGAGATTGTCCATAAACGCGTAAGAATATTCCAAGCGGGTCAAAATTAGCCAAATTAATGCTTATGTTCGGACGACTCCGAAGTATATCGTGACCGACTTAGTCAAGTCGTTTTCATTTTAAAGTTTCTCAATTCAAAAAAATACACGAGGTCATGGAAGAAAAAAAAACCAAAAGGTGGAAAAAATCCAGAATTCGAGATATCGAAAACAATGTAAAAAGATAAAGAAAAGCTTGGATTTCTATTGTGATACATTCGGTATAGAAAGGATCGGAAACAAAAGTGGAATTTTCCAATAAACGGAGCAAAAGGGGGGGTTGCGGCGTCGGCGGTTGAAAAGAACATCGCTCTCTAATCATGAGCAATAAGTGTCGGTATTATTTCAAATCAAATTTTATAATTTTTTTTTTCTCTGTTGCGAAAAAAAAAAAATTATAACGGGGAAAATTTTACACGAAAAAAAAAAAGGAAGAAAAGGCCATGTTAATTAGGTAAAAGAAAAGAAGACAAAACGGTTTTGCTCTCCCAATTACGTTTCCCTTTTCTGCCTCTCATGCAATGCTCTCATCGTATATCTTTTTTTTTAATTATGAAGAAAAAAAAAAAAAAAAAAAAGATAAAAATAAACTTGTAATACATTATTAATCTGAAAAGTATGTTCCGTTTTTTTTCATCTCTCCCGGAACCGGCCATATTCAAATCATCCCTTATTTTAAAATAAAATCTCATCTTAATTGCAAAGAAAATTAGCCCGGGAATAAACAAAAAAAAAAAAAAAAAAAAAAAAGATTAGTTTACATTTTTTTTTAAAAAAATCCGAAATATAAACATTTTAAACGTTGTTTTAAAAAGCTCAATTTTTTCGAGGACGGAGAGGGGGGGGGGGGGGAGGGGATGAGGGAAACGCCCACTCATTAATGGAAGAAAGACTTAGTACTGTAACGTGAGCCGAATCGAAAGCGGATAATATTTTTGTTATGTTAACAGCATTTTGCTGTGTAATTACTGCAATGCTGTCGTGCTCTTTGTTTTTTAAATATCATTTAATTATTTTATGTCTCTGTCGTTTGTTTATTTTTATTCTTTTTTTTTCAAAAAACCAAGGCAGTTTTTGTTGTCGTTTCAAGTTTTTTTTAAATTGCGGTCGTTATTTATCTGATTTCTGTATTTAACAATTTTTTTTTTTGACGTTTTTTTCTTTTTTCAAGTGCTAGCTCCGCAATGGAGACAGGCTATCATCAAAGCGATTGTGAATTTGGAAACCGAAGCTCTAAAAAGATCCAAGAAATTGACACCAAAGATTTTTGAACCCCGAGGTTTTCCTCCGGCTTTGATTGGGCTTACCCTCGACTTCGACGAGGAGCTCTTCAGGATTGCCCCAGATAGAGATGAATTTAAAAATCTCATCGATGGTCGCCTACGCCTGGACACAGGTACGGCACAATGAGAAGACCCTCGACTTTTTCCTCAATCACAACCTGAAGGAGGTGGTACTTTTTATTTGCAATTACGTGGCCGATTAAATTTTTTTTTAAAAAGTCGAGTTTTTTGGTGCATTAAAGAGAACCATTTTTGGGGGTAAGCGATTTAAAATTCGAAAATTGCCAAAATAAGGGACATTCTAATGAACAGGTCTTCTCGGAAAATTTCAAAAACAATCAATCGAATGAGTCATATAAGCTTTGCAGAGATGCTCTCAGACTGGTCTTCCATGTCGTTTTTCTGGAAATCAGGACTCCGGGAAAACCTCGGTTTCGATACAACAAAGTAGGGCATTCCTTTGGATCTCGAGTCGCTTGCAACCGAAAAAGCTCTTAAAATTCCAAACTTTTGGGTTATTGACACGGCAAAATTATGTCATTTTTAACCTTCGTGTTGTTTCGTTTGGAAAATTAATCACTGCGAAAAAAACTTCATTAATCCACGAAAGAAAAAAAAATAGTGCTTTTTAATAAACAACAAAAGCACGAAACCGTAAGAAGCCTTTCAGTCGAAAAGAAAAAAAAAAAAAAAAAAAAAAAAAAAAGGAACGTAATGAACTGTTGAAGTAAGCAAAAGGATATACGACAGGGGAGGACATAGGGTCACGCACGGCCCGGTCGTTTTCATTGGGGGAAACTTTATGGTCACAAACACACACAACATACCGCAATTTGAGAAAAGGTAACGTAAAACGGAGGAAATCTTTTTATGGTAAATACGAACTTGGGGTTGTTTTTTTCCCCACTTCTCTCTCTCTTTCTCCTTATGAAAAATTATGCACACGGTTGAAACTATACGGAATATTCAATTAAACCCCCGGGTTGCTCTCGTTCGCAAAAAAAAAAAAAAAAAAGAAGATAAACCAGATGTAGGTATTTGATCTTTTTTTTCAAAGTTCCCCGTATAAGTGGGATCGCGTGTTTATTTGTCGTAACTTTTCAAGCAGATTGGATATTTCCGTTGAATTTGGAAAGCTAATAAAAAAAATTGTATTTTTTTTCCCCTCCCCGGCTCTTTCTCCCAATTTGATAGGTAGAATTTATTTTATTTGCCGAGTATGATAAGGATATGTTTGTTGAATCGAATACGTGTTACGTCATTTATTTAAAAATGGCGTTTGTTGTATCTGTACAAGGTAGTCACAGTTTCTCGTCTTTTCAAACAATTTTATCTTTTTTTTTTTTTTTTTTTTTTTTTTTTTTTTTTTTTTTTTTTTTTTTTGGAGTTTTTATTGCACCGTTTATTGTTTACATTTTTTGTTCTGTTTGCGTATGTGTTACTCCATATATGAATCCGGTCAGAGTGGAAGGTTCAACGGAGGGCAAAGACTTTTTTAAATTATATTTCGGTAACGCTACAAGGCAGATGCTCTAAAATGTTGGGAAGTAAAGTCTTTCCTTTCAAATGAGTAGGCCTGTTAAATTTTTTTCTTTTAAATTCCTTTCGCCGGACGTCAACTGATGAATGTCTATCATGAATTTGATTGAAGGTAATCTGTTTGGATTCCTGTTAAAAATCATTTGAAAAGTTTTTTTTTAAAACTCATGTTGGTTGGCTTTTCAAAATCTTGTGATTTTGAAAAGCGGTCAATACAGACCATTTTCAATCATATTTATGATGGAGATGCGATAGCTGATCATCGCCGTATGGAATTAGTTAAATTCCACTCGATCTCATTGAACGGAGATAAGTCAATTCGATGCATAGCAGGTCAACTCATGTATCTCCCACTTAAAAATGAAAGAGGTACGTCAGTTAATTTCTGGTGCAGTGAACTGACCTATTGTAAACAGAATTATTTAAGGAGCTTACGATCAAACAGAAATTACAATTTATTAAGTCCGATTTCTACGACAACAGCAATTTTTAACTGGCGCAGTCTAATAATACGGTAGCCTTGAAGGGTCAAGTGTCTATGGTTTTTTTTTATTGTTTGTTCCAGAACAAACATTGTTTCTTTTCCGGAACTGACACGTTTTGGTTCATTGCTTGTTCCGGAACAAACAACGCAACGTTCAATAAGTAAATTGTCTTTTCCGGAACGGACGATTTTTTTTGAATGTCTACGCCGGAACTGATAATTTTAAAGTCATTGTCTGTTACTGATTGTCTGTTCCGGAACGAACAATTTAATCATTAAACGCTGTCAGTTGCAGAACAAACATCGTTTGTTCCGGCACAGACAATAATTAAAAAAATAGTCTGTTCCGGAACAAACAATGTTTGTTGTGCAACTGACAGCGTTTAATAATTAAATTGTTTTTTTCGGAACAGACAATGAATTTAAAGTTGTCCGTTCCAAACAGACAATCAATTAAAAACTGTCTGTTCCGGAACAGGCAATTTACTTATTAAACGTTGTTTCTTTCGGAATATACATTGCTTGTTCCAGAACAAGCAATGAACCGAAACGTGTCAGTTTTGGAACAGACGATGCTTGTTCGGGAAAAACATAGATACTTGATCCTTTAGGACTTCCGTCCTGAAGGGAATAGGGAATTCAACAATAAATTGTGGACAGGTAAACGGACCAAACTTAATAAATCATAATTAAGACTATAACCATTTCGGGGCCGGCATTTATAGGAAAGAAAATCCTTTGCAGAACTAAAAACAGCTGACATACGTCCACCCTAAATAAGGTAGGTGACGGTCGATTTTGTTTTTAATATCCTGCGACTGCAAGTTTATCCGCTCATGTTGATGTAAACTTGTCGGCACATGATTTTGAAAATTTTGGTGGAGACAGGTTAGTTGACAACATGCAGTTTAAGAAGCAAATACACCATAAGTTAGAATCCAGCCTAAAAAATTAGTCGAATCATTTATGTCAGAAACCCCCCCCCAGATCCATACACTTGGGGGGCTAATGAAATGAGTGTTTCAGTAGGATATTTTTCAAATCAAATCAGATTTGCTATTTTACAGGATGTTTACTGATTAATGAAAACGAAAATATAGGACTTTTATGGTACTTTATAGGTCTTTTTAAAAAAAAAAAATATAGGACCCAAAACAAGCAGGTTTCTTGAAGACTTCCTCCAGAGCAACAAGATTTTTCACATAGCTTCTACGTCATTGTGCCAATTGCAGCCCAAAATTAGATGATTCTCGTTTTGTCGAGACATTTAAAGCCTAAATCATTTTTATTGGCATAATTTGTTGAAAATTTGAAAAAAATTTTATGAAAATATGAAACATTAACCCGTTCTGACTTCTTGTAGTAAATAGATAGGAGGAGTAGGCTTTATAGTATTATAGGACCAAATTAATTCAGACGTTTTTATGCATCGTTTTTATTTAAGGATATCAATGTCTCACTTCTTGTAACACCTAGTCGATGGTGAGTTTTAATGTTTTAATTTCTTAAAGTTTTTATTCGATAATGCTTTAATTCTGAGACGATTCTGTTTTTAACCTTATCTGGTCTCACCATATGTTTAGACTTTCATAAAAATTTTTGACATTGTGATTTATTTTTCTCGTTTTCCTTGTTTCAGTCACTGAGGATGAGTGCATATTAAGCACTCGAAATGTGCATATGACGGTTTTTTTAATATAATAATTAGTGACTAGAAGGAGTTCTTCTTTTTTAATTCAATATTCACGGCCGTTTCTCAATTCAATAGGACCAAATATTAAAATATAGGAGGATTATAGGATTTTATAGGAATTATAGGACAGTCGACATCCTGTAAAAAATCATTTCTAGATGATATGAAAGAATTTTAGACCCCCAAAAAAAGAACCTGATCTGCCTACAGTACAAGGGACGAGGAGCTCATATGCATCAGTTTTCATAACTTTTGCTTACAAGACAAAGGCATCGTGACTGAAGCCTTACTAACTCTTCCCCTAATTAAGAAGTAAAATTCGAAATCAACTTCCCAACAGCATCATTTAAATGACACGAAATAATTCATTTCGTGCATCCATTTAATTTTTGACAAAAAACAAAAAAAAAACCTCATAAGGCTGCTTCACACATAATTTCCTTTTCCATGTTAAGTGTAGGAGTAACGTACTCGAGTTATTAATGTAAGCATTACAAATCATGTATTCGCCGATTCTAGGAAATTGAAATCGTCCTTAGTTTCCCGAAATCCCGTATAATAAATTCTAAGCAAACCCAGAACCGAAACTTTCAGCCCTTTCGGCCAACAACTCCAATTCGTCTCCCGTTCCAAACAGTCTCGAGCTTTCCCATTAAATATTACTTGTAAATTGTTAAACCAGGATAACTTGCGTGACCGTTATTTTAACATTTAACGCGGTGCACAAAGTTCAATCGGCGTTTTGTTCCTCGTTTATTTTACAAGATTTAACGAAAAGATAATAATCAACTCTCGGCTCCTGATTCGGGTTAAAAAACTAACACCGAATCGGGCGAATATTTTTCCCCCCCTCACCAATGCAAATATTTCTCCTGTCCGATTTTTTTTTTTGTTTTTCGCGGGGGGGAAACGGAGCGGGGCGAAAAAAAAATTAAAAAACATAAATCAAAGCGAAATTGGAACGACCACGTGCAAAACAAACACCTGTGCGGTCTGCACAAAATCTTTCGGGGAAACTCGTGATTCGTGCGAACTTTTAAAATATTTTATTTTATTTTATTTTATTTTTTTTTCTCTTTTCTTTTTCGAGTTCTCCTGCAGAACGATCGAACTTCAACTCTGAAGCTTTCGAGGAATGTTTTTTCAAGTTCGGTAAAAATCGGAAAATCTGTGGTTCAACTTCGTGTTTTCCGACTATCGCTTTCTTTTATTTTTTTCGGTGTGTCGTGTCACCTGGGCATAGTTCGTCGGTAGATTATAAATAATCAAGAGCGTTTTAGAATTTTTATGGGTATGGCAACTTGACAAAAAAATAAATTAAATCGCTACTTTTTTTAAATAAAAATAAAAAAAAGTCGGCCGGTAAGGGAATTTTCACTTTCATTCCCCCTCCTTACCTAACATTCAGCGAAAACAAGGAAAATTTAATAATCCACTTTAAGGTTACGTATATATCCATGAGATTTTGTCATCCGTCATGAAAAGATGAAGAATCACCACACAACACTCACAATCACATGAACCGAAAAAGGGAAAAAAAGGGGAAAATTCACCGGGATCTCCACGACCAGGGAATCTTTATTTATTTATTTTCTTAATCACAAAAAATCAAAAATAAAAAAAAATAATAAAAAATGAAATAAACAAACAAACCCGCAAAAAAAGCCCGTTTGCGATCGAACGTTACCCCAGACCAACGCAATCCGACCTCGAACGCAGCAAGCGAGGGACTAACAGAATCGTTCGGCTCTCCTCGTGGAGACGCCGAGGGAAAAATGATCGTTGCGAAGGCGGCCGACGTTTTACGAAGAGAGACAAACTAAAAAGTATTAGCGGAAAATTCTACTCGGACGCCTTGCGTCGCTTTCTTTTTTCTATTTTTCTTCGTAACCTCCGATTTCGAGTTCGGAATATTTTTTTTTCTTTTAATTTTCGTGATTTTATTTTATGCAGTTAAAACTGACATGCAGCTAAATGTGAAATTGTTTAAAGGAGTAATTGGAACCGAATTTTGGGAACCAAAAACCCAATTATGTAATGGAAGGAATCCAGTCTTCTACAATGAAGATCCGTAAGCTGTGCTTATGGGCAGATCTAGGGGGAAGGGGGAGCTGGGGAAACTAGCCCCACTAAAATTATTTGGCCTTAATAGGGCCAGCTCCCACAGAATTTTTTTTCCCCTATTCTTAGGCCCACCTAGAAAAAAGTTCTAGATCCGCCAATGGCTGTGCTTTCGTTCGTGTGGATTTTTTAAAATCTGCATTAGCTCAATACTGATAGTGTCCGTTTTTCACAACAAAAAGCCGATTTTGTTGTAAAAAAACAAGGTACACATAAAAAGTTTTTATTTTAAAGAAAAATATGAAAGCCAAGAAAGAGGGAAGAAAAAAAATTTCATAAAATAATTTTACACCCCCGAATAGAAAAAAAAAAAAAAAAAAAAAAAAAACTGTCAGAGCTGGAAAGAAGAAAATTGGCCAACGGAGCACCGTTGGTCGTGAGGGTGGATCGAAAATCAGGAATTTAATCGTGGAATGGGCGCCTTTTGGCAAGCCTATTAACCCTAAATTTTTTCAGGTTTTATGAAGGTCATCTTGAGGTTGCGCAATGACCTTAAACTTTGTGAAAAGCCTAATGCCAAAAAATAAGATTTATCTTTTTTTCCTGGAAAACGTACGGTTTTCTGATTAAAATATTGCGCAGACTACGGATATAAAGTCAAAAATTACTTTAAGTGTACGATTTTTGAGCTTTAGGTCAATTTTTAAAACGTTGACATTCTTCAAAAATTCATTTCTAATTTTTTTTAAATGCAAGACTCAAGTCTCCCTAATACTTATTTATCGGGTTTGAGAAAAACTAAAGTCTACTGGCATAAGGAAGAACTAAAGACTCCAAATTCGGCCCGTAGCCAGCATGAAGAGCCAGGGGAGCAGTTGGGCTTGTTAAGGACGGCAATAGGCCGTGGGGATTGATTTTGGGAATGATCCCAATACCTGTCATGTTTAGCCAATTTACTCCAAGGGGGGCACCCAGTCAGCCCAGGCAACGCCCCCTGGCCCCCCCTTGTCCACGAGCTCGTCCAAATTAGACTGGACCTGGCCCCCACTTTCCCCGGGGGCCCCAAGTTACTAACTTGTAGAAAAAACCAGAATAAACGAAATCGGCAACAAGAGAGAAGCTATAAGTTATTCTGGCCTCCCCCCTCCCCCTCCCCTTCCATAGATGCTGTCAGAAGTAGAGTCGTATAATAAAAACAAGCAAAAGCATTTTACAATTAAAAGGTTTAAAGTTTTTTTTTTTTTTTTTTTAATTGAATTGAAATTTTTCGTTGGAATCATGTGAATGCATGACGAGGATCGACAATGATTTCAATGGGGCGAAACATTAGGACCCTAGGAAAGCTCCCAGACGTTTACTTTCCATTGAAGTCACTATTAAACGTGACAACGCCCAAATTTCCTAGTATGTACCTTTGAGGCGTGAGCCCAAGGAGCCAGGACAAGGCCGGCATTTATCGATGGGTAATTATAAGCAAGGCTGGAGAGAAATTATGTCGGATTCCTAGGGATTCACTTTGCTTTATCCAGCTTAAATTACAAACAAATATTAGATCTGTCCCGCTGTTTACGAAGGATCTTTCAGGATGTTACCTTTTTGAAGAATTAGATTAAGCGGTGCTAAAGCCTAACAATCTCTTGGGTATCCCATCAACCGGTTTAACATTTCCCTTTTGTAAATAACTGTAATTAAGCAAAGAGGATTTTTTTTTTGTTTTCAAAAACCAACACGGAAGATAGTCAAACCTTTTTTGAAAGGTAACAATTTTTCTTTCTTCCTCAAATCTTTCCTGGAAGATAACATCGTTCCCTTTTTTTCGGGGAAAAAGAGGGAACGAGGAATAAAAATAAAAGGAAAAGGAGGCTGCGAAATGTCGATCAAAATATTCACTTTTCAAATTCATGTCGAAAAAAAAACCAAGAATTTTCCCTTGTCATTCTTTTTTTTTTTTTTTTGTAAAGTCATAGCTGCGACATTGATTCTTTTTTCCTCTCCTCTTTCTTTTCCTCGATCCCTCTGCTTATTTCCTAACCTTTCACGGAGTATTGATAAATTCCATGTGCGAAGACTAAAATGTAGAAACATGATTTTTTTTTTTTCCTTCCTTTCCTGTCCTCCCAATTCTGCATGCCACGGTTTATTGGTTTCCTATTGTCAAGCATATATTGCGTTTTTATTTCCGTGATCCTTAGCTTTTCCGTCATTTTTTTGGGGAGAAAGAAAAAAAAAAAAAAGATTGCGCATTTACTGCCGTGCAAAGCTATTTTCTCTTATTTCCATTTTTGAATCGACTGCTTATGTCCATTAAGTAAACATAACCAAACCTCTTTGTTTCAGAAATGGAGTTAGGACCAAATACCGAAACGCTTTTCAATTATTTTTTCCACAAAACATGACGAAAAAGCCAGTGATGGCAAACCACTCCAAAAAACAAATCGGTTTGGTTCAGTTCTGTTTTTGTTTTTTCCAAATTTAAATGTTTAATTTGTTTCGGTTTCAGTTAAAATAGTGGGGAAGGGTTCAGTTCGGTTTTAGTACTAATCAAAATTTTTTTCATTACTCATTTATAGAAAGAGCCACTTTCCGCGAATGCGATCAGAGCAGAAAATAACTTTTCCCGCATAGGGCAAAACAATGTTAAACCTGTTTATAGAAGACTTTGTTTACAATTTTTATCAAATCATTTTCTCTAGTTTTTCTGAATAATTAAGCACTGATTCGTAATGAAAAATATCTTATTTAACTTTGGAAGTCAAATTCATTTTCCTCCCTAGGTTAGCAATATACTATTTTAAACTCTCTTTTGATTTAATTCGGTTTGGCTCTTCTTGCTAAAAACCCCCGGATTTTGGTTTTGTTTTTAGTAAAAATTCCGGTTTCAGTTTTGACATTTAGTAAAAAACCAATTTAAAAAAAAAAGAAAAAAGAAAATAACCGGTTTTAGCCCTACTCCGTTTTTCGGTTCAATTTTTCCTTTTAAACGGTCCGGTGCCGATTTCAATTCGGTTTAAAAGCTTTTTTAGATTTGAAATACACACCGGTTTTGCTTTGGGTCTTCTTGGACCAAAAACCCGGATTCGGTTCGGTTTGCCATTCCTGAGAAAAGCTTAGCATTACGGAAACAAAGACGCAACATATACTTAACAATAGGGAACCAAATTCGGCAACTCTTTTTTTTACCAAACCTTGGATGCGATTCTCTCCGAACAAAGTTTTTTTTTCCCCCTAACACAAAATATTTTCTTTTAAAAGTTTACCGAAAGCTTAAAGCCCGGTGGACTTGTTTTTCCCGGGTCGGATAAATAAATACGGAAAAAGCTTCGCTCGTACACTTCAAAAAAAAAAAAAAAAAAAATTAAGCGTTTGCTAATGCTGGGAAAAAGCGCTGCTTCTTTTTGCTGCCCACGGTACCGATTTATCCCCTTTTTAATATTTCAGGAGGAAAAAATGGAAATCGTTGTGCTCTCCTACGGTTGCCTTTTTCAAAAGCTCCCAATGTATTCATTAATTCGACAACAAAACAATATATGGAGATGACAACAAAACATTAATGAGAGTTCGAATCGTCCGCAGTCGTGTATCTTCCTTTCAACAGGAAGTTGCTGTCATAAATTTTTTGCGTGGATGAGAGTTAGGGTTTCGGCGTAAAAAGGACAGTTTTTTTTTTTTTAAATGGAAGAAAAGGGTGCGGAGTTGGAATGGAATGCAGCTTCAAATACAATGAGGCGCACGACGTATATTTGAGTCAGCTCCCTAATTTGAGCAAATCTAATTTTTGAAGATTACACACAATTTTAAGCTTAGAAAACTCAAAGGAATGAGAATAGGACGAAAAGGATTTATTTTCTATCTGCCTGGAAAATCACAATGGATTCATCAGCCCTAACATTGATCCTGAGACGTCAGCTGAGTTTGGCAAAATCGAAAACCGTCGGTCATCATTGCTTTCTTTGCACTTAATTTTTGTAAAAAAAGAACAAACAAACAACGACAAAAAAAAATCTTTATTTTTTAAAATTAATTGTAGCTCACCACGGCATTATTCCTAATGAGAAATAATTTGTAGCGCTGGGTTAAAAAAGACTCATGTTTTGACCTGCCTCGACGCGGTAAATAATTTGGTCCAGCGTGAGATTGAAACAAAATTATAATTTTTAAAAAAAATTTCCAAAATTCCTGCTTTTTTTAAAATTAAAAATAAAACTTACTCAAATAAAATGGACAAAAAAATGAATCCTTCTCGTATCTTACCTGAAAATAAAATAAAATAAATTAGTAATTAAATTGACTTAAAACTAAATACAATTAAAAATCCCCTCCCGAAAATCGGATTTGGTTGAGGCAAAATTATTTTTCCCAATTTAAGTCCATCAATCGGGAAAAACTTGGGGGAAAAAAAAACATTTCAGGACAAACCTTAACCTAACTCTCAAGGAATCAAAATAGTCTAGAAAAATGTTTTTTCCCCCTAAAGAACATAATTCCCAAAATCTTCCAAAAATATTTCCAAGCATTTTGCTGGACCATCATCTTTATCTTTTAAATCTCAAGATGAATTTCTTATAATATTTTCAGGAATTATTAATTTTTTTCAAAAAAATTATTTAATAAATTCAAATTTTTAAAATTTTTCTCGTTTCAATTTTGAAAAAGAATTCAGCTCAAAAACTAACTCTCAAAAAAATTATTTAAATACTTCTGGCAATTTATCATAAATTTCCCTGAATTAATTCCAAGCAAGCATTCTGAAAAATCATTGCTTGATTACTATCAAGGAGTAAATCCATTCAACTAAGAATTAAGAAACCAAACAAGAAATTTTTCCAGAAATAAAGGTGACATCAAAAATTTTAATAGAAAAAAAAAATGGATCCCAGTACATTGTTTTTTACATGAAAATTTAACGAATAATCCTGAAAAGAGCTTTGTAGTCATGTCAAAACTGATTTGCTTCACTCCAGGCTACTGATCTAGATCAACATTGGATTTCTTGTCCGAATAGTTAGCTGCATGGGCTTACATTCGAGCATTACCTACAAATCCCATGGCCCTGGTTTTTATTTAATGACATTCATTTTTTAATTCATACATTGATTAGCATGGAATTGATGAATAGTTGTTCGTCAAGCTTAAATAAATCAAACTAAAGCACTTTCTAATGTGACACCATCCCCTGATTTTACTGGAGTCAGTTAAACTTATGATGTAAAAAAACTTGCCGGAAATGAAATTGACATGTTGCTGCTTTTGCTTATGTGATGAATAACATATCATTTCATTTCATTTTAAGAACCATGCTTGTTGGGTGTAAAAAAATCATAAGCCTAACCTCACCTTGTGCAAATATATTAAGGGGATCATTTTGACCACGAAATCCGTATAATCCATTCCTACTTTCAACTGAAAATATCCGTCTATTCACAAACATATTAAGGGGATCATTTTGACCCCGAAATCCGTATATTCTATTCTACTTTTTACTAAAAATACCCATCCGGAAAAAAAGTATCCGCGATCTCATGAAATTAACCGAAAACTCAAAATGGCGGAGGCATCCAGATTTGTTTTGTTAAGTGCGGTTGTACCTAGAAGCGCGCTCCGACGGATTCTTTCGGAACTTGATCATAGTGGATTAATGTGAAATGAGAAAAAAATTTTTTTTTGTGTGTTAATTAATGTCGATTTTTATGTTTAAAAATTAGAATTTTGATTTTTTGGCTTTATTTAATTTTAAAGCATTCAAACGGTATTAAAAATCTCAATACAGGGGCAAAAAAAAAAAAAAAAGTTTCTGAGTTAATTTACGATCTTTCCCATTGGAGCGCTGGTGCTAAGTATTAAAAACAGCATTGTAATAAATACAAAATCGTTTCATTCGCAGTAGGCAATTTGAAAGGAAAAATAAATAAAGAAAAATAAAAATAAAATACCAATTCAGTTTATTCAGCCTATTTATCCCCTATTCCCTTCCGACAATTTTACGACGGGCGGTTCTTGTCCATGAGTCGTTAAACCAATGTTTAGCTTATGGAGAATTTTGTAGTGTAATATTTGGAATTTTACTTGAACGATAATTCTCATAATAAACGACTCAATGCAGGGAAGCAGAAAGGCCATCTAAAAATACTATGAAACGTAGGAACTATATGTATACAGCAGATCTTCCCAAAAGCTAATTTTCTGCCATTTCCGGGGGCTAATTGATAGTAGCAATTCCTTTTGAACCCGTGTTAATCCGTTTAATGCCATATAAACTGCCGACCTATTTTTAGTATAGGCAACCCGCATCGCTTGCACACAATGCAAAATATTGCGTAGAATGTTTTCTTTCGCAAAATAATCGGGGGAAAAAATAGGTCATTGGTTTTCAACCACTAGGCATCACATTAATGACGAGATTTAATGAAAAAATTCAATATGACGACAAATTAAAATTATTAGCATTAAAGTGACTTTGCCATGTTGAATTCGAGATTTTCTGAAGCTCTGAGTTCAGACCACGGCCGTATAGACAGGTCCGGACACTTCTCATGCCGTTCATGTCCCGCTTAACTACGCACATTTTAGTTCTAAAACGGGCCATTGATGGCGCTGCAATCTTCAAAGATTCAACATGCGTAAGCGTAATCGTTCAAGTTGGGACCACGACCGTGTAGACGTCTATACGTGCGCAGCCATCGTTGTTTAAAAATCTCAACGACCAATCAAAAATCGTCTCGCGTACAAGTAGCGCTTACGGTGATAGAGAGGAAGAACTAATTTTTGCAAAGTTAAGCGGGCCAAGATCTACCATGTATAAGGAATAGCAGTATACGGCCGTGGTTCAGATTCAAATCTGACTGTTCAAAATGTATTTAGAATTGCATTTAAAATTCTCCAATCCTGAAATGGGTTAAATCTAGCCAAGAAGCAGCAGACGAATCGATGAAAACGTGAACGAGATAAGTACAAAATTACGTAATTCCGCTGTCACTCCTTTTCCCCTTTAAAACTATTTACTCCCGATACGACACAGGAAATCACCGCCTTATCTAAAAATTCAATAAACCGTAAAACTACTGAAGTAAGAAGGTACATAAGTACAAATAAGAAAAGAAGGAGTGGAATAAAGGGAATAAAAAACATGAAACTTGTTTGCTATTACAAAACAGCAGAGACGGGGGGGTAGGGGAAAAAGGGAAATGATACAAGAACTGGAAACGAAAATCTAAAAACGAAAAGATAAAAAAGGGCGGCGGAATGAGAGTTTGCCACAGGAGCAGAGGCTTATCTTCAATTGCGATTTAGGATCAACGAAAACATCGGAAAATTGGAGACAAATCCCTTATGGAGTTATAGATTTTTCAAGACAGGGAAAAAAAAAAAAGAAAATGGTCGGGAGGGGAGGAAGAGGAGAGATTTATATTATTTTAACATGGAAATGGAAGGTAATCGGTGAATGGGGTACTTGTAGCTTTTAGTAATAATTCAGTTACAAACAGGGGGAAGAAAAAAAAAAAAAAAAAAAACCGTTTTCTGCTCAGGATTTCTCGGATGATTTTTTTTTCCGGGTTCTTAATACACGATTTCAATTAAAGAAAAACCCGGAGATGAGTAAGGTTTTTGATTTGCAAAAAAAAAAAAAAAAAAAAAAAAGAGCTCGAATAACCCATAAATCTAGTTAAAGTAAAGCAATTTCATTCAATTTTAGCTTTGATTTAATAAAATCTGTGAAATCGTCTCGATTCAAATCGAAAAGTTGTTAATGTTCTCAATGGTTCTTGTTTTCCTTTTGTCTTTCCTTTTTTCTTTTCCTTGTCTTTCTCTCTCTCTTTTTCAAATTTGTTTTGTATTCGATAGGAATCAGAGTTCTTCGTTCTGAGGAACGAGTTTCTCCTCCAGGCAGTCTTGGATGTTCTTCAAGTAAAAGATTTGCACTTTGAAAAACTTTTACTTAAACTGGATTCGAGTTTTTCTTTTTCTTTCCTCTTTTTTTTTTAAGAAGGAAAGCAACCCGTCGAATTCAAAAAAAAACTTAATTACTTTTTTTTTTTTTTCTATTTCCACAGAATAAAATATTTTTTTATTAGTTAGGAATTTTTAGAGGTTGCTTTAGGGGATTTTGATGAAAGCTTTTTTTTCTTTGATTCCCCGGATTTTTTTTTTTTTTTACATTTGATTTTGTCATCCTAGGGTGTCGGTGATTTAGGTAAATATTCAAACTCTTTTTAATCCGTTGCTGGGGTAACTTTTATCCCCTCTAAAACTAGGATTCATATGCTAATTCTATTTCGGTTAATTTTTTTTTTTGAACCCTTAAAGGTGTTACGAGCGGAAGAAAAGTTTAAAAAAAACGTTGTTAACTTTTTGAAGAAGAGCGAAAAAATGTAAGAGGGAAAAAATGTTAAAAGATTTCGCAAATGGTTATTATAAAACATAAACACGGACAAGAAAACTTTATGAATAAAATTAAAATTAATTTAATAGAGTTTGCAGAAATAACATTTAAGATAATGAAGAAAATAATTGAGTTAAGGGAATTAAAATTGTATTCTAGGAGGAAAAAAAATCGAGACCATGTCAACAGAACCTTTTTTTCCCCATTAAATTCGTTTCGGATTGCAATAGGTTTTCGGGATTCCGGAATGTTGGGGTTCCACCAAATTGGGATTTCAAGTCGGCATCTCAGAATTATTCGGGATAACAATAAAACGAGAATTTTTAATACCTGAAGTAAAAATCGAGCCTAGGAAATAGATTTGCCTTTCCCACTTCCTCGGAAAAAAGAGTTTAAAGAGAATTGATTATCCTCAATAATAGGGTGGCTCATTTTGAAGGTCAATTTTTTAATTTTCGCTCCCTGGGCGAAAAACCATTCACTTATATGTAAAAAGAAACCTGAATTTTTTTTAGGTCGAAAAAAAATTTTTTGGCCCAGGCCCAGGGGTTTGAAGATTTTAGGGCCGAAATGGTATTTAATTTGGACGAATTTCAAAAATTCGCCCAATTAACACCTTTAAATATAAGAAATTGTCCTTTATAGGGTATATTAGGTAGGTGTTTAGCTTTCTAAAAAAAATATTCGGTTTGAAAATATTGACCCGTTGGCCGCCCAGGCAGGGTTATAGTAGAAAAACGGGGATGGCTTTAACAGGGTAGGGGCAGAAAATTTTGAAAATTCGAAAATAGCCAAAATGTGTCCAAAATATGTACAAATAATTTCCCAAATGTAATTTCGATGCCAAACATTTTTTACCCTTTGTTAACCCCATTTTTTTTTAATTTTCGGCTCTTTTTTTTCTAAAAAATTGCATTTTTAAAGCCAAAAAGTGAATTGCCAACTCATGTAAGTACTCAAATGAACAAAACTATCGTATATGAACGACTACACGGACATACTATGGACTATGACGACACGGCCTATATTGACATAGATGACCGAAAAAGTCTTGAAAAGCTGGTGGACAAGTGGGCCGCGGAAGAGAGGTCACCTGTCCTAATTTTTAAAACAGAAAATGAAGTATCGAAATATGGTCCTGACATGGATGCTGACGAGCGATTTATTTTCGGATTCTCAACGGTGGAGCAACGTGAAAAGGTTAAAGTAGCCGAAGATCAAACGTTTTTTATTGACGCGACGCTCAGCAGGAACTGGGACAATTACTACATGTTAAACATCATTGCTAAAGTTAGGGGAACACGGTACCCGATAGCATTATTCCTGGTTTCGGATTTGTTGTCGTATAGTATAGCTTTATGTCTAGAAATGTTAAAATCGAAAACGGATTTTTGTTATGGTTTGTTGCTAAATTAAGATTAATTTTATGCTTTATATTGATTCATGCTCATTTTTTCGCAGGTCGTCATGACTGATGACGACGCCGCCCTTCGAAACAAGTATACGGGCTGGATCTCAAATGTTTCCAACAAATCCTACTTTTACATCCACGAAGGAGAAAGCCTTCTCCTGCGTATTTACTGAAAAGAACTATCGATAGATAGTCAGTAATTCACTGCTAAGTAGCTGACGGAAGAAAATAAAATAGAGGGCCTAGTCCGATTCCTCGAGCGAAGCGAGGCTTGGCAACACTGTCTTAAAAAGTCGCTCCTTCAGTCCAAGGTATGAAATATATTATTCCAGTCCAATCACAATCCCTGATTTTGGGCAATTAACTTTGCATACAAAAAAACTTTTGAAAGGAAAAAAAAACGTGAAATTTGTTTCACCTAACAAACTGCAACCGTGATACATTCCTTTTCGGAAAAATCGTCTCGAATTTTCCGTGATATATTCCGTTTGCGTTCGGTCCATGAATCCGTGAAAATTTGACCCAGATAAAGGGGAAGAAAAAAAAAAAAAAAAAAAAAAAAGAAAGAAAGAAAGAAAAGAAAAAAAAAGCAAGAGGTAAGCTCAAACTCTACAAATCGATTATCGTACTCGTTCCGAATTATTTTCTAGTTACATGCTTTGAATTCCCATTTCTTTTCTAATTTTTGTACTGGGGTCTTCCATTATTGAGCTCGGCAGAGGACTTTGGGAGGACTTGCTTGTTTATTGGGAAACATGAGCTGAATCTTTTTTTTCTTTTTCTTTTTTTTATCAGTGGCGCGTTTGGAATTTCATCGATGACGGAAATCGACCAAGCAAAAAATATGTATTTCGATCCCTCGATTTAAAACAGTTTTTCGGTCTAGGGGGTGGGGGTGGAAAGGGCGGAGTGGCATGGGGAGGTAGGGGGTTTGATTTATTGTCGGACGGTTGTGCATTCATCGGGAATAAATTGGAAACAATCCGTTATTACTTCGGTAAGGAAAGATCAGTTGTGTGTTTTCCGAGAAATGTTTTCGGGTGGAAGACTAATTAGAAATTTCCCGGTAATGATACTCTTGTAATATAATCGTGATTTATACGAGACAATGATCTCTTTGAATACAAATTTCCTGTGTTCTGGACCTTCCTTCTAATATATAATTTCCGCTCCTCCCTCGCAAACCAGGATCGAGCCTTCCGAAAATAAATAGAAAAAAGCTTTACGGGCTAATCCCTCCCGACGAGAAAGAACGTATCCCACAACAATACAATCTTAAAGGCATTTCCGATTTTTTTTTCGATTTCCCAGGAAATTGGATAAAAAAAAAAAAAAAAAAAAAATCTCGCATCTGTCGAATTCTGATTTTTTTCCCCCCTCTTGTTATAGAACTTAGTTAGAAAATTATCCCGTAAGAATCAATCCTTTTAATTTTCCGTAAAGGAAAGGAGCGGCGAAAACAATAGATAGCGAAAATTTAGTGAAAGGTTAGAAAGGAGATACCGAAAGCGAATTTCCTTAATTCCAAAGTTTTTTGTTTCTCCTGGACTTCTCCCGGAGAGAAAGTTTCGGTCTAAAGTAAACTAATCTAGGAAAAGTCATAGTTCATTTAATATAGTCGTATATTGCGTTTCCCATTAGCGAGTTGGCAAAGTCTTTAGTATTACTGGGAAACGTATAAGGGGCAAGAGTTTCTCCGAAGCGCAAAGGGGGGGGGGGGCGAAGAGGATAAAACGCGGGCATCTCCGAAAATCAAACTCCGATCAGTTGTTTATCATTTAAACTCATTGAAATTTCATTCGACGGGAGTAAAGCAATATTGTGTCGAATGTCAACTCCTTCTCCATCTTTCTCTTATCGACTTGACCTTTTTCTCCTTTTCTTTTACCCCCCCCCCCCCTCCTACTCCTCCATCGCCCCAGGTCTTTTCTCCTAGTCATCGATACCTTTTAGGAATTCATTCGTCAACGAATTTTATTCATTGTTGTTTGCTCCGGTGCTTGTTGTATTTGTATTTTCGAAAGCGTTCGAAAATGAAAATTCCAGGTACGAGGGAAAATCGGAAAACGGTGGAGGGGGCGTAGAGGAAAAACATTGACGAGCGAATTAACTTGAGAGATGATTTATGTTTTTGTTTTTGTTTTCAAAGCTCTTCGCCGAGTTAAGAGCCTTTAAGGCTTTTTATTTAGGCGTTTCGTATGAGGATTTTAAAGTACCTTATGTTAAATGAGTTCAATGTTAATGGATGGGTGTTCGAAAGGAAAACAATGGGATTATCTTGTTGTTATTGCCTAAGATATAGTGTAAAATGTTTTCCCAGTGAATATCAAACTTTGGAATTTTTGTGTATATGATTACACAAACGCATTGTTTAGATAAATAATTACAAAAGGTAAATGATCCTTTCTGAATGGAAAATTAGAAAGTTGTGGCACCTGAGAGCCACTTTGGAAGAACAAGCAGGAACAAACACTCTTCTGCTCCGATGCCAAGACGAAGCCTTCGAGAAAAAATTCACCAGAAAAAAATTCACTAAAAATTTTCATGCAGTTAAGTTCAGAAAAAAAAAAAAAAAAAAAAAAAAAAAATTGTAAAGTCTGGAACCAGCTGAGATTGTATCTGGCACATTTTTTTTTTTTTTTACAACTTATTTCACTTTGCCGAGCCTTGATGGTAAAATAAAAAAATACACATAAGTTTTTACAGGACCTGGAGCCTTATCGCCGCATTACAAATTTTCTCCCAGTAGGGTCCTCTTTTGGCAGGCATCTAGCCAAATAGACAGTCCAAACCTTCTCGCGTCAGACGACGTTATCTTCCCATCTGATCTGAAGATCTCGGTCTTCCCTAGGGGTTTCAAGTTCCCGGAAATTGGGAATTCTTGTTTTGGAAAAACATGTCATTCCTTAGAATGGGGATTCCCGTTTTGGTTAGCTTTTTCCTTTCTCGGGAATCGAGAAATCGATATTTGGTTCCCGGAAATTCTGGGAAAGCCGAGGATTTATTTGGAAAACGAGAAAAAAATTATAACCCTGATTTCCGGATTTTTTGGGATTTAAGTTCGGAAATAAGCGGAACCATGTCAATTCATATTATTCCCATTCCCGGGGAAAAACTTGTCGATCGCGGGAATAAGGAATCCTCGAAAGTGAGAAAGATCTCATTGGCGGAAAGCGGGATTCTCGACAATTTAAAAAAAAGTTTTCCGGGAACCTTTTTCGGGAAAAAATCGATTCCCCACTCAGGGGCAATCTCTAGTTTTCCCAGTGGTCTGGGGCTCGTCGGTCTTCCCTCTAAGACCTCCCGGATGTATCTTGGTGCGCTAGAGACATGTCCCGCCCGTAACCTTTGGGACGGAGATTGGCTATCATCTGGCAGATTTTTACTTTTGAGACCGCCGCTCTAAAAAGACTCAAGGAATCAACACCAAACCAGTCCCTGAGATTCTTAAACCACGAGGTTTTCCTTCGGCTTTGCTACCGCTCACCCTCGATTTTTCCCTCCACCACCAGCTGAAGGAGACGGTATTTTTCATTTCGAATTATGTGGCCAAAATAATCGAGCTACCGACGCTTGATCTCGTAGAGCACTTCCAACTCTTTTCCCATACGAGCCAAGACGTCAGTATTTCTCACCCTGTCAGTCCACGAAATTTTAAGCATTTTACGGCATACCCACATCTCAAAAACCTCCAACTTATTTTCCAAAGCCCTAGTTAACGGCATGTCACACTAGTGATTGTGATAATGCAAAAATGCTTTTTCAACAGGTCTCATTCAAATGAAACATTTCTTTGAAAATATTCCGGCTTCTAATTTTCCACTCGGAAAAAAAAATCCATTTTGTATTTCTAACTTTTTTTTTCTCTCTCAAGGTCACTCCACGAAATCCATGTTTTGAAAACGTTCCGAGAGCTACCGCCAAAGTTTCCGTTTATTTTATGGAAGATGAGGCATGAAGTTTTGAAATCGGGCGAAATCAGTCGTTCGGCTCCGAAATTTAATTAGTGCGAGGGAAATCTTTAAAGCTAGTAAAATGCGGTTTCATCTGGTGCACCCAGAAAGTCCTTGGCCCTTTGTATAAAGTTTGATTTAGCTTTTACTGAGGAGTCAGTCCACTCGGTTGCACAAAGTTTAACTTTATATTACGGGAAAAGGGAGGGGGGGATAGCAGCGGGGTTTTCGTCATAGAACAAATAATATGGGTTTTACCGCTTTCACGTTTTGGTTGACGGCTTTTGAAAATATTTTTAATTAGTACTTATGAAAAGGACAAGAAGAGAATCGATCCTTAAAAGGTTCGTGTAAATTTGTCCAATCATCTATCAAAGCAAACGTTGCTGCAGATCTGTCAAGATTATTAAATACTTTCGAAAAAAAAAAAAAAATGGCTAAGTCCTGAGGGACTTCAATTTTTTGCGGTTGCAATCGATTTATCATAATTATGCGCTTGCAAAACACACGTACTCGTTGAATCATTCAAATCGCGTCGATAGCGTAGGGGTTTTTTTTTTTTTCTAAAAGTAAAAAATTCATCGACGGCAAATGATATTTATCAACCGCGGGGGATGGAGTGGGGGACGAAAAGTTTTGTTTGTTCATCCCTAATATTTAAATGTTGAAAACCCTAGAACGTTGTTTCATATGATTGATAGTGTTGACAGTGCAGGGATTGAGAGGGAGGGAAAGGAAGAAGAAAACGGGGGAAAAGGAGGAGGAGGTGGCGGAAAATAACATCATTCATCGCTTTTAATCTTGCTATAAACAAACTAGAAATTTACATCATTCACCAAGCGTATATATACAACAGTATATACAGTACCCCCGTTTCGCGTCGTGATTATAGACTTCCCAAGTTTTCCACATAATGCCGCATACCCTTGCATTGCTATTTCCCAGGCATTTTTCTTCAGAATAACATCAAAAGCATAAAAAAAAAAATTTCAACCTGACACGTGCATCCTGGACTTTTTATCATCAATTTATCACCAGAATTTCATTTTCTTCAGGGGTAGTTGTAACTTTTTCCTTCGGAAAAAGGTTGGGCTAAATGAGTGCAATCAGGCTAATTTGCAAAATGTAAAAGGGTAAGCAAAATAGCGTCAATGCCAAAAAAATTGCGGTACCTTAGCGTAAAATTTTGAAAAAACGAGAGTGAGCACCCCTAAAATCCTACAAAAACCATTTTTTTGCCATCATTTTCGGAACACCAGTTCTCATTTTTTTGATGGCGAATATGCAGAAAACTTTCTGACCGAGAAAAAAAAATGTCCATTGTGATTTGACGATGAAAACAACCGAGGAAGGAACGTCGAAAAAAGAAGAGAGAGAAGGAGGGAAGGAGAGGTTCATCAGTCTCCGGAAATTAAATAACCAGGTCTGTCGCGTTGTCCTGTTGTGAAAAATATCATCTCAAAATATACATTGTGCATCACTGACAAAAATGAAAGCATTTTTCAATTCCGATAAGAAATACGGGGGAAAATGAAAAGGAGTTTTGACACGGTTTTTCGAAAAAAAAATTTAAAAGTGACATAATCGTAAAATAAAATACCGGTTTTCACAAAAAAAGCAAACGTTTATAATTAACCGAAAAATTTAACGAAGGTTTTTTTTTTGCCCAAGAGATTTTTTTTTTCTTCAAACAAAAAAAAAAAAAAATGCTGATGCTTTGCATTTTTTCCCTTTCTTCCTTGATTCGTTCTTTCTTATGTGCTTTAATATATCTTTCGCTGTTTCACGTCATATCAGTGTTATGCGTCTGATCCCATGTCAACGATTTCAGTTTTTTTCCTTTTCTTTGTTTCTACAGTTTTCGTATTTCCTACTTTGAAAAAAATTTTACTAAGGCAGGTGCGATCAACTCCCAAGTGCCCTAATTTCGTCTTTTGCCTAAAAATCAGGTTTACCCATCAAACTGAAAATGATGGCGATATAAAATAACGAAAAACACGAATTTTTAAATTTGAAAATGTCACTGCACGGAAAAGCTGCATTTCAGTCCCCATATTAACCCTAATTTTTTTCACATTTTTGAAGGCCGATTTCTGCTGCCCTCTAAGGCCTTAAGTTTTTAAAGTCTCATTAACGCCGAAAAAATTAGAGCCATATTTTGGTGCGAAAATGTTCTTGAAAAATTGGTGGAGGATAGAACACCATATGTATGGTTTTTCGCCTTTAACTCCTTAAATATTCCTCGTGAAAAAAAATCAACTAAAAATTCGAATTTGATGCATATCTGACTCATTTTAACAACTTTTTGTAAAAAAAATTACAACAACAACTGTACTATTTGGGCAAAAAACGAAATCAGAGCAAAATTTCTAGATAGAAAAATGCCTCTGACATTCCCAATGCCGAGTCTCGGCACTCAAAAATCGAATAAGTTTTTTCTGGATATGCATACGGCTTTCTTCCGCCATTACCAATTCCATTTAAGAAAATGAAACTGTAAACTCGTCCAAAACGAGGGGGAAAAACTCCCGTGAATGCATAAACTTTGAATGAAGAAATCCAGTCAAACTTTCGAAAAAGAAAACTGTCAAATTAAATAAAAGTGAAGCACTGAAGCCTGGTGACTATATTCAAGCAAATTTTAGCCTTCTCATTATTTACTATGCTTTCCCCCAGTAGTCCCCTTTCACTTTAAAGAAATTCGATCTCTTAATTACCCCTAATGGAAAATCTGTTGATAAAAAAAAAAAAAAAAAAAAAAAGCCGTCCCCTTCAAGTTTTGATTTTCACGAGTTTCCCGGCTATGAATTTTTTTTTTTCGCTTCTTAACACGTAAATTCAATTTCGATCCAATATTTTATTAGCCAAAAGGAAAGAAAGGAAAACCTTAAAAAAATAAAGGCGAGTATCTCCCCGTGACTTTGAAAATTCATTGCAAGCGGATTTTTTATTGGCTTAGAAAACGTTAAAAAGCAACGATCTCGGGTCATAATTCAAACCGCATTAAAAATCCCATACATGAACCCTCTTAAACGCATTTGCATTCCACTTATAAAAAAAAAGGGAATCTTTTTTTAATGGCAAAAGTGGTCGCACCAGAGAGAAGCGCGAGGAAAACGGTGAGAGAGACATTTTCATTTTTACGGAACGAAGGGAAACGCGTTGACGGAAGAGCGACGTTGAACGGAATTTATTGATTAAAAGTATTTATATTTTTAAGGTAAAAAGTTTTAATTTAAATTTTTTCCTTCATTATTATCATTGTTGCCGTATTGTTATTACCCTAAAAGAATTTGTTTTTCCTCCTTTTAAACTATTTCCCAGTGGCAGCTTATTAAAAAACAATTTTCCTTCTTTCTCTCTTGTTAACTTTGGAGATTTAATTTAAATTATCTTCCTTTCAAAAAGTACGTTTCAACTTTCCTTAGTTTTTAAAATGATATTTTTGACCGGACAAAGGAAAACGGGGAACTTAAAGATGGTTACAGGCGATGGTACTGTACATGCGGCACCCCCAAGGTTCATCAATGAAGTGCTTTGAAAGATGTTTGCCAAGCCGTCAGTAGGGGTCAAAGTGATTCAGTCAATTAGTTGTGAGGGGATACTGGGGCCATTGAAACTCTTTAAAAACAAACCTTTCCTTCCGGTAAAATAAAAGCTTGCTTTGAAAGAGTTTTAGTGGTCGCGATATCCTTTTGCAACGATACCAAGTTAAATGGACTAGTGAATTGATGAGAGAAAAATGTTTGCGACAACGGTCCCATCGATGCTGCAATTGATGCTAGAAAATGATATCAACTTTTCCAATCAATTCCAGAATTATGGAATGCCCCAAGGCAGCGATTTAGGGCCGATGTTCTTACATTGGGAACTACTTCAGGGAAAATGGAGTAAGAGGCCTTCGCATAAAAGGCCAAACACTGAGAAAAAGGATATTTCGATACAAAATATTTGTAGGTTTAAATAGTGGGGGAAAAAAATTTTATTTTACTTAAAACAAAGGACGAGGCAGAGCCGAATTTAACACAAATGAGGCCCTAGGCAACCTTCTCGATGCGGCCCCCCAAATCTCCCTTCCTGAATTCACGAAATCAGATATTTATCTTTTAGGAATTTTTCCAGAAAGTTTTTTTTTAGTTTTGTACGATTTGCCTTTTTTCCCTTGGCTTAAAGTAAATTGACTTTTAAGAACGTGCGGCCCCCTAAAAACATGCCGCCCTCCGCAGTTGCCTATTTTGCCTACTCAAAAATTCGGCTCTGGGACGAGGGCCAATAACCCGGGCTTTCGGGCTCCGGTATGTAATTCTATTACACGATTCTTATGATATTATTACACAGTCTAATGGAATCACACGATTTGATTACACTGATGCCAAATCTAAAAGGATATTTAAAGGTGGCGGCATGCACGTACAGTAGGGTGGATCAAAAAACACGAATTTTCGAATTTGAAAATGACAAAGCGCGGAAGAGTTCCATTTTAGTCTCCATACTAAATCTAATTTTTTTCAAATTTTTTGGGGGCCGATTTCTGATGCTCCCAGAGGTCTAAAGTTTTTCAAAGTCTTATAAGGGCCAAAACAATTAGAGCCGTATTTTGGTGCGAAAGAGTTCATTTCCTGTCGGAAACTTTCCGAAAATTTAAAAAATGAAACGGTTTTACGGAAAATAAAGCCATTTTTTATTTATGAGCAAAAAACGGCTGTCTATAAACTCCCTACGCCTCTTTCGGCTACACATAAAAAAGGCTCTAATTACTGTAAAACTGACTTTATTTTTTAAATTAACAAAAAAAAAAAAAAAAAATTTCCGATAGAAAAAGAACTCTTTCGCACCAAAATACGACTCTACTTTTATCGGTCCTTACGAGACTTTGAAAAACATTATGCTTCTGGGGGCAGCAGAAATCGGCCTCCAAGAAATCAGAAAAAGATTAGGGTTAATATGGAAGCTAAAATGCAACTTTTCCGCGCTGTGACATTTCAAATTTAAAAATTCTTGTTTTTCGATCCACTCTAACGTACAAAGTTGAAACTTTTACAGAATAAAGACAATAATATACCGGCAATTTGGTGTCCGGGACTTCATCTCGCAACTTAACAGTTCGCCCTCTGCGGGGGCGAATCCTGTTGCAAGCTTCCCAAAAGGTTATAAATATATCGAGGCAAAATCACAAATCAAGCATTTTTCCCACCGCAAGAACAATGATATCAAAATTGGTAAAAAACCAATATTCCGAGTTTCGTACTTAAAAAAAAAAAAAAAAACACCGCAGGAGGTCCCGGGAGCTTACAGTGACGTGCAATGTCAAAATGTTTATTTGCTTTTCAATTAAACAGATCGCGCCAATAATTCGGTGTCACGTTAACCCAGTTATGTTTTTTGATTAAAATTTCCCTTGTGATCGCCGAAAAAGAAAAAAAAAAGGAAAAACGAAAAAGATGATATCGTGACTTCCTCCGTCACCCGTGGTTTATTACTTTTGCTTTGCCAAATTTTGCGGGAGAGGACAAGCCCCAACGTTTCAAGTTACACTAATCCCCCTTTCTCCTATTGATTTAAGCCCGCATTCTCAAAAAAAAATCTCTTAAAAATATTATGAATTTGAGATAATTCTGTGTAGGATTATGTGACACTTGCGTCTCATAAACATCACACGAATGGGAAATTTAACGATCGGTTATTTCTAGCTTCCGACAGTGGCGCCCCCTTCGAATTTTTCGCCATACGTAAAATTTTAATCTTCATTGTCCTCGCATTATCATTTTTTTTTTGTTTAAATAGCGTCTAAATAACATCTCCGGGGGGAAAAAAAGTCTCTGTCCTTTCGTATTAGACAATGTCCCAAAATAAAAATTGACAACATGTCAGTCATTTTTTAAGGGGAATCCTAAGTAGACCTCACGGGCAGATCATGTTGGTATGGTCCTCGGAACTTTTCTTACTGTGTCATTTCCGGTTGACTGTTACGACACGTCAGAAAGTTAAGGAATTTTAAATAATTTATGTATTTTTATGTTTATATTTTTGACGTCAAATCCTTACTTTTGGAATTTATTAGCGTTAAAAATAGTAAAGCTTTCGCATCTGGACGCGAAACTTTTTTTTTTTTTTTTTTCTTATGAAAAAGAAAAAGAGATGGAAGATTATAATGCTGAGAATTTCGCAGCGTGTCAAAACAGTCGTAAATTTAAAAAATAAATTTCAGGAGAATAATTTTTTTTTTGAGTATAATTACTTCCTAGGAAAATGTTCCTTTAAAGCGGCAAAAAAACAATACATCACAAAGATACAGGTACAGATAATGTTACAGGTATACCGATGTACAATAACTAAAATTTTTTCGGCAAAGAAAAATTAGGGACGTAAGGTTTTTTTCTATCGCTTGTGGTTAGAGATTTCAAGTTCCCATGCATACAGAGGCGATTTCCCATATCACGACGCCATGCCGACCACCATACATAGAACATTCGATCATTTCTATCCGTAGAGAAAATCCACGCTTACGAGGAGTAGTGAAAAAGATGGTCTTTTTCGAATTTTATTGTGCAAAAAAACTTCTTTTGAAGTTCTGCGAGAAATATACCGAAAAAACAAAAATAGCATACCTTTGTAATAATGTTACAGGTTGCGCTAAATGCCATCACAGGGTATATACCCTGTAATTGCATTTAACGCAATGGTATCACAAGTATTGTGTGATAGTATTACACGACCGGTCAAAGAATCAAGCTTTTTGCACAAACCTCTTTTCGGCCAAATGTTTAGACGGTCCGAGACCCAACTCAACATTGAGTAACAGGAACTAAACTTTTTACTGCCGTAAAAATATGTATCTTAGGGTGTCCCTTATTTTGGCAACTTTCGAATTTCAAATCGCTTACCCCCAAAAATGGTTCTCCTTTGTGTACTGATAAACCCAATTTTTTTTTTAATTTTTTACGGCAAAAAAGCGTCCCGACTTCAGCTTAAAGTTCCAAAAATTGCCATAAGAGAAAAAAAAATCGACAATTTTTTTTTCCCGAAATAATGTGGTTTTTAATCGGAAATTTTCCGTAGATCACGAATCTGAAGCCCGTTTTTTCTGTATGTGATCCAATTTTTGAGCTACAGACCAAAATACGAGTGAAACTGAAGACTTAGGTATTATGTTTTGTCACTTAAGAAGCTTTTTTCCCCATATTTTGGCTTTTAGCTCAAAAACCGGGCTAGATATAAAAAAACGGAGTTCAGATTCGCGATCTAGGGAAAATTTCTGATAAAATCCACATTTGTTCGCAAAAAAAAAAGTTGTCGACTTTTTTTCTCTTATGACAATTTTTGGAAATTTAAGCTCAAGTCGCCATGCTTTTAAGTCGAGTAAAGAAATTTTAAAAAAATTTGGGTGTGCCAGTATATACCAAGGAGAACCATTTTCGGGGAGTAAACGATTTGAAATTTGAAAATTGCCAAAATAAGGGACACCCTACTGTATATATATCCCTGCCAGTTGAAAAATTAATCAAACTTAATGAGGAATCGTTTTCCTGTTGTGTTATTTGGATTTCATGATGAAAAGAGAAACCTTAATTTGAAACCTTGGCTGGATTTCCCTCAAGAGTAGATTTTGCTACATAAACTTAATATCGAGAAATTTTTCTTTTCACAAACATTGTTCGATACATTGGAAAAACGAAAGTACATACCACCTATGGGAATTAAAGAAGTTTACAAACATTGGATTATTGATTTTCATTCGATCCTGATGTCCTCCAACCATCGGAAAACTGCGTACAAGTTTACTCAAATAAGAAAAAAAAAGTTTAAAAAACTGGTATAAAAGAAATTTAAAAAGGATTTTTTTTTCTTGTAAGGCACATTTTGTATGAGCAAAAAAAAAAATGTTTCCCTCATTATCAAGGATCAAAAACCATCTTTTATTTACAGTGGATTAATGTAGTAAAGGAGTGTTATTACCTTTCCGTTTAAAAAATAAACGAACATCAAAGAGAAGGGAAAAAACGAGCAAATACGAGATGAAAAAAAAAATAAAAAAAAATAAACAAATGATTTCGTAGATGAATATGGACTGTGCATTCCGTTGACATGTTTTTAATATCACTATCGAGTATCCCGATCAATTTCGAAAAAAAAGCGAGAACGGTCAGCAGCAGCGAGTCTATCAATCCTGTACGTTTTTTTTTGTTCCCCTCTTTTCATTTTTCGATCCTTTCATAAAACCATAATCACTCAAAATGATTTTCCCTTTGACTAAAAGCATTCCCTATTAACCGTTTTAATTTAAACGAGGAAAAAAAATGGGAGCAGCTATTCCTGATCAATCAAATCAATTAACCTCAAAACCGATGGGCTTATTCCTTGACCATTAAAAAAAAAAAAAAACGGGGGAGAAAATGGAAAATCGGTTTTTTTTTTTGGGAAGAGGAGAAAAAAAAAGGATCGATTATAAATGAAATAGAAAACAATATGCCAGGGGTATCTCAGATGCAGTATATTGTGGAGCCGGAACGAGCCGGCAGGAATAAAAGAAAATCATGTCCGTATTCGTTATCGGACTCAGGAGATACGTGTTCGGTGTTATTTACGATTTGGGTAACCTTATTGTTTACGTAATAACGGGTTTTTCGTTTGACTACACGAGGATTTTTCCGGCCATTGTGCATAAATGTTTAAAGAAGGAAAAGAAATGCACTTGAACCTTTTCTTTTTGGTGAATTTTAAAGGAAGGCTTTATGTCTCCTTCACAGAGGCTGAGAATGAAGAGCAGGTTGTTTTGAAAAAATGAGTCAAAAAACACGGATTTTCGGGTTTGAAAACGCCTGATATCGGAATCAATCTTTTTGGGAGTATTACAAGCACAACACATAGGGAACAAGTACTTTTTTTTCGGGTTTTTGGACCCCCTCCCCCCCCCCCGGTTGTAAGACATTTCGCCATACTTAGCTTATGGCAAAGATGGTTGATGCGGACCCCCCTAAACCTAAAAATCTTACGTAATACTTGAACGTTCCCACACGGGCTTTACGAGCTTTAGAAACTTGGGAAGGTTCGGGGAGTTTGGAAGCTTCGGGAACTTTGGGAGCTGCAGGACTCCCTTGAACTCGGACTTTTTGGGACTTTTCTGAGACTGCGAGTTGGAGAGACTGTAAACTTCTGGGACTGCGACTTTGGGAGTACTAGTAAAATGTGCCTGGGGCTGACAGTTAGCTGTCATTGGAGGTAGCGTTTGGAAATGTGGAAATATTGGATGATAAAAATAACGTTTTCATAAAAAAAAACTAAAAAAATATATTTAAGCGATAGCAAAACCTAAAGATTTTAATAGTATATTACAGTACTGCGACAGAAAGAGACTCATTTCACGCCGAGACCGGTTAAAGGTCGACGTAAAAAGGTCCTCGACCTAAAAAGGTCGAGGCGTGAAATGAGTCTCGTCTGTCGCAGTGCTGTAAGATATTTTTTATTCCGAATATGCGAATTCACAAAAAAAAAATGTTGGTTATGTTATTAATATGGCGGCCATTTTGGAATAAAGTAATGGCGTCCATGGGATTGAAAAGTATCGAACAGTGTTAACCTTTACTGTAACTTGCTTTTTTTTTTCGTTAATTATATTTCATATTTAGAATACAAGCCTTATTTTCCATGATTAGTTTGTATTTTAGTTGATTTCGAAGAAAAATATATTAAAAATATTGATGAAATTAACTAAAAAAAAAAAAAGGCAAGATGGCGACCAGGATTGAAAAGTAACATTACACGCGCGAGCGTAATGACGAGCATGCGCAGAAGCATTGTTTTCGAGTCGTTCTGTAACTGCCAGCTTTCGTTCGGTTCTACTGCCTTCGAAAACAGTACATTGGTTACATGTACGAGGAATGAAAAGTTCATTACCGAACACTACGAGTTTAATTACATACAGGTGCTGCTCAACTTTGAGAATGGTTAGACCTGAGATGAGGTCAAAAAAATCAGGATTTGTGCCCCTAAGATAATCATTACTACGCATTACTAACGCTTAGTAATAATTACTAAATTTTCAGTATTATTAACTCAAATATTTAGACATCACGACATCACGGGACCCAAACCAATGCACACATAGGCCATTTTTGTGGATTCCTAAGGAAAAGATGGTTGGACTATTCCTTGGAAACGACTTACAATTAACTTTACGGAAAGTTGCGACAAATGGTTCCGGCTGTAGTTCGAAATTAAAAATCCTTTATTTTTGTGCTTCCATTAAAATTTCGTGAGATTTCAGCACTGAAATGATCTTTTAAGGCTGAAAACTCCACCGGACAATCAGGTAAAATTTTGGTTGCAGGTGATTTGGATTATTTGGGTTGTTTCTAAAAAAAACTGAAGTCAGAATTGCCCGACATTTTAAGTCTATCAATCGTTGGCTTCTTCGCGAACGTGCTAAGTAAACCGATGAAATGGGATTGGGTTCGATTGACTTTATCTCCATAAAGATTCGATACCACTAAAGATTGAATAGAAAAATCAAAAAAAATCTCCCTAATAAGCCTTCTCATGATGGTCAACTAGAAATTTATTAATCCACAAAAATGTGGTAAAAATCTGACTTCACAGCTTCATTAGGGATCAATTAAATATCCAAAATCTGTTAAAACCCTATCTGCTCGTCCTAGCGAGGTAAGGGGTTGCGTCTATGCTTAACTTATAGATAGAATGGTAGTAAGTACAGCCTAGGCGTATTACCACTCTAACCATAAATTAAGCATAAGATCTACGCTAGATAAGGTCAACACCTTATCTTATCAGATAGGATTTTGGTTTTAACGTATTTTTGATATTTAATTGGTCGCTAATTAAGCAGTGAGGTCGGAGCTTTACCACATTTTTATGAATTAATAATTGTCTAATTGACCGCCGTGTTCTTTATTAACTTAAAATTAGGAAACCAATTCCGTGTCTGATCTTAGCATTCCCATTCGATTCAAAATTTGGTTTCTCCGTTGAAATTTCCTCCAAACTCACAAGACTCGATGGTCAGGTGAACACTTTCAACGTTAACGAAACATCGAACGTTACCCGATTTTGGAGGAAAACTTACTAACGATAAAATACCTTTAACATTTCACAACGTTCGTAGGAAGAGGTCATCTCCATTACATACGGAGGTATAAAACGAGCAAACTTTTCCCTATTTTCAATCCAGCACAAAGGAAATGAGCTAGAATTACTGCGATTTAACAAGTCCCGGGCTCTCTTTGAAGTGATTCCCTTTTCTCCCTCTTGTGTAGAAATTAAAAGGTCCCGGCCATCAATTTGCTTAAAGTCCATTCACCGCGAAAACCTTAGTTTGATGGACAACTTACGATGTATCGTGCAAGGAGCTTTTCTCTCTATTCTCCTCCCTCGATTTTCCTTATGCCGAGGAAAAACCGCTCTCTGACTTTTATCCGGGTATCCGGTTTTTAAAGAAACATACGCGGAAAGGGCATAATCCTTTTTGTTCCGCCGGAAAATTTGTTGCCCTTTTCGTAAATAAAATTAACTTCAAAAGTTTTTCGAGGAGGAAAAAAAAAAAAAAAAGAAAAGAAAGGAGCTAAAGTATGAAAATCAACTCGTTCGCAGCGATCATTTACTTTTTTTTCAGGGATCTCCACCATGAATCAATAAAACAAATTGATGTAAAAAGAAAAAAAAAAAAAAAAAAAGCTGTTTAGCCTGATTTGTTTTTTATGGTTGACCAAGTTTCTCCGACCGATGGTTAAACAAAATAAGATTCTCATTATTATCGGGAAATGGAAATGGCAGTGGAAGAGAAAAAAAAAATAAAAATAAAATACAAACGCAAGGAAGATAATTTTGATTCAACAACGACGCATCATTTATATTTACGTAAGCGAAACATTGTATCGGGATATTTTGAGAAACTAATCTCAATTGAAAAGACTAATATCTCGGCAAATATTTACTCACTTAGCTTTTTTTTCCCCTTTTTTCTTCTCTCTTCTTCTCTTTTTTTCTTCATAAATAAAAACTCCAAGAATTTTCCTTCTTTTTTTTTGGAAGAGATTTTTTTTTCCAACTCGGAAGAGAAATTTATATATGACCGAGGCTTGAAATCTAATTTAAACTACATAATTTTTGTTGCACTTTTTTTCTACTTTGGAGCTAATGGAAAGAAGAGCGTTGCCGTCCTAAGCAAAATCGCAGTAAGCGAATTCCAGAAATAAAACTTGTCCCCTATGTTTCCGTTTATGAAAGCCAACGTTTTCCTCCGGAGGTCATTTACTGCTATTTAGCTTAAAACAGCAGTGAGAGGTTTCAAAAATCGAAACTTTGTTTAACGCTGTTCATTCTCATGTGGCGTGAAGTAGTTTTGCCTACGAAATGGGACATTTACCAAAAATTGATGTCCCATTTTACAGGTGGAATTCCGGAGATCGGATTACACCCAGATATTCGGCTGACACAAAGAATTTGGGTGTTACTTGGAAAGAGTTTTTGATATGTTGAGTTGTTGAATACGAGCCCAATTCGCTGGATCGCTGGATGCTGTACCGCGAAAAATAAAAAATATTATAGGGGGGTTTATGCAAAAAGCGTGATTCTTTGGACGGCCATGTAATACTATCACGCAATCCTTGTGACATTACTACATTCCGAGATGGTATCACACGGAACCTGCAATATTATTACTCGACAATATTGTAGTTTTTGGTTCTCCAGCCTCCGCACAGGATTTTAATGGTCATTATCGAACTCTACTGGTTCAATTACATCTAGGTCCTCCTCAACTATGAAAAGGGCAAGTGTTGAGTTGAGATCAAATCATTACCAATCAATACCAATCATCACACACAAACACATCATGTTTTTGCACGACCTGGAGCCACATCGCCGCATTATAAATTTTTTCCCAGTCGGTACTCTTTTGACAGCCACTCAGCCAGTCAGGCACTCACAACCTTCTCGCGTCAGTCACGACGTTATCTTCCCATCTAATCCGAGGTCATCCAGGCTTGGTATTCATCAGTCTGCTCTCCAGGACCTGCCGGATATAACGTGACGGTGGAGTGAGAGCCACACGTCCCGCCCACTCCAGCCTTCGGGACTTGATCACACTAAAGATTAATGGCTGCCCAGTGAGCCTACGGATCTTGTCATTTGAACGCATGCGCACCCTGCCAGTAATTGGATCCCTTCTAGGGCCTAGTATTCGGCGTAGGACCTTATTTTCGAATACCGACAACCTCATAACTCAAAAAAATATACTCATTCTGAGTACAAAACAGCATTCAGCGAAAAAGTTTCAACTTGAAACCATTTTGACTTCAAATGAAGCCATATTGATTTCGAATGAAACTTTTGGGTCTCAAGTGAAACTTTCTGAGCTTGGAAGAAACGTTCCCTAAATTCTCTTTTCGTAACTTAACATTTTTCTAGATTTGGTCGAGTTTTACTCTGACATACAGCATTATCTTTCAAGAGGAAAAAAATAAAAGGACTTACATGGAGCACAGAATGGGTTGCTTATCTGGTTACCTACGCTCAGAGAAGTGAGAGTCAGGGACCCTCAAATATCCTGCCAATCATCTCCCTAATCAGGAGCAATTCCCTCCTTCTCTTTCCATCTCTCAGCTGCTCAAAAATGAATCAAGGCAACAACAGGCTTCCCTTGGCCTAAAGCGCCTAAATAAGATCGGTAAGCCAGTTTAACCGTCTTGAAATTAAGAAAAACAGAGAAGAAATGCACCCAACATCCTTTTCTCTCGTCTTTTTCTCTAATAAAAAAAAGGTATTTGTTTGTTAATCGCGTGCCAATATCCGGATACCTTCAATCAATTTCTTCGATATTAGCGCGTTAAAAGAATTAATTAAGAAGTTTCGTGATTACGTTTTATTATGAAGCGAGAAAAAAAAGTCAATTTTGCATCGAATATGTTGTCAGAGATTGCTTTTTTTATAGTCAACGTAATTAAAAAGCAAAGGATCCGGCGTCAAGAACAATAAACGATGGGGTACACTTTCGATAAATTTCCTCTTTTTTTTTCTCTCTTTCCGAAAAAAAAAAGTCGAATATTGAATATCGGAGAGGGAGAGAGAGAAAGAGGAAAATCAGTCTTCCTGATTGACAGATGTAAATGGTCCAGATAACCATAAATCTGACGGTTGCCAAAATGTTTCTTCATCTAGTCCACTCGGAAAATGATATTATTTAATCGTGACAGCGAATGATCATTGATCATCCTGTAAAGCTACACAAAAAAAAAAGCGTCTGTAAGGCTTATAAATTTTTTATTCGCAGGTGAGAGACTGGCATCCGGGGAAAAACGGTTAATTCTTTTTATTTTCATTAAGTGTAGGCTTCAGTGAATACAGGAAGGAATGGTTGTTCTTTCTAGTACTCGATTTACGGGGGGAAAAATCGAAATTTTAAGTATCTGACGAACTCACTTGGTGTATCCTGGAATTTTTAATACGAGTTTCAACTGGTCTCAAGAAAATACGAACTTGGAAAACAAAATCTAAGCTTTTCGACTACAAATATTTTTGAAATTATTTTCCGGTTGCATTTAAAATTCAGACAAGTTGAAACTTGCCCTAAAACGTCCACGGCAAACCAAAGGAGTTCGTCAGATACTTAAAATTTCGATTTTTTCCCCGTAAATTGAGTATTAGACATCACAGACAGAAGGGTAGGTCGTCAGCGTTTAATAAAAAATCCGTTATCCATGGAATATTTAAGGCAGGTTATGCCTAGTTTAGCGGATAATATTCACGATGTTAATGTTAATTAACTCATGTTTGCTTTTGTTTGCACTGAGTGGGACCTCCTATATTTAGACTCAGAATCCGAACCATATGGGGACTTACATCTATTATTCACTTGAATAGTTGTTGTATTCAGTGGTGAAGGACAGTGAAAAAATTCGAGCCATATCCTAGACTTGAACCCAGACAGACTCTACCACTGCTCTACTAGGACCCCTTTGACTTCATATTAAAAATCAGCGGTTCATTCAATAATAACAAAGTTATGAATTTATTAAGGGTCTTCTAAGGCTTAACTTATTACCTCCTATTCCTTTTCCTTGTTTACGGAAGCAGTACATGAACACATCTTACCTGAAACCAAAAAAGAAAAACAATATTAAAATAAGGAATCAGATCTCATCTGATACGATTACAAATTGTGCCCGGAAAAGTGTTCAAACAAACCCTTCGTCCTTCAATTTCACAAATAATCGGCGCCTACGTGTTTTTCCCTATTAAAGCGCTACAAGGGGGTAGCACTAATAAATGACTCATTATTATGCGTCAAGCAGTAAATAAGACTCCCGCAGATTCTCTTTCATATTGTTAATCTAGTCTCGATATCTGAGAAACAAATTGAACGGAAGAGGAAGTTAGACAAATTACTTTCTTTGCAGTACAGTCGCAATATTTTTTTTTCTCCTTAAGAAGGGAAGGGAAGAAAAAAACATTTTCGCAACGTGCTCTTTGCACTGTGAGAGATTTTGATTTTCCGCTTTTCTTACTTCAGAAATGGAACTTTCCCTGTTTTTTTCCCTGATAATCTTGTCTTGTTTGTCCACCCTTGTGTAAAAGGTCACGGGGATGGTTTTTTGACCGAAATGAAATTTTTTTTTTCTTGCAAAAATTATCCTCTTGTCTGGATTTGTGAAAGAGCTCCCTCTCCTCAAAGTCAAATGATAAGGAAAGATAAATTTCTTGAAAATTCCGATCACGAATACGGCGCATCAAACAACAAAGGGTCAGCTGTCAAGAAATCTATCAATTTTATTTGAACTTTGTACGGCTGTCCCGTTGTCAGTCATCCCTCTTCTCCCCCTTTTTTGTTACCTCCAGCGAACCTCCGGCCGGCCGCAATCCTGTGGCGTGTAAATAAGTTTCGCAATCAATACATTTCATTCGGAGAGGGTTGGTGGAAATGTTTGTTTCATAAACTCTTTTTTTTTTTTTTCTTTGCATCTTAAGATAGGAAAAGTCAATGAGTTTTCAATTTTCATTGTGTAGGCTGAAAATGTGAGATGAAAACGTTTGCAAAATAACGCAGAGGCAAGGGGTTGCTCCAAGTTTTCGCTTGCAGCTAATGAATGAATAATCAAATAGCAGGCTAAAATATTTCGGATTTAATAAGGTTAATGAATGAAAACGTACAGGCAATCGCGGGAGTGGAACGTTCTTGAATCGTTTGTGTCTGGATGCGTCATTACTTTCGAATATTTCAACAGGAGTATGGTTTTTCCGGTATAAAAATACTTAAAATGGATGAATCATATATTCCTCTAGGAAGGGTTCAGCCACTGTATTCTCTAAATTTCTTACCAATTGCTCAAAGTAATTTTACTCTAAAATACTGCCCCTGTAAGCGATTTCAGCGTAACTCCATTTTGAAAACAGCTCGAATAGAACCGTTGTTGACAAAAGCTAAATATCAGAAAGAAGCTATTGTTTACGAAATGGAGATACGCTGAAATCGCTTACAGGGGCAGAATAATAAGTAGAACAGAATAGTATATCCTCTACTAGTATATATATATATATAGTATAGCACCATTCTATCTTCTCGCTAAGAAGATGTTGGAACTAGAGAAAAAAGACAACCCGCTTTTAGTCAACCATGTGTAATGAATAACGTTCCGAGCGTTCGAGGCTTTTGTCTGTTGCTTCTTCTGTTTTTATGATTTGAACGAGAACGTATAATAAAGATTGATACGAAAGCTTTATTTAACACATGCACCAAAACCATGCACCAAAAATAATTTTAAAGTTAAAATTCGTAATCTACGAAAAATTTCCGATAAAAATCGATTGGTTTTTACGCCAAAAATAATTTCAATTTTTGCCCTTACATGGGCATTTCGGAAAATTCAAGGCCAATGCGACACCTCAAGATGCTTTTTAAAAAATCTGAAAAAATTCTGGGTCGACACTCTACCTACAAAGAAACTTTTCCCGCTACAGGAGTTCCGCAATTCCAAAAAAGTTGATTTTCAAACCACTCTACTGTAGTGGCACAGACCCAACAACCCGAAATCGATAAAACCTAAAAGATTTTTTTTCTAGATATTATTCGCGGTTTTCTCCTTGCTGAGTTATTCCACTTATATGAAAATGACGATGTTATTTGTGCTTTCAAATTCTTAATTCACTACTGATTCCAGTTCCTTGGCACCTTTTTTCAATTAAAATATGACTAACTTAATATGGTAGTGATCCAATTTTAATTACAGACAAGGTCCAGAAATAGCAGAAAAAAATGCAATCATAGCCGAAGCCCAAAAAATGTGTAATTTTTTACTAATTTTATTTCTTTTCCTCCTCGAAACAGAAAAGAATAGTTTTCAGTCCTACACTTACCACGCTTTGTTCGTTTTTAATCATCTCTACTCCCATTTCTACTTTTGGTTCGGTTATTTTAATAAACCATTCGGGGGAAATTTTATTTCTTGCGTTAAAACAAATGTGACCCTTTCCCAAAACGATGGAAAAATCGATTCCATCATCCGGAAATTTCAAATAAAAAATTTGTACAAAAGAAAGATAAAGGTTCCAGTTCCTTTACATAACCGGCCGGTCAGCCGGGCGGTGAAAATTTTTTAACAATAAAAAAAAGTTTAATATTTTTTTTTTTTTGATTCGGTATTTTACACATAAAAATGAGATCGATCGCACCGAAACCGTGCCAACACGCTTTGTTATGTTTAAAAGGTAAAGATTCGTTATTGAAAACGTATGAAAAAGGTTTTACGGTGCCTGAATTTGATAATTTTTTTTAATGTTTTCGAAATAAAAAAATAAAACGCCATTTTTCATTTTGTTGTTGAAATAGTTCGTGGTTCCACCGCTAGAGCCCTGCACTAATCTCTCGGAAATAAACAATTTTTTTTTCTGCGAAAACAATTAAATATTATCAAATATAAGAACTATTAACTGTTGTTCATGCATTTAATATCATGGAGATTTATCTCTGAACATAACGAAACGTTTTGGATACAATTTCGGTGCAGTTAGACCCCGTTTTCATGTATAAAATATTGGATTAAAAAAAAAAATTTTAACGTATTTTTTTATCGTTAAAATGTGTATGTTACGCCCCGTTTGTGAAATTGCCCAGTTCATGAAATGGGCAATTTTTTTGCCCCGTTCATGAACTGGGTAGGCTGCTTGCCCCGTTCATGAATCGGGCAGCAAAATTGCTCAGTTCATGAACCGGGCAGCTTATTTTTGCCCATTTCATGAACGGGGCAGGCATAAAATACTAAATTACACGATCGGGGCAAGGGGTTTGCCCCGATTCAAAATCATTTCCTTGAATGAAACTGAAGTAATATTTTGACTTAAATACCAGACGTAATGGAATGAGTTAATGAACAAATGCATGATTAATAAATAATGAAATATAATTCTCAAATAAGATTTGAATAAATAGGGCTAGATAAAAAGATAAAATAAAATTGATAATAAAACATTGGCCGAAAAATATAAAAATTCCGTGTAAACGAAAGAAATATTAAAATAAAAAAATATAGATTAAAATAGGAAATATTTGTTAAAATTTATTTTTCAACCGCATGAAAACCCCGGAAATTATTAAAATTATTATTGAAAGTTAATGTGGCACTTTATTCATTTTTAATTTGAAAACGATTCCAATATTAATACTTACATAAAAATTTTCACTTAGGGAACCTTCAAGTATTACGTAAGACTTTTTTCGGGTTTTTGGAAACCCCCCCCCCTTCGTAAGAATTAGTAAGATTTTTTGACCCCCCTATTATATTACGTAAGATTTTCTCGGACCCCCCCCCCCCCCCGTTTTATTTAAACTAAATTTTAAATGGAGTGATATTTTTCTTGAATCTAAATTTATAGTTCAAACTCATATCCCTGAAGATTGCTGCAATTCGCACAAAATCTCATCAAAAACTGAATTTTTATTTTTTAAAATTTTTTGAAAAAAAGTTTGAATTTTTCTACTTTAGAAATTTGAAGAAAAATTAAAACAACTTAATTTTTTAAAATTAAAGATTTCTGAAGAATAAGTTATAATGGAAATTCTTACTTAAGATTTCGCTGGGCCAGTATAACAAGGTTGTATCTGCAGTGTTCAGCTTGACACTAGTTTCTTATGTTTAACGCAAGGAAAACTAGTGTCAACCTGAACAGTGCAGATACAACCTTGTAATACTTGCCCAGCGATTTGCCAAACTCCCCCTCCCCTCCCCCAAGTAAGAAATCATATGAATTTCGAGAACCCCCTTCCCCCCCATCCCTTCGGTCTTACGTAATACTTTAACGCTTCCTTATCACTATCACTGAAAATAACTTTTATTTTTCACGCATTTAAATACTAAACTGGTCATTCAGATGCATTTATAAACAATCTTTCAAACTATATTTCCAGCTTTTATTTAATTTGTAATAAATCTACGTATATTTTTAAAGTTTCATTAGGAAACCGTGCTAGAAATTTGAAAAAATGAAACTGTTTTTCATGTATTTCAAGTTTCAGTATATTTCATTATTTAATCATGCATTTGTTCATTAACTCATTCCATTATGTCTGATATTTAGGTCAAAATATTATTTTAGTTTCATTCAAAAAAACGATTTTGAATCGGGGCAAACCCCTTGCCCCGATCGTGTAATTTAGTATATTATGCCTGCCCCGTTCATGAAATGGGCAAAAATAAGGCTGACCAGTTCATGAACTGAGCAGTTTTGCTGCCCGATTCATGAACGGGGCAAGCAGCCTACCCAGTTCATGAACGGGGCAAAAAAATTGCACATTTCATGAACTGGGCAATTTCACAAACGGGGCGTAACATGTACACCGCCCGGCTAACCGGCCGGTTATGTAAACGAACTAGAACCTTAAGGTCGCGTTTCAGACAAAAAAAAAAAAAAAAAAAAATCGGAATCAAAATTTAAAAAAAAAAAAAAAAAAAGTTGTTTATCGGAATTATAAATGCATTTAATAAATGGAGTGTTTCGCATTGGAAAGCTACCAACGAAGAGGAGATTCTTTAAAACATTTTAATTGAAGAGTGAACAATTAATTCCGTGGAATTTAAATCTTTTCAAAAGGCTCGGAATAAACTACCCGTCCAAGCCCGAGCTCGTTTGTATATTCTGCTTGTAAGAGCAGTCTTTTTTTTTTTTGTTATTCTTTCGGAATGTTCAACATTTTTTTTTCTTTATTCCTTTAAAATTACTGAATAAGCTTCTTTGTATTCGAGTTCGATTTTAAGGCCAATTGAAAATAATTAAATTGAACCAGAACAATTCCTAAATAGCAATTTTCGACACTAAAAACTCAAAGAGGCGGGTCTATTTTCATAGGTTTCGACTTCTTTTTAGCCAAAAACAAGCTTCTTCCTCCCAATTTTTTTTCTATTTTCTTAAAACAATATTTCATTTTTTAAAGCAATTCATATTCCAGGAAAAACTCACTTTTCCTTAGAGATATTTCAGCTCAGATTTAAGTTCCTCTGGGACGGAAGGACAGTTTTTTTCAGTTCTTCCTTTTAAAAAAAATAAAAGAAACAATTCCTGATAAAAATATACAGGATGTTTAAAAAAAAAAGGAAGAAGAGAAGAAACAAATCGTTGTCGTTTTTTTTTCTTTTTTTTTAATATTATAAATTGCGAGGAATAAGGCACGAAGTATAAAGAAATGAAACTTTCTAATTGTTTAACTTTTTCGAATCGAGACCAAGGAAACAAAGTTGATAGCGGAAACACAACATTATTTTTATTGAGAAAAGTTTCTTACAATTTCTAATTCATTTATGTCAACAAAACTTCCTGATTTTCAGTTTTCAGTTTCTGTTATGATTATATTTTTGTTTACATTATATCGAGGCTCTTTTTTTTCCCTTCTTGTTCCGTCGATTCTTGTTTAGTCTTTCCCAGCGGGAAAGTGGGGAAAATTTGACTTTACGTCACCTTTCAAAATCGGATACTTTCCATTTTACCTGATGCCACTACCTTCTCAATGTTAGAGCTATATGATACCGAGATTGAGACTGAAACTAGAAACGAAACCGAGAAATATCGTTGTCTCGGTCTCGAAAATACCTGCCTCATGATCCTGAGCTTTACTTTAAGAATATCTAATGAAAGTAAATCATGCTTTTAATATATGCTCCGAATGCAAGGCTCAGGATTATAAGAGGTAACATTTTTCGAGAACATTTATTGGTCTCGTTTCCAGTCTCAGTCTCAATCTCGGTGTCGTAAAGTATTATTTCAAGCTCAGTCTCATTTTAAAAAGAGATGATTCTTCAGCTAATTCTGTTATTGGTAATCGATAACTGTTGTATTAGGTTTTAAGTAAATAAATAAATTTTTTAAAAAAAGCTCAATAAATCAACTTAACATTATAATCTACCCTACACTGTCACTTACAGAGATTCCAATTGTACCGGTACTAGATTACATTGTAATCTAGTTTAAAATTGTACTGAATGTTGTAAATGTTATTGCTGGAACAAGATTTGGTTGCATTTATGAAACTTTTCTTGACCATTCAAACTCTGACCAGATTTTGGAAAATCCAGACAAATGTTCAAACGAAAAAAGTCAATTTTGTGAAAAAGATTTTATTAGTCTCAAGAAGTCTTACCAGAATGAAGTTTTAAATTTGTCTACTGATCTAATGTCATTAGGTTTAGCAGAAACCATGAACGTTTCTTAAGTCCCGTTGGACTCAAAACTGAACGATGCTTGTATATTGAAGTAGATGCATTTCAAAATGGTTTTAAATCGCTTAACTCAACACACAAGAGAGATAAGTGGCGTGATACTGTTTGTAGCCTTCCAAAAGTTCAAGAAATCGCACTAAGGGTAGACATTGAATTAGGTGTAGTCGGAAATCAGCATGTGAGTGTTCCAAAAACAAGAACTTTTATTTACATATCAATCCTACAAACTTTTGAGTTTTTTGTTAAATAATAAATCATTTCCGTGCATCGGAGGTGAACAAACGTATCTCCATCGTACGTATTGTTCCGAAACTCAGCTCGTTCCTGAAAACGACGAGAAAAGAAAAAGAAAGAAAACATTTGAAAGTTGCTCATTTGTTTATGATTGAAAGAGAATTTAGAAAAGAAAAATAGAAAATAAGATATTCGTCAGCAAAATAAATTATTATTACACGTATGATTGGAGATAGTCTGTTTCGAGTGTTTATTAAAAAATCACGTGATCATGAGACTGTTGGACGTGGTCAGGTCCACATTGACTGCGGTCACGTGACACTTCCATGAAACGTCGAAACAGACTAACTCCAATCAAGTTTACGGTGGAGATACGTTAGTTCACCTCCGACTATTTTTTCAAAGTAATTGCTCTAAAGAAGTAAATGTACTGAAAGATTTTGAGGACGGTTCGTATTTTAAGTCAAACTTATTTTTTGAAACTGGAAAATTTTCGATTCGAATTCAGTTGTATTTTGATGAATTTGATCCTTGCAATGCTATAGGTCCAAAAAGAGGGCTTCATAAGCTTGGGGCTTTATATTTTACCTTAAGAAATTTACCGTACTTTTGGAAGATGGCCACTTGGTGACCATCCAAAAGATAGTACCTTTGCCAAGATGGTCACTTTTTACCGAATAAAATGATTTTCGTCCTCTTGGCTTCTCAAACAGTCAATTAAAAAAAGCAAATATATCGAAAATAAAACTAAAAGTTGATACTCAAAAACCAGAAAGAAAAAAAAAAAACAAGAGAAAGAGGGCAGGGCCACACAAGTAATAAACTCTTTTTTGGTACTGAACATTTTCACAGTTGGCGTCGCAAAGCATAGACGAATTATTTAATTAATATGGTCTAGGTTTTCCCACTACCGGTAGTGTGGTCTTCCAGGCTAGACGTCTGGCATAAACCTTAGTGTCAGGTAAGATGTTTATACATAATTTATGCAATTTTATGTATGTCCAATTATTAGCATAATTTTGATATAATTCATGCTCCGTACGAGATTGTCTAAAAATTTTAGTTCGAAAAGGTGGAAAGTGAGAAAAAGTTCAATTTTTCGTCAAAAAACAAAAATAATTTAAAAAAATATATATATTGCTTTATTCAGTTATTCGTCGCAGGAGGGAAATACAAAACGAAAAGGAATTTCTTCCCTCAAAATAGAATCACGGAGTAGGAAATTGTAAAAGAGAAGGAAAAGGATTATTTTATCTGAATAGAGCGAAAACGAGCGCCCAAAGTCTCTTAAGTGATTTTAAACTAGACAAACTTTTCCTCGGGAAAATGTAGTTGACCAGTCTGTTAGAAAATATCTCGTTTCACGGGAGAAGGGGAGTGGGCGGAAAGCGATACTAACCAAGATAATTTTTAAATATGATGAAAAAGTCTCAAAAAGAAGAAAGCATAAAAATAAGTTGGAAGCTTAAGGAAATAGTAGGCTTTTAATAAAATTCCGTTGATGTTTTTTGTGCTAAAGAAAAGATTATTATCCAAACTTTTTTTTCCACCAGTCAACAACAGTCACTGTAAAAACTCTTGAGATACTTTTTTCTTCCTCTTGATCTTCCCACGTCTAAAAAAAAGGATAACTTTAAAAGCTGTAGCAAGCTATTTTTAAAATTATGGAATTTTTTTTCTTTTCCTTTATTTTTGATCATTAGTTTTTTCGATTTTATTTTAAAAAAAAAATTATTTTTACCGAAGAAAATGTTTTAGGTGAGTTTGTTTTGCGAAGAAAGCTCGCAAGATCCGTCTATTTCGTCGGCGGCGTCGGAGTTACTTCCCAAGGGGTGGAAAATAAGTAATGGAATTGAATGAGATTTGAAACGTGTCCATTTGTCACGATCACACAGCTACACTTTCTTTCTCTTTCAACTTTTTTCCCTTTCCTCCTTCCCCCCCTTCATTTTGACACGATGTGCATTTTTTATGGGATTTAAAAAGTTACCTCGACTTCCAGAACCTGTCAAATTTGTCACTTTTCTCCATGTTCCAAATTTCTTTCTGTTTTTCCCCCCTTCTTGTTTTTTCTCTCCTAAAAAAAATCATTTAGGACTTTTATTTTTATTTTTTCTGAAAATCGTCGCCCCGGAGAAAATAATCCTGGGAATGGGAAATTCTTTTCGATTACTATAAAGAAAGGAGAAGAAGGAGAAAAAAAAAACGCCGTCGAATCGCGTCTGTTTTCCCTTTCTTTTTTTATTTTATTCTTCTCGACAAACGAAATTCCCCATCAATATTTAAAAGTCTCATCTCGGGAAAATCTAAGCAGAGATTTCCAGTGAGAATGTACGTCCTGATTTTCATATTCTTTTGATGGATCATTTTTCATTTCGAGCATGACATTTCACTACACCGAATGGGAAATAAGGATTTCCCTTCCCTCCCTTTCGTCCCTCCTTGTCTTTCCGTATCAAAAGTCCAGAGAATACTCGTATATTATCATTATACCTCTTCATAAATTTGACACAGTCACTGGATAGCAGCTACTAATTTTGATATAAATCATTTGTCTTAGTTAAATCGCTTACTCACAGGCGTTTCATTTTTCCCGAGTGCTGACCGGTTTTCGAGGTCTCTTAACAGTTTCACTTTCGCTCGTGGCTTGTTTTCGTGAAATCACTTTGTTCTGATTTTTCTGAGAAATGATGAAGTGAGTTTCCTGTGGTGTTACAGGTTGGACTTGAAGTTCTCAACCACCTACCCCCCCCCCCCACTGCATTTGTTTTATTAGTTCGTGTTTTGTATTAGCAAATAGTACGGAAATGCCTTAACGGGACCGGGAAGACAACTACTTCGAGCGACTTTATGCCAAAGTGTTTCAAATGGGAAACATGCCATCCGATGAAAAAATTACATATATTATTTAATACTGAAGTGTACGAGCTGATTTGGAAATAAAATTCACATTTGACTTAAGGGTATTCTAATGAACATCATAATTTGAAATTCATATTACCTTTCGGCTTGCTTCGATCACTTTTTTTTGCGTTTGATTAGGAAGACGTTCTGTTTATTTTTTTTTCTCCTTCATATTGTCTCGTTATTTCGTTACATCAGAGCCAAACCATTAAAATTTGAAAGAATCAAAATGGCCGCCATTTATTTATTCCTCATAAGAAATGACCACGTGATACCTCTAAGACAATTCCTTCGCTACACAATACCAGACGGTGAATCTGCCGGTTTTAAAACAACCACACACACACACACACACACACACATGGCTTTTACAAGACCTGGAGCCTTATCGCCGCACTATAAACCTTTTTCGATTCGGGCCTCTCCTGGCACGCATCTCGCCAGTTTTTTAAAACAATCGATTATACATGCTTAATAAGGTATCTCTTGTTTTGGCAATTTTCAATTTACCGTACCTAGGGGTCGTGCATAAGTTACGTAAGCATGGGTTAGGCCCTTTTTGCAAGCTTTATCCCATTTCGCCTATGCTTAGCTTATGAGTAAGATGTCAAATTTGAACCCCCTGCCCCCCTAAATGTGTTTACGTAATTTATGTACAATCCCCTACAAAAATGATTTTCCTTGGAGTACTGATAAACCCGATTTAAAAATTAGATGAAAAAATCCTCAGTTTCGCTCGTATTTGGGTCTCTAGCTTAAAAACAGGACCAGGTATTAAAAAAAAATTCAGATTCGTGATCTACGAAAAATTTCAGATAAGAAACCACAATTTTTCAAGAAAAGAAATCGTCGATTTTGTTTTTTTAAAGCTCAAGTCACCATGCTTTCCCGTCGAGTAAAAAATTAAAAAAATTCGGGTTTATCAGTTCAACAAGGAGAATCAATATCCATATTACAAGTAAACGCAATTGAATCGTTTAAAGTTCCTGAAAGATATGAAAACGTTTTTGAAAGTTTGGGTGATATAAAATATCTCCTGTTAAGTTTGTTTTAAAGCCTAATATTAAACCGGTGGTTGGCATTAATAGGAAAATTTCATTACAGTAGGTTATAGTATATTTCTATACAAGGGATACTAACGACAAAATTGCCCGTCGAGACCCAGTTTTAAGCCCGAGCCGAAGGCGAGGGCCTTAAATAGGTCGAGACGGGCAAGTCGTTTGCATTCCTTGTATTGAAAGATATTTTTCATCACAAAGTACAGCGTAAAATAGTCTGTAAATACTTCCATTTATCCGCACTAGGGCGGATAAGTGGATTTATCTGCCCTGTGTGATGAAAAAAAATTAATTGCAACGAATGCTTGAGTTAGGGGTAATAGAAAAAGGAAAACAAAGCTACGGCTTACTGACGCCATTTTTGAACTCTCTGAGGGCATTTCAAAAATGGCGTCAGGAAGAGGAAAATCGGGAGAAGGAAAAACCGGTAAATCGGATAAATCGGATTAGGATCGAGAAGGGAGGATCGAGAAAATCGCAAAAAGAAAAAAAGGCCACGGCTGAAAGAGGTGAAAAATGGCGCGAGAAAGAAGAAAATCGGGAGAGAAAAAAAGCCTCTAATGTAATTCTTAAAAGAAAATGGAGGAAGAATCAAGGAAATCGTGAAAAGGAAAACAAAGCTCCCATGTGAAACTGGACACCGTAAGTGTCTACAAAGATACCAACCCATAGTGTAAAACTTTGGTTTTACGCCGTAGGACCGGGTTTCACACCATGGATTTTACACCATCTTTTTAGACACTTACGGTGTCCACTCTCCAGTTCCACGTGGGCTCAGAGAATTCAAAAATGGCGTCAGGAAGAGTAAACGTAAATGAGAAAGGTAAGTACAGGAAAGTATATGGGCTAACCGATTGGGTTAATCCAATTGTCATTGCTAAGAATCCAGATGGAACAATAAGACTTTGTTTAGACCCACAGCAATTAAATAAGGCTATTAAGTGAGAATATTATCAAATTCCAACTTTTTGACACACGGTAAAAAATTTTATGTTAACAATCTAAAAAAGGGCTACACATTCAATTTGTAACACTTTTTATGTTAAAAGTTGAATGTAAACATTTTTATGTTGACAAATGACGATTGCTTATTGGTGGATCAACAATCAGATTGATGCAACACAATCGTTTTATGTAAAATTTACATGGAAAATATATGTAGCCTCTTTTTTTACTAGCGAAATATGTTACTTTTAACATAACATTTTTTACGTGCACAATTACTTCTAGGTTAGCTGGTGCGAAATAGCGACATCAGAATACAAAGGTCGTGAAATGGTTTTCAGAATTAGATTGCAACAAAGGTTATTATCAAATAAGAGTTGATAGATCAGAGATTTTTTAAACCCCTGAATTTCCTTGGGTTGATTCTAACGCGTTAGAAAGTTAGGCTAAAAAATGTGATAAATTGAAATTCGAAAATTGCCAAAATAAGGGACGTCCTAATGTCAAATATGACCACAAGCTTAAATTATTTTAAATATTCACAAAATTAGCCGACTGTTTGCTTGTTTGTTTTTTTCTCGTATCCGTGACCCATCAAAAACCGGAAGTTGAAAATTTCGCTAGAAAATAAATACATTTATGCAAATAAATAGTTTTTAAAAAATGACATCGAAAGGTCGGAGGGAAATGTTTCATCGAGATAAGAAGTTGGTAAAGCCATTGTAATCAACGCTTGCAATTAACATAATGGTTTTAGAAAGTTCAAACTGAGAAAAGCGTTACGTTTTTAGTTAATTTAACTAAAACGTAACGCTTTTTCAACAAGTTTTTTCAACTTTTAATATTAGAAGTCTTTCATTCCGTTTTCGTTTCCTTCTACGGTGGGACCCACTTTTTTTTTTTGGAAGCCGAAAAGCCTTTCGCCTTTTTTTTTGATTTACACTCTTTTAAACTTTGGTGAAAATCTTTTCCTCAGAAGTTGCTTTTTTTTTTTTAAACCCCAGAATTTCCTTGGGTTGATTCTAACGCGTTAAAAAGTTTAGCTAAAAAATGCGATAAATTTAAAAAGGCGGAGGATCTCTCATTAATTAACCGGCGGATTAAACGTCAAATATCGCTCTTTTTTTTTCTTTCTTTCATTCTCTCCCGAACTCTTTTACCATTAAAAAAGATATATTCGCATTCGAAGTCTATGCAAAATTTACGATCTGCAAGGATCACACGGCCATTATTCAGGCCGAGTGTGGCGGTATTTATTTCCTCTTTGTGCAATAGTTTTGTGACACACCGATCGTTTAATTGCGTCAATTTTTTTTTTTATTCCTAAAGTTGAGAAGCTAATAGCCGAAAATGTTTTCGACGTTTCCGTTCAAGAGGTTTAGATACTGTTTCTTTATTTTTTTATTTTTACTAGTGCTCCCCCGTCAAACAGACGGGGTTACAACTGTCGCGAAGTAAAGTTTTGTTTTTAAAATGGGAGCTTCGACTTCCATTGTTCCTGAAAAATTCATCAAAATTAGTTAAATAAGGGCTCTGTACGTATTGGAAAAAGGTTCGAAAAATCAGATGTAGAAAATTTAACATGGGGAAATTTGTTTTTTCGCTCTCACCGAAAAACGCAAAAAGACGCCAAAAATTTGTGGCATTAGTAAATGACGGACAGCGAAAAACGGTTCGTTGGCAAAAAGCAATGAACCAAAACAAGTCAGTTTGGGGATAGACAATGTTTGCTCCGAAAGAAACAATAAAAAAAAAAAAAAACAGATTACCTTTAGGGCTTGCGTACGATTGTTCGAGCTTTCTATTTTCTATTTTAAAAATACTTTGCTCAAGTTTTTTTTATTAATATAAAGACAATTTTGCCTCTTCTGGAGGTGTATTCACATGAAGTTCAAAGACTTCCATCATCTCGGTTTTTTTTTTTTTTTTTTTTTTTTTTTTTTTTTTGCTTGCTTTATCGACCGCAGGGAGAATAAAGCATTGCATTTAGCACAAATTTCAGATTTTCAGTTTTCGATATATTTACACGTTTTGAGGTCCCCTGATGCCGAAAAAAGCAAAATTTAAATGGTGGCCGTGTGTGTGTATGACCGTATGACCGTATGACCGGATGTGACAAAAAAGAGGGATGTCCGTCGAAAAGCAGAAAAACGAAAGAGCGGATATCGATGATTTTTGGTGAATAGCAACTTCTAATGAAATGTAGGTGCTGATTAGTTTTTGAGCCAAATTGGTTCAGCGACTCGGAAGCAGTGAGTGAAAATGTTGAATTTTCAACAATTTCAAGACCTTTTTTCACTATAAATCGCGAACGCAGCTACCGATTGAATCTGATTTTCGTACTGCAGTAGATATTCATCCAGATACGCTACCATTGAAATTTGGTTAAATTCAGTTGAGAGGTTCAGAAACGGTGAGCTGGGCTAAAAAACGATATCTCCAAATTTTGAAACGTCACGATATGACGTCATCAATTACGTCAACAAAGCGACTTGGATGCTGATTGGCGGATTCCTCGTGGGAGCTATCGAAAAACTAACCGTATTTTTGAGAATATTTTCGGGATAGAGGATTCCGAATCTGAAATAATTTTTCCAAAATTCGAATTCCTTATGCTCGTATTGCGGCTTTAGTAGAACTCTGATCAAAAATCTAACCATATTTTTGAGAATATTTTCGGGGTAGAGGATTCCGAATCTGAAATAATTTTTCCAAAATTCGAATTCCTTATGCCCGTACTGCGGCCTTGGTGGACCTCTGATCAAAAATCTAACCGTATTTTTGAGAATATTTTCGGGGTAGAGGATTCCGAATATGAAATAATTTTTCCAAAATTCGAATGCCTTATGCTCGTATTGCGGCTTTAGTAGAACTCTGATCAAAAATCTAACCATATTTTTGAGAATATTTTCGGGGTAGAGGATTCCGAATCTGAAATAATTTTTCCAAAATTCGAATTCCTTATGCCCGTACTGCGGCCTTGGTGGACCTCTGATCAAAAATCTAACCATATTTTTGAGAATATTTTCGGGGTTGAGGGTTCCGAATCTGAAATAATTTTTCCAAAATTGGAATTCATTATGCCCGTACTGCGGCTTTGGTGGACCTCTGATCAAAAATCTAACCGTATTTTTGAGAATATTTTCGGGGTAGAGGATTCCGAATTTAAAATTATTTTTCCAAAATTCAGATTCCGTATGCCCGTACAGTGGCTTTGGTGGACCACTGATCAAAAATCTAACCGTTATGTATATTATTTATAATATACATTTCATAATTCGTCGATAAAGCACTTTGATCGGTTCACCGATCTCATTTTTTTTTTGAAAACGTTGATAGCGCTCTGTTATTGATCAAGGGGAAAAAAATTATATTTCTTAGTCCTCCCCCTTCATTCTAATTTTTTTTCTCTGTTCGCATTGTCCACGATCATCTCTTAAAAATCATTTTTACGTACGAATAAGGGGAATAAATTAATATCAACTTCTATTAATTAAAAAGAGGGAAACTCGAACAAAGGAAATCTTAAACAAGGAAGTCTAAATCACAATCACAATCACGAAGACTTTTTTTTTTTAAATTCGTTCTGCCGGAAAAAAAATTATTCTTTTAAAATGTCAAACTAATTAAAAATATATTATGTACATTTTTTGCCTAAACAATCAAACTTGAAGCCTCAGCTTCAACTGAGGGTTTTCAGTTAAATTTACGGATTTTCAAGTTGTTTTCGATAAATTCGTAATTCCACCGAAAAATCTCAGTTAAAGCTGAAGCTTCAAATTTGATTGAAACCTCGAAGACAGTATAACGTTCTTGAATTTTTTTTACTTGATATGAAGGATGGAAATGAATTTCAAAGTAAATTAATAACCAGGGCTTTATTTTATTTGAATGAAACCAGCCAGGCCAGTCTTCTACTTTTCTCCATTTTTTGGCATAAAAGGTCATCGGTTCCAATCGGAAATTTTGCGAAGATTACGAATTTGAAGTCGAAAATTAGTTATGAAGTATGCTGGCGGCTGGGTCGTGAAGCTTATTAATGGAAATAACTAATTAATAAAACGGCCCACGATTAGGTTGAAATTCTTTTATTGGAACCGAAATGGCCATTAGGCTCCAATAAAAGAATTTCAACCTAATCGTGGGCCGTTTTATTAATTAGTTATTTCGAAAATTAGTGTTGGTGAATGGATTTTGAGCTACAGGCCGGATTTAAAAACCCTGAAAACCTTGTAAATGGCTTTTGCCTGCGGCTCAGCCATTCACTAAAACTAATTTTAGACTTCAAATAAGTAATCTACACCACTAAAATGTGATGTAGATTACGAATTTGAAGTCGAAAATTAATTTTAGTGAAAGGTTTTAGCGAGGGTAAATTTTATATATATTATTAGTGATTTTTAACAAGTTGGTAAATACATGATACCACACGGAGAAACTTTTATTCGTGTTCGCTACTAAACGGTTTGGGAATAACGTTTGTGGTAATCTATTCCCATTTTTTAATCATTACGAACCAGCAATTTTTAGTAATCAGTCCTATTCGTCAATGTCAACCGTAAAATAGTAATCGTTGCCACAAACTGATAAAGATTCCTTTTTTAATTGTCAATGGCTAAATACTTTAAACGATCCCAAAACTTACTGGTAATAGTTGCTATATATTTTTGAATCTTTACTATTCGCGCGGGATCAATTTACACAAATGGTTAAAAATGGTCAACATTATTTTTGTATTATAACAAACCGTAGCCACCATTATCTTAGAGCAGGTAGTAATGGTTTATGCATAAGGGTTGATTTTTTTTTTCTTCGAGCACTTAATACCCTTTAGTTTCGACTTGTTTTGACATGGCTTGTGTGGTTTAGTTTGTAACGTAGTAGGGTTGATTGATTTAGGTGTGAGAGGTCTTAGGTTGGAATCTTGCTAGGTGTTGAGATTTTTTCAAGGTGTTACGATTTTTTCAGGGACATTCCTCATCCTGGATGGACATGCGTCGTCATTTAACAACAATAATATAAATAATGAGATTCGAAATAATAAAAAACATGCACTTATTTTTTTTTTTTTTATTAATTATTACTACTATTATTATTATTATATCATTATCATTATTACTATTAATAACGGGGGCATTTTCGAATGTGTGTAACATTTTTGGAAAATGTCGAAATATTCGGGAAACGAATCGGAAACAGAAAACAGAATATTCTGGAAACCGGAAAACTTTCCACTCCCCCCCAAAAAGAAGCTGGATTTGTTAATTTTGAATGTATAAAATACATAACGATGGTATACATAACGTTTGGTAGCCATTGCCAAAAGGGTTTAGCAATGCTATCCAACAAGCATTAACAGAAACCACTTGTAATGATTACCAGAGAAACTTGGTTGTCAGGCCATAATACAGAAAGTTTGGCAACGATTACCAGATTCTGACATTGAGCGCCAGAGTGGGTTTCTCCGTGAGTATGGTAAAAATTACTAATAATATATATGAAATTTACCCTCACATGATAGTAATTATACATCTACCATTAATATTAGAAATAATTAGTAATTACTAATAGCGTTTTATCAGTGCAGTGACATTTATTTTCTTTCGAACCAGGAGTTCTATGACCTTGAATTTATCTTCCAATAACTGTTACCCAGTCGCTGTTCCCTAGGGTGTACAGAAAAAAAAAAAGTGTTTGGAATTTTGTTGCTCACCGAAAAAATAGTTTCATTGGGGGGTAAAGACCTCAAAAAAATTTTGAAACATTTTTTTTTTACCAGCTGGAGGTCGCGCTTTGCGGAAAAAGGACCTAAGCCAACAATTTTTTGAAAGCGTTCAATTAAGTTAATATTTAGCGCATTTTTCAGTAATCGATATTTGTAAAAGGGGTCTAATTATATGTTTTTGAGGTCGTAGAACACGAATTTCACCATCCCGATTTTCTCCGACCAATGCCTGAGTCGCTGTTACCGCTTTTTTAGCGTTTAAGCCTGATTTTTCGGGCTTGATTTTTATTTATGTCCAGATTTGGAGCCCTCAAAATTTTTTTTTTCCTTTTAAAGTTGCTTATACTTATGAAACAAAGCTCGAGGAACACGAATTTCACTATCCCGATTTTCTCCGACCAACGCCTGAGTAGGGGTATAAGTAAGAATTTGGTTTTTTGAGCCAAAAACTAATTTTTTTGTAAAAAAATGGCGACAACTCCTTACCAGTTCGAGTTAGAGGTCATGTTCTATGACATTTTTTAGTCAGAACACTCTAATTAATAAGGCACTTTTGTGTTTTGGATCAATTTCCAAACTTTTTCTAACGGACGGAAAATTCTACCAGTAATTTTATTTAAAATTCCAAATTCTTTTCGTCCGTGAAAAAATTTAGAAAATTGATCCAAAACACAAAAGTGCCTTATTAATTAGAGTGTTCTGACTAAAAAATGTCATAGAACATGACCTCTAACTCGAACTGGTAAGGAGTTGTCGCCATTTTTTTACAAAACAAGAACGCCTTCGGCATTCTTGGCCTGCGGCGCAGGTTCCGCCTTCGGCGGAACGGTCGCCCTTCGGGCTCCCAGACGCAGCTCGGCCTTCGGCCTCGCCTTCACCTCTCTTAAGCCGTGAACGGCTTCAAAACTTCGGCATCTCAAAATCATCGTAAAAAAAACATAGGGCAAAATATTTATTAGCCAGTCCGAGTAGGCAGCCTAGTAGGCCGAGTAGGCCAGCCCAGGTGGGCCCAATCCGGGTAAGCACAGTCCGAGTAAGCACGGTCTGTGTAGGCGTAGTTTGGATAAGTGCAGTCCGTGTAGGCATAGTCCGGGTAAGCGCAGTTCGTGTAGGCATATTCCGGGTAAGCACAGTCCGGTTGAGCTCAGTCCGGGTAAGCACAGTCCGAGTAAGCACAGTCCGTGTAGATATATTCCGGGTAAGCACAGTTCGGTTGGGCTCAGTCCGGGTAGGCCTAGTCCGGGTAAGCACAGTCAGGGTGAGCCCAGTCCGGGTAGGCACAGTCCGGGTAGGCCTAGTCCGAGTAAGCATAGTCCGGGTATCACAGCCCGTGTTGGCCTAGTCCGGGTAAGCACAGTCCGGGTAGGCCTAGTCCGGGTAAGCACAGTCCGTGTTGGCCTAGTCCGGGTAACCACAGTCCGAGTAGGCCTAGTCCGGGTAAGCACAGCCCGGGTATCACAGTCCGAGTAAGCACAGTCCGGGTGGGCTCAGTCTGGGGAGGCCCAGTCCGGGTATCACAGTCCTAGTAAGCACAGTCCGTGTAGGCATATTCCGGGTAAGCACAGTCCGGGTGGGCATAGTACGGGTGGGCTCAGTCCGGGTATCACAGTCCGACTAAGCACAGTTCGTGTAGGCATATTCCGGGTAAGCACAGTCCGGTTGGGCTCAGCCCGTGTAGGCCTAGTCCGGGTAAGCACAGTCCGAGTAAGCACAGTCCGTGTAGACATATTCCGGGTAAGCACAGTCCGGGTAGGCACAGTCCCGGTAGGCCAAGTCCGGGTAAGCAGAGTCCGGGTGTGCTCAGTCCGAGTGGGCTCAGTTCGTGTGGGATCAGTCCGGGGAGGCCCAGTCCGGGTAAGCACAGTCCGAGTAACCACAGTCCGTGTAGGCATATTTTGGGTAAGCACAGTCCGAGTGGGCTCAGTTCGTGTGGGATCAGTCCGGGGAGGTACATTCCGGGTAAGCACAGTCCGAGTAAGCACAGTCCGTGTAGGCATATTCCGGGTAAGCACAGTCCGGTTGGGCTCAGTCCGGGTAAGCACAGTCCGGGTATCACAGTCCGAGTAAGCACAGTCCGTGTGGGATCAGTCCGGGGAGGTACATTCCGGGTAAGCACAGTCCGAGTAAGCACAGTCCGTGTAGGCATATTCCGGGTAAGCACAGTCCGGTTGGGCTCAGTCCGGGTAAGCACAGTCCGGGTATCACAGTCCGAGTAAGCACAGTCCGTGTAGACCTAGTCCGGGTAAGCGCAGTCCGTGTAGGCATAGTACGGGTGGGCTCAGTCCGGGTATCACAGTCCGAGTAAGCACAGTCCGTGTAGACATATTCCGGGTAAGCACAGTCCGGATGGGCTCAATCCGGGTAAGCACAGTCCGGGTAGGCACAGTCCCGGTAGGCCAAGTCCGGGTAAGCAGAGTCCGGGTGTGCTCAGTCCGAGTGGGCTCAGTTCGTGTGGGATCAGTCCGGGAAGGCCCAGTCCGGGTAAGCACAGTCCGAGTAAGCACAGTCCGTGTAGGCATATTCCGGGTAAGCACAGTCCGAGTAAGCACAGTCCGTGTAGGCATATTCCGGGTAAGCACAGTCCGGTTGGGCTCAGTCCGGGTAAGCACAGTCCGGGTATCACAGTCCGAGTAAGCACAGTCCGTGTAGACCTAGTCCGGGTAAGCACAGTCCGAGTAAGCACAGACCGTGTAGACATATTCCGGGTAAGCACAGTTCGGTTGGGCTCAGTCCGGGTACGCCTAGTCCGGTAAGCACAGTCCGGGTATCACAGTCCGAGTAAGGACAGTTCGTGAAGGCCTAGTCCGGGTAAGCACAGTCCGGGTATCACAGTCCGAGTAAGCACAGTCCGGCTAGTTCGGGTGAGTCAAGGACCGCCCTTCGGGCTTCCAAATGCACGGGAACATATAGTAAGTTCATTCTGTTCAAGCCGGCTATCTATTTAAATGGCTTAAGAATGCCGGCATCTCAAAATATTCGAAACGGAAAAATGTAATAATTTTAAAATTTCTTTATGACTAATAATGGCTTAGCAATTAATTAATCAGTTGAAAATAATGGTGGGACATCATTAAACAAAATATGAAGTTAAAAAAAAAAAAAAAAATAATAATAATAATAATAGTTGCTTGAAGAATTAAGAAATCAGAAAAATCAAGATATCAAGCAAGTATGATCAAACTAAGTTTTGAAAATAATATTTTATATTGCAGTAAAACATAAACTGCAAAAAAAAAAAAAAGGGTGTTGAGCTTTAGAGAATGAAATTACAGTTCAATTTTTAATTACAAGACCTGTAAGTCATAACTCTTCCAAGCATTAAATTTGTTTTTAGAATAATTATATAATTATAATTATTCTAAGCAGTGAAGGTTCAATAGAGAATCAAAACTTTTGACTAGTCAAACAGGTAAGAGTAATAATTCTGATAAGCGGTGAAGGTTCAATAAGGAATTTAATTTTTGGAATAGTTGAAGAGGAGAAAAGAAATGATTCTCATAAGCGGTGAAGGTTTAATAAAGAAATAAAACTTTTGAGTAGTCGAAGAGGTGAGAGTGATAATTCTGATAAGCGGTGAAGGTTCAATGCAGAATTAAAACTTTTGACTAGTCGAACAGATAAGAGTGATGAATCTGAAAAGCAATAAAGGTTCAATAAGGAATTTAATTTTTTGAATAGTTGAAGAGGTGAAGAGTGATAATTCTCATAAGCGGTGAAGGTTCAATAAAGAAATAAAACTTTTGAGTAGTCAAAGAGGTGAGAGTGATGATTCTGATAAGCGGTGAAGATTCAATGGGGATTGATATGTTTTTGTTGTGTAAGGGCTAAGAAATTAAGATTTTGGTTGCAATAGGACATCAGACATCAAACATTAGAATGGATTTAAAAGCTTTGTTTTGGTTAACAAAAGAGGGCTGATTGTTTTTTTTTTTTTTTTTAAATTTAATACTTCAGTTTTAGAAGAAACATTAATGATTTGGTAAAGATTCACAGATAAAGAACCAGATATACATTTAAAATCTTTTTGTTTCTAAGCAAAGAAGGTCTGATTTGTTTTCTTGTATTCTTGCCTAAGATTGGAAACATAATGGTTTCGGTAAGGATCAGAAACTATACATGAAAGTGTAGACTTGAAAGCTTTACGTTATTGGTAAATGGTGAAAATTTGACTTCTTACACTTTGGTTAAAGAAGGAATCTAATGATTTTGGGAAGCACTTAAGTTCTAAACAAACCACTGAAATTTTGGCCTGCTGAAACGATTTGAATCAATTTTTAAAAATAAAAATAACAAGATTTAAAAAAAAATTGTTTTAAGGCATTAGATGTAAAAACATGATTTTTTTGTAAGCATACAAATATTAACACTTGAATGATTTTCTATTTGAAAATAAAACATAATTAATGATTTTACAGCGAAGCAGGTTTTATATGGAGCATTAAAAGTTTTGTGTGGAGTTGAACCCTGAGAAAATAATTTACTTACTTACAGATCACACCTAACCTAATCTTGACACATCATTGTATTTACTGAAAAAATGCCATCATTTTTTTGAAAATTCATAATCAATTCACATTCACATTCTGAATATGATGCGATTCGTTTATTTTAAGTCATAACAAAAACATAACATAACATAACATAACCGATAACGGTGAATTAAATCGGTGCAAGCTAACGGCTTTGTTTACTTTTTAATTTCAAAATGGCGGACAAATATCTGATGTTCCGTAGTGGTATATGGAGAAAAATAAAAACTTAAATATCTTTGGATAGGGAGGGTCTTTTTCGTCGGGGTAAACTTCTTGCACATCCTTGACCCAAATGTCAACTTTTAAGCCAAATTTTGATGTGAAAAGACATTGCGTGAAGACGGTATGCCGCACACGACATGTACGGCGTGGGATGTCGATTTGTTTCGCCTCTAAAAACATTGAAATAATTTTTTGCAAGACTGAACGAGCATTTAAATCGAAAGATAAACTCATTAAGTTGAGGTTTAAAAGGTCCAATGCTTCAAAAATTTTATTAGGTTCATGTTTTTTAAATATGAAATGTAAATTCTGGCAAATAACGACGCTAACAAAACCAATACTTCGGCCATTTTGAGATGCCGAAGTAAAAATTAGTTTTTGGCTCAAAAAACCAAATTCTTACTTATACCCCTACTCAGGCGTTGGTCGGAGAAAATCGGGATAGTGAAATTCGTGTTCCTCGAGCTTTTTTTCATAAGTATAAGCAACTTTAAAAGGAAAAAAAAAATTTTGAGGGCTCCAAATCTGGACATAAATAAAAATCAAGCCCGAAAAATCAGGCTTAAACGCTAAAAAAGCGGTAACAGCGACTCAGGCATTGGTCGGAGAAAATCGGGATGGTGAAATTCGTGTTCTACGACCTCAAAAACATATAATTAGACCCCTTTTACAAATATCGATTACTGAAAAATGCGCTAAATATTAACTTAATTGAACGCTTTCAAAAAATTGTTGGCTTAGGTCCTTTTTCCGCAAAGCGCGACCTCCAGCCGGTAAAAAAAAAATGTTTCAAAATTTTTTTGAGGTCTTTACCCCCCAATGAAACTATTTTTTCGGTGAGCAACAAAATTCCAAACACTTTTTTTTTTTCTGTACACCCTACTGTTCCCTTTAAAATGATTCCAACCACTTGGTTGCAGAAAAAAAATCGAAATAACCATTGTCTTTGATCCGAAAATATTCTTCGGATAAAGGTGGTCGAAAATCAGTTTTTCGGTTCAACAGGTTGCTTATCACCGCTCCGGAATCGAATGGGTAGACACTTTAACGGATTAAAACTTGACAAAAAATCATTTTTTTTCTTCTCTTTCTTTTTTGCTTCAAAAAAGTTTTCTCCACATAAAAGTCTTCCTTTATTTTCGGATGAGATAAAAAAAAAGAAAAAAAAAAAAAACTTAGGGCTATTTAAAGAAAGATCTTTAATTCACCCATTGATCGCAATTTAGCCTTCAGCCATTCAAACAAGGAAGAATATAAAAAAGAGGAAAAAAAAAAGAAAAGAAAAGGAAGATATAAAAAAAATCTGCTTGTTAAATTTTTTCTTGATAATTTAATTTTGAAAAAAAAAAAAAAGCAAGGAAAAGTCCCTCTTATTATTTTTACATGCAGCTGAAAAAATTGGATTTTAATCAATTTTATTTTTAAATCGTCAAGGTCGCAGGTCCTAATAGATCAGAAGGAAAAAAGAAGAAGAGTATTAGTATTAGTACTATTGCTGATGTATAACGCGAGGTAGAACATCGAAAGATCGATCTTTATCAAAATGAAGCCTCGGGGGCATTTTCGGAAAGATTTTCAGAAAGGGAAGAATGCAAACAAATTCTTGTCGGATCGCTTCATGGCGTCGAGAAAGCCTTGGGCTTTCTTTTTCTTAACAAAATTTTCCCGTATAATGAATATTTTCTTTAAGCAATTTATTTGTTTACATAAACCGTCAATTCTCATTAATATCGAGGGAATATTTTTCTTTCTTTCATTATAAAAATGTCAGGTTTTTTTTTTTAAAAAACTCTTGGAAGCGTTTCCTAAAATGTCGGAATAGGGAGGGAAATAAAATTGTTGATAAAGCTTGTTAAGAAAGGAGTTAAATTTAAAAATGATTGATTGTAAGGATATCGAACATGTGATTACTTTTTCAATGGGTTGGTCAACTTCCTTTGGGAAGTGTACATATAAGTAGTGAGGCTTATCAGTGATCGAATATCCGAATCAATTTAACTTGGGGGCTATGCCGTCCTCTCCGAACCAAAAGGGTTCATGTGACTTTTCGAAATGACCTCGGTCTCTCGTTTTAAAAAATGTTAGAAGCCGAAAAAATTGCGAAAAAGACTTGTAATATGACAAATTGTGGACAAAGGCATGAAATACATCGTCAAAAATTTTATATTAAAATTGGCATTTGTATGTCGTTTTGACTCCAACTTCATAGTGAAACTATGAAAATAGCGGAAAAACGTGGACTTTTTCTCAGAGTTCTTCAAAGACAAAAAAATATATAAAGTTTTGATATTTAAAAAAAAAAAAAAAAAACGTAGGTTATAAATATTATAAATAACCTTACCAAACACGATCAATTTAACTCAGTGCCCTTTAATTTTTAACTCAGGTTACAATTTTATAACGGACAGTAAATTCAAAAGGAACAGGCGCACAGTAGAGTCACACCAGCATTTATATTTTGCAATATAAACTACAATTTTTTTTTTTTTGTTATTTAACCGCTTCTGCTTTCTCTCGAGACACTTTAATTCGTTTTAAAATACGGAATGATACAATCCAAATCCGGAAAGTTTTTGGAAATCGTGGAAAAGCAATGTAACCGCTAAAAGCTCGAACCGAAGAAAATGAAATTATATGCTCTAATGCTTATAACGTAGCTTGAAAACGAAACAGTTATAGAGCCCTCAAGGTAAATATTTTAGAGTATAAACTTTCCCCTGATTCCGAGTTCTCGCCGAGGGCTTGATATCGTCATCTTATATTTAAATAATACTCTAAACCATCTTGAGCCGGGAGGGCGCGAGGGAGGGAGGGCGAAAAATGAGGGAAAAAGAAGTTGAAAATAGAATATAAAATAAATAAATAAATCTGAAGTGTCCTACAGTTGATTTTCCTTTTTTTTTTTTCTTTTATCCTTTAATCATTTCGTTTTCATTTTTTCTTTTCAAAACAAATTGTAACGATAACGCAGGCTTTTACAGGACCTAAGGCATATCGCCGCATTATAAATTTTTTCTCAGTCGGTCCTCTTTTGGCAGGCATCCCGCTCATTAAGCACTCCCAACCTTCTTGCACCAGCCACGACATTGTCTTCCCATCTGATCTGAGGTCTTCCTTGAGGTCTAAGACTCGTCCGTCTGCCCTCCAGGACCTGCCGAATATGTAGTGACAGAGATGCGCGAGTGACATGTCCCGCCCGCTCGAGCCTTCGGGACTTAATTACGTTGCCGTTACGTCCTTCGGGACGTAATTAAAGGTTGCCCAGTGAGCCTTGCGCATCTTTTTAGATATAAAAAATAGCTAATTTTTTTAAATTTATCGCCCCGAAAATTTTTCGAACCGAATATTTTTTAAAATGAAAAATAACCAGTAATTGGATCCCGTCTAGGGCCTGCAATTCGGCGTAAGACCTAATTTTTGAATACCGACCACCTTTCTTGAGCATGGATGGTCAGGTTTTAAGTACCACAGCTATACATGATTACAGGACGAATCACGGCATTGCAAATAAAGGAAAAAAAGTGGTCCAAGACGAGAAAAGGGGCTGAAAAAAGAAAGACTATGTCCGATGAGATACAAAAAAATTAAATAAATTTTTATCACAAGGTAAGGAAAAGTCCACTTTTCAGCCCTAGGCAGTTTATTTATAGACTATTTTACTCCGTACTTGTGATAAAAAATATCTTTCAATGCAATAAATGCAAACGACTTGCCCGTCTCGACATATTTAAGGCGCTCGCCTTAAACTTGGGCTTAAAGCTCGGGCAATTTTGCCGTTTGCTGTCCTTGCATTGAAAAATACAATAAAAATTTTTTAAAATGCAGCTCCTCTGAAAACTGGGATGAAATTCTTCGAAGATGGGAACGGACGACGGCTTTAAAGGCATTGGACATTAAACGCAAAAAAATTGAAATATTTATGGACGAGTGGCCGGCTCTTATCAGCCGTAAAGGCTTTGAATTGGTAAAAAAAATATTTTGTAGTCATCTAAACTTTAAATTCTAAAATCTTAATTTTTTTTCTTGTTTTTTGATCAATTTTCAGATCAACAAAGGTTTCAGTTCGGCTTATATAAGGAAAACAGGGGCTTTGCAGGAAAAGTGGCCGAAATTTCTGGAAGCATCGTCGTCCAGTATTGCCAGATGTGAAGTTTAGTTTCGCTCAATTAGATAAAGCTCATCAAGGAGTCGTAGCCAATAGCGCAAAACGACATTGGCTACGACTCCGGATCAATTTGTGCCATTGTCGCTGGTGATATAGGTAAAGGTAGCAATGGGGGAACACAGTGAGTTCCCTCACTGGGAGGTGTTCTTCCATTGGTACCTCTACACTGGCTTACAAAACCTCGTTTCTTAAGCTCCAGAAAAATATTTATAGCATAAATAATTTTTTGAAAAAAAAAAAAAGAACGCATCTTCAAAAAAAAGAGAGAGAGTCAAGGAAGAAGTAAGATAAGAAAACACCCTTTCCCTTTTTAATAATTGCAAAACACAAGTTTTCTTACGTTGCGAGTATCGTTGCGATAACATTATTAAACAATGCCGTCTATTCTTGATTTAAATGCCGATTAAAATTAATTATTTTGGGAGTTAGGACTGGAATTTTTTCAATTTTCTTTTACTAAGGTACCCCGGCGAAGTTTTATCTTTCATTTTCCGTAATTTCCATATCATAAAACCTTATACTTTTCGAAATATTCTCGACGGACGGAAAATGCGAACATACATGTAAATAAATAAATATACACTCAAAAAAATGAATACAGTACTGGTCGCCAATACAATTTAAACTGGATTTTGCGCCTAATTAAAAATTGATTAGAAGCCATTACAATTGTATTAGTCTCCAGTCAATTTTGTTTTCGGACCAGTCAAAGCGTCCAGTCAAAAATATATTACCCTATTTTTTTTTTGAGTGTAGCCGGTTCAAAAGCTTGTCCACATCAAATGCATAGCGCTTATTTTTTTTCTGGAAGACGCGTAAAAAATGACGGGAAAACAGATGAGAAATTTTCCGAAATTTTTGTTACTTTTTATTTTCATTGAAAGAAAATAAGCTAAAAGTTTCGAAAAAAGTTGTTAAATCTCAATGCATTCAATTACCATTCCCACGCCATGGACATAATTAGGCTACGAGAGATTTTGCCCCCCAATATATTTGACCATACCGTAGTCGTTAGGAATTTTTAGACTTTGAAAACTCTCCGCATTGCCTTCGAAGGTTCAATAAAAAAAGAATAAATTTTAGCAATCAAAAGGTGAAATCACCTTCCTTTTCCCCATTCTCCATATTTTTTGAAATTGATTACCGGAGGAGTTTACTTTTTTTTTGTTCTCCCCATTAAAAAGTCCCATAAAATAATCGTTTTCATTGTTTACGTCAATTATTTTTTTCCTCGGGAATTTAATTTACCGGATAATTTTTATTTTATTTTCTTTTTTTAAGGAAAAGAAATATGCCCCGATTCGTCTAAAATGAATATCCTTGACGTTACCGTATTTTTTTTTTTTTTCAAGAGCCCTCTTCCTTTCTTTCTCCCCTCTCGATTGATTTAAATGAATGCTTTATTATTACAAAATCGAGACTTAAGAACCCGCGGAATTCCAGAAAAAAAAGAAGGGAAAAAAAACAAGGCTTTCTTGAAAAATTTTTAATGAAATGATTTCTTTATTCATGAAGTTCGACACTTCCCTTGTACTCCTAGTATTTTTTTTAAAACAGAATTTTTTTGTAATGCCATCTTAAGTATTTAAATCAGTTAAAGCTTGTCGAGGAGAAAAAAAAAATGATTTGAAAAAGGAATAATTGGAAGGATAAGAATCGTTCAGTTTTCTGTGAGTAGAAATGAGAGAATAAGTTTTAGGGGTGAAAAGTGCCCAGATAGCATTTTGAAACCATTGGTCATCCTGCGGATTGCCCATTAGATCCAAAAAGCGCCCTTTGGACGTCCTATGGATATCACATGGATTTGGATATCCTGTATCCTGCCATACCTGTATCCGTCCTGTTGTGGGACGGAATATCCATAGGACATCCAAAGGACGCTTTTTGGATCAGTGCGGTCATAGGTAAATCCAATGGACGTCCAAATAATATCCTCATGACGTCCTCAAGACGTCCTCGGGACTGGATAGACTTTGCTATCTGGGTGTGCTTTGGGTCCCACAAATCCAGAGAAACAATTCCGAATCCAGCTTCACCGACTGGACCAATTTAGGAGCCACGACTCCTGGTCCTGTCCTGAGCCGATGCCAGGACTTCGTCGCAAGTACAAGAGTGTTCACAACACCTTAACAACAGTAAGCCGCCATATTTAATTCGAAAAATCTTATCAAGATAATCAATCGGATGCTAATTTAAGAGAAAATCCTTAACAGAGGGGGGTAAAATTAGGACCAGGCCAAACAAAAGAAACTTTCCCCCATCGCCATCGCTTTTCCATTAAAATGTAAAACTAAAGGAGTAAAAGTAACGTAATTTCACTTTTACTGCCTCCGGACTTTTATCTCAAGAGCAGAATCTTGTCTCAATGGAAGGAAGAAGGTTTATATGTTTCAACAAGTGACGATGTCTTCACCTAATGGGTAAAGTTTCCGCCGAAGGTTATCGCGGAGTTTAATTATAATATCAAGTGATAATATTGTACTTCACAGTTTCCGCGTCTCGTTTTAAACTTCTCCCAACTTTCAAAGCTTTTACTATTCTTCGTTATAAGCTCAGCGATATAATCTTTTCCCTTATATAAAAAAAAAAAAAAAAAAGATATCGTTAAATGCTTAACGAACGAACTTTTATGCCTTTTTTCCCCTTTTCCGAGTCCCTGAAACCCGAGGAAAAGGGGTCGCAGAGCGAAAAGGAGTCATCGAGGGTTTTTATGTGCATCCAAATCCGATTTCTATTTATGACAATTATTTCCATCAAGGAAAGGTTTAACAAAGTCACAATATCAAATTTCAATCCCGCTAATGAATTACATTACTGTTGAAGCTTTAAAGGTTCAACTGACTGACTTAAATTAAATTCCAAAAGGTTCAGCAATCATTTTCGTCAAAGTTGGAATTATTAAAAGTTAACAGAACCGTTACAAGTGGCTTCGTTTATAGTTTCTAGCGAAGCAATGGATATCCTATCGCGGTTTCCAAGCCTCTTCGTTACCGGCGTCGGGGAATAAATAACCGAAAACTGACTTGCCGGAAAAAGTAGAGGGGAAAAAAAGGAGGATATAGCTTTTGGTTTCATGCTTCATCCTCCTCGTCTGGGTTTAAAAATTTAATACTCCCACATTAATTTTTGTCCTGTTTTCTCTGTTTTGATATTCGCGGTGTACTAATATTTCAAACTGGCAAGCGGCAGCTTTTTTGAAAGACAAGGCCAACGATGCCCGGTTTACTCTTGAAAGGAAGTCGTAGTCTTAGATTTTCTTATTTCAAAAAATGGTGTGTTGATATTGGTGGTCGAAGCAAAACAGGCATACCCGTACAGCACATCTCAACGTAAAAAAATATAAGAAATCTAATATTAGGTTTTTATGTAATCCCACACTGAGAAAATCTAACTAAATATATTAGTGTAAAATCGACAGACTAATAATATTAGTCAGCCAAACTATTTTTTTAGTCAGAGTAATTAATAAGAAAATTTTTTTTTACTTAAATCAACTAAAAAAATCGTTTGGCTGACTAATATTATTAGTCTGTCGGTTTTCCACTAATATATTTAGTTAGATTTACTCCTGCGTTTTCTCAGTGCAATACCAGTCCTATTTTAAAATTAATGTTGGTCTAGTATTATATTTTTAATTTTTGATACTAACATTTCTCCAATAAAAAATTAATATGACATTTTAATAAGATAAGCAATCTTATTAGGCCTTATCTTATTAGAATGTCATATAATTTTTTATTGGATAAATTTTAAGTACATTTATTGAAAGTAATATAGGCCTATAAGACCAACATTAATTCATATAATACAGATTCTTCGAACTGGAATCTTTATAACAGAATATCCCTTTATATAATTATAACACAAGTCCATAAATGCGCGCGGGTTTTGAGATTCCCAATTTTACTATTATATGAATTCTATTTACACGTTTATTTTTTGGTGTTAAGAACCTGGAGACGTTTATAACAACCGAAAGGCAAAATAAAGTGTTAAAGAAAAAACATTTATAACAGAGGATAAGTCATTAAAACGTAAGTATATTTGTAAGTAAAAAATGTATGTATATGTCGTAGGCAAGTAGAATTTTTAGGAAAGTAGCTAGTTTCCTGAAATTTTAGGCAAGCAGAAATAAAAGTCGAAATGGACAACTTGACTGACTCGACTGACCCTGGGCTCCGGGTGAAGGCTTTTTCAGAAAGGCTTTCCCACTTGGATAGGGGTACGGAGAACAAACAACTCTCTTGCCTCGAAAACACACTTTATACGACACATCAAAAAGCTGAGAAAAAAGAATTCCTTAAAGTAAAACCAGTTTTCTGAAAAATGACGCCTTTAGCCGGTCAAAGACGTTATCTCCCAAATACACCAGGAAATGACGACGATTTTTACTGTAATATTTATACTAAATTTATATTAGGCCAACGAAATTTTGGATTGAATTAACGCTATCAATGTTCCGTTAATACAAAAATCGGCTTTAATGACTAGGGAAGTAAAGCGCTATAGTAAGTGAGGCACACTTTGGTTAAAATGAATTATATAGTTCACAAAAATATTATTTTAATGAAAATCAAGAAATACCAACGAAACAAAGTCAGAGAAAAAAAAGCCAAAAATTCCGAAAAAAATCGGACATTTTAAAAAAATCAAAAAAGCGGCAAATAAAATTGTGACGTCACTGTACTATATTTTGAATTTTAAAATTAGTGCGACGTTCGATTTTTGAATGTTTTTGCAAATTAAAAAAAATGGTGTCTCAGTTTTGTTCGCGTTACTTCCGACAACTTACCGAAAGTGGATTTTTTTTCGGTGTTCGAGTTTCTGCGAAACGACGACCGTTTTAACGTGGAGGAGATTCGGGGAGTAAAAGAAGTGAGGTAAGTAATTTTCGGAAATCAAATGTGATTGCGACTTTTGTGACTTGCAAACATCAAGGTGCTAATCAGGCGTTAATTTTTTAGCGCCTACAGAGATAGTTATTGCGATTCAACGATAGGTTATGTGCATTTAACTCGAAATAAGAACATATGCACAGCCAAAGCACACGTTTGCCCTGAGCATAAAGTGAGGAGCACCAATAGAGAAGTCACATGTTTTGAAATGACTCCATCGTTTAATTGTGCTAGGGGAGATAGGGCAATAAGCGTAATTTGGACTCAGTAAAAAAAGAGAAAAAACAAAAATTTTAATTTGAATGCCCGCCAAAACGGAACTTAAAGGAACGTGACGTCATCTGCCTAAAAGTGGTTGTGTTCATTTCTGAAACTCTGAACGGCATCGATGCGTAATGTTTACAAGCATGTTTACGAACAAGTCGTGATTCGCTTGAAGTTCGATATCTGATATCTCGCTTCGATACAGGCAGATGACGTCACACCAATAGAAAATCGTTTAAGGAGTGATCACGTGACAAAAACTTTTCCGGACTTTGTTTTAATTTTTTTTTTTACTTTGATGAAAAATTTTCCCGTTTAAGCTTAAATACTAGTTTTTAGTTAAGAGAATACTATACATTAGTTTCCAGCGAAAATATCAAAACATGTGACTTGTCTATTATCACGTTACTCTTCAAGTAGATGAAGAAAAGGAAAAGATTTGCGATCATTAACATTTTGGAAAAATTACAAATCAAAACATAAACAAAAAAAAGAATTCAAATATGGTTCATTTTCGGATTACTGTTACCAAACTTCATTTTTTTTTTTAATAGTACAATGACGTCACAATTTTTCCCCCAAGTTTTGAACGACTAGTTTTTTCATCAAATACTTTCGATATTTTTTAAAGTTTTACATATACCTCTGTAATTAACTCATATTTAGGAATCAAAATATAAAATTAAAAAAAAAAAAAAATGCTTAACTTCCCTATTCTTTTTCCTCAAAAGGAAAACTGTATCTCCTCAAATGCACTCCGCATTGGAGGTTCGTCCCTAACAAATCCATAATAAATCACCAGGAGGTTTTTCCCCAGAAAACAATTCTCATGGCCTTGGTCGAGTTCTAGCCTGGCGTGCAGATTTTAAAATACTGAAGCTTTTGAGTCCACATCCACCAGGTGTCCCTTATTTCACTCCTATTTTGGTATCTAGCTCAACAACAGGACCAGATATAAAAAAACGGAGCTTCAGATTCGTCAACGGAAATTTAAAAAAAAAAATCGGGTTTATCACTATACCAGGGAGAACCGTTTTTGTGGGAAAGCGATTTGAAATTCGAAAATTGCCAAAATAAGGGACACCCTAATATCCATCACAGGGATCCGAAAAAATCAAATCCCGAATTAAAAACTATTAACATTTTGAGCGCCCGAAACACATATTTCGGATTTATTCTTCACGCATACGAACCACAGTATATCCAATTAACTCCCTATCTTGCATACAGGAAAAGGAAATTCCTTGACGTAATCTAATATTCGTGTAAACGTCTAAAACATCAATTTCATGCGGCTTGCTTTTTAACTTCTCGATTCATCCGCACAACCCCTTTGTGCCGCTCGTTTACGTCTTCACGCCTTTTTTTCTTTTTAAAAAAAAAATTCGGAATTCATAGAAAAAAAATGTTAAAAGATTAAAATTCTGTCAATTGAAGAATGAGATTTCCATGGGAAAAAAAAGCCGGCGATAAAAAGAGAAAGTTGTAAAAAAAAAGCGAGATGAAAAGGATTTAAAAACATCAATGCCATGACAGAGGGTGAAACAAAATTTATTAATTTCAAGGAAAAAGGATTTTGTAGCTTTAAATTCAATTAAAAAGAGTCTAATTAACTTTTCCATTTGAAATGATCTCATTAAAAAGATTAAAAAGAGATAAAATATATTGAGAAAAGTTCTTTGATGATTCCGGAATAATTATGACAAGATACACAAAAAAAATTTTTTTTTTTTTAATTTTATTTTCTCAAAATTTTATTTCGATTAAAATAATCCGGGATGAAACCCAAACCGGAAAGGTTAAAAACTTGGCCATGTTTTTGAGGTTAAAAGCTATCAAGGAAGTAGAAATTTTCATTCCTCCGAACGGAAAAGCAAACAAAGTAACAATTTCGAGATTGGCTATTCCTGAAAATTATTCCCCTGGAAATCTCCTTGAAAATCAGAGGGAAAACGACAAAAGGTGTTTCCCCCCCCCTCCGACCAGACAATGTTCAGGTTCTTCATTAATTATATTTTCGGGAATGAAGCAATACGAAAGGCAAAAGCTTACAATTTCCAAAACTTTGAGAGAGAAACAACTAAAATAATAATTAGTATCTCGAAATATAGGGAAACTTTGGGTTTAGACTTGGGCCGTAATTTTCGCCATTTGACGCCGCGTACAAATTCAGAAAGGAAATGACAGACATTAATTCCCAAGGCTAAGTGAAGTGAATGTCGGGCAATTACAGCGGATGTGCTGACACCGAGTCTTCCCAAAGGGACTGTTAGAATCGTTGACATGTATCTCTCTACTTTATGCCCGCGTTTTTGGGAAGCGGCAGATTTCAGTTCCCGAATATTTGTCTCCTCTGGCAAGTTCCTGTCATTTTCCAGGGTTTTGTTCCGCGGCGGAATCGCATCCGTTAATTTTTAAATATCAAACGAGGGGGGAAAAAAAGAAATAAAACCTGTGATTTCGAAAATTCCGCTTGTCCCCCCCGTTTTTTTTCCGTTTTCATTTTCGATTCTCCTTCGTATATTAGCAAAGCGTTGTTTGTGTCGATTACATTTGTCGGAACGCCCAGAGGGCTTCATTCGAGTTATTCGGAAAATGGGGGTTTAATATATTTTTTCCTTAAATCAATTTTCCCAAATCGAAGTCTATTCCTTAGGATATTCTTCGGTTCGGAAAAAAAAAAAGTTTCCGAGTAAAAAAAAAAACAATTTTTTTTTCTCCCGCCTCCTCTCTCTTGGTTTCCAAATCACCGGAAACAGAAGAGAAAAAAAAGAGTGATAATCAGATTAAAGCAAATGGCACTTGATGAAAGTAACATTAAAATAATCGGTTCATTTATTTTTTCCTCTCCGAACCCCTCCCGCCTTCTCCTTACCCCTTTTTCCCAGCCATCTAATCAAAATAACTACCCCCTTTTGTCTGTATTGACCACGGTCTCAACGAAAACATCATTTATTTGTTCATTAAGCAGTAATATCTATCTAACCCCCGCCATCGCCCCCACCCCCCTTTTCCCCGCCCGTCCTTCCTCTGTTAAGGGTTGAACGGATCTACGAGGGATGAAATTAAATTTTACCTTTCAAAGTACCTTCGTTTTTACACGATGATTATATAATAAAATTACAGGAAACTAGAATTTCTGTTTTCATACGAAACAGGATTCGCGTTTCATCTCCTGATAACGATTTTTTCTTCCACGGGGGGTTAAGGGGCTGAAATTTTCCGGAGCTATGATTTTTCATCATCTTAAACACTTCTTACATTTTGTTGAGAAACAAAAAAGGTGTGGTGGGGGGGTTTAAGAAAATCGAAAATGTTTATCGAAAGCGTATTTCTCCCTTTTGTTTCGAAAGTGTTGCATAGCAATCAAGCTTGATCAGGAAGCCAAAAATGTCCCCATTTTAAAAGATCAAGGGGTTCAAAATAGGGTATTTTTAGGTATTTCTATTTTTGGAAAATTTTGTTGAAAAAATGAAGTACATGAAATAAAAATTTTACTTTCATCACTCCGGGCGGACCGTTCCGCCCGCTTTAAAAAAGAAAAATTTCATTTTCCGCCCTCGTGATGAAAAATGTCTTACAAATCAGGCACGGAGGTGGCTTGCAGGCCTCGACTGGTTTTGATTTACAATTTTGAACCCCCAATTCTAAAAAATTATTGCATACAAATGATTCTTCAAATCTTCATGTACTTTATTTTTACATCAAATTTTTCAAAAATAAAAATACCTGAAAATACCCAAGTTAGAGTGGAGGAATTCCCAGACTCCTAAATAATTTTTCCTAATAATTTCTTAGTTTTCAGCTAGTTTACTTATTTTTTCGGGGGAAAAAATTAGTCCGGAACTCGAGAATTCCCTGTAGCAATCTTCGCGATTTTTCCCCGACTTTCAGAAAAAAAACCTTGGACTTTAAAAATTTAATAAATCATGACTAAACTTTTAGTAATGAAAATCCTGTATCTCAGAACCAAAGATGGCCGCTAAAAATTTTTTGGTCAAAACAAACGGCCATCTTTAATTTTCATATTTAAGTTTCCGGCTCTGAAGTACAGAATTTGATCTTCTAAATAAATAAAAAAAGCCTCGAAACAAAAATGTTGAGCACTATATTTTTTTGACGTACCCTATTGAGCGATCTCGTATGAAATAAATAAATTTTATCCACCCCTTGTGAGAAAAGAAAAATTCCATTAAAAATCTCGTCCCATATAACCCGAATTAAAAAACTATAAGAAAAAGATACAATTCTTTCCGGTTGTGAGTTCTCGATATCCGAACGCCATCGTATGGGTTTTGCTTTTCATTTACAAAGTCAGTTGACCGGAAGCCTAAGAAGATCCGCAAAAAAGGATTCCTCGAAGGGAATAAAGAGAGGAAAATAGAATAAAAAGTCGTCAGAAGCTTATCGCATACTTCTTCTTTTTTTTTTTTGTTGGACTATTGTTTTTCTGCTTCGTTGAAATTTTATACTTCGAGGGTAAACCTGTGCAGCAATTCAAGGGAACCAGGGGAAAAGGGACTGATAGACACAGATGGGCTCATGTTTATAAGGTAAACACCGGAGGAGCTCCGAATGGCAATTGCTGTAACGCATTGCTATGGCAATTGACAGTCGTTCGGCGTTCGTCCAGCAAATCAACTGCTTCAAAATTCGTTGATGAAGGTGGAAAAAAATTGAAGAAGCACATATGCTTTGATCTCCTGAACCAACCAGAAAAGGCTGCAGTACAGAACCATATTGTTGAACAATATTAAGGTGACGCAGGAATGATATATTTTTTTGAACACCCTATACTTCGAAAATCGCTAATATTAACGTTTTGGAGCCAGATATCAAAATTCCGCTTCCGAGCAACAATTCATATCAAACTTGGGCACCTTCCAAGAAAGATTCCATACCTGACCATGCAGAACCTTCTTGGGAACTTTGATCCAGGATAAATACCCGGGAATTTATAGTAGATTAAGATTCCCCAAAAAAGTAATGTATGGTCAGGTATGGAATTTTTCATGAAGTTGCATAAGATTTATAAGAATTGTTGCTCGGAGGCAGAATTTTGATATCTAGCACCGAAAGATTAAGATTAATATTAATTCATTTCGAAGTATATGGTGTTCAAAAAAATATACCGCTCCTGCGTCACCTTAATAATAAACGGTCGTCACCAAGGCAATCACGGTATGTTACAGCAAATTGCGAACAAATAATTTTTAAAAGTGACTATTCGAATCAGGAATAATTGCAGCTGCCACAGCAGTCTGATGTAGAGTACCGGGCGTGAAAAAATGTTTGGCTTTATTTTAAACTTAGGAAAAGTTGAGATCGGAAAAAAGTTTTCCTGTGCAAAAATCGGAAAATTGTGGACCAAATTTTCTTTACTACAGAATTCAATTTGCTTTATTGAGGAGGTCAAAAAGGTCTTCTGAACCCTATAAACCTTGAAAAACTGAACCCTGAAAAACATGGGTTTTTCCGGCATCAAAATTTTTCAAGAATCTCAACTTCCTTTTTCTTTTATTTACTACATTTTTTTCGCCTTCGAAATAATTTTAAAATTATAATTATTGATCCTTACCAAAAACGTAACGATCCGATGTTAATTAATCGTAAAATTGTACAAAAAGGAGAAATCATAGTTAAATCCCAATGCGCGCCATTTTCCTACTGCGATGATGTCACCTGCTAGGTAAGTAAAGTTAATGAGCTTGGAAAATGGCGCGCAACAAAATTTAACTCGAGGTTAAAAAAAAAAAAAAAAAAAAAAAAAAAGTAGCGGCTATTTAAAAATTTTGATGCCGGAAAAACCAATGTTTCTTTCATTTAAAAGGTATCGCTGTGATTGCGCGAATGACCAAAGAACTGTCGGCTCCTATCATTTATTATTGATCTAGTGCACGATACTCGGCTAGAATTATCAGATCTGCAGAAATCTTATCTACTCTATTTGAAACGAAAGAAACGATTGCCATTATCAACGACGATAGCGATGAAAATTAAAATAATAAGTCTCCTTTTCCTCACTTTAAAAAGGGGGAGTATTAAAAATGACCGAAATCATGCTTCTGTAATACCTAAAGAGAGATTTCTAGGTCGATCCAAGATTGTTCTTTGCGACATTTCGCCAAATTCGGCCAAATTTTTTGAATTTTTTGACGAGACGCACCAAGCGGGCGAAAAAGACTCAATGATACATGTTAGGGCACCCTAAGGCCATTATTTATAAAGGGATTAAAAAGTGCCACCTCTATTGGAAGTGTAGAAAATTGACATTTCATTTTGAAATTTTTCTTCTCCGAAATCACTGATCTTAGGGGGAGTCCAGCCTACTCACAACACTGGTCTTAAGTTAAGGTACCTTCATAATTTTGCCGGATCTCTAAATTGCTTAATAAAAAAGAAATGCAGAATAAATGAAAAAAAAAACCGTTTTTGTGCACCACTGCTCTCATGTTTAACTTATGGGACTAAACATTTGGGAAATAACATGTTTTATGAATCCCAAAAGAAGGTCAAACCCGCGACTTGACTTTCTGGTGGGGACCGATGATCTATGGTAACAAGGATATACCCTTTTTTCATTTTAAATCATTTTTTATCTCAAATTTTTGTAAGTTTTACAAAAAAAAAGCCAAATATTTTTTGCACGCCCTGTACCATGTCCCACCAATTGCACAGTAAAAAAAAATATGTAATTACGTAAAAAAGGGTCTACATACTCAGCATGTTACGTTTTCTATGTTAAAAAAGAACAAATTTGCTATGTTGACTAAAACAAATGACGAAAAACAAAAGGCGATCTTATGGCCGCTCAAAGTTTTTATTTTTAACACAGTCGAGTTTGTTGGCATTTTTATGTGGACCGATATTAACAAGTGATTGTGTTAAATTTTTACATATTTTTTTTAACTGTGTGGTTAATGAATAAACTAAGCATATCAATCCAAAGTAGCAATTTTTTTTTGCGCCCCCTATGAGCTACAGGATTATCCTCTCATCTCCTTTTCCCTTTCAATAAGCTAAACATACAATTTTTGTTAAACAGAACGATACGATTCCGAGCGAACGATATGACCTACATCTGAGGGTTTTAACAATTTTCTGAGCGATTTAAAAAAAGCCCCCCCTTCCCTCCGTATTTTATCTGATAAATAAAAAAAAAAGGGAAGAGGGGTAAAGGGAAGCGAATATGTTTGAATAACGGCATTCCGATGATAATATAAAAAAGTAGATTAAGTGAACTGTCACTACCGCGAATACGGTAAAAAAAAAAAAAGCGAAACTCTCGAAAATTGTGTGTTTGGCAGTTTGGAAACGGTATAGACGTCGTTTTTTCCCCATCTCAATTGTAAAATGTTATTATTCGAGGAGAAAAATCAGATAAATGTTAGGGAGAAAAAGTTTATAGCCGTGTACCGGTTCGAAAATTATTTGACCCTTCGCCGGCTGGGTTTTTGTTCGGGGGAAACTTTGAATCTCATTTTTTTTTTCGGTTTTTTTTCTCGTTCTCGTTATCCATAAATGAAATAGTAGAGCGACTCAAATGGGGATTTTCAGCACTTAATGAGTCCCTGAATTTTTGAATTTTTAATGGACGGGAGAAAAAAAAAGAATCATTTTCGAAACTGGGTTTTCGTATTCTTTCTAATGAAAAAATCATATCATTCTTGTATCCGGACTCCCTCTTTTATTTTATTTTTTTTTCTCTACTTTTTCCCCCTTCTCATCATTTAAGTCGGGTAAAAAAAAAGCTTTAAAATATTTTAAGCTTGCCAAGGGTAACCGAAAGAGTTTAGAAATTCCCCCAGATGCGTCTCCCTTGAGAAAAAGATGAATTCAATAAGGCTTGAGGATCATTCCAGAAGGAAGCCACTATCGGTTATCTTGTAGTTTATGCATGACGGAACATCGTATTCAACTGTGTCTCATTTCGAATGGAGCCGTTGTTATTTTCCCGGGATAATAAACAGGCACCGCTTCCTCGTATCTTACACCGTCTTGATAACGGAATAATTGAACTTGATTGGATTCAATATTATTCAGCCCTTAATCATGTTTTGTCTTGTAAGACTGATAGATTATCACCCGTGAGCCCCTCCAAGTTCGTAATTTTTGATTTCCATCAGATAAGAAAACCCGGCTTCATTGTTCAAATTGGAATTAGCGAGCAGAGCAAAGTGTAAATCCGTAGTTTGATCTGGGGAAGTTTTGAAAATCCAGAACGTGGGCAGAAATCATGCAAGGTACCGAGCAGAGTGCTTGGAACCTCAAAGAAAATCAAACTCTGGAGCCATTTTTTTGCTAATAAATAAAATTTTACAGGGGAAAAATGGGGATATTAAAAAGAAGGTTTTTTTCCAGATTTCAATTATTTTAAAGTACACTTCAATAGCATCCGCTGGACCGGCAGGACCTGCACCTTTAACAGATGACTTTACACCCCCATTAAAGGCCAAAAAACTTTTGTAAGTATTTTTACATAAAATTTTTTTTTTTTTTATTTTTTTTTATTTTCCAACAAACCTAAGAACTGCTTTAAGGCAGGGGGGGTGTAATTCTCTCAGTTGGTGTTGGAACCACTGACCCGCGTTCTATTCTTTTTGTTCTGTTCTAATATTTGAATTTATAAAAAACAAACGATATCTTCGTGTTTTTGCTTTTGAATAAAGATTATTTTATTATTCGAGAGAAAGAAATAACAGCAACGGCTTCCGCATTAGCCAATGTAAGTTTACCTCAAGAAAAGCCTACGATGTGTTTATTTTGCGACAAAGCACATCCCAGTCATGATTGTATAACAGCACAAAGCATGACAGTTAAAGAAAGGAAAGCAGCTGTAAAAAAGAGTGGGAGGTGTTTTGTATGCTTAATAGGGAAGCACAGGAAATGTAGGTCATTTGTAAAATGCATTGTATGCGGAAAACGTCATTATGTTTTATTATGCGAAAAAGTTTCACAAATTAAAAAGAGAGAAATGGATCCGTAAACAAAAACAAAAATAACATTCTATATTTTAAAAAAAAAATATCATTAAATATCATCTTCATGCCGAATCAGAAAGTTCATGAGACATATCTAGAAGCTAAAGTCAAGGAATTGGAACGTAAAGTTCAAGATTTCAAAGAAGCAAACGAACGTTTAAGCAACCAAGCAAAACAATCAGTGGTGCATCGGGACCAAACCCCTGATCGTTCGCCGAACGAGGTGGTGGGACACATACTGATGATAATTCGGAAAATACTCAAGCAGTATTACTAATGAGACATAACAAGTTAGCATATGGTAGATGTATAATCACTAATAGTAGAGGATAAATTTTATATATAAAATTAGTAATTAGTAATTATACATCTACCATTAATATTAGTAATAATTACTAATAGTGTTTTAACTTTCGGGTGTACCAAGAAACGGACGGCGTTGCATTTTGCCACTTCCTTGTTGAACTGAATTTTCATCGAGAGCTCCATAAAGAGATACAGGGTATCGGAGCCGGGAAAACAAGTAAGAAGCACCTCTGCACCCAACTGCATTGAAAGCTATTCGAGGTCAGTATACCGTACATGTGTTCGGCAGCTTACGTCATAACTGCCGATGTTTTTCCCGACCTTTCCCGGTCGAGAAAATCAGGACTGCCGCTGTAAGCGACTTCAGCGTAACTCCATTCGAAAACAACTCGAATAGACCCGTGGTTGACAAAAGCTAAACATCAGAAAGAAGCTACTGCTTACAAAACGGAGTTACGCTGAAGTCGCTCACAGCGGCAGGGAAAAATTGGGGACTTCAAATATAGCGTTACATCCGGAATCATTAAAAACAACTCTGCTGCCTTTCAAAAATTTTCCTTCAATTTTTTTTCCCTTGAAAAAGAGGAAAAAACCGTTAAAAGTTAAAATAAAGTTTTGTTATTTGCTTAAATGAATGTAGTAATGAAATTTAAGTATTTTTAACGCGTTATATAAGAAAAAAATATTTACTCTCTGGCGTTTCTTTTTATTCTTTTTCTCAGGAAAAAAAAATGCTACACTGTGTTTGCTCCCTTGATCTTGGGGGTAACAACTATAAAAAAAGGGGTTATTTTAATTTTTAGATTGTATCATAAAAAAGAAGGCAGATCAATTTTGCGAGATGTAAAAAAGGGATGTCGTCATCAGCTATGAATGTTATAAAAACAATGACTTTTTTTTATAACTTTGTTACCCGTTAAAGGGAGAGGAGGAAGAAGACGAAAAAAAAAAGTGGGGGGAGGCGGAGTAAATTTTTTATCGCCGATATTCACGTAAGAGCTTTCGAGCAGGTCTATAAATAATTCCAAACCATTATCGGAAGAAGTTTAAGGTCTTTTCATATGAGTCGGAGTCAGGCACACAAAGCTTTTGAATAATTTTATAGAAAAGAAAAAAAAAACTTTTCATATTTTTCGAAGAAACTATATAACAAATCACTAAAAAGAAAATAAAGGGTTGAAACTTAACAAAAAAAAAAGAAAATCCTTATGTAAACAAAAAACCAATTAAAAAAATTTATTTCGAACCTTTTTTCCCCCCGTCTTAAGATAAACTGGATTTCCTGACCTTCCAACAAGCGTTATCTCACCGCTTACAGGCTTAACCAAAAATATATAGCAACATAACACATTTTGACTCGTAAACTAAAGGTTTTCCGTGTTTTTCGTACCTTTTTTTTTTTTTTTACTTTTTTGTTTTTCGACTAACTTTTATGAACAAACTTTTTTTTATTCTCTCTTATTTTTTCTGTCTCTCCTAAGTTTTCTCGTTTTCAAAGCATTAGAAAATTGGAAACCTATTTCTTAGTAGACTTATACTTTTCTTTCCTCCTTTTTCAATTTAATCAGGAGGCGGGGGGAAAATGGGGAAAAATCGGTTGCGAAGGGGGAGATGTTTGTTTTTAATTTTTTTTCGATAAGTTCAGGGGGAAAAAAAAGACGGATAATTTTTTAATAATTATGCGTAAAACGGTGTAGCGAATGTCAAGAAATTAATAGGATAAATGGAAGCAGCTATGACAGGCAGCCATGACTAGGGCTGCCAACTGATAAACAATAGAGACGTGTTTAGCTTATGAGTGCATACTATATTTTAAATAGTACATTTACATAAGCTAAACACATTTCCATTTTTTCCGAGTTGGCAACCCTAGTTATGACACCGGTTGCGCAGCGCAAAATATATTTCCTATGTTTTACTTCCGTGCGTCGGAGGTAAACTAACGTACCTCCATCGTAAACATGATTGGAGTTAGTCTGTATCGGCGGTTTGTAGAAGTGTCACGTGACCTCAAGTTAACGGCGACATGAGCGTGTAAACTTGTAGTCGCATGATCACGCGATTTTCATAAACACTCAAAACATAATATCTCCAATCATATTTACGATGGAGATACGTTAGTTCACCTCCGACGCACGGACTTGCTGCTGTATTGAAATTACGCGCAAGTTTAAACTTGAAATATATTTTAAATTTTAAGGGGCGAGGCTGTTTAACCACCAGATATTTTTATCGTAAGCAGCATAGTATTTCTACTCCGCGAGTTTCTCTGTAGCATTTTTTTTACTTATATTCGTCACAAGACGAAGGAGGCAGTATACTTTCCTCGATTCCAAAACTTCCGTTCTCTCCGTCTTGTGAACTTTGCCACTTGCCAATCTCGTCACTGCCAAGCTTGGTAACGTGGTCGGGCTTCTAAGGAAAGATTCCGCCCTTCCCTCATCCTCTTTCTTGATTAGCAATGGCCGAAAGCGGCAGAGGCGAGCTCAAAACAGAGCAAATAAACGCCGATATGATGAAGCCGATCGCTACTTCAATTCCTTGTAAAACCATCTTTGACCGTTTGGTCATCGCTGAGCTTTACCGATTATGGCAGAGGTTCCTATGTTGGTCCGCAAAATGTATACAAAATGTATGCATTTTGCGGACCTCTACCCCGATTATGACATTTCTCTGATTTTGACAGCTTTACCTCGATTTTGACTTTTACTGCGCTCATAAATATCTGCCACCGAACGCGCAGCGGTGTGCTCTTTCCTCGATTTGTGTCAAATTTTTTCAGAACGACGCAAGTGTCTTCTGACTTTTCTTTATTTTTTCGGTGGCCACCGTAAGGCCCCATTAATAAAACTTTGTAAAACTTTGGATAAAGGTTTTATATAGGTCATTATTATTATATATATTATTATAAAGGTTATATGTATTATTTATAGGTTATATTATATTATTATGCAACGAAACAGGTCAGCAGCATTGGCTTTATTTTACTTTTAATATTTGGTTCCTACATTCCAAGAAAGTTCCAATCATTAATTGAAATAAAAAATTCAAACACTAATGTTATTTAATTATATCAAGAGAGGCTGAAAATGAAGCACTTTTTAATGTGGCCACTTACCTATTTCCTTACAAAAAAAAAAAATCACAACAATAAGTTTCGAAGTCGATTTTTTCAAAGGTCATTGACCTTTGGGGGCTAAATCCCTATATTGGCCTGCTGTTGGCCTGCATCCACGATTTTTCCCCCCTTCCACGTTTACGCTATGGAAGAAAAAAATTAAATTCTGAAAATTAACTTTTTTGGCCCTACCCCAAAATGCCAAGGCAGGAGCTTGGATCTTGTGATGGATCAGATACTTTAGGATTACCTATACGTTGGTAATAATTTCCACCAAAATTCCTTTGGGGGCACTTTTATCCCTTAGCCAGCTGGACCCTTTATTAACAAAATCAAAATTTTCAATATTTTTTAATTTGAGTTTTTGTGTTTTTGCTGTGTATCTTTCACTTACTTTAAAGTTACGGAAACTTATAATTATTACGGATTCTGACTGTAAAAATTGGGAAGATATCATTTTTAAATAAATATTCACATATTTATACTTTTAATAAAAAAAAAAACTTTGATCAAAATTGGTATTACAACCGTCGACGAGAGGATTGGAATGAACCAAGAATCGATATTGATTAGGATGGTTTTTTGAAACAGATTTTTAAATTTTTGTGACGAATCCTCCTAATTTTTTGTCTATAAGATTATTCGACGAAAGGTCGATCGGTCACCAATAAGAGGTGTCCCTTCTTCTTACTGTGCCGTACCTGTGACTATCAATGACATTTTTATATTCAACATCTCTATCGGGGGCAATTCTGAAGAGCTCCTCAACAATTTAACCGGGTCCAAGCTCTTAAATTACGCAACACGAAATGCTTATTGGTAACCGATCGACCTAAACTTTTTTGTGGGGTAATCTTATTATCTCTTAGGCATTGGAACAAAATTAGGGGGGTTCGTCACCAAAATTAAAACAAGTTTTCCCCTCTTCCAAAAACCACCCTAATATTGATATGGAACAGTTGACACTAGGGTGGCCCAAAAAAAATCGGCCATCTCTGATTTTCGTTCCCTAGCGAAAAATGGGTTCTTTAGGGTCTTGGAACACTTGTGATTTTTTTTCAGATTTTTAAAAAAATTTTTAGAGGTGGCGCCCGAATTTTTTATGTTTTTTTTACTTTTCGCACTTTTATTTGATCAAATTTCAAAAATTCGCAGGAAAAAAATTTGATGAAATAAAAAATTGATCTTTTTAGGGTATAATACTTATGTATGTATGTATCCAGAAAAAATTTGATTTTGCCGAAAAATGAGACCTTATGGGTGTTATGTGACTTATTTCGGCGAAAACGGGTTTTTTTATATCTGGGTAGCCCCAAAAGTTAAAAAAATTTCAAGATAGCCAAAATGACCCAAAATAATGTAGATTCATCGCCTTTAATCCAATTTTTGGAGAAAATTTATTTTGCGTGAATATGGACGGTTTTAGGTTTAAAAATAATATTTTTCAAAATTTAAAAAATTTGTTTATTATTTTATGGTTTCCCAATTTTGATTCTACACCTCAAAATCGATTCTACTAGCTCCAGATACCTTCTCCAATTTTTTTCAGATTTTTAAAAAATGTATAGGGGTCGCTACCAGCCTTTATAGGTTTTTCTCGAAAAATGGCTTATGAAAAGTGTGATTTTTTTGACCGCAAAATAAAAGTCGGTCTTTTTCAAATCTGAGAAACTACTTTATGTTTTTTGACCCGTAGAATTCAAAAATGACCATAAAAATACGTACGGTTGCGGGAAAAACCCGATATCTCCACACCAATTACCATTTTAACAATTATCATTACTTATCAATTGGTGTGGAGATATCGGGTTTTTCCCGCAACCGTACGTAATTTTTATGGTCATTTTTGAATTCTACGGGTCAAAAAACATAAAGTAGTTTCTCAGATTTGAAAAAGACCGACTTTTATTTTGCGGTCAAAAAAATCACACTTTTAGCATAAGCCATTTTTCGAGAAAAACCTATAAAGGCTGGTAGCGACCCCTATACATTTTTTAAAAATCTGAAAAAAATTGGAGAAGGTATCTGGAGCTAGTAGAATCGATTTTGAGGTGTAGAATCAAAATTGGGAAACCATAAAATAATAAACAAATTTTTTAAATTTTGAAAAATATTATTTTTAAACCTAAAACCGTCCATATTCACGCAAAATAAATTTTCTCCAAAAATTGGATTAAAGGCGATGAATCTACATTATTTTGGGTCATTTTGGCTATCTTGAAATTTTTTTAACTTTTGGGGCTACCCAGATATAAAAAACCCGTTTTCGCCGAAATAAGTCACATAACACCATAAGGTCTCATTTTTCGGCAAAATCAAATTTTTTCTGGATACATACATACATAAGTATTATACTCTAAAAAGATCAATTTTTTATTTCATCAAATTTTTTTCCTGCGAATTTTTGAAATTTGATCAAATAAAAGTGCGAAAAGTAAAAAAAACATAAAAAATTCGGGCGCCACCTCTAAAAATTTTTTTAAAAATCTGAAAAAAAATCACAAGTGTTCCAAGACCCTAAAGAACCCATTTTTCGCTAGGGAACGAAAATCAGAGATGGCCGATTTTTTTTGGGCCACCCTAGTTGACACCTTAGCCTTGTCGAAGTGGACGCTTACGAATCTTTAACGGAAATCGAGCCTGCGGAGGCTCAAGATTCCATTTAAGACGAGGAAATACCATCCCCTGAAAAAATTAAAAAAAAAAAACCGTAAAAAAAATCGCAGTGTGTTGACCAAACAAATTAAAACCTTTCCTTTTCATCGCGCCATTTTAAGCATAATAATTCCCCAAACAAAAATTAAAAAAAAAAAAAGTTTTAAAAAAGTAATTGTGCAAGGTGAATGTATAAACGCCAAAGTAAAAAAAAAAGAAAGTTGTGCGACTTGTCAGAAGGAAAATTCAAAATGGAAGCAGAGAGCAAGCAATGTTTACCCAAGAGTATATTTTTCAACATATTTTCTTGATAAAATAACTTTCAACGAGAGAAAAAAAAAAGGTCTAATAATTTTTTCTCTTTCTTTTCTCCGTTCAAGCTTTATGACCTTGTTCGAAAGTTTGTCAATTAGGGGGCAACATTATTAGAACTCATAACTCTGAAACTCATTTGAGAAGAAAACAAAAATACGGAACCGGGATATATCAGAGAAACCGTGCAAAAAAGGGGAAAAAGGATAAAAAAAAAAAGAAAGCTCGCGGTGTGGTTTATGATTTTAACGTCTTCTGATTTTGACAAGTTATCGCTAGTATTTTCCGCTTGCTCAGTCTTTTTTTTCTCCTCGGTTTAAAAAGTTTCAAACTTACTTTTTTTCTTTTTTTTTTTTATTCTTCGTGATTTTTCGATTGCCGCGTATTCAAACAATAAAGTTTCATACTTGTTTTATTTTTCCTTTGAAGTGAAGGAGACTTTGATTGGCGTAGAAATTCGAGCCTTTTCGATGAGAAATCGGTCTTTTTATCAAATTTTTTGGCGGCGGAAGGTATATTTTATAATATTTTTACGGAATGCAAAAGTTTCCTGAATGCGTCCAACTGAAAAATTAGCTAGAAAAAGGTTGGTAGATTTGATCAAAAGTAAATCAAGCGATTCAATTTTGCAAAAAAAAAATTACAATGACACCGATTGAAAGCGGAACTGGTTTAAAGAGGAAAGCACCAATTGGGCATAATTCATAGTGCATGGGTGCATCGGTCTAATAAAATCTTTGAATTTCGCCCGTTGTGCTAATTGGAACTCATAGTGCCTATTCTTGCAAGTAGCAATTTTTAACTCAGCGTTGGCAGTTTTAGAACTACCGGTAACAGGGAAAAAATTGTTAGTTGCAGAACAAGCACCGTCAGTTCCGGAACTAACATCGTTAAAATTGTTAGTTCCGGATCAAACAACGACAAAGCTGGCAAATAGTTTTGATTCTTCAGGGCTTCCGTACAAAAGCTAACAACTCGCCTCACGTCGCCCCTATCTGCTTCTGCTGAAACCTACCAGTAGTCACATTCTACTAAGAATGTGGAAAATGGGACACGAGACATATTCCCATAGCAACAAAAGCAAAAAAAACACGAAAAATAAAAAATAAATAACAGTAAAAATTTACATAGACGCTCCTCGGAATGATTAATTAATGGAATCCGACTTAATTTTGAAAAACAGGTAATCAATAATCAAGATACAGAGAAACGATCTCAGAAGATAAAGTTAGCGGACTGCTCCTCGAAGGTGTCAAAGCTTTCGAAACTTTAAGCCAAGAAAAGCCTAAACTTTCTTGGCAAACATTTCACACAGAAAATTTATTACTTTTTCAATTTTTATCAAAGCTCTCGAAAAAAAAAAAAAACTGATTGAATCAAATTGAGTAGGACTTTTGTTTTTGCCATTAAAAATAACTTCTTTCTAATAATTCTTTTTCCTTTTTTTTATTAAAAACCGAAAACTTTTTTTTTTTTTCTTATTAAAAAATTGCTTTTCCAGTTCTTTAAACATTCAAATTAAATATCTTACTTTTCAGATGTTGAGTGAGAAAAAAAAAAAAGATCTTGAGAGCTGTTACTTGGATACCACAAGTGTCAAAACATTTTATTAATTTTAACCCACATAAGGGACTAAATTAGGTCAAATATTAGGACCCAGGATTAGGATTAAATAAGGTCAGATCATATCAAGAGCAGGATCAAAATGTTTTGGACGAATGTGGGTCGAGCCGAAGCCCATTTGCTTAAGCTTGAAGTGTCTAAAGTCTAAGTCAGTCGCCGAAATTAATAGCCAACTTTTGAAGTCCAAAACTATGGGGTCTTTGGAAATTTTTCGGCCCAAAAATCTCCAAACCTCTTAATGATGACTGATTGACCTCAATTGTTTGTGGAACAATCTTACAGGCATTGAAACAAAATCAGGAGGGTTCGTCACAAAAATTTAAAAGTCGGTTTCAAAAAACCGCCCTAGTATGCACGACGCCCAGGGTGGCAACTTAGGTCTTATTGCTGGGCAAAAAAGTAAAATAAAAACTGAGTTTCAGGCATGAACCTCATGGTAACCTGTCGGGAGCTTTTATCTGCCGCGTGGCTTTATCCGACTTTTAACTCCCATGCCAATGAAATAGATCGAGATAATGAAAGTGTAAAAATGAGCGATAACACTTCACATTTGCTTGAATGATGTTTTCATCCCATGAGGATTGAAAAAAAAAAATCCAGCTTAAAAAAAAAAAAAAAAAAAAAAAAAAGAGGATTCGATCATAAAAATGTAAATGGGATCGTTTTTAAATAAAATTGTCTCCTCTTTTCCAAAAAAAAAAAAAAAAAAAGTAATAAATCGATTGAATCTTTTGCCGTTTACAAGAAAAAAAAGTAGGGGAACAGAAAAAAAAGGAAAATAAGAATGAATGAAAATAAGAAAAGGAAATTGGATTTTAAAATCAGAAAACTTGCTGGAAATTGTGTTAAAAGAATGAAAGCAATCTTATTAAACTTGTTTTTATAATGTTGGCAATTGTTGTTTTATTCATATCAACCGGTATGAGTCATCCGGCGAGCTTTATCACAGGTTTTTATTTTTTTTTACCCTCAGACCATTAGCTCAAAAAGAAAAAAAAAAAAAAAAAAAAAAAAAAAAAAAAAACTTTTAAAGTTTTACTCATTTTTGGAGATGAATTTTTTCTTTCGGGGGCGACGATAAAAACCATCCTGCAGACAGAGATCAAATGTTATTAATATTATTCCGGGGTCGCGGAGCTCAGCAAAAAAAAAAAAAAAAAAAAAAGAATAAATGTATTTTTTATGAAGTTCTGAGTGCCGGAAGGTTTACCCAGCACAATGCCGTCGAACTCGATCGCATCATTATTTTTTATTGTGGTTTGAGTCGGTTTTCTCCTCAACGACTTCAACCAAAGTTTTTCTCTTAAAAGCGGATAATGACAATGGTTTTTGGATTTGCAAAGGTATCTCATTCGAACTTTTTTAACAGTTTTTAATCATGAGAAGGTTTTTTTCTGAAGGAAATTCGAAACTTCACCACTTTGTCCTCTAAGACACAAAAGGTTGCCCATTGTTGATTTGGCTTCACAGCCTTCTAAATAAAAAATTTCCAGGGGGACTTCCACGTGTAAGAAAAAAGTGCCTTTCCTGGTCAGAAGCAATGAAGGAAAACTGACCATTCAAGTGTCCACCAGCTGGAAGAAAACGTCTTTCTTAGAGTGCATTAAAATAAATGGACCACTCCAGAGTTTCGCTCCCCTGGCAAATTTTGGTTCTTTACTATCTAAAAGAGATCATTTTTTTTTTGGAGGTGCGTGTGCACTTATAGATTTTTAGGGCAAAAAGGTAAACATTTTTTTTGAAGCCAAAGATCTAAAAATTTGTGAGAACCTAAAAGAGAGAAATTTGAAACTATGGCTCTAAGTTACTTATACATACTGTTAAGGTGTAAAAAAAAGTCAGGTCTAAAGTGTTACCTATGTGTACATGTAGGTCTATGTTTTTTTTTTTAATTAAAAAATTCAGGCCATCTTGGGCACAAAGTTTTTAATGTCGGTGAGGTGCTTAAAATTGATGTAAAATATGTCCAATTGATGCCCTGTATCAAAACGTTTTCGTAATTGGCTTTTAGCGACTTTCCCCATAAGAGCCCTATGTAAAAAAAAAATTAAAAATGACGGAAAAAATGAAAAGAAATCCCGCCTAAAACTCAACAAAAGTAACGATTTTTATATTGGAACCCAAGTTCCAACTTTGTTTCTTTTCGAACGAGGCGTAATAAAAAATTTTAGCCAAAAAATGGAAATTAGACCGATTAATACCGATTTTCCTTCCTTAAGGCTTCTGTCGGCTTTTCCGCCAAGGACAAACCATCATCATTGAAGAACAAACGGATCTTCTGAAAGACAAACGAGAGCCGTTTAACGGCAAACAATAGCCGCTGGAAGACAAACAAGATTCATCGAAGGAAAAATAAAGAAAAATCCCTTAAACTTAGGATAGGTCCCATTACTTTAAATGAACTATTAATAAAACGAAGAAAAAAAAAAAAAAAAAAAAAAGAAAACTTGTTTAAAAGACGTCTTATTTTTTTCCCAACTTCTGCTCATGACAAACAATAAATGACAAAAAGAATCCCCTCGTCTGGAAAAGAAGAGGAAAAAAAAAAACTAAAAAGTAACTCGAAAGGGAAGTAATGAGGGAGGGATAGGAAAATATCTTAAAGAAAATTAAGTCATGAATCAAAATATTCAAGTGTAAAACGGATTGACTAAAAGTTTAGTTTTAATCTTGAGATTTCATACACTAATATTTTGTAAAGACAAACTCCTTGGGAAAACAAACAACTCGGGACCACCTTCTCCTCCCACTTTTGTTTCAAATCCATCTAAACCGATTTTATTTCATTCCCCGGGAAATGTGACGTGGCAAAGGAAATAAATCGTAAAATATACATTCGCTAAAATGTAAATTGTTTTAATTTACATGTTTTTTTTTCTTTTTCTTCTGCTTGTCATCAATTTTTTCCCATATATTTTTTTTTCTGGGAATAAAATTTTCGGAAAAACGATTCGCTCGAAACCGATTAGAATGTTATTTTAATTCAATTTTAAAGCAATATCTCCTCCCGTGGAGGCAGCCCCGGAAGGAAGTTCGATATGAAACTTTTCCAAATTTCTTCCTTAATTTTTTTTTTTTTTTTTTTTCGAATCGGGGGAATCTAATCAGCGGGGACGGAGATGAAAAAAAAAAGGCCGTTTGATTCCGAACGAATCAATCTACCGGGAAACCGGGGGGGACGTTGAAAACATATTTTAAGAAAAAAAATTTGAAACGGGGGAGGAAAAAAAAAAGTTTCACGTTATGGAAAATCGGTGTAAACGTCAATCCGTCAGAGAATTGGAAGCTTCCCCCGGTACGATCCGAAAACGCACCGCCACCATGTAACATTTTTGGCTTCATATCTTTGTTTTGCGGTGTGTGTCAGAAACCCATTTCAAAATGATTTCTATAGTAAATTCGTTTTTCGAGTGCTGCTGCTATATTTGGTTCCATTCATTTCGCTTTGAAAATAGAATTCTGTGCGTCGGGGCAGGACTCGACCAAATATGGAAATGTATTTTTGAAGAGCTTTCCATTTTTTCCTGAAACTTTTTCTTAAAACAGAATTTCTGTAACTCAGAACTAGAAAGTTAAATATGTAAATATAATTAAATTTTTCTAATTTTTTTTTTCTTAATAATTTTTTAATTTTTTTTTCTCAAAAAAATTTGGAAAAGGCATTATTAGGAATACCGTACCGAGGGCTTACTTTGTACACTTTTTCACTTTTTTTTGTTATTATTTGTAAAATACTGATGCGATTTTCAATCTGTCTTCACAAACATGAAGGGAGATCCTTCAGCTTTCAAATGATACCCTCTTGTAATGGTTATACTTCTTCTAAGTCAATCTATGACTCAATTTTCCGAACGTCCTCGACGATCTGAAAGTGGGGTAACTTTGGACATTTTTGTTTCTGCATTCGTAACTCCGTAATTAAAACAATAAAAGGGCGAAAAAATATTCTCAAAACATATTACCGTTAATAAATAAACCATTTTTATGCCGTTAAATAATTTTAAGAAGAGAAAATGATCCAGAAAAATAAATTCTTTGAAACCAAAATAAAATGTGTTTGGATGAATAAAATGGCTGATTAACATGGCGTTTATGGGCTCAATTTCACGCCAAACATGTTCGCCGAACATGTTTGGCAAACATGTTTGTGTTTGATAAAAAGTGGCGAACATGTTCGGGCGCAATTTCACGCCAAACATGTTTGGCGAACATGTTCGGCAAACATGTTGGACATACATTTTCACCAAACATTTTCCCCAACATGCAGGGGAAGCTCCACATAAGCAGTGACGCTTTTTTAAGCATGTTTGGTGAAAATGTATGTCCGAAATGTTCGACGAACATGTTCGGCACTTTTGTCAAACACAAACATTTTCACCAAACATGCTTAAAAAAGCGTCACTGCTTATGTGGAGCTTCCCTTGCATGTTGGAGAAAATGTTTGGTGAAAATGTTTGTCCAACTTGTTTGCCGAACATGTTCGCCACTTTTTAACAAACACAAACATGTTTGCCTAACATGTTCGGCGAACATGTTTGGCGTGAAATTGCGCCCTTTGACAAACACAAACATTTTCACCAAACATCCCTAAAAAAGCGTCACTGCTTATGTGGAGCTTCCCCTGCATGTTGGGGAAAATGTTTGGTGAAAATGTTTGTCCAACATGTTTGCCGAACATGTTCGACGAACATGTTTGGCGTGAAATTGCGCCCTATGGAGTGTTTACAAACATTTTTTTGTTAATTCTTGTTTTTCTGCTCTCGGGAAAATACATTTGGAAAGAAATTTTTTGGGTAGTTAAAGGATGATGTTGGGCAAGTGCCGAACGTATTCGAACCTGAATACGGCTTCCAGATACCGTTGGAGGGACCTTAGTATTCCGAACTTTGAAGTTTTTTCCCGTCTCGCATTATTTTGAAAATCGAATATTTTTATAACGAAGCTAATTGAAAGGACCATTTTACTAAATAATATTCAAGAAGCTTCACTTTATGAAATGCAATCGTTGTTTGGGCTTTTCCTTGTTCTATTTTCAAGAATTTCAGGGAAAATCAAAGTGTCCAAAGTTACCCGGTCGAGTACAAAGTAACCCCCTCATACGGTAATTACATTAGAAAAATTTACGTTAATTTTAGGAAAATTTGTGTAATATTTTAGGAAAATATTTTTTCTAAAATTGCGAAAACATTTTAATAATTTATTAAAGGATGAGGGTCAATAAGGCCGTTTTTTGGGCTAAATTTTTTTTTTCGTGAAATTTGATCCTTGAGTCCTGGTAAATGATTCCCCAAAAGAATTTTCGATTTTGGTCGTCGGAACCCTTAATATTCGCCTAAAACCATGATATTTTATTAAAGCAAATTTTAAGGATCAGCATAGGAATTAAAAAATGTTATTGCGGCAGGGAAGTACTCCTACCTAAGACCTTTTAAGGGTATTTTTTCATGTTCCGAAAAATGTGTAGAACCCCCTTAAAAGCGCCAATTTTAGGTGTTTTTATTTTTTTAAACACCGTTCTTCCAAGGATTTCTCAAAACTGCATACAATATATTATAGCTTGCCCTAAGATAAACCTCACGTAATTTTTCCCGTTTGCGAATCCAATGGAATCCATTTGAAAAATGCATAAGAAGCGGTTTTTACGGCCTATTTGAGCTCCCTGGTAGTCAGATCTGAGTTTTTTTTTAAAAACATCATTTAGGAGTGACAATTAATCGATTCCAGCCATTATCCCGTTCCATCCATGATCAAGTTATCTTAAAAAAAACTTAAAAAAATTATTAATATTTTTAAACAAATCACTTTGCATTTGATGTGTTCCATAACAAGTTTTTGAAAATGGAATATTAAAATTATAAATAATCTGTATATTTCCTTCTTTTTTCGTATTAAGTTAGTTGGTATTTTTAATTTACCATTCAGAAATGATGTCTTGCATCTTGTTAAGGCGTGAGATCCTTAGCTCGGTTTCGGAAAAAAAGAGAACTACCCAAAATTTTTAAATCGTTTTATGATCGTACACCCGAACCTTGTTTTTTCAAAACAGATGCGATCGAGACCCCGTACCGAAAACATCAATAAATATTTCAAACGTTTTATGTTTGTTTTTTCTTAAAGTGAAAATTTCCTAATTTTTTTCTTGTTGCAACGCCGCAACATTTTGGTCCTTCGAGCCGGATTCGGGGCGCGAAAAAAAAAGGATTACAGTGAAATGGTGTAATTAGAGAAAATTTTTACAAATTTTTCGGAATAATTCAAACCTACTTAGTGCGATAAGTGTCCGAAAAAAAGATATAAATTGCCGGAGAAGAGGATACGAATTTTTTCAGTGTTTGAAATGAAATACGAAATTAATTGAGCAAAACATTTGCTAAATTAAATCTATGCGCTTCGGATAATAGCATATCAATTTACAATTAAGATTTGTTTTTAATAAAAAAAAAAAAAAAAAAAAATTGAAAAAAAAAAAAAAAGTACTTAAAACTATTTAAAAAAAAATTAAGTGATTTGACCGTTTGAAATTATGGACCTAGAACTATCATTCAATACAATATAATATTATTTAAATTTAAAGTCCGAAAGAAAGGAATGTTTTAGCGTAATATTAAGACAGAAAAATTAATTTTAAAATTAAACTTTTTACCGGAAAAAAAAAAAAAAAAGTGTTTTAACAATATTGATGTTAAATGTGAACTGTGGATGAATAGTTTTAACTCTGATACTGTGATTTGATGATACAACGAAATCAACCAACTCTGATACTGTGATTTGATGATACAACGAAATCAACCAACTCTGATACTGTGATTTGATGATACAACGAAATCAACTTCTTTTCTGACGATTTTAATCAAGTTAAGGAAAATATACTGCAACTGATAACTTTAGACTAGCATCAACATTCAACGCAGAAAAGTTGACCGGGTGAGTCTGTTCCTTTTTCAATTTTTTTTTCTGCTACCCTTGTCAATATTTTAAATTTTTTGTACCTTCCCCAACCGTACGTTTTCACGTAAAATCATGGCGAAATTAAAGCGGTTAGTTACAAAACGACATCAACAAAGGGCCGTAGTAGAGCGCACTGCGTCTTTTTGTGAATCGTTAGTTCCAGATCAGCTAACTCCAGCTATATGCTGCCAGTTAGAATCTCGACTAAAAAGTATAGAAACCGCTTTCGCCGAATACAGTAAAATTCAAAATGAAATCGAACTCCTTGAGAAGGATGCGAACATCGGCCATGCCGAACGCATCGACTTTGAAGCAATTTTTTATGATCTGCAAGCTACAATAAAAAGTATGTTACAAAATTACGCTTCATCGGGCGGTCAACCGGAAGGAGTCCGTGACCCTGAGGTTCCCCCGAATGAAGTTACGGGACCCCTGACTACTGCTGGGTCGGAAGTTACTTCAGCTCATGGCTGTAACCCGTCGCCCATGTGCGATAACCAAATTCAAGTCATTCAAGAACCGTCGAATGAACCTTCCGTTAGATCCCTTCAATCCGATCCTGCTGTGCAAACAGCATTTAATCCTGCTGTAACAACAGCACATAATCCTGCTGTAACAACAGCACATAATCCTGCTGTAACAACAGCACTGAATCAAATGTCCACCCAGCCTCTGGAAAACAACGGCAATATTAGCAATATTACCAATAATTGTCTTTCCAGAGAAGGAGGGGTGTCGACAAACGGCGCCTCCAGTACAGGAGACTGCGACCGTATAAATAAAAATTTGCCCAATATAAATATGTTTTCCGGATTTGGGTTCAACACCAGTCCTGAAAACATGCCGGCAACAAACGTTTCTGCTTCAGGAACGGGGCAAAATACACTGGACATTCCTCCAGCAGGAATGGTAGTCACTCCTCCAGCAGGAGTGGCAATGAATTTCCTAAACCCAGCAGGGTCAAGTCCTCTTTCAAATCAGTCGTTTACGCCGACCATGTCGGCAATGCCGAGAATGTCAGGAATCTTTAATCCTTATTTTGCACCGCAATTTCAACTGCCAAACGTGCAATTTCCTGTCATGAACTTACCGAAATTCGATGGACATTTCGACAAATGGGTAGAATTTAAAGAATGCTTCAAAGCTTTAATTGAAGCAAACCCATTAATTCCAGAAGTGATAAAATTGCATCACTTGCGATCTTGTTTAAGCGGAGATGCTCTGGAGACTGTACGAGCAATTCCAATTACGGCAGGAAATTATATGGCAGCGTGGAGAGTGTTGTCCGAGAGGTACGAACGGAACCAGTTAATCGTTTTTAAGCACATAAATGAACTGCTAAACTTAAATCCTCTTTCTCGAGAATCAGCAAAGGACTTGCGCGCATTATTTAATACCGTAAACAATAATCTTTTATCGTTAAAAAATCTTAACGAACCGATAGAGTACTGGGATTCTATGCTGATTCAAATTGTTACCCCTAGACTTGATTTTAACTCTAAAAGGGAATGGGAAAAAATGCGTGTAAAAGGGCAAAGAAAAACTTTCAAAGATTTACTTTCCCTGATAAAGAATCGATGCGCGATTTTAGAAAAATTAGACTCCGCAAAAAATAAAGCATTTCAATTAAAAACAGAAAATGACAAAAATGTACAGGCTAATAGGGAAAGAAAACTTTTTTGAACATTTGGCTATGTATCAAATTGAAGCTATCTTAAATTCCAGACCCTTGTGCCCTCTTACAACCGACCCAGATGATCTTGAACCATTGACTCGCGGTCACTTTCTTATAGGTAGAAGCCTAATCAGCCTACCGGACTACGACTACAGGGACATCCCGGACAATCGTCTCAAGTTGTACGAACGACAGCAGAAGATCATCCAGCATTTCTGGGACCGCTGGAAAAAAGAATATCTCCATGAGCTCCAAACCAGGACCAAATGGAATCAAAACCTGGAAAAACAACAAGAACAGCTAAAGATTGGTACTCTAGTCATTGTCAAAGATGATAACACCCCTCCAAACCAATGGCCGATGGGACGGATCGTCGAACTTTTTCCTGGAGAGGATGGTGTCGTCAGGGTAGTATCCGTTAAATGGAAAAGCGGGAATATTATTCGCCGATCAGTGCGTGGGATATGTGTTCTACCACTCGAACCATAAGTGCAAACGAGTAAAAGTAAAAAAAAAAAAAAAAATTAAGTGATTCATAAAACGTAAATAAGGGTGTGTACATATATATATAAAAAAAAAAAATAAAAAGGACTCTATTTAAATATGAAAACAGAAAGTAAAAAAAAAAATACGACGTAAACAAATTTTCGCAAAGGGTGTTTGAACATACAATAGACAGCAATAAATTGAAGTTATATTACCGTGGTAAAAGACCGGTTGAGATAATTTGTGTTTTACCCAGGACGTGCCTGGGCCGAAAAAAAAAGAACTGAAACCGTGCATACAATTGTTACGGATCTATTTTTTTATACTAGTAATGTATTTCAAAAATCATTCTCGATCCATCTAATAATAAAAAAAAAAAAAATTTTTTTTTTGTAAACATTTTAAAGGACATTTTTATTACTTAATGGTGTTGACAACTTAAAATTTCCAGAAGTTGTCAAAGGGGCCGGGATGTTAAGGCGTGAGATCCTTAGCTCGGTTTCGGAAAAAAAGAGAACTACCCAAAATTTTTAAATCGTTTTATGATCGTACACCCGAACCTTGTTTTTTCAAAACAGATGCGATCGAGACCCCGTACCGAAAACATCAATAAATATTTCAAACGTTTTATGTTTGTTTTTTCTTAAAGTGAAAATTTCCTAATTTTTTTTTGTTGCAACGCCGCAACACATCTAAAATAACAATTTAATACAAAAAATAGAAGAAAATACATATATTGTTTATATTTTTCACATTTCATTTTCAAAAACTTGTTATGGAACACATCAAATGCAAAGTGATTTTTTTAAAAATATTAATATTTTTTTTAAGTTTTTTTTAAGATAACTTGATCATGGATGGAACGGGATAATGGCTGGAATCGATTAATTGTCACTCCTAAATGATGTTTTTAAAAAAAAAACTCAGATCTGACTACCAGGGAGCTCAAATAGGCCGTAAAAACCGCTTCTTATGCATTTTTCAAATGGATTCCATTGGATTCGCAAACGGGAAAAATTACGTGAGGTTTATCTTAGGGCAAGCTATAATATATTGTATGCAGTTTTGAGAAATCCTTGGAAGAACGGTGTTTAAAAAAATAAAAACACCTAAAATTGGCGCTTTTAAGGGGGTTCTACACATTTTTCGGAACATGAAAAAATACCCTTAAAAGGTCTTAGGTAGGAGTACTTCCCTGCCGCAATAACATTTTTTAATTCCTATGCTGATCCTTAAAATTTGCTTTAATAAAATATCATGGTTTTAGGCGAATATTAAGGGTTCCGACGACCAAAATCGAAAATTCTTTTGGGGAATCATTTACCAGGACTCAAGGATCAAATTTCACGAAAAAAAAAATTTAGCCCAAAAAACGGCCTTATTGACCCTCATCCTTTAGAAACCATAAAGTCTTTTTTATACATTTTGCCTCTGAAACATAACAAAACGTTTTGGTACAGTTTCGGCGCGATCCGATTCCATCTCATTTCCATTTGTAAAAAACCGAATTTTCGAAAACAAAATTAATTTTTTTTAAACGATATAATTTTTCACCGCCCGACTAACCGGTCGGTGGTATAAACGAAGTAATACATTAAAATTTTTGTGAATCTACTCAAGAACCAAAAAAAACCGTAGGACCGCTAAATAACCTAACATCCCGTAATCGGATGTGTACATTTCATTCATTTAAAAAAAAAAAAAACAAGAAACTCTTCATTTGTTGACGTTCAATCGATGTTGAATGGCTAATTGAAAATCTTTTTTCCCCGTTTCTTTCATTAAAAGGAATCCATGCCAAACGTCAATCAAAAATCTTTTATTTAGAGATTCTACTTATCACATTAAAATGCTCTTTGTTTCCCATCGTGTCAAGTTAATCTCATCCAGGAAAATATTCATTTTTTTTCCACGTAAGAAAAAAAAAAAATAATAATACGGAAAACCTGGAGCAAGAATCCACTGTAAAACATGTTTTTCATTGTCCATTGGAAGTCCGCGGGTATGGGAGAACGAATATCGAAGATGTGGGCAGGAGAAGAACTAATGGTCAAAGTTTCCGTGAAACCGGTCAAGTTTTTCCGTACTTTGGGAAGCCGTCTCATGGGACTTCCCTTGCATTCAATACTTTCTAGTTACTGCCCTCACGTGAAGGGATTTCTAAAAACCTTATACTGCTTTTTTTTTTTTTTTCTTCCTTTCCCCTTCCCTTTATCCGCTCCTTCCCCCTCGATTCCAAGATTAATGGTAAAAATACGTGATCAACCCGATCGAGATTAGTCGAAAGTGATATGACATATTATTTTTTTTTTAAATGGATAATCCAGTAGGGCGCACCTGAAACAAAGGGGAACAAAAGCAAAAGAAAAAAAAATGAAGAGGAAATTAAATGTGACTAAGTGGCATCCAAAACGCAGTGTTAAACAAGTAATAACAAAGTTTTCCCAGAATAAAAAGAATAAAATGAAATGAGAAAAGTTTTTTTTTTTTTTTTTCGCAAGGAAAATGTTTGAAAATCATTCGAGTTACCTTAACAACGATGTTTCCGTCAAAGGAAAACGGGCTGGGAAGCGAAACATCCTCATCCGCAATCATTAAGAACGTTCGCAACCGTGTAAAACTTAAAATTTCCCCCATCATCATCCTCCTCCTCCTCCACCTTCACCGCGCTTTCCAGCTTCCATGGTAAGGTATGAAAAAGCGAGATGTCAGTTGATAAGGAATTTAAGGAGCTGAAAAAGCCATTTCCTTTGATATGGTGTAATAAAGCTAGATGGTAGAAACTAGGTGGCGGAAGTGCGGACGACAAATTGCTCCTGTCTGCATTACCCGTAAGGGTTGACATATCAGACATCTCAGAGATTTCTCACTGACTCTGAGAAGCCATTCAAGGTGACTTTTCGTTCACCATTTGGGTATTTTCGATCTTTGCCTTTTTTTTTCCTGCAAGTATTTGAAACACCCCGTAGCAAGAGCTGCTTATTTTGTGTCCATATCGTTATCCGTGCCAAGAGGACAAAAAAATGATTATTCATTTCACGTTAGGCATAAACAAGCACTACAAAATACTCAATGTCTTAATTTGCTTATAGGTAACCGAATGGAAAGTTTCAGACTGAACAGGGAGATTTTCAATAATTTTTTTAAAAAGCGTAAGCATATGTGTACGTGCATATGAAAACCTACCACTTGTACAATCCGGATAGTCTGTTTTGATTCGAAACTTATTTGTTTACAAAAAGTATTAAAAACAAAACACACTATCCGGATTGCATAACTGGGAGGTTTTCGTATGCACGTACACATATGGACATTAGGGTGGTTCGAAAATGGCGGCACTTAAAGACGTGAAGGACGATTGCAAGAACTTACCCCAACTCCTGATCATGTTTTCGATAAATATGATGATTTAATCCAAGAAGTAAAGGAATTACGGGACGAAAAACTGCAGCAGCGAAAAAAAATTGGCGGATTAGAGAGAAAAATGTATCTCTACATGATATGAAGATTGAAGAACTAGAAAAAGTGAAAGTTGACATCTAAGAAATAACGCAATACATTAGAAACAGAAAAACTGTCACTAATGGCATTGAATATGAACACAATGAAGACTTTAAAAGTATCTCGTCTTTAGCACAGAGGTTGACAGACATGTTCTGGTAACGATGCGTTAAGGAGCATAGGAATACCATTTGCCACCGGCTGAAATGGCGACAAGATAGCGGAAAGGCCCTAAAGGTAGGAGATGTTGGAAATTAAATCTGTGAATTCTTGAAATTTTCATAAAAAAGTAATGTTACTTGTTCTAGGTGGTGGCCCGTAGCCTAGTTCATAGCGCGCTCGACTCTCAATCATGAGATGCGACGCGTCGTGTTTCTATCCTAGTTCACAGCTAGGAATTTTTCTCAGGTCGAAACTAGTGCGCTAGTCAGAAAATCAAGGGTCACCACCCCTCGGAAGGCAATGGCAAACCACCGAGCGGTAACTGCCTAGTAAAATCTCTCAAAAGTAGCCGTTCGGAACCGGCGTTAAACTGTAGGTCCCATATGCCTGTGAGCGCACGCACAGGTGTATGTGAGAGATCACCACGCTCGTAATCGAGTAAAGGACTAAAAAGAAGAAAGACTTGTTCTAGATGCACGGGAACTAATGAATAATTTTTTTCCTTTTTTACAGATATCGAGAACAATTGAATACCGTGAGAGGAAAAGGCGGAAAATTGCAATTAATAATGTGCAAATTTTTTTCTACTGAAAACCAAGGAAACATCGAAACAAGAAATCTTAGTGTTGAAATTAGTTCTGCGGGAGACAAGGAACCAGGTTTAGTCGAGGGAACATCAAGAGACGACAGCTTTGCACCGCAAAATTTGGAAACTGATAACGACACCGGCCACGGGGAAGATAATCGTGATGGAGACTGTTGTGACTGCAATGACCCTTCTAATTGCAAATGTTATTCGTCTAACATATTAGAAGAATTTGCATCGACTTATCAGAATAGCAAATCTCTATCAGAAGATAATTTAAATACAAGTGCAGCTGAGTTTTGCGATGAGTTCAGCCAACCAGTGTACGAAAATTGCCCGTACACTTTAGGAGAAGTTGTGAAAGATGTTTTAGAGATATACATCGAAAATGCGACAACTAAAAAATGTCTCGACTCGTTTCTTAAAATACTAAGCAAATATTTGCCAAAAGGCAATATTTTGCCTCGCTCTAAGCATTATTAGGACAAAATAGTAGCAGAGGTTACGGCTTGTCAGGGAGAAAAAAAAAATTTATTGCGGTCATTGTAACATTTTTACAAAGATAGATAAAAGCAGAAAGTGCGTAAAATGTGAAAATAAGGACAAAATTGATTTTTTTTTATTTTATTTTGATGTCGTCTCTGTTTTAAAGGAATTACTGGAAAAAAATGAATATCAGCAAATGCTTTATAAAAATGAACCTGGATCAGAACGAGCCATTGATAATGTCCGATATCTACGACGGGCAATATTTTAGGGAAACTTTGACCGCCGAATATGATTTTAGTGACACCACATCCACAATATCACTGATTATCAATACGGATGGGGCTCCTCTATTCAACAATGGCGCCAACATAATAAATTTTCATCCCTCGGTAAGATACAGGTGCCCCTTGTTCTTAAGAGACCATGTCTCGGGAATGTGTCGTTGAAGCGTTTTCAAGCGAGTGATTGCCAACAAAGCGGATGGAAAAATCAAGATTGCCTACGTGAGGACAAAATCCGGAACCTTAAGGAGGCCGGTGTCGAAATTGTGCGTGCTCGACGTGGAGTCGGAGCCCCCCGAGGTTTGTGAGTGATCGACCGAATTACAATTTGAACGGCATTTTGAGGTGTCGAATCGGAACTGAAATACAAGAAACCCCAGTAGAGGTGCCTATCCTGGGTTTTTCTTGTATACGAAATGTATACAATTTGTATTCATTTTCTATACATTTTACATACATTTTCTATATAAAATGTACACATTTTTTTAGGACCGGGAAACTTTAAACTAGGTTGGGTCGAAAAAACGGAATTTTTGAATTTAAAAACGATGTTATGGGATACACGGTAAAAAATTATCTGTAAAATCAACATATTTTGTCTGTTCAAAACGGTCCACCAATTTTTATATGTCAATTTAACATACTGCAGTTCTGTAAAAATTTTTTTCAGAAATTAATATTCTGAAATTTGCCGAAAAATTCAATGGCATAAAAAACAAAATGACATATTTCAAATCGGTTAAATTGACATATGAATTTGTTAAAAATTTAACAGATTACCGTTAACATACAAAATTGGTGGACCGTTTTTAACATATTAACAGATAATTTTTTACCGTGTACGATGCCTTCTTATAATACTTTCAACCCTAATTTTTTTCAGATTTTTTAAACGACACCTTGAGCTGCTGCAGTGACCTTGAAGATTTTGAAAAGCCCAAATACGGGCAAAAAATAAGAATTCTTTTTTGCAGAAAAAAGTATCGCTTTCATCGTAAATTCTGCGTTGACTACGAATGAAGCCCAAAATCATTTTAAGTGTAAGGTTTTTGAGCTCTAGGCCTTTTTTAAAATACTGGAATTATTTTTCGGTATCAGATACTACTGGCATCTGATGCTACTCAGTATCAGATGCTACTGGCATCTAATACTGAAAATCTGCAGAAAGAAAGCAGCAGGCCTTGCTCAAATTCCATCACGCAGACCCAGTTCCGAAGAATTTTGCGAATGGCAAGACTAAAAATTGACGACGCCCACTTCAAATTAACAGTAAGGTCGAATTTCACGCTAAAACATGTTGTGACAACATGTTGCCAACATGTTGAAGCGTAAAAACATGTTGCGCAACACTGAAAAATAAAAATTTGTAAATGTTGAGCATTATGTTCTGCAACATGTTTTAGCGTGAAATTTCGGCATCAGGATGCTTTAATGCCAAGGCTGCTTAATTTTGTATTTAATGCCAAGGCTGCTTAATTTGGTATTTAATGCCAAAGCTGCTTAATCCGAAATATAATTTGCTACGTAGTACCAAAATCGCGTTCTACATAAAATTTCGTATGTAATCAAATTCTGGTTTTAGAAAAAAAAAAAAAAAACATGTTGTAAACCCTTGCTCATGATTGTACTAAATGTATGATGTTTGTTCAAACAAAATGGATCAAATGGACTTTCGGAGAAGAATTAATTTAACCGTTTATTTATCTGTGTATCACCCGGGACATTCCGCTTGCGAAAGGAAGGGAAGAAGTCACTTCTTATGTGTAGATCTCCAGTGACTCCTGTTGCTACCTGCAATTTCTCAAAATTTCATGGAAAAAACTGTTCCCCGTTAATGCATAAAAGTGGACCAATTTAATCATAACACTTTGTACTGCATACTTCAAAAACATGCACTAATCGTTTTCAAATAAAATTGAAAGCAAAGATGCATGAACTGCAGGGAGCTTACATTTTGTCACTTATAAAACGAGATCACACGATTTAAAAAAAAAAAAAAATGCAGTGGCATTCACGCCACCACTCAGATTAGATCATTTTTCCTTTTATCAACTTCTTGAGAAAAACTATCTCATTTCTTCGGTAAAAAAAAAAAAAACTCCATTTTCTATAATCAAGAGTGAAAATCTAAATCCGATGAAAGTAAAATAACATGTCAGACGATGTTCCATGAATTTATAACGTCGACTTTTTCGAGAAAAGAATCTATTTGCTGAATAAGCTTTTAATCAATTTCCATAGGGCTGAAATGGGGAGAGGAGAGGGGGCAGGGGGGAGGGGGGGATGGAAAAAAAAAGTGAACCACAGCGAATAGAGTTTATATCTTTTCAACCGGTGCTAGATAGAATTTTTAGAATGTTGTGCTCTCCAAGCGGAATTCAAAACTAGATTACAACGGTTTCAATGTGCTCCGAGAAATATATTCCGCGCGTCTCTAGTGCATTTTAAAATTCTTCTTTTTTGTTACAATCCGAATTTTTTTTTCCCTGTGAAAAAAAAAAAAAAATGTAGGGAATGAATGGGAGAGAGCAATTACGATTTTTCGCACTTGAAAAATTTTTTTAAAGCTTCGGAAATAAAATTATTATTTTTTTCCAAAAAAACAAGTATGTAAACTTAGTGAGAAAAGAGCGGGTTAAAAAAATAATGAACTCGTTTTTTTTTAAATTAATTGCTGGTCATTGAAATAAAAGGGCGAGAGTAAATTAAAGCAAGGAAAAAAAAAACGTTAAATTAAATGATTCTTCTCACATGTTTTCTCATTTTGCAACATCGAATATTTACACTTTTTTTTTTCTAAAAGGAAACAGCAAATTTCAGATTTTTGTTATCTTTTTTAGCACATTTCACTAACTGCATCATCAAAATAACTGGAGGATTAACATTTAAGTGTTATGGTTTTGATGCTGTGGTGTTATACATTTAACATGGAAATTTTTTCATGTAGGACGATTAAATCTGGCTGCTTATACGAGTTTTTACTTCACCGTAAAATGCTTTCTTTTCAAAATCGTTAAATAAGTTTATCTTACAAACCAAAAAAATGATGAACATTAAGTTATAATTAAAATATTCCGGTTAAGGATTTTTTTTTTTTAATCATTTATTTTGCACGGCTAAACGACGCCCCAAAAATCTCCAAAAATTCAGGGAAAATTCTTTCGGTCACTATAAAAGAATTAGTGGGTGTGTTCGCCAAAATTCAATAAATCGTAAAATATGTGTAAAAAAAAAGGCCACCCTAGAAGAAAATATGTGAAGATGTTTCAGCCTTTGCCCGGGCCAGAAAATAAGGGACACTTCGCTTTCCAAGTTAGTACACCATAAACTTATCCAAAAGCGATGCAACTTTTTTTCCTTTCTTCCCAACGAACGTGACAAATTATTCATTGAGAACCGAAAACAATGGCCGGAGTCAAAACTCCCGACTCAGTCACCCCAAAAAAGAAAACAAGAGGAGAGAGGAAAACCAGGGAAAAGCGAATTTTTAAAAATGACATAACCGGTGTTGGTAAACAATGACAAGGAACGATGATAACAACAATAGCAATAACCAGGGAAGCAGAAGATAATTAATGGATTAATAATTAATCATCGGTATAAACGTTTCACACTGCGTGAGATGTCACATTCATTTATTGATCTAAAAAGTAGAAGGGAAATTAATTTACTTGTAATAAAGCGTGCAGCATGATCAACGCAGGGATTTCATTTTTTTTTTTTTTTCACACACACCCGTGCATACCGATAATTAAAAAACGAAGAGGGACGGGGAGTAAAAATTTACGAAAGAAGAATGATTCTTTGGCATTATCGAAAAGCACCATTAGACCTAATTGAAGTTTCAGTGGGATTCCCCTTCCGCCGTAAACTACAAACCAAAATCACCTGTGGGCTAAATTACTCCTTAAGTTACCTTTAAATATGTCTTCCGGATGCGCAATAACAATAAGACGGCGGGTTTCTTTATTACAATTAGTTCTTGGCACGAACCCCATTTTCTTTTTTTTTTAGCTATAGACTTTTTCCAGGCTTCTAAAGCCTCATAAAATAACGGGATTTATTTTTAAGGTTCCCGCCCGGTCGTTTGTCATTGAATCTAACAAGGAGTGTGTGTATAGAGTTTGATGCGACTAATGGAGGGTGAGGGAATTACGCTCTCTCTCACTCTCTAAATCCATAGGGATTAAGTTTTAAATATTTGTAGAAAGGGATCATAAGGAGCATAAGTGTTAAGACAATATCACCAAGTTTCTAGAGTTTTATCGTTTGATATTTGGATTTAAGATATTTTCTCCTCTTGATTATTTTGTTAATCTGCTTTTTGCTAGGGTTTAAGAAAGGGAAAAGGGTTTTCAGGGATAACTGGCATAGAAGTAGGAAATGACTTCTTGGCATATCAGTATTCAGCTTTTTAATACCACTCACTGAAATTGTTTGCAGGGTGTGCCTTAGATCGCGGAAGGGCTGCAATTCCGATTATTTTTCTATTCAGAATTGGAATCGAAATCGGAATCTGCTATTTCAAAAAATAATTGAAATCAAATCGAAATCAGTGGTTTTTTTGAAGAAATAGGAATCGAAATCGGAATCGGCATCCTAAAAAGAAAAAAAAATATTTTCGGTTCAGATTGACTTGTAATTCAATCACGTTTACAGTTAATTAATTTTGGTTTAAATCGGAATCGGAATTGCAGCCCTGATTTTTCGAAGTTTCGAATTTTGAAATGTATAGCCCCAGATCGGTGAAAAAATTTGGATTTCCTATGAAAATAAGACTAGACCATTTTTGAAAGAAAATAGTTTCCCGGGATTCGGGAAAATAAAATTCACCGGGATTCCAGGTAATTCCTGGCACTACCCGTGGATTCTAGGGAGTTTCCCCGGAAATTACAAAACGACTGGGGAAAAATTCCGAAAACTTTGAATCCCGGGAATCAGGAATTGAAAATTTTCTCTGACGGAAAATTCCGGGCAGAATATCTAGATAAGCCAGCAAAAAATTTCTCCAGTAATCGTCATACCGGCTATCCTTAACGAATACCTTCCAAGCAACAGAATTACAAAGTTTACCATCACCGGGTATTTACTTTTAATTCCCATCTTAAAACTCTAAAATGAATTATTGTTATTTCTTACCTTAACTTCAAAATGATGCCGAAATCCCCAGCTCGAAATACCTTTTCCAGTATGGACACACACTGAAACAAAAAGAAAACAACTTAAGTAAAAAAAAAAGACACATTAGTTTAAGATTTATTTCTTCTGATAACAAAAATAAACATTTCCATGACCCCCTTCCCCCTTAATATGAATACTCTTAAGGGGCCTCTACTGGAGCCTCTCCCAGACGATGCAATGAGAATTAAAACCTACACACAAAAAAAAATGTTAGTCAAATTAGTCCAAAAAAATTTCAATTTTGAACCCACTGCTTTTTCAAAAGTAAAACCCTTTTCATACTTAACTTACGGACTTTTTTATTTTCAAAAAGTTAAAATAACATTTAATTAGTTAAAATAACTTTTTAATCAAGCTAAAAAAGATTCGGCTCGAAAAATAGCCATTCTTGCTCGAAAAAAGTAATATTTACTGGAAAAAAGTAATATTGACTAGAAAAGTGTTTCAAAATTGGCATATTTTTAGCAGATTTTACAAGACTATTTTTTTGTGTGTATTTTCAACTAAATATGAATAAATCCGTGCATAGGCTAAATATCGCTCCCAAATTCGCGCATAAGTAAAATAAATAAGCCTAAGCCATCCGGTTATATAAAAGAAAAAACAGGGGTCCGAAGCCGGTAAAAATTGGTTGGAGCAGACGCCGGCATCGGCGCCGAAATATCCAAAGTGCTGGCGCTGGTACTGCTGCAGCAACCATTGCTTATTGTAGTGCCAGTTAATACAATCAGCTGCTTAAATGATCAAAACTCGTGGCATTTCTTACTTATATTCAGCATTGCCATCGGGTAATAAATACAAAACCGGTACACCCAATATAAAATAAATGATCTAGCAACGGCACCAGCATCGGCACCGATTTGAGATTTTAGTCGTCCGCAGCTGACATCGATTTTTCAGAGCTTTGAACCCCTGAAAAAGAAAACAACTTGTTGCAAATTATCACCTTAAAACAAAACAGTACAATCACAACACAAGTTCTCATTCACTGAAAATTTAGTAATCCCTCTTCCTAAAGTCCAAAAAAAATACGAAAAAAAACAAACCGAAAGAGGGAACACACACAAACGATCGACTACATTTTAAAATCAAAACAAAAACAATGTTTTTTTTTTTCTTTTTCCCCGACGAATTTTTATTTCTTAGCAGAAAAAAAATTTTCGGAACGAAAAGAATAGCAACAGTGTTTGAACTTTTTTTTTTTTTTCTCTGAAATATTTTCCTCGATCCGAAACGGAAAGCCGAGATCAAAGTTGACAATTAAACCCTCTAACAGAGGAAGTGGAAAAGCGAGATGATTTCGAAAAGCTAAAGGGGGTCGGGTCGGGCAATTCGGAGGAAAAACCATTCCTAACGGAAATGATTTCTACTCGTATGAAAAGAAAAATAATTAATTAATATTTTCAAAGAGAGAAGCAAGAAAGAGGAATATGGAGCGAGAGAGAACCCGGAGGGGGCAAAGGGGGGGGGGCGGGAGAAGGACTGGAAGGCTTTAATGTTTATTAAACCAGACAGAATAAGGATTCTTTATAACATGGGAAAAAGCTATTGAAAATTTTTAAAATGTCATTTAATTTAACGGCGGCGGGGGGAAATACATTACCTTTTTAAGCTTTCGGGTTAATTACCATTAAACTTAAACCGCGTTTCGACTTTTCCATTTTAGTTTCGCAATGATGGTAGTTTATTATTAAAGCAACCTTGTTTAGGAACTATTCCCAAAACGTCGCTTTAACAAACCGAATGGGTTTTAACTAGTCTCTAAATCTTCCCACGGAGGAGGGAATCAAAAGGCGAATGAGCCGATCCCGGACATGTAATAACGTCCATTTACCAGGTGGGAAAAAAAGAAATCGGCGGGCTATCTGTTTGCTAAGATGTGGCTTTATCACAAAGTTTACGTTTTATATAACAACTTTTTTCAGAGAATTGTTAATCGAGTGGGTTGAAACAGACGAATTTTGAAATTTGAAAACTTCTGATAGTGGAATGCGTAGCTTTAAGCAACACTATCGGTTCTTTTTTTTTTTTTTTTAATTTTTAGAAAGTTTATCTTGAAGCTGCGCAACGACCTTGAAGTTTTTGAAAAGCCCATACAAGGGCAAAGTATAATCTTTTTTTTTTTTTTCTGCTGAAAAAAATTATTGCTTTCTGTTGGAATTTCTGCGCAGATTACGAATATGAAGTCTAAATCACTTGGGATGACTGTAAACAGAGAAGAAGGACATAGCAAGGGCACACAGGCTGAAGAGAGCAAATGGAATAAATCCGGTCATAGCTAAGTTTGAGAGACATGAGAAAAAGGAAGAAATTTTGCGGTGTAGAACGAAGCTTAAGGCAACCAACTTCTTCGTAGACGAAGACTTCTCAGAAAAAGTGGGCCGGGAAAGGAAGTTTTTAAGGGAAGAAATGAAGAAGGCGAGAAGTAGAGGCGAGTTTGCGATTCTATCGTTTAATAAGCCTTTTTTTTTTTTAAACACTGAAATTCTTTCGACTTTTTCTTCCGTAGCTTAAATTCCGTACACAAAAATTAATTTTGCCCTTGTACGGGCTCTTCAAAAACTTCGAAGTCATTCCACGACCTCAAGCGACCTTCAGAAAATCCGGAAAAAATTAGGGTTAATAATGATGTCAAAAGGCTCCCATTTTATTGGATATCAGGAGTTGTCAAAAATTCCAATATTCGTCACTTTTAACCCACCCTAGGCACACGAAGTGTCGCACCAGCCTTGAAATTTTCAAAAAGAGCCGAAAACGAATTTTTTTTTCTCTTTTTTGGCGTAAACGACTATTGATTTCTATCGGAAATTTTACGTAAAATACAAATTTGAAGCCGAAAATTAGTTTCGGAGCACGGTTTTTGAGCCCCAGGTAAAAAGCCATAACAAGGTTTCAGAGCTTTTAATTTCGGTCAGTAGCTCAAAAACGATGCCCCAAAACTAATTTTCGACTTCAGATTCGTAATTTAAGCAAAATGTCCAATGGGGAATTCTTCCATATTGGTTCTGATCTCACAGGAATTACATCCATATGCGGAGCCATGGGGCGTCATATTCAGGACAGAACATCGTGCGGGGGCGTCAGCTATGACGAGCTGTACGGTGACTTTCGTCCTATTCAACTCGCCCGTAAGAGGATCGACCCACGTGATGCCGTCTTCGTGGTGCCTTTTCAATTGCCTCGTGATTGGATCCAGAAACTTTTGCATGCAAGGTTTTTTGGAATTGTCAAACCAGACTCCGCCGAAAAGAGGAGCCTGGGATCGGATCTCCTGGGGGATTTCAAGGATATTTAAAAACACGGGCCAGCAATGGCTCTTATTGCTCTTGATCATCTGACCCCGTCGGTGTTGAAGGCAAGGGTCAAACATCAACGTTCCTCAGGCATCAGCATCGACGGTTGCAAGATCGAGCGAGATCCGGCACAAGCCGGAACTAGTGGTGATGCTTCACTGCCGAAACAGCTGTTTCGGCAGTGAAGCATCACCACTAGTGATTTTTTTAAACAAATGATAAGTCCGGAGCCAGGCGTTGTAAGTCTCATCTCTCAGTAACGCAAGTATCACTTCTTTTTATATATTTTATTATGCAAATTTTTTTTCTTTTATTTTTCAGACGGTAGCATTCTGAAACAATCTTATTATAAGGGAACGAATATGGACCGTTGCCAAAGCAACAGGGCGGAGTTGCGAGGACTATGCAACCAAATTATTTTTTGGTGTATTTGAACTTTCCGCTTTGGCGGAGTATACCATCAGCGGGCTCCGGTTCGAGGCCATTCCCGAAAACGAATGGGCCGCCAATAAAGGGAGGAAAAAAAGGACTTTGAGACCCGGCTGCTTATACCCTTTGGCAGTAAAGGCTATAGTAAGTAAGAGATTACTTTAGCCTGTATTATTTAAATTTTATATAATTCAATTATATTTTTCCAGATTACTCATTGTCTTACGGCGTGTCTGCGGAAGTGGGATGGAAGGATCCCGAAATGAGCAAAGGTTCAAAACGGCGTCTCATACGAAGCATGAGACAGAGAGTGGCAGATATGTTGGCGAAGAAAAGTTTCTTGAACAAGCGGATATGAATGTGGTATTGAGTCTTTGGGTAACCTACTGCAAGGGGTTCTTTTTTTTTAAATTCGGGACGTTAAATAATCTTAATCTTTATATTGGATGATCATGATCCAGTATTCCCAATAATCATCCAATATAAAGTAAAAGAAGGATCAATAAAATATTATATATAATCTTAATCTTATTCGAAACAATATATCTGAATTAAGCCAAGAAATGCTTCGGTTCCTACTTTTGAAACAATTTTAAAAAAATAAAAATGACATATCTTTAAGTTTAAATTTTAATTTTCTCGATAAGGCTGATAGTAAAATTTTCAAATGCGAAAATTTCGTATTTCCGGTATCATAAAAAGGAGGGATTGTAGTTCTAGTTATAGTTATATAAGGACCATCGACTTCTAAATCTGGACCAGGACATCCTAAACCAGGTTAGTGAATAGTTTTCAAAACACCATTTAGTAAATGAACGAACGAGCGAACTTATTATAATATAATAATTGAAATATGACGTTCGCCCGCGAAATCGGTCTAGTCGAATCTTTGTGTTTCCAGTGTCAACCCATTGTTAGGTTCTGGAAAATGCATCCATGGTTAGCTTATGTAAAGTTACGGAGATTCGACTATAAATTTTAATTTGCTCTAAAGCCAAGTTTACGTCTGTAAACGTGGCTTTAGAGTTTTCGACCCCCATTAAATCGTAAACAAAGTACGACTGTAAGCCTAATTTTTTTTTTTTACAGTCTTTACCTGTTAGCCCTTATTTTTTTTCTTTTCTTTTGGGGGGAAAAAAATTGCTTACTTTCCCTATCCTTTCAAACAAATTCTTTACATTTTTTCTAGTATATTTTCGAAATCACGGAAGCGCTACCCTCTTCATGAACTTTTTCTGATTTGTAATGTGCACACGGTTGATCAGATGGGAGGGTTAGCATAGGGTATGATATAAGAAGAAAAAAAAAATGATGGGAAAAGGTAGGGGGAGGAGGTCTTTTCAAACGTAGACTCATCGTCTACGTTTCTTATTTGATACTCAAAAGATCAAAGGAAAAAAGAAAATACCAAATTTAAAATCGATGTTATAGGGTTGGGAGGGAAAAAAGTTGACAAAAAAAAAGTAGAAACAACATCGACAACCCATTATTTTCCCAGGTTCATTTTCTTTACCGAGGGGAATGGAGAAATCTCTATTTAATTTTTTTTTTCGTAGATACGATATGCCTCGTGCAGCAAATCGCCTTAAGGGCAAATCACGAATTGTCCGAAAATACTAAGGTTTATCTAATCCTTTTAAAAGTTCAAAACCCCATGAAAACGCACACCAGTCAGCAAAATAGGTATTAAGAAAAAAAAAAAGTTTATTCCTCTTAGCGATCGAATCACTTTTCAACATTTAAGAGGGTTTAACGTCTGGTTCATTAACTTCCCAAGACTTTGACGAGGCAACCAACAAATGAAATAGAGGAACCACAGACTGCTGAAAAAAAAAAAAAAACTTTTTCTGGAGATTTATTTTTCTTTTGTAGGAGGAAAGGAGCGAATCCATCTACTATTAATAGAAAAAATAGAAAGCAGAAAATCTGGGAAACACATCCAGGAAAACAGAGCCATTACGAGGAAAGGTTTCTTTTATAGATTTTCCTGGAACAAACCTTTGTTTTCATTTCTGAGAATGCATTTGCAATTGTTTAAAAATAAAACAAGCTATTCGTTAGGATAGATTGGAAATCTAAAATTTTCCATTTTGAAATTTAAACAATCCAGAAAAATTTGAAAGTGCTCTTGAAATATTATGTTACTATGTTTTATTGCTGTTTCGGCCGAAATTTTACGCTAAAACATGTTACAGAACCATGTTACGGTAGCATATTGTCAACATGTTGCAGCGTTAGAAACAAGTTGTCAACATGTTGCGCAACATTTACAAATTTTCATTTTTCAGTGTTGCGCAATACGTTACTGCAACATCTTTTAGCGCGAAATTTTGGCCTTAGGCTACATAATACCGAAGGCTGCCAACTGAAGGGGTAAAGAGCTGCTAGAGAGCTTTCTCCTAGGAAAGGATATCCATCATAATAATTACGTCACAGGCTCCTCATCAAATGGAACCTTGCTATTTAATTTTTTTAGTTATGCATTCTTGTCTTCGAATGACCCGGCAGCTTTGCTGACACAGAAAACGTCTTGGAAATCCGATTTGGAAAAAATAATCACGTCAAAGAACACAACCATAAAGATTCCCAAATCTCATATTTTCCTTTTTCCCTTTCGATATTTAAACGGTATTTCTTCTTTTATCGTCACACATTTCCTCGAATTATCGATGTATTTTTAATATCCGCCAAACTTTAAAAGGAAAAAAATCGCACAAGGGATGAAAAAAAACATACAAAAACCTTTTTTTTTTTTTTTTTTTTTCCGGAGATTCTTCCTTTCCATTTAGCATGATCCTAATAAAATAAGAAATTAAAACCGTTTTATAATTAAGGCCCAAACTTTAACTTTTGTTTGCTTTTTTTTGTAACTTTTCCTCTTAACCCCATTCATTCGAAAATTAAATTTCACGCTCATTTTTGCTAAAAAATCAGATAATAAAATAATTCAGTTTTTCATGCTGAATGTGGTCATCCCTGTAAAAAAGCAAACAAAAAAAAAAGCTTTGTGCTTTCATTATTCTCGTTGTATAATGAAACATTAAAAAATTCTTTCCTTTAAAAAAAAAAAAAAAAAAAAAATCATATCGAATTACAAAGCGTTTTTTTCAACAAAGCTCTCTGACAGAGAAATCATAAAAAAGTAGAAAAAAAATTTTTAAATAATCTCAAATTAAAAGATTTTTTTTTAATAACTGCATTAATAAAGCTTCTCTTCCGGTAATTATTATTAGCATTCGGGGAGGGGAGGGGGAGAAAAAAAAAGAAGCAGGCAGAAATTTAATTTTCGATTTTCCACTTGACTTGCAACCATACGCTCGTATTACAGAGATGTTAAATTAATTTTAATTAGTTTAAATATTATAATTTTTAGTTAAGAAGAATAAATGAGGGCCGAAGTAATAGGGTGAGGCTAATTTTACGTCCTTTATCGGAGGAAAAGAGGGTCCAGGAAATCTTGACGTTAGGAATTATTCAGCTATAAGTGAGCATCTTTCAGGAAAGCGATCTACATCATTGTCCAATGTTGAATCTCTATAAGAGCAAACACGTGGGCAGGGTAGTCTCACCCCTGGGGTAAGACTAAATATTCATGAAAAAATGAAAAAAAAAATTTGGCCACCGATAATAAATGCCACCTTTTATTAGAAAAAATTAGCCACTTTTAAAGCCATTTCTTTTTTAAGTTCACAATTCAAAACAAGCATCAAAACAATCCGAATTTGTCCGAATGGTTAGCCTTCATTTTTTCAGGACTGTAAAATCCGAAAATAATAAAAATTCCGTGATAAATAAAATTTTTTGAACTAACTCTCAACCTTGTATATTGATGATCTTACATGGAAGGAAAAAAAAATTAGAATAAAAAATAAGAAAGGTCATTAGAGGTGATTCGTATTTTGCAAAGTTTGGATTTTCGGAGGTGCCATCCCCAAACTTTTTTTATTTGTTTGAGATAAGTTGCCCTGAATTTTTTCAAATTTTTTTACTCGACGGGAAAGCGTGTCTCATCGAGCTTTTATTTTGGAAAAATCGCATAAGAACCAAAAAATTAATGATTAAAAAAAAGAAAAAATAAATAAAAAAAACCTCGTTTCCTATCAGATTTCGAATCAGAAAATAGTTTTTTTTGTAACTGGTCCGGTTTATGAGACAAAAGCCAAAAAGCAATGGAAACTGTGGACTTAATGCGTTTTGTCACTTTTCTCTATTTTTGCGTCTTATTTTGGCCTCTTTCTCTAAAACCGGATCAGTTACAAAAAAACTATTTTCAGATTCGAAATCTACGCAAATTTTCGGATAGGAAACGAGGGGTTTTTTTTTTTTAAGAAAAAAAAAAAAGATCAGTTTTTTGAGTCTTATGGGATTTTTTCGAAATAAAAATTCGATGAGCTTTCCCAGCGAGAAAAGAATTTGAAAAAATTCATAGAAAATTATTTCATACAAATAAAAAAATTACGGGGTGGCACCTGCAAAAATCCAAACTTCGCAAAATAATAAGAACCACCCTATAAAATCATAGGTTCTCCCTTTCATCCTTAATTCTGAGTTTTTCCGGTTTTCCAAGAAAAACTCCTATAAAATATCAAAAAATCTGTAGCATAAAGAGTTTCGAATTTTGCCAAAACTATCTCAACTTATGTTTTAATTAAAAAGTGGGTAATACGAAAATATCAACAAAATTCTCCGAAGAAAAATCCTAGGGCCAGTAAATGGACCAGTTAATGATTTTGGACTATTTTTTCCTTGTATTCTTGCTTATAGCAGACAGGGTGTCAATGGGGGTTCTAGAAACTGTCAAAACTATTTTAAATAGTGTTTTCAAGGCTTCTAAGGTTGGAAATAACAAAATTTCACAACGGCTCTAAAATTTTATTTCCAAAGAAATTCTGTCATTCCGGCAGACCTTCTAGCAATACTGATGAAAACAAAAAGCATTTAGGACAAAAATCAATTACATTTCGGCTCAGCACTCGACAGAATTTTAGAATCAAATCGGCCAGTTTTCTGGTACGAAGAAAACCGCGAACACGTCCAAATGTCATTTTTCCAGGTTAAACGACGCGCTATCAGATAGAAACAAAAATTGTAATTTTTTTTTTTTAAAGACGGTTCCGAGAGTTCAACGAAGAAAACAAACGTTGAAACACGGCCATTAAGATATAAAATATCAGGGAAAGAGTTTTTTAATTAAAGCTGACAATCCAACTGACGAGAAGCTCGCCTTATCATTCGATCATTTAATTAACAAAGTTGTGCTTCATTTGCTCGACAATCACAGGAATTCTCATTTTTGAAGGAGTTTTTCCCGAAGAAAAAAAAAAATTCAATTTTGCTTTTGTACATTTTTTTCTCGACCTTTCGGTCAAACGAGAATAGGACGCAAAGTCGTCTTGAAAGCACGGGGAAAAAAATAAAATTAAGAAAGATAAATTTGAAAATGAAGACAAATTACAGAAACGACTCGGGCGTGGCCTTTTAAAAATAAAGAAATTGAACCGAATTAACTTCGTTACTAAAAAATATCAAAATCGGAAATAGCGAGTCAATGAATACCGGAAGTAACGTACCCCGAACGATACAATATCCGGGAAAACTTTATATTCGGGGAAAGCACACTGCAGTGATCATACCCACTACAAACCTACGCTTGTGTCTCGGTTATGTTTTTTTTTTCCCCCCGAATAAAAAAAAATTGTTATTCATATTTATGAGTTGCGTAGGTCCAAGCTTCTTAAAGGATATGGGGATATGTACGCTTTTGAAAACCAAAAGTAATGACAGTAGTAGATCAGCCGACAAGGATTTTTGCAGAAAACAGATTTTGCTATGAGGTTGTCGGCAGGTAGCCTGATGCAATGGGACCCAGCTTCGGATTGGTTAAAAAATTACATAAGATTAGAGGGGCCGCCGGTCATCTTACCAAGATAGCAGCCGACAGACACCCAGCGGATTCAGTTCGAGAAGGATATGCTCAAAGGAATCAACAAGTTTGTGCATCTCACCTCTCTGGTTCTGAATACCAGTCCTCGAACCCTTTACAGACGAGAGATAATTTTTAAAACGGATACCCCAGAACGGAATTTTTTGTTTGAATGGCAGTTTATTGGACATCTATAGATGCCCTCAGTTTCGGGTTGACATTTTCGTCTTTTAAGGGTTAACATATGATTCGATCATTAAAGTTATTAACGCATTCAGCTAAAAAACAAAAACAAAAATTTAACACGCTCTGTGATATATAGCGTTTGAAGTAGGGTTGCCAACTGTATATTTTCAATAGGACCGTCCTATTATTATACCCTCCGTCCTATATGCAATGTTGGAGGGTTCGAGCGCGTTCATGTTTCTACTCGACATCGAGATTCGAGAATAACAAAAACGCCATATTTGTTTTCGCTTTAGTGTGTTTCAGAGTTACTGAATGCCTCTTTGGATTATTTTATTAAGTAAATAAATAATATGGGTAAGTCCTAGTAAAGTTAGACTACTCGATCGTTGCCATTGTGTTGTGAGTCGCATAAAAACATATCATTCGTTTTAGGTGATAATACAATGTCTAAAGACACAGATAACGGTAAGGGTATGGGTCTTCATGAAGCAACCAAAGAGGCAGAGGGAGATGATACGACGGTTACAACAACCCACGATGACAGTATCGGGAGCAGCTAGGCCAATCCTAATAGTGAAGAAACTGATGATCATGACACAGAGGAGGAAAAATTACAAAAATCTGTCGAAGGAGAAGGACCCAAGCCCAAAAGATAGAAGAGACTACAAAAATATAGAAAAGATTGGGAAAAAGATTATGAGTGGGTGACAAGTGTTGCGCAAAATGTTTACGAGGCCAGATGCAAAAATTGTAATCTTAATTTTTCTATTGCTGAAGGACGGTTCCCAGGTTCCCTGGGCTTTCCCAGGTGGGTTTTTTAAAGGGTATACTTTCATGAGTTCTGTTTACTGCCTGAAAAATAAAGTCTTAGAGTAACCAAAAATGAATATTTAAAGATGCTTAACCATTAGAATTTAACAAATGCATTCTCCTTTGACTGAAGTAAACTTTGAATCAATTATTAAAATTAAAATAAAGTGTTTAATAAGATTTTCATAAAATTGGTCTCTAAAATTATAAACTAATTTTTATATGAGTTTTTTGATCAAATTTTCTTTAAATGAAATCTAAAATTTCATGTAATTTCCTTTTAAAAACTAAGTTTTCCAAGAAATTTTCAAATTTTTTTAATTTAAATTAATATTAAAATGTTTTTTTTAATTTTATCGCGTTACGCCCACACTCCAGGTCCGCCATAAGAAATTTCACTTCAAAAAAATATTTTATCCACTCCAGAAAGTGGTTAGCCCCCGCGGGGGAATTTTGACGACATTCTGATTAAGAACTAGGACCATATTCCTTCGATTTATCTTTTTATGGCGTTGGAAGCCGTTTCCCACCGATATCACCATCCGGTTTTCTCGCCTTTCGCTCGTTTTCAAGGAGGGTATAAGTTCTCCTTCTTCCACTTTTTTTTATTATTATTACAATTATTATTACAACATTTAGGAAGAAAAAAAACTTTTCAAAACGGATACCATTTAAAAATTTAAAAGCCTCATAAAAACCTTTCCCATGAATGAAATATATGCGAAGGGTGCAATGTTAGCTTTTCGGAGCCTAGTTACTTTTTTTTATTGTGGTTCCATTTCGGGTATAAAAACCGTTATAAAAAAAAAATAGAAGGAAAAGAGGAATAACAGACTTTTCTTTTTAAAAAGTTTGTGTATTGAGCAAAAGGGGAGAATGGTGATATATTTTTGAGCTTTCAAGCGAGAGTCGTTAAACGCGGATTCGCGGAAAATTATTTTATTGCTCCAAAGTGCATGTATATGTAAGTATGGGAATGTGGTAATGGATTCTTTTTTCTGGAATAGTGAAGAGAAAAAAAAAAAAAAAAAGAAATATGACTCTCGGAAAAGGCAAATATCAGCGACCTTTGGGTTAATAGATTTTTTTTCCTGTAATGTATAACCTATTCGGGTAAACAGACGTAAAGGGAAGAAGAGAAAAAGAACTATGGTAACGTTTTTTTTTACAACCAAGAATCCTTTCATCGAGGTTTTCCTAGTACGATATCTGAGAATAAGAAGTCGTAGTAAACCCCATAAGGGAATGAAAGACATCTGATTTTAAACACGTTAAAAGTTGAGAAATTGATTAAAAGTACAATAGAAGCTCGTTTACCCAACCGTAAAGGTTCCTTTTTATTTGACTTTCAAATCGACGAATCAAACAAGATGAGCGCCTTTTGTTTCCCGAACGCTGCCAACTTGTTTAATTTTTTTTTTTTAAAACGTTGGGAATTAGGAGTTTTTAAAGCAAAAACTTCCTGTTTAGGGGGGGGGGAGGGAATTAAGTCAGCTATAGGAATATATTACTGTAAGCTACACTGTTTCGGAGGTGCTTGGATGGGACTGAAAACTTGATCCATTTTGCAGCTTACCCTCGAGTCAAAGACACACACAGAAGTGCGAATTGAATCATTTTCCCCTTTTTTTCATATGGCAAAAGGGATGATAAAACAAGAATAAAAAAAGCAGTCAAAGCATCGGATGAAGTCGCAATTTGACAAATCATTTCTAAAACGCTTCAATAAATAAGTGTTAAAAAAGAAGCAGATCGAAACTTTGGTTCTTTTTCCTGGTTTCTTATTTTTCTTTTCTTTTCTTCTTTTTCCTCAACCAAATTTAGTTGAAATCGGTATTCCGATGAACGTCTCACATTTAATTTACTTCACCACGGAGACATAGAAAAAAATCAAAACAAATAAAATCTTATTTTATAGCCGTAATTCCTTTCGATCACATACCATCGTATCATTTGTTCCGAGATAAACCCAGATATCGTACACAAGATAAAGAAAATGAATCTTTCCCATTTTCCAAAGAAAATAAACCCGGGATGGTAACAGTAGTACTTTTTCGCAATACGAAAGGGATCTGGAACAATTTTTGTATTAACCGCGTTCTGCATTCAAGTGACGTCATTATCCCTTATTTTTTTTTTCCAACGGGGAATCGATGACATTTCGAGGGATCTTTCACATCGCTGAACAACAGCGAAAAGAGGAAAAAAAATAATCAAACATTTTTCAGTATAAAATTAAAAAATTCCTTGTTCAGTAATCCGCTTGCAAATTCGATTTTAATGTAATCGGATTTTTCGGGCGGAGGGAAAAAGTCAAGTTCGAAAACAGAATAATTACTACCGGAAAAAAAAAGATGGCGGTTCGTCTTTTTCCAAATGAGATGGCAAAAATCAATTAACCCAGAAAGAAAATTCAGCTGTTCAGTCCAGGATTCAATTACACCTTTCCGTCAGTTTACCAGATACTAATCAAGAGAATCTAATCAAATTTAGACATAATTTAATTAAATTTAGGAAAAAAAAGGAAATGAACGCTCTAGGGGTTTCATTTAACGACCTGAAAAGAAGACTCATGAGCCAATTTACCTTGAAAAACGAAAAAGAAACCAAAACTTTTTTGATAAAATAATTTCAAAATTTTTGCAAATTACTCGTCGATATACAAAATGACAGGATAAAGGTTGCGGTTTTTGACCGGATGCTGATGATGGGGAGGGAGGGAGAAAGGGAAAGAGGAGAAAAAGGCAAAAGAGTGAAAACGTTTGGAATTCGCAATGGCTTTCGACCAATCAGGTTTCGGAAAATGAATCGGATACACAATCACCACTTGTTTTCCGGGATTGGATTCCAACTAAGATCTTTTTCCCGTCCCTGTTTCTATTTCAATGAATGCACCCCCCCTTCCGATTACCGGCCCTCTTTTTTTGGTCGCATTCATCTCTCCCCTACCCGATTATTTCGATAATTACTTCCGGAAATTTTATGAAATTTTGAGGTTTTTTCCCCCTTTTCCCCCCACCCCCATCGCTCGGTATGGAGAGTTCATTTTCGGTAGCGAAATTTTTGCGATTTAAAAAAAAATGGGACATTTTGTAAAATGGAAAGTAAAAATAAAAAGAAAAAAAAGGGGGGGCGAAAGTAATGAAATCTCGGAATAGCCATTAGAGGTCAAAAGAAAAAGGAAGTAAAAAGGGATGGACTGATTGATTGATCGATCGAATGAATGACATACGGACTATCTATCACAATTCTTCAGTGCTGACTTTTTACTTTTCGATCTCTTGTTTTTTTTTTCTAATCTCTAATTGGATAATGCACATTCCCGCCATTTACTTTATATTTTTTCATTATCTTCTTTTTCCTTTTCCGTTTTATTATCGTCTTGATAAACTTCTTTTTATTTTCTTTTTTTTTCCTCTCCTTTTAAGAGTTTTCTATTTTGATTTGATATTTTTACCTCGGAGTTTTTATCATGATTGCGGGGAAGGAGAGAAAAAAAAACGCTGGGAAATTTTATTTATAGTGGACTATTAAGGGTTAAAACTGCCCTCTAGGGTGTGATATGTAGCTCGCGTCAACACTTGATATGGCGTCATCGAGATCATTTCTCATTTCGATAGCTCGTTTAATGTTTCGAGGGGTGTTTAGATGTTTTTAAAACTCTTGCGCAAAATATTTTGAAATTCAATTTCGTATGAAGTAATAAAGGTTGGATTTTCTTCGAAAAACAACCCATATTCAAGATTTAAAAAACTGCTTAGTTACCGTCAAAAGTTTTATTTTTATAAAAGATTTTGCACTAAAAACTGGTGGGATACGGTTTAATGGAATGCTCAAATAAGGAGCTCCTCCCTTAATAACAAACTAAGATCGATCTCTTTCGTTAGCCACTAGTCACTCACTATAGCTAGTCACTAGATCACTATATCACGCTACATGCAGCCCCTGTAACTGTAGTCTTGTAGCTGCAGTGATTTTGATTTCAGACACGTTAAATTCCTTTCTAATTTAATTATCAAGCGAAAAAATGCAGACCCTCAAGAGATATTTAAAATTATCGCACTGTTGAAAATCCAAGATGTTATTGTCTTCCGTAATTTCTTTGTTAAATTTTGCATTTATAATTCTAACCTAACCCTGTTGAAGAAATGTGGTTTTTTTAATTGATGTTTGTGATTTTAATCTTCGATTGTTTTGTCTTTTTTAGCACTGATGATGACCGTTAAGGTCGAAATGGCCATCTGTTTTTAAACACACGTTAGTTTTATAATGGTCTAGTGATTTGTTCCATATCCATAATGTTATTGTCTACAAAGTTTTTTTCCTTTTATCGCAGCATCGTTACTGCAAAATGTTCGGGGGAACGGAAGACGGAGGATACAATTAATGCTTGCAAGCGAAGTCCTAGTACCAAATCTCGTGATTTTTGCAAAAGAGCTCCAACAATACAGCACAAAACTGCAGGGGCAGCTAAATAGTGAATATGAGAAGTTGCACGCTTAATGTCCCATCAGATGCGCACTTAGTTTATGTAACGCAACTATATAAAGTTACTAATGTAGTTTCAAATATTCTAGAATATAAAATATTCTAGAAATTTCAGAAATTTCTAGAATCTCAAATATTCTAGAATATTTGAAAATATAAGTAGATGCATACGAAAACCAACCATTTCGACAATGCGATCGATGAAATAATTTTTGAGTTGCAAAAGAAAGAAAGGAAAAAAAAAAAAACGAAAATAGAAAATAGAAAAAAGCGCGCAGACTAACGATGTCCCTTTGCACCAATTACAACTGCTACCTCCTCTTACAAGTTTGCCCACTCAACACTATGGGGCTCCTTTGCATGAATTTGTAGGTGGACAAATCCGGAATCGGCAGGAACGAGGGGAAAGGAGAAGAGAAAGAGGACTAGGCACAAGAAGACCAAGAGGAAGAGGAACATGGAAGGACGAGGAAGAGGGAAAGGGACAGTTATGACCAATAACTATTTGCACGATCCTTCGGAGATGTCAGACTTAATCCAGTCTACAGTGGCATGATTACTGCCATTGCAGTAATCATTCTTTCTTCGGAAGTCATACTTCTAAAAGTGCAGATGTCCCGGAGATGTCAGGCTTAATGCAGTTATTAGTGGACGGCGGTCATCATCCAATAAAAACTACATCAAATATCCCAGTCGGGAGTAGACTTTCCTGGTGGGACTCTTCCAGATCAACTCTTACCGAGCTCAAAACGATATTTAGTGATACCCAGAATCGAAATGAGACTACGAGACTGAGACTCTATCTTTTCCGATATGAGAAACGACACCGAGACGAAACCGTCTCATATCGTATGGGCCTTGGAATATTCTCGGTATCGGGATAGTTTTCTGGTCTCATAATCTCGAACTCATCATCATTTACTTTCACTAAATATTCCGAGTACAATTCCAATAACTATTCCGAGAACACTTCCGATACCGATACAATACAATACGGGACGGTCTCGATCTCTTCCTAAAAACAATTTTGAATAGAAAAGCAACTTGCAGGAAAAGAATATTGAAGAGCCGAATTACAAATATGACAGAGATATATTAATATATCTCTATTAGAGTCTTTAGAACCCATTTAAGTCAACGTCTACCTTTTATAATGGTGCAAAGTCTTCCCTTATGAGAAAGCGATTGCTTTGTCATAAGGGAAGACTTTGCATCATTATAAAATTGCTTTTCCACACTCAAACGCCAATCTGGCGTTTTTCCCCTGTTCTCGAACCACTTAAAATAACCGGAAACTTGCTCTTAGAGAAAAAAAAATAAAATAAAATAAAACTGGAGAAAAAAATTCCAGAAGAAAAAAAATTTTAACTTTTTATTCTCGTGGATTTTATTCATCGGCTAATTGCCATTAACATGATAACTTATTTTTGCTTTGTGCTGCACTTTCAGCCATTAAGAAAAACTTGATATTTATTCATAATCCATCTCATTTACGGCTGTAGAATTTTTTCAAAAATTAAGCTTAAAAAGCTTTTTTATTTTTTGTGCTCGTTATTTATGCAAAAAAAAAAAAAAAAAAAAAAAAAAAAAAACTTTCATTTTCCTGCCCTTCTGATTACACTGCCCCCCTTCCAACTTTTTTTACAAGATGATTTAAAGAAAATGAAACAAAGTCTTTTTTTACGTCTTCTGGGAATTAAAATTTTGAGAAATCAAAGTTGAGGATTTACTTGAGTTATATCAAAAATCCAAGACGAGGTATTTCCAATCTCTTAATAACCTTAAAAGCTTTCGTGATAAGACTTTGACACTTTTATAAAAAGTAAAGTAAAATATCTTTTTAGAATTAATGTCACACGAAATATTCTTTCATAAAGAAGGGAAAACGTCTACTTTCATCTTTCGAATTCAATCTTTTTCGCTTTTTTCCTTTTTTTTTTTTTTTTAATTCCGGGGTTTTCAGCATCCTCCGCGCGGTGCTAAAGTTCATAATCTTGTGCTTGACGTATGATCGATCCTAAATGGGGTAATTGATGAATTTGGAATCAACTGCTACGTCATTCTTGTCATCCCCGTATCTATCGTCGCATCGCAATTATCTCCTATGACGTGTTTAAAAGGAGGTTAAATTATTTCGAGTAAAAAAAAAAAAAATTAATAAATAAATAACAAAACCGAGAAAGAAAGGTCTAAGGGTTTCAAGAAAGGACAATCACGGTTATACACGTGATGTCATTTGCTTCTAGTAGTTTCTACGACGTGACGCAATGACACAGCATACACGAGGAAAAAAAATTTCACCTTTAAAGAAAATGGGACTTGTTTTCATTTCTAAATCTACTCATCCTTTTTTTTTTTTCTCAGAATTTTTCATATTTTTAGGTTCATGAATGGTTTATCCCACGCAGTAAACCCAGAATCACGTGTGTTTTATCAAAGATACCTCTTGACTAATTTATTTGATTGTGACGAAACACGTCCCTGGGTAATCTCATTTCGGAGAGCTCTTTTTTTTCCAGAGACGTTTGATTGACTTTTAGTCCTTCGGCTTAAAAAAGAATTATGAAAAAAATTCCTCCGAGTTTTTTTCTTTCCTTTAAAAAGGTAATCGAAGAGATCTTATTTCACCGTGGCATCATCAGAGTTTTCTCTTCTCGCTTCAAAAGCTTCGTATTACACATACAAAAGATTTTTCAAGAATAAAGAATAAAGAATAACAATCTATATTCAACGATTTTCTTTTCTGCAAAATCATTTTTGAAAGGAAAATGTAAAAGATGAGTGACTGACGTGTGCTTTATTCACGTTGCTTTTTTTTTTTTTTTTTTTTTTTTTTTGTTCCTTTTTGCACGTAAATACGGTGTGCTTAGGTTTCGTCCGTGAAAAGTGATTCGAATTTTTCATCGTTAGCAGAGGAAGTAATTTGCTTTGACAATATTGCCAACACTGAAAGGAAAAAAATAAAGAGAGGTGAAAAAAAACCATATCAAGCTGCAGCCTTAGACAATATTATCTTCAACCAGTGAAACTAGGATGGGTTGCAACTTTTTTCTTTTTGAAGGATAATTTTCTTTTTTGTCAAAAAGTAAAAAGGATCAACCAAGAAACGAAAACCAAGGAAACAACACGAATTCTTCTCGTATCAGGAGATGCTCCGGCTAGACGGAATTATAAAATACAAAATATTTTTCGGGACAGAAATCCTGCAACTGTTGTGACACAGAATATGTTAGCGTGCAATTTCATGATGAAACATGTTGCAGTAACATGATGGCGGCATGTTACTATCCCTGCAACATGTTGAGCAGCATGTTTCTATCGCCGCATCACGTCACTGCAACATGCTTCATGCCGAACCAAGGTACTGGGTAAGTGACGGGCAAAGCCTTTATTTTTCAGGAAAAGGAGCAACTGCAAATGGACAAAAACATAAGGAGGGACTCCGCCGTTACAGAGAAGCTAAATAAAGGCAGGAATCCAGCTAAACTTTTATCCCACAACGGGCCCAAGGGTAAAAGCATTTTAAAGGGTTTCGCCTCTCACAGATCTGAGCAAAGCGGTCGTGACTAAAGGCCTGCACGCCTACTTGGGAGGATGCCTGAAAAATGTTAGCGAAAGAATTGGTATATCTACCGGAGAGCCCTACCGTCTCAAAAAAAGCTCAAATAGACGAAATCGACGCCTTAATTAAGACGATTAGAGTCGTGTCTTTTATTCACCGGCCTCGGCCTCCGAGGAGCATTTTAGAAGTCGGGAACTTTAAAATGGCAAAGTTCCAATTTTAAACTCACTTCTTTCTTATCCCAGTTAGTTCCGGTTATCTTGCAAAAGAGTGCTTGTAACATTTCTGTACCTCGGAGTAGAACCGAGTCAAGTCAATCCAAGCAACGTTTCTAATATAAAACCAGACTTTACAAAATGGAGTCGCATTTCGTAAGTTGAACATTGTTTCAATGCTAGTTTATGTCTTCTGCTTGGTTTTATCCGGTTTCTTTGAAAAATTATTTGAGCAGAAGAACCAATTAAATGTTGCAAACTCTTGAAGCAATGTAATAATTACCGAATGCGACTCTATTTTTTAAAGTCGGGTTTTGCATAAGAAGATGCATTGCTTGGACAGACTTAGCTTAGTTCTACTCTGAGGTACAGATTTGATCCTTTCCTTAAAGTCGATGTTCCTTCTCCTGAAAAAATATAATAATATAATATATAATATATTTGCAGACTTGATTGCATTTTACAAAAGAGCGTTCAATTCGAACATAGGTTTCTTTTATACAGACAGTATTTATAAAAATTCATAGTGTACATCTACAAATATATAAAAAGTTCTGCGCAGAGATATAAAGTAAACTATTTAGCTTTACTGTTTAAAGAAAAATAAAAAATAAAAAATAAGAAAAATAGAGCACCTTAGCAAAAGAAAGCTTACACCTCACTCGGGGCTCCGCCTTTTTTCGCGGGCCCAGTATAGAAATTTCCCCATCTTTCTCAAAAGGGTTCTATTTTTCTCTCGAAAAAAATGATAAAAATTGAACACACTTAGATTTAAATCCTTCAGTATCGAGGTTCTTCCCTCTCTTAGGTTAGGACAGTCAAGAACCATGTGTTGGATGCTATCTAACCCCGAACATAATGGGCATATTCTCTGTCCCTCTTCGTTCTTCCTTGCCTGCCATGCCCATCCCCTAGCCCTTGCCCAAGCTATGCCTGACCTTGCCTTTCTGTCCAGCTCGATATGAAAAAATATAGTAAAAACCGAAATGAAGAAATGGAATTAGGAGGAATTTCTGGTTCAATTGGCAAAAAGCACGCAGGTTGTTTTTTTTTTTTTTTTGCGCCTTTTGCATGGCTATTATTTGTGTACTTTTTTTCAGGGAGCTAGAAGTGTTGCAAAAGGAATCAAATGATTCTTACTAACTCGTACAGTGAGGTTAAGATGACTGCATTTGTAAGTTCCCATCATCCCCGCCAGAATGGAAGAGTGTAGAGACCCGACAGAAAAGATGGGCGCGAAATTTTGGAGGCATGTGATCATGCGCATTAGTTTTGCAAAATACAATCGAATAAAAAGTGCTTTCAGAAAACAATTAAGATCATAAAACAAGACAGAAGAAAAAATCACTGCGCATGGGTCATATGCCTCCAAAATTTCGCGCTCATTTTTTCTGTATACTGAGTGGTAATGGATAGTTCTGAATAATGTACCTGAATGGTAATGGTAGCGTCCTTTTTTTTTTTTTTTTTTTTTTTTTTTTTTTTTCAATCCAGTAAGACAACTTTGTTCTCCATTCTTTGGTTTTTTCACAGTTTCTTAAATATTTTTATTTATTTTCAGATAAAAGTGGGCCTGGATAAGAAGGGCCAATTGAAAATGCTGTTCCGAGTCTCAGATTCTGGAGATAAACAGTTCCGATTTGGACCCGATAGGTATGTCTTTTCTTAATAATATCTTTTTCATTTTTAATCCCTAAGCATAAAGAAAAGCTTTACTAAACGCGCCAAAAAAAATTATCTCTCTTTCTCCGATTCGGAGAAAAATTCGAAAGTCTGACTAGACTAGTCTAACTAGACCAAGTCGATTCAAGGATTGCACTTCTTATTTCAAACTCGAACTTCGCAAAAGGTATACAGGCTCAATGGTTGGCAGTGCTGATTTTATGCCTTCTGCTAGCAAGTTCCAACCTTGAATAGACTTGGTATAGTTCTGCACTGAGGTACAGGATAAACGTCTTTACCACCTACGACATGCACTAGTTAATTCACGCTCCTCAAATGATGAGAAATTTTTATTTGGGTGAAATATGCGCTTTCCTTTTCAAAAGTATTAATGCCATTATAGCCAAGAGCGTGCACGGGACAAAACATCATGCCGTCAACATTTCAAATCGCCTAAAGTATATTTTGCAAGAATTTGCACGCTAAGTTCGACTGTTGGTACACAATGAATAATCCTTACTTCTTGACAGTCTCAGTCAGTATGGTTGGTTGTTTGTTTGAATGAAATGTTTTTAGGCTCGGTGTTTATTTTATCTATTACAGTCAACCTCGGTTATAGCGGCCTCGGTTATAGTGGACAAACTCGTCCGGTCCCAGTCCCATTCCCTATATTGCAATGTTAAATGACCTCGGTTGTGGACAGCTTTTTAGAAATATTATTGATTTCAATGTGAATTTTTCGGCATAAACAACCGTTTTCAAGGATTTTTTTTCTTTTTTCACGAGTGAACATGTTGCGTTACAATCAAAAAATGTTTTCCTTTTGCTTTTATTTGTTAGTTGAGCTTAAAATGTCGAAAAGAAAAGCATTTTCGTTAGATGAAAAAATTAAAGTTTTAAACGAATTGAAAAATGGCGGTACTCAGGCGGAAATATCAAAAAAGTATGGTATTGCAACTTTTAAAACAGGCTCGAATTACAAATTTTTTCTTTAAAGTTGCAAGTGCTTAAATATACGATTGTAATTCACGCTTTTTTTCAATTACCACTTCATTTTACTTTTTTCATTTTTTTCTATCGAATTTTTTCGACCTCGGATATAGTGGACCTCGGTTATAGTGGACTACATTTGACCGGTCCCTTGAAATCCACTGTAACCGAGGTTGACTGTATTTATGTTATTTTTATTAAAAATGTCTAAAGCGAAAAAAAATTATCGAAAATTACTGCGGAAAAATGAAAAATGCCAGACAAACAACTTTGCTTCAATATTTCGAAAAAAAAAAAAAAAAGTAAGAAAATAAATAAATAAATAAAAATTTAATAAGCTGTGAATTCTGAATGGAAAAAAAAAAAAAAATTTTTTTCGGTCACCTCTATTGTCCGGAATACTGTCTATGACGGAAAATTTCCCCGGTCCCGAGCGATTCCGTCCTAAAGAGGTTTTACTTTTTTTTTTTTCTTTTTTTTGAGATCGTCACCGTTTTTTAGAATTGGTAAACAAAAACGTGAAATATTGTTTATCATTAACGTTATTGGTTGAAAAATGCTAGTCAATGGCGAGTTTGCACCCGTTTACAAGCACTTTTCACAGAAAAACCGGAAAAAAAAAAAAAAAAAAAAAAACTGGAAGAAAAAATAAAATAAAATTAGAAGTGGGAAACAACAAAAAAAGAAACGAAATCATTTTTCACATAAAAGTTAGAAATCCTTGCTTTGTTTTGTCAGTTAATCAAAGTCAAGTTTGGAAACTTCTCATAGATGTCATTTCTTTAGTTTCTCTCGTCCAGTTCCTTTGAAAAACAGAACAGAATAAAAAGAAAAAAAAAACTCAAACAATTTTTCGGCAAGAACTGGCTCTTTAAGAGCAACACTCCAACGTGTTTCCCATGTTTAGCTTATGTGACAAAATTCATCCGCCTAGAACATTCTTCGTGAGTTAAATCGTCCCCTGGCACGCAGATGTTTTAATTACCCGTAAAATCTGAGAGATGACAATAGCCCCTCACATCTCGTCTATTAAATTTTATTATTTTTACATTGGTTAAGTTGGTTTTGTCTAAGCCAGCCCCCTTGTCCAAATCGCTGAGATGTAATCTTTTGGGCGGAACCTCTTAATTATTTTATTTAAATAATAAAAACTTGTGAAACTATATAGGTCACCGGCGGCAAGCAAAATCCGGTATTCAGCAGCTTTCAGAGGCTGTTTCAATTTTTTAGGCCCATAACCTGTTTTAAGAAGACGAAAAACTTGTCCTTTTGTTTTCAGATGACGGGCAAGCAAATTACACGACGATCAATCACAACCCAGCAGGTCATGGAGAGTGGAATTAGATTAAGATTTGCCGTAATCACCAACAGGCCATCTGGAAATAGGCATGTGCCTGCTTGATGCAATTCCCTACGGATTAAAAATTTATTCTCCTGTTTAGTGTATGATTGTGAGGAAACCCGCAGAAATCGACCACTCGCCCACGACATATACTCATCTGATTTTTTTAATTTATCCGAAGGGAACAGCGTAAATTAATGGGACGTTGTCAATCACGTTTGAAGACATTTCGGCAAGGGGAGGACTGCCAAATGTGATGTCTTAATAGTAATTGAATCATTTCATCTGCATTGTGTGGCTCTTTGTATATGCATGCTGTAGTTCCCTGGCCGGCGATCTTCGTATTTTTAGTGTTAATAACATTCTTGAATGTGGGTGATGCTCAACAGACCGTTAATATATGTCTTGGACCTCACCTCATCTGGTTATTTACAACCTCCTTTAAGCTCTTAAATCTTAACACTCCGCTTAAATCCGAATTAACGTTTTTTTTTTCATTGATATTAAAATATTATCGGAATAATTAAAAAAAAAAAAAATTGTTCGCACAAAAAAAAAGGAAAACCTTATCAAAAATGTAATTTAAATCTTGATGGAAATAATGAAAAAGAGTTGGTAATAAAGAGAAAAAGCCAATGTGAACGATCTGTCAGGAAATATGATAGATATGCCTTCATTCAATGGAAAATCCTTTCGATATCGTGTTTACTTTCATATTGATTAATTATTCGAATGAATGGACTCCTATCAATCAGTCGGAAACCTCGAGCTATCATTTCTTTTTTTTAATTGTTTCGCTTCCAATGCAATAGAACAGGCAATTAGCGAAAAACGGTTTTATGAAATTTCGATTTTTTTGCTCGCATCTACCTGCGCAGGACCGTCCGGTCCTATGTTTATGGGGTCAGTAATACGGTTTGGATAAGATAAGAATCTAACGAGCAGTACATTAATCTTACTTCTCCAATTGTTGGTAACTTTCCAGTTTCTACTGCCTCTCACATTCCCAGATAGCATTTTCAATCCATTGGACATCCTGTGGATTGTCCATCAGATGTACACAATATACTCAAATCTATGGGATATCCATATGACGCTTTTTAGATCAGTGCGGACATAGGTAAATCCAATGAACGTCTAATAAATATCTTCACGACGTCCTGAAGAAGTCATCGGGACTGCATAGACTTTGCCATCTCGGTTGCTACTCTTCCCAACAATTTAAGCTATAATCGAAATTTCAACAAAAATATAAACAGAATTTTTATGGAAGCAATGGATATTATTCAAGAAACAAAAGAAGGAGGCCAAGTACCAACTACAGTAACAGGGACTATAGCAATAATTTTGCGTTTTGAGTCTAAACATTATGCAGGATACGGAAGAGACAAGTCAGTAAATATGTATTCATAAAAATTCGAATAGAATTTATGACGTAGTAAAAACTGGAGTGTGTTCGAAAAATCTCTACCGCAATGAAAGGTATAAAATAAATAAAATACATAAAAGAAACTTTCAAAAAATCTGCCAATATGGTGATATATAAAAAAAAAAAAAAAATTGTAAACTAGATAATAATATAAGACAGAAAAAAATGTGTCACTTATAAAGACACAAGAAAAAAATCTGTATAAATTTATCATTGAAATTATTGTCTTGTAAATATAAAGTTCTTTTAACCAAAAAAAAAAAAAAAAAAAAAAAAAACTACTTTTACAGAAAAATAAAATTTTTGATTTTTCGGTCTTGACAGGAATCCCGAAATTTTTAGGTGTCCGGGGCCACGGCTAAACGACATTCAAAAAATCTGAAAAAATTCAAGGGATCTTATTTCGCTTACTATTAAAGAATTAGAGAAAGTGTTCGCCGTCTTACAATAATGGCCATCTTAAGAGGAGGCTTCACGGAATACAAGAAGGAATGGCTGTTTTGTCGAATACTCGATTTACGATGAAAAAATCCAAATTTTAGGTATCTAACGAACTCCTCTGATATATCCCGGAAATTTTAGTGCAAGTTTCAACTTGTCTAAAATGTATGGACGGCGGGAAAATAATTTCAAAAAAAATTGCGGTCAAAAATCTTTGATTTTGTTTTCCTGGTTTTTGTTTGCTTGGAACAAGTTGAAACTTGTACCAAAAATACAAGAAGAAGTCAAAGGAGTTCGTTAGATACCTGAAATTCGATTTTTTCCCCCGTAAATCGAGTGTTAAACAAAACAGCCATTCCTTCTCGAATTCCGTGAAGCCTCCTCTTAATTCCGATCACTTTTGTGACAAAGGGATCAGTAATTAAAATTGAAAACTCTTCCTTCAAGAACCACAACTATTTATTCAAAAAATATCATATGATCATTTCGGATCTATGATACAAATCCATCCTCAGTGACATATGAATTAAATTGATATTACAGAAACATCCTCTTAGCTACCATAAACATCTTCCGGTTATGAACCATAAACATCAGGCGGTAATGACGAATAACGGGTGTATAACGTTATGTTTGCTAGGCGAAGATAAAATTTGTCCTCCAGTTCCGAAATTTAGCGATGATAAAATTGTACGCCGTTTTCAAGAACTAGGGGTCGACATTTGGCACATCGTTATTTGTCATAACCGGATCATAGATCCGAAATGATCATATGATATTTTTTGAATAAATAGTTGTATATCTTGAAGGAAGAGTTTTCAATTTTAATTATCATCCGGTCCACAGGGCTGCCACAAAGAATCACTTAAATGGATAAGTGCATAAATCCCTACAATTCATTCCTTATAATGCTTTCAGTAAAAAGACCATTTGATGACCAAACGTCAATCACCGTCCAAGGACTAGTCCAAGGCCCTTGAATTCAGTTCAAAATTTTATTAAAAATTATCAGCAAAAAATCGTCATATTTAAACAGGAACAGAAGTTCACTGACATCTTTTTACTGCAAACATCATGACATTATTACAATATGTAGGTCTGAATTTTAATGCGTGAAATTTGCACACACAAAATAAAAAAAAATAAAAAAAGCTTTGCTACGGAAGGAGGTAATGTAAATATTTACTCCTCTTTCACTCCTTTCCGAATCCCGTACTTAACTTGCCTGTAGCTAATATTAATTAAGCCATGTTTACCGTGTCATTATTTTGTACGAGGAGGAGGGGATCGTCCAAAAGTGTACAGCTCTCATTTTATTAAATCCCATTCAATATCTCCTCTGCATCCTTTTGTTCCTCGCGGAAAAGATTCTTTTGTTTTCTCAAAATTATAATTTTAATTGTATAAATAAAAACTTATCAAGAGCTGACGACGATGAACGCCCGGTTGCCGGGAGCATACCCCCCCTCCCCGTCACTCCTTTACTTCTTATATAACTTGGGTGAAAATTTATAAACATATAAATTTCATCATTCACGTTTTAAAGACGTTGCCTAGAGACGATAACTAAAGAGAACATCTTCTTGGTTAATTTTCAAGTTAATAGAATGATAAGAGAAGAAGAACAAGAAGGATTGAAAGGAAAATAACAAGAGGTAAATGAGTTAAACTTTGTTTAAAATGTCAATGATGAAACAAAGTTGTGCTAAATGAACCCCAAAGCAACCGTCGTCAGCGACAGATTCAACCTACTAATAATTCAACAATTCATTTCATAATTAAATTTCTTCACCGACATTATCATAATGTGTTTAATTTTTAACCTTGCACACGAATGACAGAAGAAGAAAGGGAGGGAGGGGGGTGGGAACTTAAAAACAAACAAAATATTCCTAAAATCGAAGAAAGAAAAAGAAAAAAGAGAAAATCACAGCACAAAAAAAGCGTGAAAAAGCGCGATTTCTCCTCGAAAAGAGAAAGTTTTACACGATTATATTAATTTTCCTTTTGTTTGTATTTTTTATTGTCTTTTTTCCTTGTTTTTTTTTTCCTCAGAGCCGAGCACTTTTTAAGAAAACGTATAAAAACTTCGTCAGTGACATCGTTTTCTTTATCCTTTTTGCTTTTTATAAGTTCCAAACACTTGTTGCCACTTAATAGAAAATTTGCGAGCACAAAAAAAAAAAAAAAAAAAAAAAAAAAAAAAGTAATTTCGTCGGAACGTTTTTCTTTTTCCCTGAATGTGAGTGAAATTAATGTGTAAGCGAATTAGGCGACGTAATACTTTTCCTCTTTTTTTCCCTTTCGATTAAAAGTCGAGGAGGGAAAAAAGATGAAAGGCGGGCTCTTTTTTTCCCGAAGTAATCTTTTGGATCGCATAAGAGAAAAGAAAAGAAAAAAAAAAGTTTGGCATTTCCTTAACGGGTATATCATTCGTTTTTATTAATCGGTTGAGTGCCTTTCTGTTTGTAAATATCACAGAGAGTGACTATCATTTCTGACAGTGTAATTCCTCCAAACAGAGGAAAATGCCACTCTACCGGAAGTGGAAACGTGTCACAGGAACTAATCTTTTTCCTGCTTTTGAGGCTTTTTTCCCCATGTTTTTCTTTTTTTTATTTTTCTTTCTTTTTTTTCAAATATTAAGCCTGATTCCGGATGTTTGATTATTTGCTTTAGGTAATGTGGGATATTTAAAAAAAAGTACAAGTATTTGCTAAAAAAAAAAAAAAAAAAAAAAAAAAAAAAAAAAAAAAAAAAATATTGGACGAGTTAGAATAAATAGACAACAGACACATTTTGAACCAATGGTAGAAATAAAAACTCTGATGTTTGCTGAAAACGAAATAATAATTTTCTTGGGAAAATTTTTTGATAATTCGTCAGGAAAAAAAAAATAAAGTGCGAAAAACTTTTTATCACGTGACCATACCCCTGAACGTTTCTCATTGGTTTGACGTCATCGGTCTAGTCACGTGACGCAGATCACCTCATGGCATTTGTTTACATTTTTTTCCTCGTTTTGTTGTGCTAAATATGCCGAAAAAAGTTGTGTCCAAGGGGTTTTCTAAAGCAGATTCGAGGAATCTTCCGAAACTGGAAGACTATACGATTCTTTCTTACTTGAAAGAAAACCCGGATTTTTACAGTGGCGAGTGTCGGGGAGTTAAAGCTAGCAGGTGAGTAGTTTAACACCGTGGTATAATATGCTCAATATGGTATATTATCTTTAGCTTTCTACAAGATGAACTATTTAATTTATTTTCAGATCAGTTCGAAAAAGTTATGGGGATGAAGCAGTGGGATATGTGGAGGTGAAGAGGCACAAGCAAATTTGTTATGTAAATGGTAGCATTGCTCCGGAACACAAAGTCAGTCAAACTCCTTATTTGATCCAAATCAAAATAGATGAAAAGAAGGAAGAAATTGTGACAGCCAGCTGCAGGAGCTGCACCGCAGGAAGGGGAGGATGTAAGCATGTTCTGGCCATGCTATTTTGGTTGTACAGACGGAGCCAGGAGCCTGCAGTCACATCAATGGATTGTTATTGGAACAAGCCAAAACTTAGTAAAATAGGATCAACAATTAAATTTATTAAACTCAGTGAGATGATTCTTCGTAACAAGAAAAAAAAAGAAAATGTACATCTTAAGGGGATGGAAAAGGGGGAAACCACAAATAAAGGACAAGAAGAAAATTCAACAGTGAGTGAAGAGGTGAAAAAAAGTGGAAAAAATACTGTTGATTTAATAGGTGCAGCAGATACAATTTATCAGACTGTTGTTAGCATTTTAAAAGATAAAAAAATAGTGAACCAATTCAGCAATAATTTCTTGTTGAACGATTTTGCAAATCATTATTCTCTCCATCAATTACTAATAAAATTTAAAGCAAGAAGAGGCAATGATTTTAATGACATGAGCGAATTCCTTTTCTTTGCCTCAGAGGAAATGACTGACAAATTTCCAACGTTAAAAAATGTAGCTGAATCAACAAAACTGCAGACAGACTCTCCTATATGGTATGAATTGCGATATGGCAGAATTACTGCCTCCAAACTTTATGAAGCTGCAAATTGTCAGACATTGGATGGCAGTTTAGTCGAATCTATTTTAGGATCTTCCAAAGTTCCTATGACTCCAGCCATGCAGAGAGGGAAAAATTTAGAAGACTCAGTTTTGGCACAAGCAGAAACAGAGTTAAAAAAAAAAAAAAAATTAAAAAGATTGGATTACTATTAAATCCAGACTGGCCAATTTTTGGGGCATCTCCAGATGGAATAGATGATGAGGCCGTGTATGAAATAAAATGTCCTGCTTCAAACAAAACAGTGAAAAACTATATTACTAATGACAATGAAATTTCTGAAAAGTGTAAGGCTCAGATTCTTCTTCAAATGTTTTTTAGTAACAGGCGTAAAGGATATTTATGTGTAGCAGAGCCAAATTTTGAACGAACAAAAAAAATACAAATCCGTGAAATGCAATTTGACTCTAAAATTTTAAAATCACTTCTTGATAAATCTTATCGATTTTGGAAGAACGCTATTTTTCCTCTCCTTTGTCAAACTATTTAACTCAGTTAATGTTCAGCTTTATCATATTTTCATCTGGTAGTAAAAATATAAAAATTTGGTAAAATAAATTATTTTCCTAAACTTTTTAGGTTTAAAAAAAAAAAAAAAGAAATTGACAAATGTTTTTAATTTTTTTCTAATAAAATTCAATAATGTACAAAGAAACAAATTTTTATAATTTTTTAAACTGTCTTTAAATTTTTTTTTCTTACAGAATTTAAATTTTATTAATAATTGGGGAATGAAAGTTTATTAAGGCGGAAGCTACGATTATTATATCATTTAATAAAGGGATGAGTTTGTTATTTACAGTTGCATGGGGGCCACAAATTTCAAAATTTCGAATCCGTCCAATGACTCTTTCAACATGAATCCTTAACGCAGCTATTTGCTTTGTTAACCTAGCATTAGCTTTAGAAAATTGCTGTTCAATCTGGCTTGTGCTAGGGGGTCGAACAAGTGAACATCCCTTTTCAGCAAGTACCGTTTCCAATCCTTTGAAGCCACGGTCTGCCATTGCTTGTTTTCCCGGTGTTAATTTGTCCAGAAATCCACATTCGTTGACAATGTTGACGTCGGAAGCTCTTCCTCCAAAACCTTCCGATATAAAATTGCAAGTGCCATCAGGTGTACAGCTAATCAAATACTTAATGGTGTTACACTTTTTGTATTCCGACCATGTTAAAGATTGATGAAAAGCATCTGATGGCTTTTCAATCTGAATTTCCAAGCAATCAATAATACAAATCACTCCAGAATACCTTTGTCTAAAAACTATTGGTAAATTTTTTTTTACAACATCTTCACTTGGCCATATTATAAATTTTTTCAACACAGTTGATAATTGAGGTATTAAACTACAAAAAATTCTACTACAGTGTCTTGCAGTGAGATTGAAATCATCAGCTAATATTTCAAAACAATCATGTAATCTGATCTTTTTTAAGCAGATCAACAAGTTTCTTATATTAGTGTTTAATACTTTAACAATCTCATCTAATATAAACATACATTTTTCCTCTATTCCAATATATAACATTGGTTTGTTGTGTATCCTTGCTATTGTTTCATCTAAACAGTTTATTCGTAGGTTTTGAACACTTTCTTCAGAACTTCCCTGGTTTTTCCAACTAAAATCAGAGGTATTATTATTACTGGACTTGTCACTTGCACTAATAACATTTTTTTCACTATTTGAAGTATAATCAGTATCAGTGTACACCTCTTCATACTTTATTCTTTTTTTACAAATTAATTCTTCATACTGATAACATGGTGATGTATTTGCATCTTTCCTATAAATAATCGGTGAGCAATATGAATTTGTTAAATTAACTTTGCACATAACTGCTACACTTTTAACTTTCCTTCTTATCGAGCATTGTGTTCCTTTGTTCTGACTGACAAAATATTGGCTCTCAAGATTATTATTGTTAAGATTTTTACATGATAGTCCATTTTGAAAATATTTACTGCAAATAATATTTTGCCCCAACTGATTAATAGATACATCTGCAGCATATTCTGCTTTATCGTTTTCACATGAAGGTCCATTTTGAAAATATTTACTGTAATTACTATTTTGCTTCAACTGATTACTAGATATATCTGCATTATTAGGTGCATTTAAGTTTTTACAAGAAGATCCAAAATATTTGCTACAGACATTATCTTGTTGCGAGTAATCACTTAAAAGTTCTGCATGAGAGGTCACAGGAATTTCTGGTATATCTGGTATTTCAGAAATTGGTGATGTGCTTTCAAATACCGTTTTTAAAATGTTTTTATTACGAACTACTCCTGGTTTGATGTAAATAGGTCCCCCCATCATTTTAAACTTCATGTAATTCTTCATGTCGTTTTCCAACTGAAAATGACAAAAAAAAGAAAAAGGTTTCATAATGAAAACTCACAACAAAATAAATTTAACCATTACATACCTCAAAATGTGTTTCACAGACAAAGCACACTGTTTTATCTGACAGTGTATTTGTCCTTCCTACAGCTTTAAACCACTCTTCTCGAATCTCTTTTTTCTTAGGAACAGAAATATATATGATTGGATTATTCGATGAGTTATTTGTGCACGAAGGCACTATGCACGTCTTAAAATTATCCATTTAATTCATTTAATCGTTAAACGTTTGTAACTTCAACTTTGTTTACTTTTTCTAAGGTCATTGAACGAGGGATGTTCGTTCTTGAGGAATACGACTCGAACCACGTCAAACTGCATCAAACATAAGCATAGAAAAAGAACGCACCCAAAACTAGACCGATGACGTCACGACCGTTTTAGCGCGAATTCAAATTCCAAATTTTTTTCTTTGAGTTTTATTATAGAATTCCTTATCGGTGAATCGAAAAAATTGTAATTATTATTTCTTTAGACCTCATAGATTCAGAAAAAAAATACAGCTCAAAACATGTCTGTTGTCTATTGTAAAGGATTTCATTCGTAAAAGTTATCTCTTTGGTTCGAATGCCCGGTGATGAAAACCCAAGTAGTCATTTCAATTTAAACCAATTATTGGAAAACGATCCCTGGGCCGATGAATAAAAACCAAAAAGTTTAATTAGTCGAGTTCAGAATCCGGGAAAAATTCTATTTACTTAAAAAAGACATGGACTTAAAAAAAAAAACCTGGAATGTTCCAAACAAGGAAATGGGAAAATTCGCAGAGTTTATAGCTTCTGAGAGCATGTTACACTTTCTTGACTTATAAACAGCGTGGGTTAATTTTCAACAATTAAAATGAAGACCGCACGGGAATAATGATAGATGTCCATATTTTTGTTGACATTCTTCGAACAAAAGGTATTGAGGTCGTCCATAAATTAAGTAACAATTACTGTAGCTGATTTTTAGGCCTTTCGCCGCCTGGTAGGGGTGGGGGCTTTCTCTATGAAAATATAATACTGTCATCTAAGATTTTCAAAAACCCTTCATAATTTACATACCTTCATAATTTATAACATGACTTTTCTTCTCTTGGTATATGTTAGACTCTATGATCTCCACCTTTGTGGTTATTTTTGGAACTAACTATAAAGTTGGTCATTCTGTTTTTAGATATAAGATGAGCTGGATTTTCTTGTAAAAAGGGAAAATATATTGTAAGTTTTTTACTGAGTTTCTGGAAAGGAGATGTTTTTATTTCTTCATAGAAACCCAGAATATTAGAGGTGAAGGACATTTAACAGTATAGTTATGAGTACAGCTGGGAACCAACTCATGAAACAGTGGACACTGGTCCATTACTAATGGGTTGACCTTGTGGGGTTCTGCAAGGGTTCTTGAAGTATCGGGACTCAAGAAAAATTCCCCGACTTTTCATTTAACTTTAAAAATAATTTGAGCAGATCCTCATTCAGCGTAAATTCTGCCATTTGTATAACCACTTAAAAAGCTTTATTGCTAAATTTACGACTTATTTTGACACAACCAAACGTTGAAAAATACAATGTTTCCCTTTTTATTGAATAAAAAAATAAAAAGTCGGGGAAAAAAAACTCAAAACTCAGAAATGGATGAGGCACGTGATGTGACATGTTATAGCTCGGTTTTTATCGATATGAAATGACGGGCGACAGCCTTCCAGAGAATAATAAAGAAACAAAAGAGAACATATGGGCAGCGGAGGCATAATAAAGAATTGGTATTTGGGAAAATGGCGTCTGTCACGTTGACATGGCAACCCGGTCTATTCACCTTTTCAAAACAGGAAAATAAATTTTAATCTTTGAATTCTTCTCCTTATTATTATTGGGAAAATCAGATGTTTCACAAAGGACTTTCAATTTTGAGTTTGGATTATTCCCCTCGATGGCCTTTCCAAAATATTTCCCGTTTTCCGGATAAATTGAAATGGGAATCAAGCCATTCCTTGACAAAGACATTGTATAATTTAATTAAAATGAGAAAATAGAAACTCTTCCTTTTGCGAAAAGGCTTCCCGCAGGAGATTTTTGTGGCTTTTTCAGCGTGTATTCCTAGATTTCGGATTTTAATTTTTAATAAACCAAAAAAAAAAAAAAAAAAAAAAAAAGGCGGGAGGAAGAAAAAAACCGAAGGAATAAAATTCTTTTCGGGGAAAAAAAATTCATTTCGTGGAAAATTGAAACGTAATGGAAAAGTCATAGAGAGAGAAAAGAATACTTCTTTTTCAGAAAACAAAAAAATATTTGTTCGTTTTTGTTCACACCAATTTTGTTTTATTGCTTTTACAGTAAACATTTTTCCATTTTTTTTTTCGAGGAAAGAGCAAAAAAAAGGAACTCTATTATTACGGACGAAATGAAGTGAAAATGATTTTTGGAAAAAAAAAAAAAAAAAAAACATTCGCAAAATAAACAAATCTCCATTACTCCAACGTGTACAGGATCATTATTACCAATCGTAACAACCGCAAAATGCTATTTGCTTGGAAAAAAAAATGCATTTTGTAATTTTTATTTGCTTCAGTTTTTTAGGCCATTTATCAAATACATATCTGACGAAATTACGCTGCTGGGTTTTATTTAAACTACTACTCCGCGTAGCGTATAATTTTTGAAAAAGGAAGGGGAGAGGCAGATGGAGTATTTCGATAAAATTTAATGGCTTGATCATAGCGTAGTTTTCATCAAATCATTACTAATATTACGTGCAATCTACTCAATTATTGGATATTGGTTTGCAGATTAAAAAAAAAAAAAAAAGAATTCCGTTCGTATTTGATAAAATTTTCGTCGTTAAGGAAAAAAGGATGGATTATTGGCAATATTCAGAGAGATAGTTTCGATTATTACGTAAGCATAAGGGAAGGGGGGGGTGGGTAAAGGGGAATTATCAAAAGAGAAAGTCTATTTATTTTGCTTATTAAAGAAAAGAAAGAATCGAAAGTTGCCCTATTGTGCTTACGTAATACCTGAATGATCCCATAAAGAGAAGGCGCTCCTTAGGGGCAGATGTCTTATGCATGGGTCCTGGGTCAAGGCCAAATAAATAAATCATTGACTCGACGGACAAAATCCCCAATTCGCATCACGACATAGTCTTCAATTATTAATTACAAAGCGTCACCTTGTCCTGATGATCAATGGTGACCTCAGCTGAGTAACAGGTAAGTTGCAAACTTTTCCTGCCAACTTTTCCACTATCCAATGTAATAATTCTGAGCCAATCTCCGTTTAAAGTCTGTCCTGGATCTGAGATCTCGGAACCGTGGTACCTCAGCGAACTTGAGATGGTTACATTTCTTGAAAGCTCTATAAACCTCGCCACACCACATTATGTTTTCAGGAACGAAACTGGTCTGGCCCTGATAGAGGCGAGGGACCAAATAGAGCTACGAATTGGTGGGGGAAGGTGCTGAAGTCATTCGAAACGGTACTCATGCTAACGAAGGTACGCATGATACAATGCTATCCAGATAGCATTTTCAATCTATTGGACATCCTGCGGATTGTCCATTAGATACCCACAAGATATAAAATCCATGGAATATCAATAGGATGTCGAAACAACGAGTTTTGGATCAGTGCGGACATAGGTAAATCCAATGAACATCCAATGAATATCCTCTTGAGGTCCTTAAGATGTCCTCGGGACTGGATAGACTTTGTATATGGGTATCTTAAGGTGACGCAGGAGTGATTCATTTTTTTGAACACCCTATACCTCGAAATATGCAAATATTATTCTTTCGGTGCCAGATAACAGAATTCCGCTTCCGAGCCATAACTCTTATCAATCTTATGCACCTTTATGAACAATTACATACCTGACCATACGGTACTTTTATGGGAAACCTTAATCTACTACAAATTCCCGAAAATTTATCCTGAATCAAGGTTTCCCAAAAAAGTATTGTATTGTCAGGTATAGAATTTATCATGAGGATGCATAAGATTGATAAGAATTGTTGCTCGGAAGTAGAATTTTGATATCTGCATCCAAAACGTTAATATTAGCGTATTTCAAACTATAGGGTGTTCAGAAAAATGAATCACTCCTGAGTCACCTTAACAACAGGAAAATTGCATCAATGGAGAAATGGTGGACGTGACTTGCGGAGAACAATCAGCGAACCTGGCGGAAAACTAACAAACCTCCTCTTATCCAAAAAAAGCAACTTCAGAAAAATGTTTATCTCCTTTTCTTTTACAACATTAAAAATTCTCTCAATATGGCAAGCGAGAAAAGCCATTAACAATCCGATGCCGAATTGGTCTCAATCCGACTTATCAATCCAATTTTTATTTTTCAAATTTTTCGTTACAACGGCAAGACCTCAAACTGGATAAGGAAATTTTCCGAACGTATAATTGCTACATTAAAAACAAAAAAAAAAACAAAAAACAAACAAACATAATAATTTCGGAAAGAGATAAGGGTGAACGTAGGAAAAGCCTTTTTGCTCTGTCCTCCGTTATTATTCTTGCATTAAAATATCATTACACCCCGAGTGTGAATATTTCAGCAAACTCGTTTACGTTTTGTCTTCCCTTATATTTTCGGCTATAAAGCATATAGAATCACATAGGGTTTAAAGCCTCCAAAGGATGAGAAAAAAAAAATTTTCCTTCCTTTTTCGCTTAAATAAAATTTCCAGCATGAAAAGAGATGGAAAAATTCGCAAAATTAAACCGCATGGCATTCACAGTGTCGGTTGGGAAAGGAAAAAGAGATGAAAACGGGACTCCACAGCGTTGAAAGATGCCTGAAAAGATGAAAAGAGGCAAAGGGAAAATGAGAGGTTTCGGAAAGGAAGAGGAGGCTGTTTGTATGAATATGAAATCTCAATCACGGAGTCACGCGAATTCCACGAAATACTTCCAACCCCCCCATTCTTTTTTTTTCTGGTTTCCTCAGATTCGTAGCAGAGTTTTAATTTTTCCTAAAATTAATTAAAAGCTAATTACGGCTTCTTGGAATTTCCTTTAAAACGTTTGATCTCGACGCACGAAAGCCGCAAGCTAAAACCTTTTTTCGCAAGCAAAAATAAAACTAAATTTATAAAAAAAAAAATAATAAAATTATTTTACAATCCAACACTGAACGGTGACGACTTCATTGAAATCTGTGACGAGAAGGAAAATGGTAAAACGTGCAAGAAGTTGAACCATTTTTCCGACTGCTCTCTTATTCAATCACGTACTCGGCGGAAATCTCCTTCTAACATGTGTTTTTTTTTTTTTTTTTTTTTTTTTTTTCCTTCTTTTTCTTTAATGGTGGCTACGCGAAGATTTAAGTGAAGTTTTCAACGGAGGATAAAAATTGAATGGTATTAAATATTATTCAAATATGGAAGCGTATGAAGTCTTTTGCTGATATATTCTGTGCTAATGGGGATTTTTGTATATTTGAAACTGGTATTGGCTCAATAGCAATCTTCAAAACGCATTGCAATTTTTTTTATGTAAACAATTTTGGAAACTCTTGTAAAATATAAGGGATAACTTATTTTCTTCACGAAAACAGACCTGAAATTACTCCTGAAAATATTACCACAATGAAAATGTTCCCCTTTAGGCAACTCATTATTTATTTATTAAGAGGAAAACCCAAAATCTGAAGCAAGTATAATAAAGAACGGGAATATTATTACACTTATAAAGTTTGGTTAAAACTGCTGGTCTGAACTATTATAATTCAGAAGCGAGATGTTTTAATCCCTATATAAAATTTTAGAGGAGCCATGTCCGGTTGTAATTTCCGTCAAGCCAAAGGGCAACCGCTTTGGAAATTATCAAAGATAATGGGATGTCCCAAAGTTGCATCTCTTATCTTTCTCGTGCTTTCATTTGGATTTTTTTTAAATTACAGTGTCATTTAATCCGTCCTTCCATTCAATAAAAATACAACGGTCCTATAATACTGTAAAATGGGGTGAAGTTTAATGGGTTGTGAGAAATCGAAAGGCTTGAATATTCGTGACCAATGACAGAAAAATATTTATTATAGACAAAATTTTTGTAGTGACTCCGAGTGCACTTTTTAGGCTTTTAGTTTTACCCCACCTTTTGAAAGTGCTCCATTTTACGGTATTTTTGTAGTAAAATAAGACAAACGCCCTTAAAATTTTCACCACTTGAGGATTGTAAAAACTCAGGCTATTGAAAATTGTAACATTTTCAGCAGTAGCAGCAGGTCTGACTTAGTAAACGAAATACGTTATTCATTAAATTTTACAAGAGCTTCCAAAAATGTTAATATATAGAGAAAAAAAAAAGTTGGGAGGATAGTCCAGCCTTGAATCCTAGACGAAATCAAAACAAGGCTGGACTTACAATCATGAAAATAGAATTTATTGTTTATTTGTGAAATGTTTACTTTTTCGCGTCCGTTAGCTTCGCGATAAAAAAAGATTCTGATGGATTTAATTTTTTTAATTTTAAAAAAAATTTATGCCGTAATTTTGACAAAACGCCCAAGCTTTCTTGAAATAGCGGAATATTCAACTCATTAGGTTACCAGTAATTCAAGCTCTAAAATTGGATACACAGTAAATACTTGCATGTTTCTGAGACTTTTATGTCGTAATTATTTGAAGGATTTTGCTTCTCTGACTACTTTCAAGAAATGTCCTTTTTACTTTTAAGAAATCTTTTTAAATAAATTTTTACAAAAAATTTCTCGACATTCTGGAGGGTCAATCTATAGCGAATAATGACGTATCAACATACCCAGGTAGCATTTTCAATCCAATGGACATCCAGTGGATTGTCCATCAGATATCCACAGGATATCCGAATCCATGGGATATCCTTAGGACGTCCAAAACGCACTTTTTGGATCAAAGCGGACATCGGTAAATTCAATGGGAGTCCAATAAATATCCTCATGACGTCTTGAAAACGTCCTAGGGACTGGATAGACTTTGCTATTATAGATATTCATGACATATCAACCCAGGTAGCACAGTCCATCCAGTCCCGAGGCCGTCTTCAGTCCAATAGACTGAAAATGCTATCTGGCAGTGATTTCGAACTGTCGACAGACTTGAAAAAAAATGAGATCGGAGAACCGATCAAATTGCTTTATCGACTATTTAAATAATTCTCAAAAATATGGTTAGTTTTTCGACCAGAGGTCTATCAAAGCCGAGTACGGGCATAAAGAATTCGAATTTCGGAAAAATAATTTGGAATTCGGAATCCTCTATCCCGATAATATTCTCAAAAATATGCTTAGATTTTTGATCGGTGGTCCACCAAAGCCGCAGTACAAGCACAAGGAATCCGAATTTCTGAATAGTATTTTTCAATACAAGGACTGCAAACGACAAAATTGCCCGTCGAGACCGAGTTTTAAGCTCGAGCCGAAGGCGAGGGCCTTAAATAGGGCGAGACGGGCAAGTCGTTTGCATTTCTTGCATTGAAAGATATTTTTTATCACAAGGTACGGAGTAAAATAGTTTGTAAGTAAACTGCCTAGGACTGAAAAGTGGACTTTTCCGTACCGTGTGATGAAAAATTTATTTCAGATTCGGAATCCTCTACCCCGAAAATATTCTCAAAAATACGGTTAGATTTTTGATCAGAGGTCCACCAAAGCCGCAGTACGGGGATAAGGAATTAGAATTTTGGAAAAATTATTTCAGATTCAGAATCCTCTACCCCGAAAATATTCTCAAAAATACGGTTAGTTTTTCGTTAGCTCCCACGAGGAACCCGCCAATCAGGATCCAAATCGCTTTGTTGACGTAATCGACGACGTCATATCGTGACGTTTCAAAAGTTGGAGATATCGGTTTTTAGGCCTATAGCCATACTTTTAGCCCTGCTCACCGTTTCTGAACCACTCAACAGAATTTAACCAAATTTCAATGGTAGCGTATCTTGATGAATATGTACTGCAGTACGAACATCGGACTCAATCGGTAGCTGCGTTCGCGATTTATAGTAAAAAAAGATCTTGAAATTGTTGAAAATTCAACATTTTCACTCACTGCTTCCGAATCGCTGAACCGATTTGGCTCCAAAACTAATCAGCACCTACATTTCATTAGAAGTTGCTACCCACCAAAAATCATCGACATCCGTTCTTTCGTTTTTCTGCTTTTCGACGGACAGACACTTTTTTTTGTACATGTATTCATACATTCATACACACACACGGCCACCATCCAAATTTTGCTTTTTTCGGCATCAGGGGACTTCAAAACGTGTAAAAATATCAAAAACTGAAAATCTGAAATTTGTGCTAAAAACAATGCTTTATTCTCCCTGCGGTCGATAAAGCAAAAACAAGAGATGACTCAAAAGGATGCTTGAAATGTATGATACAGGTAGCATTGTCGCATAAAAAACAATTCGCCAATAATAAAAAAGCATTTTTTTTCTGGTTTTGTTTCCGCAGAAAAAGGATATTACCATCAGTCGGGCACGCAATTAAAATAAATTTAGAGAAAACACCAATGCAGAAAAAAAGAAAATTTATTCGGGTAACCGGAAACATGTTCAGATTCCACGAAACAGACAATGAGCCACAGTTAGGAATGATTTAAAAGAATTTTGTGGAGGGTTATGAGGTTAATAACCGGTAGTTAAGAAAAAAATTATTGAATTACAAAAGCAAACAGTAGGTCAGGTAGCAAATGGACATCTCGAAAAAAATTGTCTAATGCCCCATTTACATCCGATTATAAATGTCATGTCCGAAAAAAAATGCAATGCCTATAAATCACGCCGTAAATCAGAAGTTATGAAAATAAATTAAATTATTTAAAAAATTAATTTTTTTAATTAGTATTTTCTAAACGACATAATATTTTTTCCTTCACATGCACACTTAGACAAGCAGCAGCCGATTTTCCGGTGGATGCTTTAATAAAGTCTGGTAATTAGCTTAAAACGACTTACGAGAAACCTTTCATAAGTTAAAGATGCGATTTGATTTGTATGAGCATTTATTGAATTACCGGAATTACTTTGAACTACTGAACTATGAATTACCGTGCAAACGTTTTTGCAGAGTTAGCAACCCCTCGGATTAGAAAAAATCAATTAGGAATTTTTTTTTAGAAAAATTAAATTTAGGAAGTTTAGATGTTAGGAAAAATGAATTAGGAAAAACGTTTGGGAACGGGATTCAACTCAAGGCATCATTTGAGGGCTCAAGTATAAACAGAGGGCACAAGTATGTCGGAAGGATGGAGTAGGAATACCTCCTGGATGAAGAAGAAAACACAAATGAGGCAGATGAACAAGGAACGTCAGTTGAATTAGAAACTGGGCAAGTTTTAAGTGGAATGGGCACTCCAGTCGAGTCAGTCTATACAAAAGATTCGAGTAGAGAGACCGAAAGAGAAACTCATTGCTGAAAAACCGATTTAAAGGCCCAGAATTCTACAATAATTTTTTGATCATCTTTAGAGCGAATACGATTTATTTGATAAAAATAATTTTAAAAAAGTAGCAAACCGCGAATACGAAAAATACTCTTAAAAATGAAAAAAAAAAAAAAAAAAAAAGGTCATTAGGTTAAACAACAAATGTCTTGAATTTATGCAAAAACCTTCAGGTTCAACTTATTGGTTTTAGTCAGATACGACAATTTTTAAGAATAAAATTCTCCCTTTGAGATTTCGTTTCCCAATCCCGGTATTAAACCCGATTAAAAATCGTCCTGAAAGCGCGAAACTCCCTTTCACCATGGAGAAACAAATTCCAATATCAAATCGTAAAAATAGGAAATATTTCATCAATAGCTACGAAAGTTTCAACTGATTTCAGTCACCAATCATTTAAAAAAAAAATATAGCTTTTATCACAATCCAAAGACCTTGATAACAAAAAAAAAATAATATGGGTGACCTAATCGTGTCTTTTATTACCCGAAGCGTCATTAAAAGAGAGTTCAAAAATAGTCTGAAATTTCCTAAACAAACCAAAATTAATTTCAGGAAATAATTAATAAACCATTTTCAAAAGCAGAATAATAATAAAATAAAATAAAAAAAAATTTCTTCGAATTTTAGTTACGAAAAAAACAACGTGCGCCAAATATTGTGATAGAGCCTCAAGAAATTCCGATCTTGTTGAGCCATTTTTTTTTTCTTTTCGAGGGCACTGATCTTACCTTTTTTTCCGAAAAGAAGAAATTCAAGTTCAGTGAATCCCTTATAACAAAACAAAGAGATACCCAGAATCCTTATCTAATGTAAACAACGATCTTATTCCACGTGGCGCTTAAATCACAAAAATTTTCCTTTCACACAACTAACTTCTTTTTTTATTTTTTTTAAAAGCCTTAAGCTACCCTTAAAAGATAATCTCACTACAAGTTTTTTTTCCTAATTAATTTTTTTTTTCTTAAAATTAATTACACAAAACAAAAGAACAAACAACAAACAATCAAAAATGCATTGATCAAAAACGTCGATTTAATTCTTGAGTGAAAAATTTCATGTTATATATAAATGACACACACGACGAAAGACGCGCTATTTAATTAAGCATTTAATCGCGATTTCACAAAAGACGGCACACGTTAAAAAAAACGAAACGAAAAAAAAAAAAAAACAAAAAAACAAAAAAAGACGATCACGTTTTTCTATTAAAACTACATCGGATTTTACTTGTTTTTGAGTGATTTGATTACTGGATCTGTTATCAGTACGCAAGTCTTTGGCACTTGAAAGAGATTACAGAGCACGACATTTACTTTTTTTTTTTGATTCGATTTAGTTTCTTATCGTGAAAAAACGTAGCCATCCGAAAACGCGGGTGTATCACCTGTTGCATTCTAGGCGCCACTTTGAAATTTTTGGCGTTTTATCCGTTGATTTTTAAACTAGTATGAACTTGCATTATTTTTCAATAAAATTTTACTGATGTATATATTTTTTTCTTTTTTTTCTCTGGTTTTACATGCAGTCAATTTCTTATTCTTCTTTAAATATGAGGAAGTGTTTAACCGTTACGTAATATCGGAAAGGGAGAGTTGGATTTATAAAAACTCTTCACGATTATTGGCGTAGGGGAGAGACATAAAGGTCTGCTGAGTATTATTTAAGTGTTCACTATGAGTTGCTGAACACTAACTAAATTATCTAAGACTTAGAGACAATAATTAATTAAGACATCTTACTTCATGAAACTTAATCAGCTAATAAGACTTTATATGACTTCATTTATGTAATGGTTAAGGCTAGATAGATAATATTGAAAAAACTGTACTAGATACGGTAATAATAACAAGACTTTTCCTGGCAAATTCTTAATGAATTTAGAATTTTCATTAAGAATTTGCCAAAATTGAAATTTTAATAAGAATTGAAATTTTTTTGATGAATGTGAAAAAATTCACTTATGCCGCTTCTCCATTATGGCTCAAAATTAATTTTTCATCACTCAGTGCAGAAAACTTATTTTTCCGCACTAGTGCGTTTTAGAAAAACCTTTATTGCGATGTGCTTTGTGATGAAAAGTAGCTTACAACACAAGAACTGCAAAAGAATTACCCGTCGAGACCTTTTTAAACCCCTCGCCTTCGGCTCGGGCCTCAAAATCGGCCTCGACGGACAATTTTTTCTTTTGCAGCTCTTGTGTTGTAATATACTATTCTAGAATTAATTTTCAAAATTTCCGGAAGCACTGTGCTTTTGTTATTCTATGGATTTCTAACCCTAGATTTAAAAATGGAGTCGGCCATTTTTATTACATTGCATTTTTTGTATTTTTAATCCATGGTCGAAAATTCATAGAATAACTAAAGCACAGTACTTCCGGAAATTTTGAAAATTAATTCTAGAAAATTAATTTTGAGCCATAATGGAGAAGCAGCATTAATTAAATGAAATTTTTATAAGGAATACTCCATATTTACAGATGAGGTTTTATTTTATACAAATGGAAAAGTGGTTGCCCAGCACAATAGGTGGTGGGCGGAAGAAAATCCGTAATAAGCACTATTTCATTTTCTACGGTTTGGTCTAAAAGATCTTTTGTAAAAATGACATGGATTCTCTGATTAATTTGATTACACACCTCTCCACTAGGCACGGTGCTCAACCAGTCTCCGATTATCGGGCGGAATGGACGAAAAAATCTGACTTCACAGCGGGTTTAGGGATCATGAATATAGTCGAAAACAAGCAACCGCCAAATCGCGTCAGATCATCCTGGGCCCCCACTAGCCCCGGGGAGCCCCCCCCGGGAGCCCCAAACTTCTCCTTAGTCGTGTTGTATATCATATGAAAACCCGTTCCAAATGCTGTCGAATGAGACCTTACAGAGATTTTTATCTGTTATAGGCATGAAGATATCGTCATTTAAACCATTCAAAATGAAGGATCAATTTTAGACCCTTTTAAATGACAGTATCTTCATTCCTATAACAGATAGAAATCTCTGTAAGGTCTCATTCGACAGCATTTGCAACGGGTTTTCATATGATATACAGTGAAACCTCCTCTAACGCGGCATCTCGCAACGCGTTTTCAGTTATACGCGGTTTTGTTTTTGACACCTAAACCTCACCGAGCGCGGTGACTGACCTCTCGAACGCGGATATATGTCAAGAAAATTCAAGTCATTTCTCGATTACAGTATTTTACATCATTTTTCCTCGTTTGAATCAGTTCCGTCGTATGACAGCTCTTATTTTATACTCGTTTAATTTAATTGTCTTTTTTTATTCGTTGCTAATGCTATTTTCGCACATTTTAAATTATTGATTTATTTATATATATTTGATTTCTTTTTACGTAATTTGTGATTTTATTCGTTTTAAATTTTTTTTTTTTTTGCAATGTCGAATTCGGTAAAGCGTGTGAGAGAAAAGAACGAGGAAATAAACGACGATCAGCCAAATAAAAAATTTAAAAAAGAAAGAAAAGTTATGTGTTTATTAGATAAAATAAAAATTTTGGATAAACTAAAAGCAGGTTTTTCGGTAGCAAGTGTTGCTCGCGAATTTAACGTTAATGAATCAACTATCCGAACAATCCGGGCAGCTGAAGAAAGAATTCGTCAAAGTGTAAAATTAGGTGGCCGCTTAAATGCTGCAGTATCAAAAATTCCTCGCAGGATCCCTTTACTTGAAGAAGTCGAGCCCATGTTAATTGTATGGATTAATGAAATGCTGAATAAAAAAGATAGCGTAGTTAATGGACATGCAATACAAACAAAAGCTTTAAGTCTGTATTATTATTTGGCTAAAAAAAAAGGCATTCCGAAAAATGATGACAATGCGTTTGGTGCAAGCCGGGGCTGGCTCGAAAAGTTTGTTAAGAGATATAATTTGCGAAATGTGAAACTGCAAGGTGAAGCCGGATCTGCGGATTTTGAAGCAGCGGAGCAATTTAAACCCAAATTCATGGAAATCATCAAAGATAATGGATATTTGCCAGAACAAGTGTTTAACGCCGACGAGACGGGCCTTTTTTTAAGCAAATCGGAAAACGTACTTACCTTACAAAGGAACAGAAAGCAGCGCCGGGATTTAAAGCGTTTAAAGACAGATTAACTTTATTGTTTTGCACAAATGCAGCGGGAGATTTTAAATGCAAACCTTTGCTGATTTATAGGTCTGAAAATCCAAGAGCTCTCAAGAATAAAAACAAAAAAAATTTGCCTGTTCACTGGCGATCAAATAAAAAAGCGTGGATGACGCGGCTTATTTTTCTTGATTGGGTAAAAAATTGTTTTTTGCCTGAAGCGAAAAAATATTTATTGAGTCAGAATTTGGCTTCGAAAATTCTGTTAGTGGTTGACAATGCTCCCGGCCATGGTACAGAAGATGAGTTTCATTTTGATGATTCTCTAAAAGTTATTATGTCGCCACCCAACACCACAAGCATACTGCAACCTTTGGACATGGGGATTATAAAAACTTTTAAATCGTATTACGTGCGTAATCTGTATAGAAGAGCTGTTGAAAGTTTGGATTGCGGAGCGGTACCTACATTGCTTCAGTTTTGGAAAGCTTACGACATAAAAGAATGTTTGGAAATAATTGATGAAGCTTGGTCTGAAATTGGTTCAACTACAATTTCAGCTTGTGGGAAAAGACTGTGGCCCGCATTGGCAGAAACGGAAAAGGAATTAGTTACCGGTACTGAAGAAAAAATTCAAAAGGCTGTAGAAGAAATTGTTATTGCTGCGAAAAAAATTGGAGGAGATGGTTTTTCCGATATGAACGAAAGTGATGTTTTTGAAATCCTAAATTTAGATGCCGAGAATTGGTCTAATGATGAGTTAAGTCAATTTATCGCTGAAAATGAAGCAGATAGCCAAGATGAAACCGAAGACGAAGATGAGGAAATCAATTCAGTAATGAAACTTAAACAGGTGAATCAATTTTTGTCACTCGCCGAACAACTGAAAAAATCCTGCTCTGAACTCGACCCTGATGTAAACAGAAGCATCACTTTCGAAAGAGAATTCCAAAAATTATTGGCTCCCTACCGAGAGTTGAAGAAGAATTTTGCAGCCAAGCCGTGCAGCCACCAATCACGCAATTTTTTAAAAATTAAAATTGTAAGTTTTGCATGAAAAATTAAAGAAAAATCAAATTTGGTCAAAATTTTCTAACGACTGTCTCCCTAACCCCTATTTTTCCATAAGTAACAAGCCTTCCGCAACGCGATTTCCTGGAACGCGGTGTTTTGGCCGGAACGTAACCCCCGCGTTAGAGGAGGTTTCACTGTACAACACGACTAAGGAGAAGTTTGGGGCTCCCGGGGGCCCTAGTGGGGGCCCAGGATGATCTGACGCGATTTGGCGGTTGCTTGTTTTCGACTATATTCATGATCCCTAAACCCGCTGTGAAGTCAGATTTTTTCGTCCATTCCGCCCGATAATCGGAGACTGGTTGAGCACCGTGTAGGGTGGTCGAAACTGACGAATTTTGGAATTTGAAAACTCCTGATAGTGTTATGGGTGCCTTTTGACAACACTATTAACCCTAATTTTTTTCAGATTTTTTTAAGGTCATCTTGAGGTCGCGGAATGACCTTGACGTTTTTAAAAAGCACATATTCATTCATATGTGCTTTTTAAAAACTTCAAGGTTTTAAAATCAATTCATCGGTATCAATTTCCAATGAAAAATAATACCGTTCAAGCAAAAAAAAAAAAAAAAAAAAAAAAATCTTTATTTTTCGCCCTTATAAGTACAAAAATTAAAGATTTTTTTTTTTGCTGTAACGGTATCATTTTTCATTGGAAATTTTGGTTAAGATTACAAACATGAAGTCCAAAATTAATTTTTGTGTACGGTTTTCAAGTTAAGGCTTGAAAAAAGTCTAAAAAATTCAAGTGATTAAAAACTCAAAAGCAGTACACTTAAAATAATTTTCGATTCATATTCGTAATTTGCGCAAATTTTTAATTAGGGAGCAATATGTTATGCAGAAAAAAAAATTCTGATATGGGCTTTTCAAAAACTTTAAGGTCATTGGGCGGTCTCAAGATGACTTACGAAAAATTTGAAAAAAAAAAAAAAAAATGTTTTTTCAAATTCGACGTTTTGGTTTTTGAGTTGCAGAATTAGGAACTGAAATTGACTTAAAATTTGACTTATAAACCATCAAACTGTACCGGCGACTTGCTGTTGGTACATAAAAGATGTACCAATTGCGTGTTTTCCAGGTTTGTAAGAAACCTTTTAGAATATCTTGCATCGAATAAAAAACGTGCCAAGGACTGAAAGTGTTTGGCCCTTTATAGGCCATTTTATACTGAAGCAACATCACAGAATGGCAGCAATTTCAAGATGAAATATGTTGCAGTAACATGCTGCGACAACATGTTGTAGAACATGTTCCAGATTTGAAGCAAGTTGCCAGCAGGTTTCATAACATTAGAAAATTAAAAATAACAAGTCCCTATCCTGCAACATGTTGGCAACATGTTTCTAACGTTGCATGATGTTCAGACACATGTTGCCGCAACATGTTACTGCAACATGTTTCATCGTTAAATTGCGGCCGATCACAGAGCAATTAATATCTGAAACAGAATCAGCCTCATCCTTATTGGATAATTCTGCCATCCTGAACAAAATGGCAGTAATTGGTTTCCGGAATAAATGTTCAAACACGTGATAACCGTTTCAACTCCAGAATCCAAGTACTGCCGTTTCGCTTAAGACGGCAGTAGGGGCCCAAATTTTCGGCCGTTTCCTTTACTCGCAGCAAGAGGATTTAAATGAAGAAGAAATGACGCAGTTTAAACTTCAGCTCCTCAACTTAGTTTTCTAATTTTGGAAAAGAGTTTGTTTAAAACATTAAAAAGCATAATAACACGAGGCACTTTGACTCAAGGCTGCATCATCATGAGCGTCATTAAATTAAACAAATTAATTTCCATACAAAATCTCAATGAATTCCGAAAACATTATAGATTAAAATATTAAGTTGTAAAGAGGCAATTTAATGTTAATTGCTACTTTCATAATGGATGATAGAATTTTCGGGAGCTCCCACCACAAGGAAAAAGCCGGCGCCGTTATAACAACATCGGTATAATTACCTGACAAACTAACTAAATAAAATGCAGAGTCATAAAAGTTTATTTTTCACGCAATTTCTATTTTTCGAGCCAAATTCGCTTTCTTTTTATTATTATTAAAAAAAAATTTTCCTCGTTTCAAAAAAATCCTCAGCATTAAAAAAAAAAAAAAAAAAATTCCTTTGCGAATTTGTTATTTATCGTCGAGGCATTGTAAATAATAGCTCGTGTTCAACACTAATCGCATTGAGTATAGTGCCGGATCAACTAATTAATTACTCCAATGTAAAAGCTTAACGTTGAAATACAGTTCGCGTTAACTTAGTAGCGTTATTTTAAATAACTCGCTATCCGTTATTCTAATAAATCAGATTGTTCAGATGTTCTCTGGATTAACCCCTCACTGTTTTCACGGGGATCAAGGAGAAAGGCTTAGTGAAAAAAATGATTTTTTTTTAATAAAAAAAAAAAACTTCAATTATTTGCTAGGTTTTGATTGTTTATGGATGAATTTTGCGAAACTGGCTCGAAGAATAGAAATTGCGAGAAAAATAAACTTGACTAAATATTATCTAGGCTGCAGGGGAGCTGGGAACTGCAGTCTGCCATTTTGGAAATTATATTTTGAAGTTCACTGACTTCAGACGAAATCTCGTTCACATGTTCTTAACATGTTTCTATGCTGCAACATGTTGAGCAAAATTTACAAATTTTTAGTTTTTAGTTTTGAGTATTGAGAAACTTTGTCTTCACGCTTCAACATGTTGCTGAACATGTTGCAGCTTAAAACATGTTGCTGAACATGTTGCAGCTTAAAACATGTTGCCAACATGTTGGGCAATATTTACTAATTTTTATTTTTCACTTTTCAGAGTTGAGAAACATGTTTTTACGCTTCAACATGTTGAGCGGCGTGTTTCAGCCTGAAATTTCGGCGTTAAGGCGACGTAGGAGTGATTCATTTTTTTGAACACCCTATACTTCAAAATATGCTAGTATTATCCTTTTGGTGCTAGATATCAAAATTCCGCTTCCGAGCAACAATTCTTATCAATCTTAGGCACCTTCATGAAAAATCCCATACCTGACCATGCAGTACTTTTTTGGGAAATCTTGATCCAGAATAAATTCCCGGGAATTTATAGTAGATTAAGGTTTCCCAAAAAAGTACTGTATGGTCAGGTATGGAATTTTTCGTGAAGGTGCGCAAGATTGATAAGAATTGTTGCTCGGAAGCGGAATTTGGATATCTGGCTCCAAAACGTTAATATTAGCGTTTTTCGAAGTATAGGGTGTTCAAAAAAATAAATCATTCCTGCGTCACCTTAAATCTATGAACTTTGCAATATTCAACATGTTTAAGCGTGAAAACATGTTTCTCAATACTCAAAACTAAAAAATAAAAATTTGTAAATTTTTCTCAACATGTTGCCAACATGTTGGGCAATATTTACTAATTTTTATTTTTCATTTTTCAGAGTTGAGAAACATATTTTTACTCCATAACATGTTGAGTACAACATGAGTATAACATGTTGAGAACATGAGTATAACATGTTGAGTACAGCATGAGTATAACATGTTGAGTGCAACATGAGTATAACATGTTGAGTACAACATGTTACAGAAACATGTTCAGTACAACATGTTTAACATGTTATAGCGTTCGGAATTTAAATTGATTGCTTATCAGATACTTTCCAGAAAAAATACCCTTGTCCTACACATGGTTACATATAGCTAAAGCTTTGCTTTTCCTGCAAGTAGCTAGCCTTCTTCGAAGATGGGATCGCGAACTAGGATCCAAATCTTCACATCCCTTGGTCAAGGGCTATGAGGCCTCAATTCCATCATGAAACATGCAAACATGTTCGCAACATTTTTATTTTTCATTTTCCAATGTTACCAACCTGTTTCGAAGATGCAACATGCTGAACTACCTGTTGCGTAAGGAACCACTATGTTTCGAACGCTCAACATGTAACTGCAACGTAATTCACCGTGAAACCGCGACATAAGGCCCAAGGAACAACATGAAATTTTATATATAGGCAAAATATTCCCGAGAAGTACTTGAAACGCGAATTTGTTCAACGAACGAAAATTAAGGAAAACAGGATTGAAGCAGAAAAAGGATTTTAATAATGCGATCATTCAAACCAAACAAGAGTATGAAAAGCAAAAAAGGGAAGGGTGGAATTCGTTACGACTTGAAGAGGGAATCGCTGTTATTAGGATCTAAAACTCAAAAATATGAAAATCTTGTTGTAAAACGAGGATGAATAAACGAAGCAGGAGGAATATTTAATTGCACAACGAAGTAATGTTAAACTCTGTTTTTGAAATTAGCTCAAAATTGACTCTTGAATTTAGAATAAAAGTTTTAATTTCTTTTTGGACTTTTGCAAAAAAAAAAAAAAAAAAACTTTTCCCCTCGTTGTGCTCAGCAGTGTCGGAGTTTTGGCTGAAATCGTTTACAATTTTTTTTTTCCTTCATTCCACGAAGGCACTGTTTCCCGGCATCGCCGAAAAAAATAGAAAAAAAGATGATAGCCCGAACTACAAAAACCGACAACAGGGAGGATTAGCTATAAAATTAAATAACTGCATTAATGAAAGCACATACTTTCCGACGTCACTGAAAATGTTTCAGCCTTTTCTTTCTTTTCCGAAAATTTCCTGACATTTCTTAAAGGAAAAGTTTGGTTGAAGGATAATAATTTTCAGCATTTCACATGAATTTGTAATGAACGAAATTGACTAAAGAAACAAGGAAACGTTAAAAAACATAAGACTTTTCCAACTGATAAATAAGTTAGCGTTGTAAATCTACAACGATTTGCAGCTAAAATAGAATTTATTTTCCTCGGGGAATTTTTATATTTTATTAGGCAATCATTACTGCCATTCGACTAATTCTATCATTTTTTTTATTCAAGGGTTTCCTTGGGTAAGCTTTGAGGGTAGTCCTTGGGTCTCCAAATGCTTAAAGAGTCATTTTCCCAACTTCAGCAAACAACCCGGATTGAGAAAGCGCTGATTATTTTGTCCCTTCAGATTTGTTATAACCGGTTCCCACTTAATTTTGAACTAACTGAAATCTGAACAAGAATTATTTCATGAATGAATTTTGAATGAACTGAAGAAGAATTTCATGAATTATTTCATTTCACCAATTATTTCATGAAAAACGCAATTTTGAGCTTGTCAAAGTAAACGAAGGTTTTTTTACTTTCTCAACATCCTAAAAACGGGCACAACAGGTATATGTATTCCTGCATGAAAAGGCATTTTTATAACGATCGGATTGTTGATTTCCGATAACAAACTATTTTTTTTCTTCTAAGATATTTAAAATAGCTCGTTTTTTAGCTGCGAAGTAAAAAAAAAGTTCCTTCAAATTTTGGCGCCTCCCAAATGGCCATAGATTCAGGTTTTGAGCAACCGTAAAAAATTAAAAAAGAAGAACTCCTAGTTACTAATTAATTATATTGAAAAACCGTCATATGCACATTTCGAGTGCTTAATATGCACTCATCCTCAGTGACATCGACTAGGTGTTATAAGAAGTGAGACATTGATATCCAAAAATAAAAACGATGCATAAAAACGTCTGAATTAAAAAATATTAAAAAATAAATAAATAAAATGCAACCATGATGGACGGAAATCAACCATTTCCGGAAATGGTTGATTTCCGTCCATCATGGTTGCATTTTATTATTTATTTTTTAATATTTTTTAATTCAGACGTTTTTATGCATCGTTTTTATTTAAGGATATCAATGTCTCACTTCTTATAACACCTAGTCGATGTCACTGAGGATGAGTGCTTAATAGGTCCATAATAAGTATTTTTTGCTTTTACACATCCCCAATGAAGGACCTAATTTTTAATAAAAAAAAGGACCTAAAAAGCCTAAAAATGACCTAAATTTTGAAGTTCATTTTAGTGTAGACACCCTGTCAGTTTTTGTCGTAATCTTTGACTATCCGCGGACCCGTTCAAGACCACCGTGCATTCCATCTATGGGTTGTTCTAAAGAAAAAAAAAAAAAAAAAAAAGGACAATAAAACACTTGATACTTTTTCTTTTCAGAGCTCGGGTTATCTGCCGGTCCCGGGTAATAGCCCGGATCCTGCGGGCAGAGACCCGCCCAGTGGCGCCAGCTCAGTTGCTTAAAGGTAAGTTTCACTTTTTAGATACTTATTGAATGTTGGGGATTAAAGCTTTGACATTTAGCAGTTCTTTCTTGCTTTTATTTTTTACTTATTAAAATTATACTTTCTCAAGAATTCGATTTATTATTAGGTTGACGGAGTTAATTTCCGTGCTGCGCTGGATGGATGGAAGTCAGATTATATTAGGCATATCGAAATGTGCACTCGAAATGTGCATATGACGGTTTTTCAATATAATTAATTAGTGACTAGAAGGAGTTCTTCTTTTTTAATTCAATATTCACGGTCACTGGGCTGCCCCCCCCCCCTTTTCTCAACCGTAAAAAAGGCTGATTTCGATTCCCCCAAAACCGTCTGAGGCACTGAAATGTAGAGGAAATGGACAAGGCCAAATAGTAAAGAAAAAAATTCAATTATTGTAATGTAGCTAAGGACTTCACAAGCTCTGATGCACACTTAAGTACAAAGCTGGGTCAGTGGAAATTGATAACCTTTGACATTCCTCTATTATTTTTGTGCTAAATTTTATATAAAAATAAAACAATTCATACCAATGACTTTTTTTAGCTTAACTTTCAAAAAAATCTACTTAATGGAGAATGACACAAATATCAAAAATAAAGCAGGAACGTAGCAAGTCCAGTAAACACATTCTTTGGAAAAATGAGGATATAGTGTTATGGAAACTAGCATTCCCAAATTTCGTAAAAAAAAAAAAAAAAAAAAAAAAACAGTTACGTTAATGGAAATTTTTTTTTTTTAGGATGGAAAGATTGCCATCTTCAAATTATTGTACAGCAGGATGGGTCGAAAAAAGAGAATTTTTGAATTTTAAAATGCCTGAAATGGAGATCGGTGCCTTACTATAATACTTTTAATCCTAATTTTTTTTCCAGTTTTACACGGAATCTTGAGGCGCCTCAATGACCTTCAAGATTTTGAAATCAAAAAAATAAGATTTTTTTTTTTTTTTTCTGAAAAAAGTGTTGCTTCCTATCAAAAATTCTGCTTAGGTTGCGAGTATGAAGTCTAAAATAACTTTAAAAATACCGTCTTTTAGCTTAAAAACCGTACACAAAAATTAATACTGGACTTTATGTTCGTAATCAAAGCAAAATTTCCATAGAAAAAACAATACCTTTTTGGAAAAAAAAACAATACCTTTTTGGAAAAAAAAATAATAATTTTTTGTCCTTTATGGGCTTTTCAAGATCTTCAAGGTCATTGCGGCACCTCAAGATGTCGTTTAAAAAATCTGAAAAAATAAATAAATAAATAAATAAAAATAAGGGTTAAACGTATCGATTCCCATATCAGGCATTTTTAAATTCAAAAATTTGCGTTTTTTGACCCACCCTATTGTACATACAGTATTTCCCACCATAAGGCGCATCAGAATCAAGGCCGGCAAGCTTGATCTTCGTCCAAATAAACATCAGCACGGTAGTAGAAAACTATAATTTTTTTCTTCTAAAGATGGAAACAATCTCAATCATAATAAGGCACCTGCCAAATCCAAAAACTAATTTTTTTCTATTTAACTTCCTACAATCTTAACAAAAAAAAAAAAAAATACTCATTAAACTGGCATTACTTAAGTGTTTCCTAGACTAAGAAGCGAGAGCCAACATCGTTCCCATTTTTGCGGTTTTACTCAAACATATATTCGACAAGACAAGACGAATTCGCTTTGTAAGCAATTCTGTTTTCTTGGAATTCACTTGCTCCGAAAATAATTTAAAATATATCCTTCTTAAGAGCATCCTTCAACGATCTTCAAAGGGGAATTCTAGGGAATGACATTAAATCCGACAAATATAAAAAATTAAATCCAAGCGCAAAAAACTCAAATGAACGGTAAAATTCTTGTAAAAAACCCATCCGAAATTTGTGTACGTGCATATGAAAACCTCCCACTAATACAATCCGCTTATACCGCTTTAAAACTGAACTAAAAAAGTTTTAATCCTTTATACATAATTTGCGCATTTTTGATGTATGTAAAATTTTTATCGTAGGACTACGTCTTAGGGCTCGGTCCTGGGAAAATCTGTCTGTCAGTGGTCTGTTCGCACCAAAAAATTTTACTTTTTTTTTAATTTTCTCTGTTTTTTAAAGTAAAATTTACAAGAAATTTTTTAACTACTCTAATACTAGCCGTTCCGTGCGGCGCTTAGCGCCGCCCCGACCGGAGGAATATGAGACTGACGTTAAGCGCTATGCCTAGATTTAAGTAATCTTTTAGTACATTAACGGTACAATCTCGAACTATAACTAATTGCTTTATATTCAAAAAAGTCCCGCTTTCGGTTTTTTCCGGGTTCACTCCCATACTTACAGGAAAAAATTGAACAGGTTTTAACCGATCCTGATTCATATTGACAATAGACCACATTCAAAATTTATACAAACTTTGATCGATTACTCTTGACAAATCCCAAGAAAACTTACCTGAAAATAAAAAAAATTAAAAAAATGAAGTATAAAAAACAAATTGCGATAGACACGTTCGGCAGAGTTTTGAAACAAGTATGAACATGTCTTGAATTGATGACCTAATAATGAACATGCCTTAAGGTGTTTCAATAGTAACATTCAACATGTTAGATATTTTTCAAACCCGCACAGATGATTTATCAGGTATCCGCGGACCTCCCTTAAGTATTTAAGCAAAAGTTACTTTCTAGTTAACGAGTTAAAAATTTTTTTAAATATGAAAAAAATACGTGGCGTTATATGGAAAGTTTCAAACAATAAACGATTTATTTACGAAAAAAGTTTATTTCTAAAATTCAAGAAAAAAAAATGTTATCCTATTGTTAGCTTACGGAAAAAATGGCATCCTTTTTTCTATCTAGATGCATATCTAGATATATATTTCGATTTTTTCAAAAACTAAAATTGATATTAGCTTTTAAAAAGTGCACGTTACTTTTTAGTTTGAATGTTTCAGTAAATAAAATCGGAAGCTTTTTTATTTTGTGCAAAAAAAAAAAAAGGATGCCATTTTTTCCGTAAGCTAACAATAGGATAAAATTTTTTTATATTTTCTTGAATTTTAACGAAATTATAAAAAGACTGAAGTACGATGCTTTTCAACTAATAACGAAGCGGTGCTATCGAAACACCTTAAATTGATTAAAAAATCAATAAAAGGCTATCTGAATGCTTATGCTTAGCCCAAAAACGACTAGCATTCGATGTATATAACAAAAGTGGGGTCAGCCGCTGAGAGGTTTGAGCCTCCACTCATTAATTTTTTTTTCTTCTAAATGAAAAAACGCATTAATTTCATGCATTTTTCCCCTCAACCAGAGTGGGGTTTTTGGCTAGTCCCCCATCGGGCGCCTCCCCAGGTGGCGGATAGGGGAACGCTCTCCAAAATCGGAGAGTATGAGGATTTATTCCTCAGGCGGACCAAAACTAGCCACAACAGAGCAGCATGTGAATCTGTTGTCTTAATTTTTAGGGGAAAAGGGTTAAAAGATGCATACATTTGGGCTTTAAGACTGTGCAGCATGATCATAATTTTTATGTGGTAGAGGAAGGGTGTTATTTTCAAAGTTCAAATTTTACTGAACCAAATAGCGTCAATTACGAAATTTGAACTTTGCGTGATGCTTGATGCTACCAGTGCATACAATTTTTCTGTTCGGTCGCAGAGACCGAATATGATCACTGCAATGTTGCCAAATTTCCCAGAAATTATCCAGACATTGATTTTGGGCCCAAATGGTCACGTTTGGTCAATGTCGTGAGGAGCACTTCTGGATGATATTTGAATAATTTTGTACCCCCATTTGAAATAGCCCAATTGGCAGTTGCCGCGTAGTTTGTTTTAGCTTTCACAAACATAGACATCCAGCATTTCATCAAAACAAGAAAAAGTATGAGACAAATTTAGACACGGTGGTCAATTAGGCATTTATAATTCCACAAAAATGTGGTAAAAATCTGACTTCACAACATCAATAGGAATCAATTGAATATCGAAAATCTGTTAAAACCAAAATCCTATCTGCTGGTCCTAGCGAGATAACGTGTTTCGTCTATGCTTAACTTATGGATAGAGTAGTAGTAAGTGCAGTCTAGGTGTATCATTACTCTAACCATAAGTTAATCATAAGCTCAACCCCTTATCTCGTCAGGACGAGTAGATAGCTTTTCGGATATTTTAATTGACCCCAAGTGAAGCTGTGAATTAGGATTCTAACCACATTGTTGAAATGTATTTTCCTGATAAAATACTTAAACGATTTCAACTCCTTTTTTAATCCTCTAAACTTAAGGAAAAAATATGATAATAAAGAAAAAAAACTTGAGAGAGAAAAAACATCTTTTGTTTTTCTAAACGTGTCAATAATCAACAAAAGTTTTAAATAAAATCGAACATGGAAAATGGCGGGTTTTTCCATTTCTAACATACTCCCACCTTATTTTTTCGACATTACAAGAGAAAAAATAACTAGAACTAAATGAATGTACCCACCAAGTAATAAACTAGAGGCACAAATCAATTACAAAAAAAACTGTTAATGCTCAAAAACTCTGCATTAGTGCACAAATTAAGCTTAGTCGGAGCCCGTACAACCCTCCCTGAACGAGTCGTTATGGGTATTTCTTCAACGAAATTTTCAGTAATGGTTTCATCTAAAACGGACGAACCAGGAGTACCAGGTTGATCAACAGGCGTACGAATTTTTTGAACAATCGGTTGTGAGGGAGTAGGGTTTTTGGTAGCTAATGGGGTCTGGAAAGATTTCGGTGAACATTCAAGAGGAAAGAGGCGTTGGATAGGGCGCGTAAGCTTACCTGTCGACGTCTTTAATTCCACGACTCTAGGTAAACCGTCTCGTCCTTTATGAATTGCAGTGACCTTGCCTAACTGCCAATCAATCCTTTTCTGTAGCGCATCTTCTATAAGCACAATGTCTCCTTCGTGTAAAGCGGATTGCCTGGTACTTACCGAGTGATAGACTAAAGCAGCTAAATACTCCTTCCTGAAGCGGTGACGTAAGTCCTCTCTTACCTGTTGCATATAAGCTAATCTACGCTGAAAGGCTGAGCTCTCTATCTTATCTAAGTCTGGCGTCTCGCCTGAACTTATGTCTCGAAGGAAACTATTAGGGGTGAGGGGTTTTAACTCGTCCGATTCTGAAAAATAGGTCAAAGGTCGTGAATTAATGATATTCTCGGCGTCACACAATAACGTATACAACTCCTCGTAATTTAAAGTTGATCGTCCGAGATTGCGCTTCAATAAATCTTTCACTGATCTGACGAGCCTCTCCCAAAACCCTCCCCACCAGGGAGCGGCGGGAGGATTAAAAATCCACTGGATTCTCTGCTGAGAGGAAAATTTTTCTATAAGTTCCCAGTCCAACGAAGCCATTAAGTTTTCTGCACCGACAAAATTTGTTCCTTGGTCGGATCGCAAAATGGAACACCTACCTCGACGACTGATGAACCGCCGAAGGCCCCCGATAAAAGCCTCCGTTGATAGCGAGAGAATCAGCTCTAAATGTACTGCACGATACACGGCGCACGTGAACAGTACAACGTAGCTCTTCTCACCATCTCGGAGGTAAAAGGGGCCCGCGAGATCCACACCAGTATTTTGGAACACAGGGCCTAACATTGTCCGATCATCAGGTAGGATTCCTTCCGGCATCGTAAGGCGTCTTGCATTGTATCGTTTACAACGGATGCATTTATCCACAATTTGTTGAATACGCCTACGTGCTTTTAAAATCCAAAAATCTTCCCGTAGAAGTACTAACATAGTGGACGTCCCCGCATGATGATGCTTAAGGTGCTCACTCCGTATTAATTTTGTTACGAGACTGCAATGCGGTAACAGAACCGGATTTTTATATGTACCAATGTTCGGAGCCCTGGTTTTTACCCTTATAAGACCATCAGAGTCTTGAAGCGTTTGAAGCTTGCAAAAATCTTTTTCCTGTAAATATTTACTCTGAATATACCGAAGGATGTGACGTTCAGCCTGAAGAACCTCGGTTGAAGTTAAAATCCAAACTCTTTCATTCGGTGTCTTTTTTAACTGTTTTGCGACATGACGTAGCCACGCGAATGTGCGTACAATTTTAAGATAGTCCGATAACTTTTCGTCCAATTTTTCGATGACATACTCCGAATCAATCGATATCGTCGTACTGGACGAAAAATGAGTACTCGCCGATCTGAGACGCTCAGTTTGAATGACTTCCGTCTGCTCTTGAAAATCAGGCGGACTTGCAGGCCACTCTTCTGGTGGTTTTCTGAGCCAGTCTGGTCCCTCCCACCATTGCGTCTCCTTTAATTGACTGGGTGAGCAGCCGCGTGATGGCAGATCAGCCGGATTTAAAGTGCCAGGGACATGTCTCCACGTCGACAATTCAGTGAGTTTCTTGATTTCCGCCACTCTATTGCGGACGAACACGCTCCAATTGTCATTGTTCAAGAGCCAGTACAAAACGGCTGTGGAGTCAGTCCAACAGGTCACCGGTAAGTCCATGTTGAAAGCTCGACGGACTTCCTGTAAAAGTCGAGCTCCTGTTAATGCGCCCAGAAGTTCCAAACGAGGAATACTCGGACGTACGCAGGCTGCTTGTTCGTCTTCGACGTCCATGGCTCTTTTTACCTTTTTAATTGGTGCGACTCTGGATTTTGCCTGAACGAGTTGCACTGTCGTATTAACTCCGTCAGTAGAACGAATAAATATACAGGCAGCAAAAACTAGCTTACTGGCATCAGAGAAGACGTGCAGCGACGATTTGGACGTAATGGGCAGGCCATAATACCTTGGAATTTTACAGGTCGCGAGATGTGGAAGCTGATGTGTCCAACTGTTAAAATTCCCTGTTAAAGTTTCCGGAAGTGGTGTATCCCAATCCAATCTTTTTAAGCACGCTTCTTGTAGAATTAACTTCGGCGTAATAAGCGCAGGAGATAAAAAACCTAAGGGGTCATAAACACTATGGGCTATTGATAGCACTTTCCTTTTAGTTGGGGAAGTGGATTGCTGAAGCAAATCTAAATTGAAATTGCAAGCCAACGTGTCTTGATTACAATCCCACTGCAGTCCGACCACTGGCCGAATATCCGGCTCGTCGATGTCGGAGATCTTTGCCGATGTGTTTTTCCATTTACAAAGCTCGAATTTACCGCGTGCCATGACCTCGGTTGCTTCCTTCTTAAACCGTTCGCATTCCATCTGATTCATAACGCTGGTCAAAAAATCATCAATATAATAGGATCGTTTTAATTGTTCCACCGTTTCGCTGTAATCGTGTTGTTGAGCCAGATGATGCTTGAAGGTAGCCGCTAAGATAAAAGGACTACAATTTACCCCAAACACAACGCGCTGATGTCGATAAATGCGAAGTTTTCCACTGCCGCGATCCTCCCACCATAGAAACCGGAGGACGTCTCGATCCTCTTTTGAGACCTTGATCTGAAGGAAGGCTTTCCTAACGTCTGCTGTAATCCCCACAGCACCGGTCCGAAATCGATGAAGTATGTTCGGAATCAGCTCTATTAAATTAGGTCCGGTGTGTAAAGAAGCATTTAAAGACATCCCGTTGTAATCTTTGCAAGAGGCATCAAATACTGGTCTCAAGGGCGTAGAGGTAGAGTTTTCATTGTAGACTCCGCGATGAGGTAGGTAATGAACGACAGAATTTTCGGATGATGGAGTTTTGGCGACTTGCTCTATAATGCCCAAGTCCTCCCATTCCCGAAAAATTGCGTCATAACGATCAAAATCCCCTGCTTTTACCAAACGAGCGGTTGTAGAATCCAAACGTCTCTTAGCTACCTGAAAATTATCTTGGAGCTTGACTGCTGAGTCTTTCCATGGCAATTTAATTGTATATCTTCCATCGTCGTCAACAGTAATAGTCCTCTGAAAATTTTGTAACAGGAGCTCTTGATGGCGTTCATCTGCTTCGCGGTCAAAGGGATCGGTTATGCCGAGGGTCTCTAAATTCCAATAAAGTTCCGGGCTGAATGTCAATAAACTCTGCCTGCATGACGTAGACTCTTGATTCGGTCTGCAGTTGCCTAATAAAACCCAGCCGAGTTTAGTTTGGATCGCACGAAGTCCTTCTGCTAACTCGATTTCATGGCCCGTACGAATGCAACCTAAATAATTCGCTCCTATGAGAATGTCAATCGGTTCCGGCGGTTCAGGCCCAGCGTCAGTTAAGGTGATCCCAGATTCCTTTAAATACTGAATGTAATCCGGATCCCGTAGACGTTGAACTTCACCGCATATGGTTTTCTGACCTAAAAGCAAAAAATCTTGTTGATAAGAGCCATCTAAATTCGAGAGTGTCACGTTAAAAACCAAGTAACGTTTCGGAGGCAGTTTTCCCCCTCCAAAAACGCCGTGCTCTATAAGCACTGAACCGATTGGCTTTAAGCCCCATGCAAAAGCTACTGCGAGACGAATATATGAGCGTTCGCAGCCTTCATCATCGAAAACACGTGCGACTGGTCGCTGCTCGAAAACATGGACGGCAACTTTTAACGTCTGTAGAAGTGTCAAACTTGCTAACGATGAAGTATTGCCCGCAAAAGTCGCATTTATCCGCTGTGTAGGATTGGCTGGTGGCGTAGCCGCCGGCTGTTGCTGTCGTTGATTCGGTGACGCCGCAGGCGGTGACGATTTTGCACTGGCCCCTCCTTGCTTCACTTCCGGACAGAGCACTGGGTAATGCTTTTTGTTGCAATGTGGGCAGGAAACCTTAACATGACATTTAGACGCCGTATGACCTAACTGTAAACAGCGAACACAAGCTTTAATTTCTAGAACTCGTGTCTTTCGTTCGTCAAAAGATAATTTCGTTAATGTTGCACAATCCTGACTAGTGTGACTATCTCTTTGACAAAAAATACATACCTTAGGCTGTCGATTCGGAGTAGAGCTAGTCCCCACTAAAGCCGCCGCGGTCGGCAACACAGATCTGGAACCATTTCTATTATCTGTGGACTTACCCTGTAACTTTGACCTTCCTGATTGCTCAAAATCTATTAATGTCTTTGACTGTTGAACCCTGGCCGCTCCATGGACCTGAAGCTTAATGAATTCCATTAATAAATCTAACTTATCATAATCAGGTGGATCAGGATTAGCCCCGGTAGCCGTTACTTGAGAAATGCTTAACAACTCTTTATTGTAAGGGTTGTCCTTGGAAGAACCCCATAAATTTAAAAGTTCCTCAGGAAGGGCTGCTTCTACTAAAGGATACAAGAAAGCCGTATCCCTTCCCTTGGTCATGCCTAGCTCATTAAGGGAACGGATTTGGGCCTCTAATCTGTACAACAAAGATTGTAAATCTACATCTTTAGTCTTATTGACTACCTTATTAATTACTAGATTGAGCACATCTCGGACATGAATTTCAATTAATACTGATTCATTGCCGAATGTCTTCTTCAAATAATCAATAGCCTGTGAATAAAACGTTCCCTTTTGAGGGAAGGACTCCACTAATTCCGAAGCAATTGTTCCCGTTTTCATGCAGTCCACTAAATACGACATTTTGTCATCGTCACTTATGGTGTCGTTTTCGTGGATTTTTTGGAATCGGTTCCAAAACTTTAACCAGTTCCTGACATCTCCATCAAAGGACGGTAGGGTAAGTTTAGGGAGTTTCGTCGTTTTATGCAAAAGGTCACTTGCTGAACTCCTACGACTTGACACCTCGTCGATAGCTGCAGCGTTATCATGAGTGAGCGCCTTATCCAGGAAATCTTCTACTCGCACGAACGCTGTACAGAGTAATTCCCGGTAATGCTCCACTTTTTCCCGCAGCTTCTCCGTGTCTACTATCGGGGTGGAGGTTACCTCCGTCGCACGCAGTTGTTCCTCCTGTTCATCTAGGCTAAATAACCTTGTGCACTTGTCATCTAGAATTCGGTAGAGAATCTTCACCTGAACTACATCCGGCTCCTTCTTCCTTAATTCCGCATCAAGGTTATTGTAAGCATTTGTTACAGATGTACGTAACGGCCCCCGCTCCGCCCGTACCACATCCATCCTACACTCCGTTATTCACGCGTGTATATTTGTCACGGTCGCCATATGTTGAAATGTATTTTCCTGATAAAATACTTAAACGATTTCAACTCCTTTTTTAATCCTCTAAACTTAAGGAAAAAATATGATAATAAAGAAAAAAAACTTGAGAGAGAAAAAACATCTTTTGTTTTTCTAAACGTGTCAATAATCAACAAAAGTTTTAAATAAAATCGAACATGGAAAATGGCGGGTTTTTCCATTTCTAACACACATTTTTTTGGATTAATAATTGTGTAGTTAACCACCGTGTAGAGCTTTTCAGGAACTTCGGGGATATCAGTATTATACATTCCTAGTCATGAAGCATTATGTTAGCCATATAGCTCTTCCTGGTATGACTGATCTTAGCAAAAAGAAAGAAATTAATTCACATTCATTTTTTGGTATGGACGGATTTTTGTTCTGCTACGCTGAATCGGTCGAATTTATGTCGAATTTGTTTCGCCCTTAGAAACTGTCAACGCGGTAAACACTAACACGACCTGGAAGAAAGTGAAGGAAGCTAAAAAAAAAAAATTCGGGGTTTATACGTGGAAAAGAAAGCACCGATCTGGGAAGGATATGCGTTTTCCGATTCGAAACTTAGCAAAATGCTTTGAACAAATTTTGATAAAACGGAGAAAAGTGTTCCGTGAATCAGTAGTAAAAAAGGCTCTGCCATCAGTTAATTAATTCATAGGAAAATATTTCCTTTTTAATTTTTCCTTCGGACCCTTCATCGGGGATAAATCCAGGGGAAACCGCAAAACGTCCTCTTCCCTAAACAGTTAAGTGTTTTCTCGTGTATACTTTATTCCCTAGCCGTCTTTGTTTGAACTTGGTTTTGAAATTCTGAATATTTTTACCTGGAATTTGAATTAATTTTCGAACGCTCCCAGACACATCGGCAAAGATTTTTAATTTATACAACGATTTCCCCGTTAAAAAAAAATTTAAATGAAATATAATAAAATTACAACTCTATTATATTTTATTTTAAGCTTTTTTTTTTCCTTTTTGGGGAACATTCTGGTAAAAAAGAAGAAAAAAAAAAGCCCATTAGAAACCGAAAAATTACGAGGAAAAAAAAATCCCGTGCTAAACGTAAAAGGGACAAATCACGGATGATAAAATCAAAATTAAAAAATAAAGAAAATCCTTGGGAAAACTTAAAAAGACTCCGGGGAAAGTAAAAATCAAACGCATGGATAGAGTCTATTTTAAATCTGCAGTTAATATTGAATCTGCATAAGAGCTTTTAAAGAGACCACAAAGCGTATGCTTTTGTGCTCTAGTCTCAAAATCTCGACTCCCAAGCACACTTCAATTAAAACTGGGAAAAGCTTTTGACAATATCCTGTATAGAAAATGCTGTAGCATTCGATTTATGCTTGGATGATCCTAGTTTTCTACGTTCCATTCTTCCCTTTTCCTTTTTATCTTTAATGACTTCGATACTTTTTATGCTATTTTACTTTTTTTTTCCCTCCTCCCTTTTTAATAGAAAAGTATTTTGTGATTTTTCCTTTATTCTTATTCTTATTCTTATTCTCGTTCCAATACGACCGGTATTGCAATTTAAATCGAAAATCTGAGATTTCCTTCGAACAGAGCCGAATTTAACACAAATAAGGCCCTAGGCAACCGCCTCGATGCGGCCCCCCAAACCTCCCTCGCTTAATATACGAAATAAGATACTTATCTTTTAGGAATTTTTCCACAAAATTTTGTTCTAGTTTTGTACGATTGGACTTTTTTACCTTCGGCTTAAAGTAAATTCGAATAGTAAAAATATGATCCCTTGTTCTGATGTACTGTACTTTTTCAATGGCAGGTACAGAAGTTAGCCTGAGTAATAAGGTTAATGCCACCACATCATAATAGCCCTTTTTTTATTCCTAATTTTAACGAATGAGAAAAGGGATAGAATTTGTTAGTGTTTTTTTTTTCTTTTTGAACGGCACGTCTGCAGAGTTCAGAATAACAATGCAGGCAATTAGGATTTATAGCAGGTACAGCCTTTGTATGGAAAAAATTTTTTTTTCTGCAACAAAGTTTTCAGAAACTGTAGTTAAGAAATAAAAAAACAGCCTTGCCGTTTCATATCCGCGGGTCCTCAAGGATATGCGGCCCCCTAAAAACCTGCGGCCCTAGTCAGTTGCCTACTTTGCATACTGAAAAGTTACGCTATGGCACCGTATCATCATTCGACATTGACAATCGGATCGAAAGAACTTTCTCACAACTTAAATGAACAGAAATTCCATTATTCTTTGCAGCCAACGCCAACAAAACCCAAGTAACTCCGCAGCTCTCCGAAAACTCGTCTGTTCTGTATTAAGCTTATCCCGCACAAAAAATCTATACAATTTTCGAAATTAAAGTCAATTTTTCACCAAAAATTAAATCTACATTTATTTTTACTTGAAAAAATTCAAAAAAGAACAGGAAAAATGCAGTTAAATGTTAAATTCACACAAAAATACACTAAAAAGGCTTTGATCGCCATTTTGGAAACCTGTTCACGTCATCATGACGCATGCGCAGACCAGTCGGCGCCAAGTGTTTTTCGGGATCAGAGCAGTACGGTCATTCCGACTTCAACCTCCGATGGAGTAGGATCGGCTTTTTTTGCCGGTGTCCGTGAGTGATTTTTTTTATTTTAATAAATAATTTTTTTTAGCTCAGGCTTTATATAATTTAAATAAAATAGTGTTCGGTTTTTATTTTATTTTTTTTAAAATAATTTAGTTATTAAATTTTAAATACGGTATATAATTTTTTTTTTTTTTTTTTAATTTACTATTATCGGACCGGCTTGGAGGCAAACCAGGAGGTTTGGTCTCCCATCGTAGAAGGCCTAGGTATCGACCCAGCGACTGGCCTTGTGGTATTAGTGTTAAGGGTTTAGTGTTAAGTTCCCCCGCAAATCTTTACGTTAGGAGTCAGCTACTCTCTTGGAGCTGCAGAGTTTTATTAGGCTGAATATTCTATTCGATTCGAACATGCATGGCGCGGGAGATAAGCTCCATAGTGAGAGTCTCCAGGGTTTCCTTTCGGATGACTGGGTGTCCGAGGTTATTGGCGCACCGCAAGCCTTAACTGTGCATATATGTACAGTTAAAGCCGATAGGTCTCCGGCTAGCTCTGATGGCATGGTTCCCTAGACGGCCGGTCCAATGCGGAAGGTCTTAACCTTTTACGCCTGGAAATCCGAAACTTTTTTGCATTTTTTTTTATAATCTCAAACTATTAATTTAAAAACAAAAATAGTAATAATAAAAACATTACAATTTAAAATAATTAATTTTTTTATTTCAATCATACCGCGGGAGATAAACTCCATTGTGAGGGTCTCCAGCCCCCCCCCTTTTTTAATCGTCTTTTTTTTTTTTTTTTTTTTTGTTTCAGTTTTCACAGTAGCAGCCAGAGGAATCATCGCAACCAGAGGAATCGTCACAGCCGCAACGCAGTCCAAAAGCTTCAACAACGAGGTTTGAGTTTGGGCAATGGGTTTGGGCATGGCTATGGTATAGGTATATATGGATGTGGTATGGTATGGTATGGGTATGGTTTGGCATGGATTTGGGTTATAAGGTTTTTACCTTTTCTTCTTTTTCTTATTTCCAATTATTTTCTATTACTTTTATATTATTATTTTTCTTTTTATTTCTATTCCTCTCCTACATTTTTTTAATAAAAAAAAAAAAAAATTAACATTAAATAAAACAAAACGGGACTTTAAAAGGCAGCCTATTATAGTTTGAAAAAGCTGTCCATTACCATTTTATAAAAAAGCGGTTAAACGACATTAAAAAAAAAAAAAAAAAAAGAATGGAATTCAATTTTTCGCGTAAAGGTTGTCGAATAGTATCTCGACAATCTTGTCTCTAATGTTTGGTATTGTAAATTGTATGAACGTCCAATGCCGTACATTGTACATTCGTACAATCTTAAATCATATTTATTTTAAGCTTAGTTGTATTAATTTTATTAGCTTTAGTTACTGTATTAGTTTTAGTTATTGTATTAGTTATAGGTATTGTATTAGTTTTAAGTTGTCAGCTAGAGGAGTAAAGTCTTCCTTATGTCATGCGGATCCAATGTCGTGCAGATCGATGTGAAAAGGACGTCATTTTTATGTCGATCCGTACGGGGTTGGTGACTTGTGCCGTTAGGAGGATGTGATCCTTGGAAGCTGGCTTGGGGGGACAACTCGGTCGGGCGCGGTCTCCGAGTTTTCCCCCCAACCCGTGTGGGGTTTTCGGCTAGTCCCCCATCGGGCGCCTCCCCAGGTGGCGGATAGGGGAACGCTCTCCGAAATCAGAGAGTATGAGGATTTATTCCTCAGGCGGACCAAAACTAGCCACAACAGAACAGCATATCAATCAGAAAGATCTAACAGTTAATCTAACAGTCTTTCTTAATTTTGCAGGGAAAAGGCATGCGAAAGGGCTAAAAATGTCGGTTTGGGGCTCGCGGACATTACAATATGATGAAAAGTTTTATGTGGTGGAATGAGTTTGGGAAAGGTTTATGGCATGAATTCTTACTTCAGGTTTGGTTTGGATTTGTAACAGGTACGGTCTTTGTTTGAAAAAAAAAATTCATTTTTGCAACAAAGTTTTTAGAAAGTATAGGTAAAAAATAAAAAAAAACAGCCATGTCATCTCATATCCGCGGGTCCTCAAGAACGTGCGGCCCTAGGCAGTTGCCTATTTTGCCTACTGAAAAGTTCGGCTCTGCCTCCGAATTTATAAAGCATTTTGCTCGAAATTGTAACAACAAAAATGCTGGATATCGAAAGAAGCTTTCCCCACTTTTGCGGTCTTTTTATTTAAAAAAAAATTGCACTAAAAAAATATGGCGGTGAAAAAAAGGGTCCCAAATAAAAAATCAGCAGAAAGTGGATAGCATTCAGTTAGCTTCCAGAAAAGTACAAAAATCACGAGCTTTTACTCAATTGTTCATTTCTGTACCTCAGAGCCAAAACGTCGAATTTGAAATGTATTTTACGGGAGGAACAATTACGTTATTACATTTAAACTCGACGTTTTGGCTTTAAGATACAGATTTTATTCAATTTTTTTATCAGATTTTACTATTTTCCTCATAATGGCTTACTATTATTCTCAATTAATTAGGGTTAACTTGAAAATTTGAACTTTTTATCGTGGCTTCAAATAACATTGATCGACAACTATTTATGAACAACAAATATTTAACACAGTCAAATATCCTGGTATTTGGCTTGGTCAAAAATATTGTTTAATAATATTTCAGGTGAAGAAATTTCAATCCAAACCGTTCTAATAATTTTGTAAGAAATCTTGGCCAAAGATTATGTAGTAATAAATGCTTAAAAAAATAAAAAAATAAATCGTTGAATTTTTTTTGTGGGTAGTTTACTGACCAAAAGCAGGGATTTTACTGACATATTTTATTTTTTTTACTGACATATTTTATTTTTTTTACTTGTATTTCAATTTTTTTACTTTCCAATATATACCAACCATTCATTGCTTGTAGTTTAAATTAAAAACTTTCTCATAAATTTTTATACTGTCCAAATAATTTCAAATACTTGCCTAACGCATAATACAATACAATACTGACTGATTACTTTGTCGCCTAAGCTAAACATTGCGAAGTCACAACAAAAAGAAAACTTAGCGGATAACGCAATTTCGATTAACAACTTGTACTATTTTGTAGTACGATCTAATCAAATTTTCGATCCTCCCTCCGCTTCCCCCCTTATACAGCAAAATGAGCTCTCCTATGAAAATATAACACTAGAGAAAGACTTTGGACCTCTCTTCCCCTCTCAGTGTAAGTTGCTTAAGGAGTACTGCAACGATTTCCTACTCAAAGACAATGGCCTGGCCAATAGTCAAAGCATCCTTTCTGTAACCTCACCAAGGTTTTGGAATTCGTTTAACTTTTGAGAGTTTCTATCCAAGCTCAAACTACAACTAGAGTAATTTAGTCACGCATACTTCCATACAAAATGAGTTAAGAAAAAATTTTAAAAAACTCACCCATCTTGGCTATCCCTGATAAGTAAGCAAAATGTTGATCGATGTTAGGATTGAACTGCAATATGGCTTTAAGACGTGCAAAAATGTGGTTTATCGAGGGTTGCATCATTTACGAAGCACTGCCTAACCGAGCACCAAAATACTACTTTTATTTTAAATAAAATTTAAAATATAATACTTTAAATAAAACGACGAGACTTTGAATCTACCGAACCGAACCGAACCGAACCGAGAACAACCCCGAGGTTGGCCATAATATATGAAACGATATAAAACGAAAGAACCCGAGCAACCCTTGAAAACATCTGTAAATAAGCGCCAAATGACTGTCTGAAGAAAAAAAAAAAAAAAAAAATTAATTAATAAAAATGAGAACGATTAAATTCAATTGATGTGGGCTTCAAGAGTACGGTTCACTGCCATGCAAAAAAAGTAAGACTATGTGATACTATTTCTGCATTCTTGGCATTTCAATCATACCAGTGAACTAAACAGTAAAATTTGAAGTAAAAGCACTGGTGCAGGAAAGTGCACACCATCAAACTCAGCGACTTACAATTTAAAACGATTTAACCTGGGGAGAAAAAAAAAGTTGCATTAGTTATTGAAAGTACTAAAAGCATAGGCAGGCAAGACTAACGAATATGACCCGTACGAAAATTGCATGCAAAAAGAGTACAAAATTTTTGTAAAATAAATACAAAAAAAATTAGGTATACAAAAAATGTATTATTTTTGCACTACTATTAATACAAAATTTTGGACATGCATAACTTTTACAGCATATTTTTTTAAGCAAATAAATTTGAACAAGAATAATTTTTACAAAATGTATGCATAAGTTCTTTAAGCATGAAAACCTGAACACCCATTTTTCTATAATTTGTGCATATAATTTTTTTAAATCATAAAGTAAGAATATTTGCAAATATTATTCTTATACAACTTTTTTCCCATATAATGTACACTTATTTATGCATAATTATATTGGAGGATGAAAAAATACTTTTCTGGTAAAAAATTAAGTTTCTTATTCATTATTCATGCATTTATTATGTGTGTCCAATTTTTTGTATAATTTAAACATGATTTTTATATAATTTATTATGCATTTCCTTTTCGTAAGGGGATGTGAAATCAATTTGCTAAAAAACAATATTCCATAACCAGTGGCGTCGGAAGCATGGGTGCAGCGGTGCATTTGTGCTCATGCCACTAAATTCTGTGAGTGCAATCAAACAACAGAAAGTTTATAAAAAAAAAAAAAAAAAAAAAAATTGTTGCAATTTCTTTATTACAACAGACTAGAAATAATTTTTCATTACACCTAAACATAAATTTGCCTCTGACCAAAATGCAAAAGATAGAATCTGATTCATTTTGCATATTCTTTAAAAAAGGGGGGAAAAAATTACAATTTTAATTCTATTGTCTTTTTGTATGTCAGAAAAAAGCTAAAGCTAATTAATTAATTGGTTGTTAGTTGAAGTGCGGCAGTAATTCAAGTTATATTGAGCCTACCAATCGTCATGTCTATATTTCGGATTAAGATTCCATTAGGCCTAAGAATGAATTCCTTAAAAAGATTCCATTAACCCCTCAAGATTCCATATTAAGAATTTTTAGGTTCTATAAACCATACAGTGATTTGAATATTTTTCATGTTTTGAATTAATATACTTATAAATACATTCATGGTTTTTCAAGATTTTTTTAAACTGGTTCAAAAATTTACTAAAAATGCAGTATATCCTAGATTAATTTTTAATAAATTTAGGGAGCTTGGTGCACGGTGCTGCATCGTCATAGACTCTGAAGTTCTGGCTCGCATCCTGTCTTGCATCAATCCCAACCATTAATGGCAAACATCTCAGCTGAAAACACTGGGAGTAAAAGTCTTGGTCGAAGATTGTGGCGCTATTTTTCTAAAAATACAAATGCTAAAACGATTCAAAAGAAATTAAAAGGATAGGCTTTTAAATGAAAATGGTTTTAGCCTTTTAATGCTGATATATTTGAAAAATAAATCTTAAAAAATTAAAATTTATACAATCCAATTTCAAACTTGTTGAACCAGTTTAAAAATTTGCATTATAGTACAGCTTTGTAGTAAGAACATACTGTATATTAATTCAAAATTCCAAAAATATCAGCGATCAGAAGATACGCTGTGAGGCGTATTCTTTTCGTAGAGCCTCATCCTGGGTGTCCTGCAGAGCTAGAAGGCAAGGAATCTAGCGTAGAACCTCCTAACCTTTTAACCTAAAACCTTAACCCTCAAAAAAAAAAAAAAAAAAATAAATCTGAGGGAACATTAAAACTATGGCTACGCCATTTAGAAAACATCTCAGGACCGTTTACGTAATTTTTGTAATATAAACAAATAAAAACCATCTCTTTTTTTACTTAAAAAAAATTAGAAAAATTTTAAGTCTTATATTATATGTCAGCTTATTACGGCTAACATAATTTTCGGGCTTTCGAATTAATGCATTTTCATGCTTTAACATTATATAAACTGGTTCATTAAATCTTTTTAAGTACTATGATATAATCTAAGTAATAACCTATGCTGTATCTTCATCCACTTTGAGTTATGGTAGAACCTCCCCTGTTGATGCCGCTCCGATGCGAAAAATCTCTGGAAAGCTCTGGACGCTGGAAAGCCTTGGACAAAGACCTTGGAGCAGATCGTTTTAAAATGATTTATATTTATCAAAAATTATTACGCTAAAACAATTAAGAGTAAATTATGCGGATAGGCCATTAAAAAAAGGAATAATTTTAGCTTTTACAGTTGATATATTCATAAAATAATTAATTAAAAATTAAAGATAGTACAATTGAATTCAAAAATGTTAGTGAACCAGTTTAAAAAATTCTGTAAGATACAATAAAAGAAAACATTAATTCGAAACTCTTTAAAATATCAGTGATCCAAACTAAAAATTTAATAATGAAATAAAATCTAAGATTTTAAATTTAAAAAAAGAAAAAAAATCTTAGCAAAATCAGGGTGAATGGCGTGTCCTAAAAAAATAAGGGAATATTTAAGCTGCAATCAAATATTGCAATTTTTCAGATTGTATTAATAAGCTCAAATTAAAGTTTAAAATATTTCAAATATGAATATGCTGAGCTTAAAAATTTTTTAAATGTAAATAAACTGAAATTAAATCTTAAAATTTCTCAGATTACACAAAACAGCAAATCAAAGCTTAACATTTTTCTGATTATGATTACAATAAAATCAAAATTTAAAGTATTTCTGATTACAAAGAAGCTGAAATCAAACCTTATAATTCTTTTGATTATGAACATTTTTCTTATTACGAATACAGATAAAACCATATTTTAAAATTTTAATGATTATGAAAAGGATATATTAACCTTAAAATTCTTCTGATAACAAATAAGGTGAAATACTTTTTAACATTTTTTTGTTCAAACAAAAACAGTAAAATCAAAACTTCAAAATGAACCCAATAACCCAATCATAATTGATAATCCCTAAACAGTGTCTACACTTCAATCAACTTCATTTAAAAACATTTTTAAGCAGCAAAAAAAAAAAAAAAAAAAAATTACTTTACATCCAAAATTAAAATTGCATGAACTTGTTAACGACAAATTTTTCTACAAACCTAAAACTGCTTTTGGGGCAAGGGGACTGTTACATGTTACCAACTGATGCACACTTCGAACCAAACAGGTAATTTTTCTGTGTCTCATAAGCTCAATTTAAAAATACTCTAATGTAGTTAATAAAAATAATTAACACAGTCAGAACCTTTTTTTTAATTTCAATTTCAAACATATGCCAATAATTACCTATTGGATATCAATTGAATTTCAAACTGAGGATTTTGAAATGCTCAGCTATTTGAGTGCTGAAAGAGCTAATTAATTAATTAACAGGCAATTAATTTTTAAGACAAGCTAAATAACTCTGGAAATCAAAATTGTCTTAAAACAATCCTGAATCATAAATTTAAAAAGAAGACTTGGCATAAAACGTATATAAAGGAAAAGTTTCCATTTTAAATGAATGATTCTCTAATTAAACTTACAGAAGAAGGAGCTAACTTTACTATAGTAAAGTGAATGTATGCAAAACTGACTTCTTACTTAACAGGGCTCAACATATTAATACAATAACTGTTAATTCAAAAACCTAGAGAAGAGAGAAGCTAGAATAAAACTTACAGGGTGTCTACTGAAAATCTGTTTTATAATTCAAGATTTCTTCAAGGTTTTTCAAGGCTCATTTTTGGGGAAAATCAAAATTTTTTTTAAAGAATATTCCCTACCTAGAAAAGGTGGCTGGGTAAGAATCATGACCATTGAATTTAAAAACAAATTCCACAATGGAGTCCTGCTTAATAAAAAGAAATTAACTTAAATTTAAAAAAATATAAATAATATTGAGAACATTGGTCTTCAGAAAACTAAAAGTTCTAAAAAACCTGTTTTTGGGATTTCAAAGTCTCCAAAAATCAAGGCTTTAAGGCTCAATTTAAATTTCAAATTCAAGGGTTTAAATGTTTTCAAGGTCGGTAGACACCCTGTAAAATTTATTCATAAGTCAAAGTTAATGAGGACTTGTCACAAGAGGACCAAAGGAACATCTAGTCAATACTCGATCAATCAAGTTAATCAACAAACGGCATTTACTTAAACATCAATAAAAGCCCATTCATGAGCCAATATATCAGGATGTGTTGCAAGAGGGCCTGACTAACATCATGTCAATAAAGCCAGTCAACTCCGAAGTTGAGTGTTCTGACAGATTGAATTTTGAACCAACAGTATTCAGGCAATTTTTTTTCAGTACCACAATCATTTCAATGACTACAATACTTCAAAGAAATGCTTTTCAAGCAAATGCAATAAATATGATACGAGAACCAAAATTATGATGCAATATAACCTAACATGGTTAAGCTCACCTCTAAGATTTTATCCGCATATTGAATCCAATCATTTTTCTAACTGAAACTCATATCTTCATTATCATGTTGACTTTAGTTTAAAACAACTTGAAACACCGATTAAATATCCCATTTTCTAACCAAAATCAAGATTCCACGAGACCTGACAACATAACGCATGATCGGTTTTTCGATTTTGGAGATGATCAGACAATTGCAAAAAACATTTTTATTGATTAATTTAGAAGCGCAGTTTACTTAATTTTTTTTAATAAATGTTTTTTGAACATGATTAACTTTTATCAGAACACGCTTTAAGCGGATTAAAAATAAAAATTCCTTCCGCGACATTGACCGACCAAACATTTTAGAAAAACATCATGGCGGACGTTATTCTCTTCGTTTCCCGTTAGTACCAATGGCTGGCATTAGAGTCCGCCACCGTCGTGATTTTAACCGATTTAAAAATTATAATGTTAACACGACTCTAACAAAATCAATACTTTCGGCCATTCTGAGTTGCCGAAGTAAAAAAGAAAAAAAATCTTAGCAAAATTTTTTTAAGGAAAAATTCTCCGAATTTTAATAAGGAAATAATCGAGTCCCAGAAATTATAGTAAATAAAAGATTCAATGATATTACTATGCCATATTGCATTGCATTACTCAGCAGAATAATTTGTTAAACTTTCAAAATCTGCCTTCCTCTGATTAAGCATGTCAGTTGTTAAGAAAATTTACTTGGTATTAAATAAATTTCAGAATTCTGATTTTTACATTTTGGTTTAAAGGCACTTGCAAAAAAGTCATTCAACATTTTTCTGAAGGAAAAAGTAGAAGAAAATTTAAAAAAATAAAGATTCCAGGTTCTGTTCTCAAAATAAAAATTTCATTGTTTTCAAAGGACAAAAAACTTTCTAAAAATGGTAGCAAGAAGGGAATAAAGTTCATAAAAAATTTTTACCCACAGTTTCAAAATCTCTTCCCACGCCACTGAATTCTGCATATGTCAAAGAATTTGTTTCTGGTTTTGAAGTCCTCCAGGACACTTATCTACAAATTTTGTCTATTTGGTCCTGTTATACACAATCATTATTAAGCTCTGAATGAACTTTGAAAAAATTGATTAATTTAGAGCTCTCCAATTGAATATCTATTTAGTAGGACTTGTAACAGTTTACTTTGCTGCTTATGATCCCACAATAATAGACCATCATTCCTTTTCATTTAGGAATCAAAGTCAAGAATATTATTTGATAGGCTTATTAAGTATCCAAATAATAATCGTCACCCAACAGAACATACATACAGTTTTTTGTCCAATCCTTCACAAAGGATGTCTTGAAGAGTTCTCCCAAAGAAAAATAGATGGAACGAACTTACCGAATTGGTCCATCTTCATCATCATTACTCCCCTTATCAAGTGCAGTACCTACTAACCTTTGATGAAAGCAATATTGTCTTTACATTGCCAAGCACTTATAACCTGTAACAAAATAAGTATGGAGTAATTTATTAAGGAACCAGCTATACCTCAAATCTGGGGTGTCACACATTCCCTTATGTAAAATTTTTAGATGACATAAAATTACCCCCAACTCAGGTTCAAAACTAGATCAATGTGCAAAGAAAATTGAGGGTAGCTTCAGATAATTTATTTAAAAAAAAAAAGGAAAAAAGACATTTTGTGAGTCTGAGAATCTGACTCAAAGGCTGAAGTTTTTCCTAAGGTATGGTCATCCTTTTCTAAGTAAATGCCATCATCTTTCAATGATAGTGTTGAAACAAAGAAAAAAAGATCAGCTCAGTCTATAAGCCATTGCTTTAATCAAAAATCAAAGTGATCCTATAAAAAAATTAGGACCCTAACTTTAATCCAGTGGCGTCGCTAGGCATTAAATATTGCGGGGGGAATGAAAAAAAATTTTACAAAAACATGGCTTAAAATGACTTTAACTGCCCTTCTGCATTGAAAATGAAGAGTCATAAGAAATTATTGGGGGGGAAAAATCCATCATTGGAGGAGCGATGGCCTTCCCCCAAAAAGGGCCTAGCGATGACGCCACTGCTTTAATCCATTTGACGGAAATTTTCTTTTCATACTAGCCAGGTGTTATACTCACCACCAGTCCAAAACTCTCAAATGACAAAAATTAAGGCTAAGATTTTAAACAAAATCATCATTCATTATTTCTTTACGTATTGGTACCCGCAGCCCCAATCCTATATTGAAAAAATTGAAGAGAAATTCTTTAATAAGTTAAATTTAAATTTATGGTGAGTTCTCACCATACCCAACTCTAAAATTATAATTATCCCCATTGGAGTATATTTTAGTACATTTCATTTCATTTGTAATACAAAAATGCCAAAAAAACTGCTTTCAACCCTTTCCAACCGAACCGTTTTCAAAATGGACGCCTCAGTTAATGAAGCCAAGGACGTATCCATTGCTTGCAAAAATATTCTGAGCTTCTTCAAACCAAATTCAAAAGATTTCCCTTTCACCATGCAATTTACCATTTAGAAGCATAACATTACACATTATACAATTATTTTAAATCTAAACATTACCTTGAAAAACAGAATTTGGTGTAAAAAATTGAAAAAAATCCCAAGAACCCACGCCGACTGATTGTATTTCTAGAAACGTCTAGGATAGAATGACACCGTCACACAGAAAAAAAAAAAAGATGGCTGTGACTTGGCTTCTATTTTTTGCTGCTGAGGGATTGGGATATATACCTACGTCATAAGTTAAATATAAAATAACACTGTACCTAAATTATTATGAAAAACTCTACCGCCATCTTTATATTATAAATTGAACTACGGTTGTTTTTCTGGTAATCGTCATCGGATTTCCTCTGGCATTATTACTAAATAATACATTAAAGTAAAACGAATTATAAAAACCGCTATATACGAGATTTTCATTGGGAATCAAAGGAGGATTCGTTATTTTATTTTTGAAAACGGAAAAAAAGGCGGCAATTTTTATGCAAGAAGACAATCTTTTTACTGCGCATGCTCGACTCAGAATCTGATGATACCGCCATGATGGAGAATTAATGTTATGGTCTATGAACGTTAGATTATCGAACGCACATTTCTCGTGTTTTACGATTTATGTCGTTTAGTACGTTTCAGTTTGGTTTCTTACATTTATGATTATTTGCTCGTGAGGTAGATTAAGTAAGTAATCTGTGAATAACATGCAATTTATTAGTAGTCAAAAAAAAAAAAAAAAATCATAACCTAACACATTGACGTTTTGCAGCTTATTTATTTAATGATGGATAATATGCTACCAAGTCCGGGATTTAGCATCCCGAGTGTGGGTACTCCGCTTCATCAACCGGAGGAAGATCAGCAGATATTGCTCCAGCCCCAACAACAGCTAAATCCACCACCTTTACAGCCGATGGGATTGAATTTACCCCATAAACAGCACACATATGCACCTTCTGCTGTTGGTTTTACAACTCCACAAAGCTTGATGCAACCACAAACCCCTGTAAGTCAACTAAAGTATGAATTTAAAAAAAAAATAAAAATAAAAGTAAAAATGTGCCTTTGTATCGGAATGTAATCTGCCATGATTAAGTTGGAAAATTGTCTGAAGTTTTAAAAATGAAAAATGATCGATTGTTTTGTGGCTGTATTACTGACTTTCTTCTGATGCATAAATGTAACTTTAATTACAGCAAAATGCTTTATCTCAAATGTCTGGATCTGCCTCGGTGAGAGATACCAACCATTGAGCATTGCTCCTGCTACACCTCAGCCGATGACACCGATGACACCTGCATCAGTGGATTCAGGAATTGTACCACAACTACAGTATGTGAACATAAGATGAGAGTTATGGAAAAGAAATGGATTGTCTTTGATTTTGACTCATATTCTGGATCTGGAACACTTAACATTTTTTTTGAAATGTAGAAAGGATGTATATTACAATTGTCATGTATCAAGGTTGTTCCTGTCAGAAGATATTGCAGAACAGTTAGGCCCAGTCAGAAAATATTGCAGAATAGTTAAGCATAGCCTCAATTTCAAATACTTGACCTACTTGGTTTAGGAAACTTTAAACAAGGCGGATTAAGTCAGCAGCTACATCTTTTTTCGATAAAAGAAGCTATTGAAGCAAAGAAATATCTCTGTTATCAGAAACTATTTTCTTATTCTTTTGGAGGAAGGGAAAAATGATGAATAAGGGAAATCTCTGTACATCAACTTTAATGTGTATATTTTATTAATAAATTTATTTCAAATACTAAGTCGACCAGATTAGGTTAGGTTGATTAATGTTGGAAGTATACAGGAAGTAAAATTTCATATTAGCGATTTTCGCTTTCTAAACAATATTTTTCTAATTGTTTAATGACAGAGAACCTTCATCAGATTGTCATTTCTAATTTTACATTTGTGTGAAAAGTTTCAAAAAAAGTTTAAAGTATTTTTTTCTCACTAAATATTGAAATTGCTGAAAGATGAAGGATTCTTACTCAACATCAGAGAGAGGCAATTGGGGGCTTAATTTTTTAATCAAAACGTTTATCGTATTTATCTGAATAATCATTCTTCAATATGCTTACTTTTTTATTTTCACTTCAAAGTTGCATTGGTCTTTGCACGCTCAAATATTAGGGACCAAGTTTACATTATCCAAGACATTGTAGATGTGTATTAGACTCAAGTCAAAGTCAAGGACTAAAAATTTGTTTTTGCCTCTAAAACCGTACTATTCATTAATTATCTTTATTTTTTTTTCCAGAAACATAGTATCAACTGTAAATTTAGGATGTAAGTTAGATCTCAAAAAAATTGCAATTCATGCTAGGAATGCAGAATACAACCCAAAACGTTTTGCCGCTGTGATCATGAGAATACGAGAACCTCGAACGACTGCCTTAATATTTAGTTCGGGCAAAATGGTTTGTACCGGTGCCAAGTCAGAAGACGACTCCAGGCTCGCCGCTAGGAAATACGCCAGGATCATTCAGAAGCTCGGATTCCCTGCGAAATTTTTAGATTTTAAAATTCAAAACATGGTCGGTAGTTGCGACGTCCGATTTCCGATTAGGTTGGAGGGTTTAGTTTTAACTCACGGACAATTTAGTAGTTACGAACCTGAATTGTTCCCCGGTTTAATATACCGAATGGTGAAACCGAGGATTGTTTTATTAATTTTCGTGTCCGGGAAAGTTGTGTTGACAGGAGCCAAGGTTAGGCAAGAAATTTATGAAGCTTTCGATAACATTTATCCGATTTTGAAAAGTTTTAAAAAACAGTGAAATACTTTAGTGATGCCTTTCTTTTTTTATTTGTATATTTAAGACTATTTAATTTGGAGGTGGTTTTTTTTTTAATTTTTATGGAAGAAATAGGTAACTCTTGGTTTTGTCTGAAAAAAAAATACCGGCTGATGCCATCATTTTTATTTAAGAAAAGAATAGAACGATTTCATTTGAAAGAAATATTTTTTAAGCCAAAGAAAGAATACTAAATCTTTAATTTTGTAAAGAGGGGAATGTTTATTCAGTCCTGTACTTTTTTTTTTTTAGTTAGCATGAATTAACCAAATTATTTTCACTATTTCGAGTGCCTTTATTGTTTTAATTTAAGGCCATTTAGTTGACAAAGAAAAAGTTACAAATTTGTTCTTTTTACCTGCCAGAATTAAAATTGTCAGAACGAGAACAGAGAAATCAGAGCGAGAACGGAGAAAGGGTAGAACGTTTAAAATTAAGATAGAATAATTATTTAGTCGAAAATAAGCGAGGGAGAATAGAACAGTTGATCTCACATTTTTATGACAAATGCTCTAACCACTGAATATTGAACAATCTCCGCTGGTCGCCGACTTAATAATTTTCAAGTTTTTTTAAACTTTTTCAACCCTATCCCGTTTATTTAATGTTAAATTATTAATTTATTTATGTCCTTAATTGTTTTTTTTTTAAATGTCTTTAATAATTCAAAACAACTCAAAAAAATTTATTTTTAAAAAATGGGGAGTTATTTAAAAATCAGAGTTTCGTGTATAAACCATATTTTAAAAGAAAATTTTTTTGAAAAACTTAAAATTACGTTTTTTTTTTTGTGAAACGAATGAAATCAATGCCCACTTAGCAAAAACAGGCATTTCAAGAAAAATGATCTGCGATCGCAATGTTTTGCTAAAAAAAAAATAGGGACTTAATTAATTACCAGAATTTGTGTACAAACCGTATCTTAAAAAAAAATTTGAAAAAAAAAAATGATGCTGTCATTTAGTTTGTTAAATTCAAACGTTTCCGTTGCAAATACTTTAGTTTTGTGAATTTTATCACTTTCCACTGGCCCAGAATCTTACCAAGTTTAAAAACAATTTTTTTTTTGATTCTGGTTAGATTCAGATTTTAGAATCTCAATATGATCATCTTTTTTTTTATGAAGGCAAAGATTATTTACCAAAAAGGTTTGATAGGTTGTCAAACCGCCTTCTTGCTATTAAATTATTTTTAAACATAAATTTTACCTATACTATTACTATTAAAATGTTTTGACTTTTCATTCTAAGATTCTCATATAGAGGTCGATTGAAAATAAAAAAACTATATCGCTCCATAATCGTTTCTTTCCGGAATATTCCGCCTTTTCCAATAATAATAATCTCACGTCTGTCACCACCTTTAAATACCTAATCAGTTGAATGTTGGATCGATTGTCGAGTTAGCTCAGTGGTAGAGCAGCCGTCATGATAACGGAAGGTCGGTGTGTTCGAGTCCACCATTCGCCAACTCGATTTAACTTTTAAACTGATTTTCCTTGGGTTTTTTCAATCCTTGATGTTAAATCAAGCTTTTCTCTTATCCTTGATATTTAATCAAGTTCTTTCCTGGATCAATATGCCCGATATCCGATTGTTTAATTAAATAAATTTTACCGTTACTTTGCTTTTTTGTATGTATTTTTTAAGTGACCCCATAATTCCACACAGTGATGAATACATTTAAAAATTGCTTTATTTAATTAATTGAGATAAGATCATAGTCTTTCACGTTGATGTCGGAAAAAATCGTTTTGAAAAATTCACGTGACAGCGGAAGTGAAAAAAGGAAAGCTAAAAATTATTTATAACTACTAAAACGCCGCACTGTTTGGGAGAGTAAAAAGAACTGAAAATATTGAAGTTTTTTATATAAACAAAAATCATTGAAAATGATTGTAAAATTATTATAGAGTTGGGATGAAAAGAGAATTCATGTTAGTTTGTTACTTGGGAGTATTTTGCTTTCGATCCTGTTACTTGTTTTAATTTTGAAAAAGTTAAACGTTTCAAGTGACAAGCTTTCAAGAGGTTCTTTTTTATATAATTCGGTGCCTTTAACATCAGCATTCCATCTGAATATATTTCTGCGTAAAAAAACATAACGGATGGGATTGCTGATCCCGGATGCACCGAATTATCTTTATAAAAAAGATATTCAAAATTAAAAAGAGAAATAATGATAAATTTTATAATCAATCATTTATTATGATATTTCATTTTTATTACATAAGATATTCTGTGTACACTGCCGTGAAAAGCCAAATCGTTGTAACTTATATCTGGAAATAAGTCTTTGTTTGCATAAGTTGAAAAATAGTAAACAAAGATCAATTTCAAAGGGAGGTAGGACATTTGGCTTATCACCACAGTATGGGTGATTTTTGATATAGGTATATGCCGGCATAAGGTCAGTGTAAGATATCCCTTATTTTGCAAATTTTAAAATTTTAAGAGTGTAATTAACAGTATTATTGGTAATTTCTTAAGCTACTTATAAACTATCATTTTTTTCGGGTTTTTCAACCCACGGAAAAGCGATTTAATATTCAATATTCCCGTTCGTTGGCAAAACGTGCGTTTGTACGGGGTAGAAAACTGCGTATACTTTTACGTATTTAAGGTGGCTTACCAGAGAATCTTCTATTCAATGCAAGTTCGTAATAAAATTTAAAAAAATTTATTCAAATAAGTATTTAACGTTAAAATATTATTTAAGGCTTACTTTCTTTTTACTTAAATGAATGTATATTATCAAATTTTATTGATATTATTTATTTACGAAAGATGCTGTTTTGAAAGTTTTTTCGCCTTGCTTTTAAACATTTAAATTATTTTCATCCTGCCGCTCTGTTACCAACTTTTTTTTTCCAAAAAATTTTTAGAAAAACAGCATCTTTTGTAGAAAAATAAGAACATTATAAAGCAATAATGTACATGCATTTACTTATGTAAAAAAACAGGTCATACTGTACATTTTTCAATAATTCTAAATTCTTCGGATTAATTTTGTTAAATTTTGTTAAATTGTTAAATTTGTTGTTTGTTAAATTTTGTTAAATTTTAACAGGGAACTTACAACTCATTTACTAACTCACTGTTAAGCCACCTTAGCTGCGCTTTTGATTCCAAATTTTTAGAATCCCTGTCACTTTATTTATTTTAAATAACAAACAGACATTTTGATTCGTTTTCATGGCAATGGCAACCCATTTAGTGACATGTATCCTAAAAATATGCAATAAGAAGAGAAGTTACATACGCAGAAATATACAAACGCATGTATTGCCAATAAACGGGAGCCTTTAATCCGTAAAAAAATTTAAAATTCTTTTAAGAGCAAAAAGTTGAAAATATTATTTTAGTAAAAGCATGAGTTAATCGTTGTTGGAAATTACGCGTAGAACGCGTGCCTGATCCGATTATTTTATGTATGATATGGTAAAGTAGTTTTTCAACCCACCAGATATAAAAAAAACTTCTTTTACTTTTTCACAAAAGTATAGGCCAATTTTTCAACAAAAATTTAGGCTTTCCTGCTTTTTATAGGAATTTTCTGAACTTTCAGCTAAGGTAGCCAAGCTTTTTGTCGAGTAGAAAATTTTTTAAAAATTAGAGATTTATCTACGTTTTGGGAGCATTGATTGCGCGGCTGATATTTTTAAAATTCGCAAAATGAGCGACATCTTATCATTGCTAATCAAGAATTTCCGATTTCGAAGTTGTAAGGATCAAGGAGGCTGTATTTTGATTCACAAAACATTTTTCTTTTCCTGAATATTTTTCACTGTCATCTGTTTTGTCTAACAACTTGAAAATGGTCAAAGTCCAGCGAACGGAAAACGGAAGCTTAAAGCATCAAAATAAAGAAATTTTGATGTAAAAATATGTATTTTGATGTAAAATGTAAAATGATGTCCTATTTTGGTGTAAAAAAAAATATCTTATCGTCAGGAATTATCCATAGATTTTAAAAATGAAGTCTACTTTACTCTAATTAAAGCCGTTTTTTATTTTAAGAGCTAAAAGAGGTTGCAATTAAATCTCTACTGTTTTTTTGCTGATAAATAAAAAATCGGTTTCATTGTTTGTAAAACCGACTTCATTTTTGAAATCCACGAAAAATCCCTTATAGGAAATACTTATTTTCCACCAACTTTTCAAAACGACTGTAATTTTTTTGGCTTTCATTGGACTTTAACGAACTTCAAGCTGCTTGGCACAACCAGACAACCTAAAAAAGAAATTTTGTAAAAAAAAGTTTTTTTTTTTTTTTTTTTTTAGATCAAAATTCGCTTTTCTGGACTATTACAACTTCGTAATCGAAATTTTTCGATTTTATCTTCAGCCTAACCTAGCAGGCATATTCCTGGATTGGAAATCTTCCTAAAGTTATAAAATCCTTTAACTTTAAACGATAAAAATTGCTTTTCCTTTAATGAAAATTACACTGAAACTACATCGAAATTAATTGTTGCTAATTTTTAAAAATTCATTTCAGACATTCAATCGATGATCACTCATTTTTTATCATCGCTGTCTTCATCGTCAAACTGCGGTATAATGGATTCGATGATGTCACCCATCATTTCGGCCGTTTCCAGAAAGGATTCCGTCCTTAAATTATTAATGACGTCAAGAATGATGTTTTCCGCCATTTGTTTTGCGTCTTCTTCGTCCATCATGTTCCTCATCGATAACCGTCCGATAACTCCGGCTTGACATTTTGAAGGTAAGCGCTCTATAAATTCACCGGTTAATTTTCGTAATCTTTCAACGTCCTCCTCTCCAACGTCACCGTCTCGAAGATCTTGGGCTATTTCCTGGGCCTCTTCATAAATATCTTTGAGTTCGTCTCTTGTTTCCGCTGTGATTTCCTCGAGCTCTCCGTCGACTCCTCGGATTATAATTCTTTGTTTCGTCATGTCCGAAGAGTAGACCGGAGCAGGCGCCGGTTTCACTTTATATTTTAACGTTTTTATTTCTAATTTCAACGTTGCTATCCTTTCTTCTTGGAGAAGAGCGACTTCGGTGAGTTTTTCGATGTCCGCTTGCTGCTCTTCTTCCGGAATTATCGGTTCCGAGCACATGGCTTTCTCCTGCCGCTGAAGCGACTTCTGGAGCTTCGTTTTCTCTTCTTGGAGAACTGTGAGGAGATTGTAACGCTCCGTGTTTTCCTGCATTTTCCGAGCGTATGTTTCTTGTTTCTCGGTAAGGGCATCACGAACAGTTTTTAAGTTTTTATCAAGTTGCCTTTCGAGATCCAGGACGATATTGTGCATTTCGGCCACCATCCGTTTCAGTAACGTTTCCTCCAAGTCGTCAATGTCGATTTTGACCCCGAATTTACGGATCATGGCTTGGTCTATTTGGTTATTTAGTTTTTGAATGACGTCCCTCATGTGTTTTATGTCGATTTTCATCCGCTGAAGGTGCTGCTGATTTTTTGCGTGTTTCTGCTTTTGAAGCTCCGTTTCCTTTTGGAGCTCCTGCACTCTTTTGTAGAGATTGGTCAGACCGTTTGCGGAGAACACGACCGATTCGCTGATTTTTTCCGTTTCGTATTCGGTTTTGAAATTTTGGATTTGGTTCAACCGAAGCACGACGATCGTTTCCACTTCATTTAAGTTCCTCTGCTTTTCCCTCATAAATTCCTCCAGGTCCCCCTTGCAAATTAGATACTGGTTCTCAACGAATTTGATCTTTTTCATGAGGGATTCGTACTCCTTCTTATGCAGCTCGACCTGTTTTTTCTCTTCCGCCACCGTAAGCTCCAGCATGTGCCTTGCGGAACGTTGCTTGAACGTCCATTCGTACAGCTGTACGTCACAACCCGGAGGACATACGTTCTCGTCCAACCGTATAGGACCGATGTCCTTCGAGTCCAAACTTTTGGTTTCGTCCTCAGAGGAGGATGACTCCGATTCGGATTCGGACTCTGACTCCGAATCGTCCGTTTTCACTTTCGTAGGCCTGTACTTTTTTTTGAAAATCCTTCGCAAAAAATCGAAGAATTTGTTGTCTGCAATGGCGGCGTGATAGGTCGTTACCAGATTTTTGATCTCCTCCTCGCATCTCCGGATCTCTCGGTTCCTCGCCTCCACTCGACTGTTGATTTCGTTCATCTTTTTCTGCATCTCGTGTTTCTCCGTCAATCTCTCGAACAACTTATTTTCTTTTTCCTCTTCCGCAGCTTCGAACCGTTTCAAGATCAGGATTTCCTGATGCACCGTCAGCAAGTACAGCTCCAGGAATTTGACGTCTACCTCGATTTTTAATTTGGCTTCGTGAAGTCGGAACACGTCCTCATCGAATTCTTTAATCGAATTTTCCATTTCGTCGATGATTCCGTCCTGCTGGTGCAACCTTTTTAACAACCGCAATTTCCTGCATTCCTTCTCCCAAGGCGTGCTTATCTGATCGTCTTTCCCTATTTCTTCCAGATCTTTCAAGTCGTTAGAGGATGTAATCCCGGCGTATTTCATTATCCCGAGCTTCGAATTAATTTTCCCTGCTTTCTTCCCTTTTTTCTCTAAAATCAACATTTCGTATTCTCTGTCCAACATTTTCACTTCTTTTTTCTTGATGCTTTCCACCCTGTACAGTTTCTGATACCTTTTCGGTAATTCTTCGAAAATCTCCTTATCCGTCCACGTTAATTTTCTTTCGGGGAATTCGACGTCGCTTACGTAGGTCGGCAAATCCGGCGGGTCTTTTATGTTCTCCTTGGGAATTTCTTTTGAGATTTCCAGGAGGCATTCTCTCAGGAATTCGTGCCTTTCTATCATTTTCAGTTTCCTGTCTCTTAAGTCCAAAACTTTCTGGTTGTAATCTCTTTTCAAGTTTTGTATGGTTTCCCTGGTTTTCAGGAGTACGTCGTACATGTTCACTGTCGTCACCTTTAAATGCTTCGGGATTTTGTAATCTGTAACGAAAAATAAAAATTGAGTTCTAGGAGCAAAATTTTGACCTTCTTCTTTCCTTAGTCAGCGGATATAGAACTTCTCTTATGAAGATTTACCATCGGAATCAGAATTTGGAAGACCCCCTACCTCTTTTAAGGTTCTGATGTAACATTTAAATGACCTCGGGGTCAGTGGTTAAATTCATTGTCGAAAACTTGTACCCCCATAAATATAGACCCAGTTGCAACATGTTTGGCTCCTTTTGTTAAACCCTGACGAAAATATGTTTACCAACCTGAAGATGTTTTAAGTTTGTAATCTCCTATGCACTCCTGAGCGTTATCTATAGCCGCCATATCATCCGGATCTGGTTTGTTCGGATCTGGACGTTTTGTCATCATTTCATGCCATTCTATTCGCCTTGTTTCCAACCTGTCTTTTCGCTGCCTGTAATTCCTAAGCAATCTCCTCAGCTTTATGTTTTTCTTGTAGTCTCCGCAGAGTGCCATTATTTGCTTCAGCAATGCTTCCACCGGATTCGGGCGTCTTGCGATCACTTCAACTACCTCCTCCTCTGCGAATAATCTGGCTTGAGCTCTGGAAAAAGCATTTCGGTTTTACGTTAAAAAAGGAAAGAAGGAACCCGTTTCTGCCTAGACCTGTAAGCGAAGTCGGGAATATTCCCCGGAGAAAAAGAAAATATCCGGAGTTTTTGGAATATTTCCTTGAGTTTGAAAATCTTAAGTGTTAATGCTTTTGGAATTTTTCCAAAATTTGCGAAGTGGGAATATTTTTCAGAAATATATCGAAGGAATATTCTACGAAAAATAAATTCTTAAGAATTTATTAACTCTAAATTAGTTCAGAGTACGAAAATAATTACGAGATTTAAGTATGAAAACACAATTCACACTCAAAAAAGGAAATGTTTTGAGCAAGTTTCGTCTTGCAACAAAATCGGAATGTTTCATAGCAAAACAAAAATTCTTTTATGACAACACACAGGTTGTTCCTTGACAAGATATTTTTATTGTTTTTGCATTAGCCGTTTTCTCTGCTGAGTGCAGGTACTTGCAGTGAACGAGGCTTGACATGCTTACAATTAATGTGATGCAAAAAGTGATACAAAATTGAATATTCTTTTTTGCGTGATATTCACCATATTTTTCAAATTTATTTTGTTACCTTAATTCTTCCAAAATTTCCTCCTCTATTGTATCTATTTATGCAGCATGAAAGTAGACATTAATTTATAAATTAAATATCATCAAAGTCTTATCAGGGACCATTCAAGTAATTGCTTAAGAATAAGTGTGTCCATTTTCGACCCCTCCCCTATCTTTCTTATAGCTTTAAGACTCCCCTCAATTTTTTCGCTCTTGCTTAAGAATTTACCGATTCCCAAGCATTTCAAAGACCCTTTTCCTTTCCCTAAAATGCTTATTTAACTGAAGACTACTTTAGAAACTGATTCTAAATAAATGATCCTACCTGCCTTTTGCTTCTTTTTCTTCAAGTTTAACTAAAACCAGATCCTTATACTTCTGAAACTCCGATCCGAATGACTTGAGCCGGAACGTTTCAACAAACCTATCCAATTTTTCGATCCCGTAAACCCTAAGGGTATGCGTCTCCAACGGGTCTATAAAATACCGTCTGAGCTTTTCAAACTGGCATTTGCTCTTCTCCAAAGGCCATGCGATTTTCCTCTGGACCAGATCCATCTCACTTTGAAGTGTTTCGTCTATGTCGTCGATAATCCTTTGATCCAGGATAAGTTCTTCGTGGGTAAGTCTCTGAGATTCCGGTAAATTTTGATTTCGTTTTAAAATGGCTTCGTACTGCTTTTCAAGCCCTTTCAGCGTCTCAAGCACTTCCGTTTTGTACGCGTTTGCGATCCGTAATCTTTCGTCATGTTCGATTTTGTTTTTCGTTTGCTCCAAGCTCATGGCTTGTGCGTCATCTATGTCAGAGCAAATATGAAAAGGCTAAAAACACGTTTGAAGTTATTAATAAAAAACAGGATGTAGGTTGTGGGAATACTGCGGGATGGGGTTCTTTATGTAGGACCACGTCTTAGGGGAGTAATTTTTCAATTTTTTTTTAACTTCTCCTTATAGTTTTCAAAAATTTTTCCTTCATTAATTTTTTTAAAATTATTTCGTCATAAAAGATCTTCTTATATTTTTCCTCGAAATTTTCCTTACATTTCCTTAAAAGGTTTTGAAATTGTTATAAAATTTTTTCTACGATTTTATTTTCTTACATTTTTATTTAAAATTTTTCTTAAATTATCCTTCAACTTTTCCTTCTTTTTGTAAAATAGTTCAATTTTTTTTTCTTTTTAATTTCATTTCAGAAAAATGATTTTTCTTCTAAAAAAAAAGCTAATCCTGCATATAATGTCTTGTAATCTTTACTTCGGATTTTCATAAAATCTTTCCTAGAATTTTTCTTGAAATATTTCTTCAATATTGCTTAAAAATTTTTTTAAGGTCTGACAGTATTATAAAGAACCAAACAAACAAACAAACTGAAATCTTTAAATTGCATCCTAAAAAGTGGTCCTTCGTCAAAAGCAAAAGGGACACTTACAAATCCTCGGGAAATCGCGTTTATTCCTGAAGAATCCTTGTAAAAATCATCCTCCGGACTGAATACATAGGAGAAGACATTTCCGTCACTACCACAGGTGAACATATATTTATAAGTAGAATTAAAACTAATCTGATGGATGGTTCCGTTATCCGGATCGTGCATCGCATACGACCAATAATCGGATAAATCTGTGTGGTCGTTTGAATTAATTCTGCAAACTCGAATCTTTCCGTCTTTCATGCCCAATATTATGTATTTCCCGTTGAAACTGTAAAATCAATTTAATTGAATATAATTTTGTGATTGATTTCAGGCGAAATACTTACTAGTAATGGTAAGACGGTATTTCGATGTCGTCTGCGTCTTTTATTAAGGTGGCACGGATGGGTCCTTCGTGGCCAAATTGGTATTCGTACATATAGCCAGCGTCGTAGCCACCCATGGACAACCAAATCGTTCCCGCTGTGGTGTATGCGGCGAAAAGGATTGGATTCGGGATTTCGGGTATGTAAATGTCCGGTAGTAGTGGAGGTTCTTCTTCTTCAAGTTCAGCTGAAATGAAGTTTTGAGTTTTAATTGCTACCTCCATTATTATTTTATTATTAGTTTTTAAAAGTATCAAAGTAAGTTCAAAATGTATCATGTCATAATTTTCCGGAAGGAACACTCCATGTGATGACGCTTAGGTTAAATTTTCTTTGAAATTTTTTTTTATATCCTGGGGAATATTCCCGAAAATTCTCGGGAATTTTTTTTTCTTTTCCCGGTGAATATTTCCGGCTTACACTTAAACCGTTCAAGCTTGCTTACTCACCGAAAAAAGCCTCTTCGTCCAATTCCGGGCTTTGCTCCTTTAATTTGGCGAATTCCCTTTTCTTCGCTTCGAAAATCGCTTCCTTTTCCGCTTCTATCTCGGCTATTCTAATGTCTCTCCTAATTTCGCTTTTAACACTGACAAAGGATAAATTTTTCATCGGCAAATCCGCCAACAAATACGATTTGACGTTTTCGCTTTTCCCTTTTTCAGGAAGCTCGATTTCCATGACCGTGCCGTTCTTGCACGCTACCTGTAACAGTCGTTTGGATTCAGTCGTCTTCAATGTTTTCATATGAGATAATTTCTGTCGGCTACCAATATTGTAGAGGGTTCATTCGGTTTCCAAGCACAAGAACCGACAGGTCCGCTGACTGGCGTATACCCTATAGGCACCAGCTCCGTAAACTGGATTCCAGCTCCGACTTTAAATATGAAGATTGTCTCATCGTCGCTCCCCGTCACGATTATTGTCCCTTTCGGATTTATCGTCACCACCGTAACGGCTTTGGTATGAGGTTTGGAAACTTGAATCAGGTTTATGTACTCCTCAGAGGGAGAGGGGATTTTCCTTGTGAATTCGTGCAAGGCAGCTGACACTATTCGAAGGACCCCATCTTCGAAACCTCCGACCAATATCGTCCCTGTTGGATCGACCTTGTACAATCAAATTCGGATATTATTTAGAGCTTTTATTTTTTTGAACACGCCGGGTCATGGCACCGGTAGCAGTTGATCATTATCTTGGATACAACAGTATAGCCAAAGTACGTAAGCGAAACCTTGGCGATTTTTCGCTTCCCCCCTTTAAGAACAAAGTAGGTCTTACGGAGATTTAAGATTCGCATGCATTTCCCCAATTTGCAATATGCCCAAACTTCTTTCAGGGAATTTCCCGTTAATCCACTACTGGTTCCATGACCCTACTGAACGTACCTTTAAAGGTAACCACAGTAACGAACATCCCCCACACAAAAACTCTTTCCTTAAAATCGTTCTTTGCCATTTGTAATCGTACATAAGCAACCTTCCGTCCCTTCCCAAGGAAGCGAAATGCGTGGAGAAAGGGCTGACTTGAATAGCAGCCACTTCCCCTGCGTGACACTGAAATATCTCTTGAGGCGGTTTTGCGTTTAACGCTGTTGATAAGTCTAATTTCCAAATCCCTCCGTTACCATCCTAAAAATATAACAACTGAAGTGAATTTTCCGCTTAAATTATAAAATTGTCTTTTTATTAATTTTTTTTTTATACTTGTCCAAACCAAAAATTATCATCAGGATCCGGGTCTCGTTTTACGATCACCATCAGTTGAGCTTTGTGATAATAATCTCCTATTTCGAATTCGAATATCGGTTCGACTTCGATGTATCGTTCTTCTTCAGGCGGATCTGCTAGTTCGATTGTTTCGTAGTACCAAACTTTTATGGTTCCATCCATGGCTGGGGAAATAAAATTTATTAGAATGAGACTTAAGTTTTATTTTTTGCGTAAGGGGCCAAGTAGCTTAGGAACAGGGTCTCTGGCTAGCTGTTCCCGGTTGCCCCGGATGACAGAACCCTTCTTAAAATGCTGATGTTTTAGAAAATTTCGGATGATCCTGTTTGAAAATGTCCGGAAATATTGCTCCATTTTTTTCTTTAGGGACTTTCGATAAAAAAAAGGGGAATTCTCGTTTCGGTTTTTTTTTCGCAACAATTCATCAAGAAGAAAAAAGCTCAAAAAAAAAAAAATTCAAATTAACAAGACTTGCCGCTTTGTCACTGCGCCATCTCTTGCAAAATAGGAAAACTACCGCTATTCCCGAAGATCCCTTATCGAGGAAATAAATAAAATAAATTTTTACCAACTGTCGTCAACTCTCCGTTATTATAAATCAGTTGCGTGATCGGGGCTTCGTGACAAAAATTTTTTCCTCTTCGAAACACTTCAACCCTAATCAACCCGGCGTCCCACACTAAAATATTTCCCCATTCGCAACCGGAGACCACCTTTTCATCCGGCAGAGCTAAATATCCTACTATGTTGCATATTTCGCTTTTCCCGAAGCGTCCCAACTCTCCTTGGAGCTTCAACCCGGTGAACGTTCTATTTATCTTCCAAAATTTAATATGACTAACACCTTGAAAAAAAAAAAAAAATTATAAGGTTCAGAGCGGGATTTTTTTTAAAAAAAATATGAAAACGTACCGCTGCTCGTAAGATGCCCTGGCACGTACAAAGAAAATCTTGAATTAAACACCTCTTGACCGTAAGCCTTTGCTCTAAGCATAATTCGATGTTTCCTCCAATTCCAAATGGTCAACATATAATCTGGGTGACTCCCTTGCGAGCATAAAAGCTGACCATCAGGACTGTAATTCAGGTGACTATAAGCTTTTTTAGTGCCTCTTTTCAGAATCGTTACTATTTCAAACGACGGCCATTTATAGATTATAATAAGAGGATTTTCCCCCTTTTCACCGACAGCTATATGAGGTTCTTTTGGATTCGTCTGCGACATGAAACGTATAAAAAAAAAAAATTCTAAATTACGGGTTTACGCATTTCGATAATAAAGCACTTACCGTTATGTGTCCTATCCCTTCCCCTGAAAAACATCTCCTGTATCTTTTTTCCCCGGTTCTCGTATCGAATATGTGGATGAGGTTTCCCGACGCGAAAATCAACACTTCCTTATCGACGACGCACAGATTAAAATACCGTTTGCAATCGTAGCCGAAAGAGTAATCAAAGGAAACGATGTTTTCAGGTAACGTGGAATTTTCGCTGAGGTAAGGATGAGAGATAAAATCTTCCGAATCGTACGCTTCTTCTTCTTCTTCTTCCTCTTGCTCCTCCGCCACCGCCTCTTGCATATATTCCCCTTTCGTTTCTCCTCCGTATCCTCCTTCGGTATCCGATCCAGGAGGTCCGCTCCTCTCTTCCGGTTTTTTTTGGTCCATTATTTTCTATAACTTTTTTTATCGACATGAATGAAAAAAAAAAAAAAAAGAAAACAGGGGAAAAATTCCACGAAAAGAAAATAAAAACAAAGAATGTTTACGTTACCGTGGTAACGCCGCTGTCATGGAAATGGTTGATTGGGTACGAAAGAAGCAAAAGGAGTACATCACAGGGAAGTTGTTTTCCTTTTGGAAAAAAATAAACTTTTTGATGCTTGGAAAGAAATAACGTGTTAGGAGTCCAGTATGCCAGAAAAAAAGGGGAAAAATAAATGGGGAAAAATTGTAATAATTCAAAAAGGTTTCCGAGCTTGGTCAATTTTTTTGAAAGGGTTTTAGAATAGCGAAATTCCTGGAATTGTATTTCTTCAGGACTATTTTTGGAGAATATAATGAAGTACATAAAAATCCACTGCACAGCCCCTTGAATTGGAGACATTAAAAGAGGGGATACGACGTGACGTATAATCATACGACGTGACGTCACCCGTGAGAACGACAAAGACAAAAGATTTTTTGATTTTGTCTCATTTATGGGATACGTCACGACGTATTGCCCCAATAATGGCATATGCCACATCTATATTAATCTATAAAAAATTAATAATCTTGTTTTTATTGGGACAAAATTTATTGAAACAAATTTCAGCTGAAACTTGATCTACTTATGTATTCCGAGTTTGAACTTAGAAAAATGAAAAAAAAAAAATGATAAAATTAAAATCCAAAATTATAATGCAATTTTATTTTTAAAATTTTACTTTTGGCACTACAGATCGCTTTTTCTGTTTGAAATTTCATCGTTCTGACATCAAACTCGTTTTGACATGAAAAACAATTAGGAACCTTTTTTCCCCGATGCGGTATTTTGTATTGCATGCATGTGATACGGGTTGCCTGTACTCGAAATCGGTAGGAGCTAAATATCGGTTATAGCGCATAGGGCGAGGGGACAAAAGATAGTTTTTTGTTCCAAATTATTCAAACATGAAAATTTGGGAAATATTTTCCAGGAATTTTTCAGAACTGGGACGCTAAAAGGTTAAAAACTTACTGAAAAAAATAAGTCTTTAAAACGTCAAACATGCTACTTGCAAACGTCTAACCGAGTTAGATTAAGCGCTTTCGTTTTTTCGTTAATTTAATTAATTTGTTTTCCTTTGTTTTCCTATAGGTCCTGATGATGGACGTTAGTCCGGTCGAGAAGCGTGTTAATGTGGAAATAAAATAATAAGTTGCAGCTTTTTACCTTGAAGGAAGCTTTTATTTTTATCATATCATCATTGATATAGGTCAAAGGATCCATTTTGAAAAAATTAATAGTCAAACCTGCTGCCTCAATTTACGACTTTAAAACTGGAATGATCGATTTTCAAGGAATAAAGCATAAATTTCCGGAAATTCTTGGGAATATTCCTTTTCGGTAAAATAAAAATAATTTTATGCAATTCTTTGCTATAAAATTCAGAAATTCGCAATCTCCACGACTGTATATGCGCGAGAGATCTCTGACACCTTAAACTACAGTGAAAATTGTTTTAGATGTCTCGGGGAATCCAGGACGTGACCTCTATTCGAAATTTGCCTTCCTGAAAATGATTCTTGAAAATTCGAAAAATTAAAGTATTTCGCAATCTTGGTTAATTTCTTCAATCCCTTCCTTTTATTTGAGAATTTTCCCAAAAATTCTTCAAAAACTGGAAAATCGCTTAAAATTTTAATTTCGAAAATTGGTTGCAATCATCCACAGTTTATCCTCCTAGTTACGGTTCTGCGTTAATATTCCCATCTATTTAATCAATGAAAAAATATTGTGTAAAAAAATAACAACAATCCAGCACAATTTTTCTAATTTGTTTTTCCACGTGACTCCTTTCTTTTGTAAAATAAATCGAGAATGATTTTTCCGATAGATTATTTTCCGAGATTGCATTGTTTATTAAATGCGTGTCGCCCTGCATGACCTTCTCTTTCTTAAAATTTGATTGTCCTAGAAGAGGGTTCGAGTGGTTAGTATTGCACAATTCAAAATGGACGTTCAAAATAATTCTTATCTGGCGGAATTAGAGTTGAAAAAATCGTATTTTAACTCCACTTATGCAAGAGGAAGGAATCATAATTGGGTGAGTTCATTAAATTATATTATGATTTTACATATTTTTAATAAAATTTATTTACCGATTAGGGCGAAGAAGTCTTTTTGAAACCTCCACTATCCCTCATTAGCTCGCCGGAAAATTCCTTCAACAAAAAACAGTTCGGACTTCAGGTTTCTGATTATGATCCCGGGAAGAAAGTTCAGAAACCGAAAAATGCTAATTACATTTTTAGAAAGTTGTACCAATTCATTTATGTTTTCATGGACTCGTCCAGCATTCACGGTTTCGGGCACTTGACCGCTCAAAGGAGACATCCGGCAGAATAGTAAGTTTTTCCCGAAAATAAAAAAAAATGAAAATAAAAATTTAATTTGTATAAATAATTTTGCAGCATTATTTGGGGGATTTTCCTCGTGGGAGCCTTAATCGGGACCGCATACATCGGGAGACAAGCATGGATACGTTATCAGTATTATCCAACAGTCATTTCCATGGAAAGAGATTACAAAAACTGGAATACATCCTTTCCTACGGCAGCTGTTTGCCCTGATGAAAAGTTAGACGAGAATAAACTCAGGAATTTGGCTAAAACAAAGTATGGGGAGTTATAATTAATTCATTTTTGATTAGGCAAGAGTGTAATGAAATATTTATTGTAAAACCTGGAGGATTTAAAATTCTGACAAAACACAACTTTTCCAAATTTTACGGTTGCTCTTTTTCTCCCCCTCAGATACAAAGTCAAAGACGTGGAGAAATTTGTGGCTTTTTTTAAAAAGCTTGCACTGCTGAATTTCGAGAATTTCGATCAGGTCATGGATTACAACGAAATTAGCCCGGATGAATACATGAGAGTATTGACTGATGTAGGTATTTTTCATCGAATCTTAAGAACATCTATTGGAAATTAATTAATGTTAATTAAATGTTTTATCAGGGTTCTTTCAATTATTCTTACGAAGTCAGTAACAGTTATGATTCTGAAAGCGGAGAACTGACTCCGATAATTACGGAAATGGGTCTGTGCTACACTTACAATTCTGAGGTTGCCGTTCATTTCACACCTACGTATGTAATACAGTTTTTTTACTATATTTCCGATAATTTTTTTAACTCTCCAGAAATTCAGGGAAAAATAGCAGAAAACGGAAGTCGCATTAGTTTTGGTTCACGGGTGCCATTCAAGCATTACGTAAGCATGATTTCGATGAATTTTGACCCCTTCCACCGGGTGTAAGATATTTCGCCATACTTAGCTTATGGCGAAGATGGTTAATGTTGACCCCCCTCCCCAGAGATGCTTAAGTAATACTTTAACGGCCCCATGCGGAACGTTTTAATTTTTTAAATATCAATTAAAAATTAACGAAAATCAACCCGATTTGAACGTTTTTTTAGCCCAAAAATTCGAAAAAAAAAGATTAAAACCTAAATTTTTTTTCTAGGAGCTTTTTCAAAAACTCGATGGACCTTCGTGTTAAGGGGAAAGTAATATACGGAAGCCCGCTTGACGGAGAACTTTTTTCTCAAATCATGACGATGAATTCTGGATATAACGTAAGTGTAAAGAGTCATTACAAAGCCATAATGTTTGCCATTTACGACCTCCTCCCTCCTTGGTTGCGAAATACTTCCTAGGTTGGTAACATAGGCAATATACCGTATCCATGCTCTCATAAGTCCATGTATAGCAGCCATTTTTTCTCAATATTTAGCTTATGCCTTCGCCTCGATTTCCCCTCAACCTGGATACGGTTATTGAATTTAATAAACACCCCCTCCCCTTCCCCTAAAAACTGACAGTATTTATTGAATGACCCTTAAATCATAATCCCTGGGAACCCAATAAAACATCACCTCACAATGAATCGAATAAAACCATTAAAACTTTTTCTTTAAAAGATGACAATCACAGGACCTTATGACATTCCGGACGTTACCACCAAAAGGATGAATTCTGAACCTTTGTTCTATAAAACGGTGGAATTAACAGCTTTGTCGATTATCAGCTCAGACAGCATTCGCGATTTGAAAGTCTCGGCAAGGAAATGCAGATACTACGACGAATCCAAGCTGGAGATATCCGACATTTACACTTATATTTTATGCAGAATGCAGTGCAGAATGGATCTGGCTTATAAGCTCTGCAAATGCATTCCTTTTTTTTACAGGAAGATAAGTGAGTCTCTTTATGAATTTTGTTTAAATAAATTTCAAATGATTTGATTTGATTTCTTTTTCAGAAGGGAAACCATATTGCGGCCCGGAAGGACTTCGTTGTATAGCGAAAAATGGCCGTAAGTTAAATGGAAATGGGCTCTTATAATTAGTTAATTTTTCCCTGTCAAATTGGGAAGGGTGTGTAAATTCCTACGACGGAATTTTGGAAGGGATTTTGAATGGGGATCAGGGCTCAAATCCTCATCCATCATCATCCAGGGGAAGGAAGTTTCCGAAATTCTTATCTTTGATAACAAGGGGAAGGCGAAATTGCGCACTAAACACTTGAGTAGCTGCTTGGGCGTGGAGGCGAGCACTAAAAAAGGAACCTTAATATTAATTATTCTATTCCGATTGTGGAACCCAATGCTTAGCTTATGGATGAATAAAGTTTAAAGGAGACTCAGGAACTACCCCTGCCTCTTTCCTCTAATTAAATTAAATTGCGCCCCTTGAGTCTCCTATAAGTGAAAATCTTTGAAAGAATATTGCTTAAAAAATTCATCTTTCTTTTCAGAGTATGTGTCCGATCTGAGAGATTCAAAAACAAATAAAAAAGCCAAATGCGATTGCTTACCTTTATGTAATGACGTCCATTTTGTAGTGGAAATGGATAACACAATGAGCTGGTATAGAATTTAATACTCAAAAGTTGTTATGTCCTCATAAAATAATAACAAATTAAATTCCAGGCGAATAGCTACAAATCTGAAATGGGGAATGATACGATATCCTAGGATCAGGTTGAAGAGAGAAATTATTTTCGGCTTTTCCGATTTGTTGGGTAAGAAACAGAAATAAAATTTGACACCCGATATGAATATTCATATCGAGTTCTTCATAATCTAAATACCCTAGGCAAATGTCAATCGAAAAATTAATTTGAAACCTTATGATTCTGCAAATATTTATTAATATTTCGAAATTTGTTTAACCGCCTCTTTCTTTTTTTAAGTGTCAGTCGGAGGGACAGCTGCACTTTTTTTGGGATGTTCAGTGCTAAGCTTCGTGGAAGTCATCTATTTCTTCACACTACGTCTCATTATTTTCATTATTAGACTTAGAAAGCGTGAAAAACATTAATCAAGTCATATGTCAACTCATGGTATAGTTCTAAATGCATAGGCCGTTGTCAACAGATTTTGATAAATATATCACATAGACCAGATGAAATATATAAGAATCAGTCAACAGAAATAAATATAACCGATACATCTATAAATTTTTCGGGGGTTCCAAGGGTCAGCTGCGGGGATCTCTAACAAAGGATTCGAAAAAAAGTCTTATTTTTATTATTTAAAAAAATTTTTGAAATGAAAAAAAAAAAAAAAAAACAGCGCTGCGTGGTGGCGCATTTGGTAATCATCATGAAAATAAACAAATATGGCGACGGTGAAAGAAAGAAAAAACGTGTTTATTTAAATATTTCATATTGAATATGAGTGTACCTTATTTGTTTTCCAAGTTTTCAAGTAATTATTCAAATATTCAATTGTATAAATGATTCAACGTATATGATGATTGTTTTTCATCTTAGGTGAGCGAGCACATGAAAGTTGAAGTTAAACCTAACCTCTTGACTTTCAAAATCATACAATGTTGAGTTATGGTGGTTGAGTTATGATGCATTTCCTTTTTTCTTTCTTTTGTTTCATTCATTTGATATTTTTGGAAATCATACCTCAAATCATATATCATACTGGTATTCACATTTCATATTAACCATGGAGGCAGCATTTATTAATTCTGCAAAAACAGTTTGAAAGAAAAGGAAACTGAACCTGGTACCTATTTGTGTTTATTTATTTACAAAATTATTCAATGTTATGGTCAGTTTTTGTTTTGCTGTGGAAAAATTAATTTGGGTTTATTTTATTAATTTATTTAAGAGATTAAACTATAATTGTAAAGTGTTTTATTCCATTTTTCAAAATGCAATTGTACGCAAAGTTCTTTTTTCATTTATTAATAAGACATGAAAATACAATCGTATAGTGTCTCAATATTGGTTTCTTACATTTTTTTTTAATTTTGTGAACATTTATGTGAACATTTGTACCGAATAACTGAAATTATAAGTTTAGAATTGCAATAAGGAAAAAAAAAAAAGACTTAAAAAGCAAAAAATTATCAAATTTTTTTAGAAAAAAAAAAAAAAAATACTCCTTTAAAAAAAACTAGCTTTTTTTAAAATTAATGATAAAAAATAATTATGTTGCAACCCAAAATTATGAGGGTAAATGAATCGAACAAACTGATTCCTATCGTGATAACGGAAAATGAAAATAAAAGAATTTAACAAGCTATAATTATACACGCTTATTATTCCGAATCGCTGCCATTTTCCAACTGCCCAGACAAGACAGTTTGCATAATGTACTTAGGTGAAATAGAACCAAGTTGGAGTGTTATTAACCGAGTTAAAAGAACTCGAAAAATTTTTAAAAGGGTAGCGATCCCTTAAATATTGTTTTGGACCCCATGTGTGGGAAAAGATTTTTAAAATTCAGAATTTGAATTTAATTTTAATGTTTTAACTTCAATTTTAAATTGCAGTTTACTTTGCAGGGGTGGACTGATTTTCTTGAGGAAGAAATGATCCAGAAATTGAAATACTTTTAAAAAATTTTTAACATTTATTTTTCGATCAAAGTTCGGGACAATATGCATTGATTGCTAGATATTTGTGGAGCATTTACTAACCCCATAATCATTTTTTCGTTATTGCAATAAAATTTCACGATGGACATGTGACATACAGCTTTTTACGTAGCATGTTGTGCGTATAACATGCTAAGTAAGACATTGTCATTCGTGTTGTGTAATTTGCTAGTTGTACATGTTGCATAGCATGTTTAAAAATTTTAGAAAGTTGTGGAACATGTTATATAAAAAATAACATATGATATAATATGAGATGTATATGTTATTTATATGATATCATGTTACATATATTATATATGATATGATGTTATATATATGTTGTATGATATTTTTTCTTGTATTAAGTAGTATATAATATCACATGTTTGTCGGGAAATTTCTCCATCAGTCCGCTCCTGTTATTTTTTCCATCGTGGAACGGTACTTGTTAAATATTGACGATTAAGTTTCATGCTAATTTTTTTTTGTTCCACTTAGGAGGAACCCTTTCAAGATAGTTGGAAAGCATGGATTTTGTCACCGCCGCCGCAAAACAGCTCTATTACCACACACAAAGAAGAAAAAAAGAAAAAAAATCGTCGCGACACTTTTATGAGAAGCTTTTTCAAATTCTTTTATGCGTTTTTCTCGACGTCTACTATTCACGGATTCTATCATTTGACCCCGTTTGACAGGCATTGGGTAGAGCAGTGAGGAAATTAAAATCATTTATTAAAATAAATATTATTTGAATCGCGTAATCCCCCAAAGCTAATTAGACTGAAATTTCAGTTGTCTTTGGATTATATGTATAATCTTAGGAATATGCGGCTGTGCTTATATAAGTTCCCATTCTTGGAACCGATATCAAAACGATCCTACAGTTATATCTATGGAAAGAGACTACATGCTGTGGAATACGAGCCTGCCGTCGCTTACCATTTGCCCGACCAGTAAAATTGATGAATATGCTGTTAACCCGGAAGAGTAAGTTTTAGTGTCGTGATTATTTTATTATTCATGAACGGTTTGCGTTTTTTTACGGTGATGTTTATCAGGAGCGATTTTCATGTTGTGTGTTTATTTTTTATCTTAGATTGAATCTGAATGTGGATCAGGATAATTTGACAGACTTTTTGTATCAACTAGCCGATTCTACTTATGATACGTTTTGGCTCATGGATATGGACATACCGGACATTAAGGCGGATAACTACATGAATTTAACGTATGAGGTATGGAGCCATTCAAATATTAATAATCGTAGTATTTTTTGTTACATTTTTAACACGCTTGGGAATATGTTGAAAAAAATGTTAGCTAACTTGTTAGGAAAATAACACATAACATGTCTGACGAACATGTTGAAAAATTATGTTCTAGAAAATTAAAATGTTTTATTCTCTATAATGCTTTATAACATGTTTTAAAGAACTTTGTAATTGCACCACTGGGAAAAAATGTTAACTGATATGTTTGCCAATGTTTGCTGGTATATTCTAATACCTAACTCTAGCTAACATAACATGAGGCTTTCCAAAAGGAATCGGATCCCTAATTTTATGTTTAGCTTATAAGACCCTGAATTGTGAGATTTCACTTGTTGCGTGGGATCTCCCTCTATAAGAAAACTCAAAGCCTGTTTCTAATGTTTCTTACAGTATCGGTACAAATTTTCACATGCTCGTAATCCTTACATCGATACCGTCGATGGGTACCCAGTATCGTCCGTTACAGAATTTGGAATATGCTACATTTATAATTCTGAAATAGCATTTACTATAACCGTTCCGTAAGTGAGGACTTTGCCTTTTAAGATGAATTTAATTCGGATAAAATAAAGCAAAAGCAACGAATTCGTTTCAGGTATTTTTTTGATGACATCAACAATATGCCGCCAAAAACAAAATCGGATATAAAAACAGGAAGTTTCGACGCGGATTTAATCGGATATCTTACAGACATTAATTCCGGATTCAGAGTAGAGATTAAAGTTTTTATTTCCTTTTTTGCTTTTTTTTTTTTTTAATATATTAGTTTTTAATGTATTATGAATTATTTCCAGGCCTCTGTTACAGGACCAGGAGAAATCCCGGATTGGGGTTCCCGATGGGAAGATTATAGAATCACTACATTTAACACCGTGGAATATTTAGCTTTGTCCATTTATAGCTCTGGAAGCATCAAATCTTTAAACATCAAGCAGAGGAAATGCAGATTTACCGATGAATCCGATTTAAAGATTAGCAAAGTTTATAGCTACAACTTGTGTCGTATGGAATGCAGGATGAATTTGGCGGAAAGGTTGTGCGGTTGTGTACCTCATTTTTACCGGAAATTAGGTATTGTCCCGAATTAAGCTGTAGCAAACGTGCACGCTATACAGTGCAATTGTGCAGCTTTTCTCGTCTTAAATAATTATTTTTCAAAGCGATTTTACGAGATTTTGGACATCATAATGGCGTCAAGAAAGTACCACCGATAAAATTTGTGTTTGCATGACGTCCCAGATAGCATTTTCAATCCATTGGGCTTCCTGTGGAATGTATCCAGTGGATATACAAATCCGTGGGATATCCACAGGGTGTTCAAAGAACTCTTTTTGGATCAGTGCGGACATAGGTTAATCCAATGGACGTCCAATAAATATCCTCATGACGTTCTGAAGACGTCTTCGAGACTAGATAGACTTTGCTGACTGGAGTTTTATTGATGTAATTTCGAATTTTACGACGTTACGACGACATGGCGACGTTAATAAGACGTCATAAAATTGTAATCGTAAATTGTGACGTATAGTGTCATTTCATGTCCGAAGTCTCGTAAATATCCCCGGAAAATGGAAAATGTCTGATGATGTCTTTATGACGTCAAAAGTACGTCTAGCTTTTCACTGGGTCCTGCAGATACTTTCAGTTAGCAGGCTCTATATCATCTGTAAAAAAATTAACTATTTTTTTTTTTTTTTTTTTTTTTAGATGGGAAAAGAACATGTAGCGTCGAAGATTTTCCATGTTTGGCTGAACACGATGGTAAGAAGATCGCTATTAAACGAAATCATTTTATGCTTACATAGTGCACTGTATCCTCGACCAAGAGGATACCCGAACGCTTGATCATATTTATCAATTTTCTTAATTATATTTTTCAGATTATCTTATAACTCTTCGAAATAAAACCAACAACGAAAAGGTACCATGTGAATGCCTGCCACCTTGTAACGATGTGAATTACTATGCGGATTTTAATAAGACGGTTCCGTGGTAAGTAATAAGGAAATTTAGACATAGAAAAACAGGTCTCGTTTTAGAATCGCCCATGCCCATTCTGAACTCAAGGTTGAGCAAAAGGATAAGATGACTGGAAAAATTATCTAAACCGACCAAAAGTTGGTCTTTTAGGTTTTAATTGAATAAAATTTTCACACATTTTTTCACAATTAAAAATTTTTTAAAAAAAAGTTGGGGTGGCTGCCCAGATAGCATTTTTAGTCCATTGGACACAGGGTGGATTGTCCAGTAGATATCCACAGGATATCTAATCCATGGAATATCCATAGGACGTCTAAAGGACGGTTCTGGATCAGTGTGGACATAGGTAAATCCAATGGATGTTCAACAAATATCCTCATGACGTCCTAAAGATATCCTCGGGACTGGATAGACTTTGCCATGTGGGTGCTTCTTTTGAGGTCGTATCACACGAATTTCACCATCCAGATTTTTTTCCCGATGAAACCCTGAGTGGTTTGTAAGGCTTGTTGAAGGGGAATGAGGGCTCTAAAAATCTTAGGTAATGGTAATGCTTCACTAAAAAAGCCTGTTTATGCTTCTTACGGGCGAGGCAGGGGAGGGGGTCAAAAAGTAACCAAACTAATGCTTACTTAAAATATAAGTGACCGTAAAAGTTGCGAATCCTGTAGGAATTTAATTTTTTTGCCTAAAAGATTCCATTTTGGAGGAACAATTTAACTGCTCTGAAAATGAGCTGGGAAATTGGAAAAGATTATACTAAAATTATGCTGAGGAAATTTTCAAATATCTTTTCAGGATGTTAGGCACCACTTTCAAATGGGGAATGGTGAAATTTCCTAAATATCGCTTGAAGCGAGAAATCATATTTTCCTTTGCGGATTTATTAGGTAAGCATTGCAGCTTTCAACAATTATTAGTATCGTACACATATTACGTAAGTGCAATTAAGACGTTGGTTACATTGCACGAAAGTTTTTTTTCGAAAAATTTCGAACAAAAACGTTCCCTAGCGGAACGAGTTTCCAAATTCGAAGTATTTTTATGAAAGCTTATGAAAGGGGGAGTCCTAAGGAAATCAGAAATTTTGATAGATATTATACTAGGTAATTAGGGAGGGGAAATCTGTACCAATCCTTCAGGGGCAAGGGGATTAAAGTGCGTAATATGTGTACAGCCCAACTCAGGTTTTTCATATATTTCCTTATACTTTCAGTATCCATTGGAGGGACTGCAGGACTTTTTTTAGGATGCTCCGTTTTGAGTTTCATCGAAATCGTTTACTTCTTAACACTCCGACTGATAATTTACATATGCAGACGCCGCTAATAAATAACTCTATCTAAGATGCAAAAGACGTGTACAAATCTTTTCCGAAAAAAACTCCCATCAAAATTTAGAAAAAAAAAAATAATAATAATCTCTTTAAAGACATATAACTTTTACTTCTTTCGGTGTAACTGAAAGGTAGCTCCAAGTTATTCAAGGATAATAACTCAATCATTTTTTTTTCTCTTTTTTTTTCCTTTAAAGAGCGGGGAGGGGGTGGGGGGTTGATATACGTAAGAAATGCAATATTTTAGACGTGAGATGACATTTCTGTATCTTTTGAATTTAATATCCTCGTTTTTCTCCGTTTGTGATCATTATATTTTCCATTACATCACCACCCTCCAGGGATGATATAATTCACTTTCCCGCGGTTGACAACCTCTCATTTTCTTTATATATTTACTTATAATTCCATTTCCCTACATTGTCTCTTTAGGGCTGATATAATGTTGTTAATGCATCAAAGAAAAAATTTATGAAAACACAAGGATGAACCTTCGAAATTACATACCTTGTTATGGACGTACCTTTTTGTACAAAAGAAGAAACAGCTCCGGGCCTTCCGAGCTTGTTTAGCTTTTTTTGTTCCCCTTAAAGCCATCCTAATTTTTTTTTTTTTTTTTTTTTTTTTTTTTTAGAAAATGTGGTCGGTGCATGAGGCTGACATGCAATTAAGCAAAATTTGATAGAAATGAAGTTACAAGCCGGATTTTCCAATTTTTTTTTTTTTTTTAAATCTCTCCTAAGAACCAGGGTTAAGCATCGGTAGTTAAGGTTGAAATCTAGCGAAAACTTTAACCTTTTCCTTAGTAGTAATGCATTGTTAATCAGTATAAATTATTCATTGATCTTCTTTTCGTAAGCTGTATAAAAGTGTACGTCAAGTTTAAAAGCGCCCTTCAAGGCATTTTCTTCATTTACGCCTCTCGCAGTATTAATTAGAAATTAATAACAAACTAAAACAAAATTCTTTTTTCCAAGAAAAGTTTTGTTTTACGAAGGAAAAAGGTTTCGCGGTGTGAGAAAAAAAATCCGAAAATTCGGGGGAAAAAAAAAAAATGAGATACAACAAAATCGTTTTCACGGTAATTATTTGCCTCAGAATTGATGTTGTTTCGTCTGAAAAAAAGTCTATGTTTAGCTTATGAAGAAAGAGAAAAAAAAGCACAGAAACTGATTTTCGGGAAACTTATTGTTGTCCGACAGATAATTTTACGATTTTTCGGAATTTTTTTTTACAGCAGGGGAAATCTGTCTTATTCACATTTTAATTTCAATTATTTCGTATGTTCCTAAAGGGGAGACGGGTTTTTGATTTTGATTTTGAGGGTGGGAGGGAGTTGGCAAATTCTTGAATAAGGAGGGATTTCGGGTTGAAATAAGGTAAAAGGAGCCGAAAATGACGAAATTGAGGCTTATAAAATACCCAAAAGGGTGCCACACATTTTTCTGATTTCCGGTTGAATAAGAAATTCTAAATGTAAAGTATAAGTAAACAGATAAATTAATAAATTAATTTCAGTGGGAGGGGAAGGGATCGAAATCAGCGATTTTCCCCATAAGCTAAGTATTGCCAAAGAAAGGGGTGCCTGATGTTGATCTTGATCAATAAATTGTTATTGCGTGATAATATCTAAGGCTGGGAGGTGTCTGAAAATCTTCTGCCAAGGCCAAATTTTGCACAAGAGGAAGCCTTATTTTTGCTTAGTATAGAGGGGGAAGGGGGAGGGGATCTAAGTAAGAAAAAATATTGCTTACGTAATTTATAAACGTGTCCTAATCGAATTCATAGATATCAAAGCAAAAAAAAAATAAAATAAAATAAAAAACCGGAACATAAGCTTCTGTTAATCAAGGGTGAATTAAAACCCAAAATAATCGTCGCAAAAGCCTGGCACAACACTGCCAGCACTTGCACCAGGAGACTAGGGATTATTCAAATATGACATCAGCATTTCAGGGCGAAGAGAATTTGTGAAATGATGATGTCATCATTTCCACTAGGTAGAACTTCATTTTTAAGTTCTTAATTTGCATCGTTTCTAGAAAATGTACTAAATGTCAACAAAACGTTTTGACGAAATATTTAATTTATATTTCGCGACCTCAGTCGAATACCTTTCTATCCGAAATTTTTTCGATTTTTCGATTTTTTAAAAAATTGATTATTTAAAACATTATCCTTCATACTCTGTTTTCAAAATTTGAAAATTCGTGTTAGATCGAAAATACCAGAAGGAACAAAGTGTTATCTGGCGTTTTTTGAGAAAAAAGTTGGTCGGACAAAGTATTACCTATACGGTTTTAGTAACTACATGTTGCCAAGATCTTTTTAGTGACATTGGTAGAGTCTCATTTTTTAAAGCTCTTCGAAAATCAATTTCAGTTCAATTTCTGATACGGCAAAATAAAAGTAAGATTATTGATCATAGCTGGAATCGTTTTTAATAATAAAGAACAAGAAAAAAAAAAAAAATAATCGAATGTAGAACTTAGTCGGACAATTAATCAACTGTTGCTGCTTCGTACGATGAAACAAGAATTTAGTCGTACGAAGTTTCAACTGTTGTAACTTCGCACGACTTAAACTGCTCTATTTAGTGACTTTTTTTATTATTTCCTTAAATAATTAATTTTTTCCATTTTTTATTTCTCAGGGAGCATCTTAAATAATGTGCCTTTAAAATTATTATAAAAAAAAAAGCGAAAACTGATTTCGTTAAAGAGGTAGAGCATTTGTAAACTTTGAAAAAGCTCTCCTGTAAAGTTCACTGAATTTCGGATAGAAAGATATTCGACTGAGGTCGCGATTTAAAAAAACAAGCAAATTTTTTTTTTAAATTGTGGATTGTCGAAAAGTGACTAAATCATCTAGGAAGGATCGAGTCTATGATGACGAATGCTGTCAAAGAGAAGGGAGGGGTCGAGATTCGTCGAAAAAATGATGACGTTATATTTGAGTCCTCCTATCTGGTTTTGCGTATGAAAAAACAGTCTCATTTGGTAATTTTTAATAATTATAAATATATTATAATATTATCTTATATTACACACTCATCGATTGCGATTTACACATATATAAGTACATTCTCAGAGACGGAAGACGTCACTTTTTTTTTTGAAAGTTTCAATCACACATGTTTTTTTTTTTCATATTTACACGTCTAAATACAAAGCTCATCTGAAAATATTTGTAAAGAAAAAAATACTAATTGTAAATTGGATTATGTTTAATCTACTTGGTTGATTGGCTGCCGTGCTGTAGCCAAAACCACCTGAAAAAGAAAAAAAATTGGAAATGATTTTTTTTTTTTTAAACAAAAAGAAAGAAAAATGTTTTCCAAAAAATTTGATATTCAAATCGACTGTATAGATTAATAAAAAAAAAAGACGAGAACAAACGCTATGAATGAATTCGACTTTCATAAAAAAAAGGAACTGTGATTGGAAAAAGTACACGGAAAAGGTTAGGAAAAAAAAAAAGAAAGAAAAGAAAATCAAAAGGAGAAACCGAATTTTCAAGTGAGCTGTAAAACATTGAAATGGCAAAGATGATAAAAAGGCTACACGGAGAAACTTTTACTCGTGTTCGCTACTAAACGGTTTGGGAATAACGTTTGTGGTAATCTATTCCAATTTTTTAATCATTACGAACCAGCAATTTTTAGTAATCAGTCCTATTCGCCAATGTCAACCGTAAAATAGTAATCGTTGCCACAAACTGATAAAGATTCCTTTTTTAATTGTCAATGGCTAAATACTTTAAACGATCCCAAAACTTACTGGTAATAGTTGCTATATATTTTTGAATCTTTACTATTCGCGCGGGATCAATTTACACAAATGGTTAAAAATGGTCAACATTATTTTTGTATTATAACAAACCGTAGCCACCATTATCTTAGAGCAGGTAGTAATGGTTTATGCATAAGGGTTGATTTTTTTTTTCTTCGAGCACTTAATACCCTTTAGTTTCGACTTGTTTTGACATGGCTTGTGTGTTTAGTTTGTAACGTAGTAGGGTTGATTGATTAGGTGTGAGAGGTCTTAGGTTCGAATCTTGCTAGGTGTTGAGATTTTTTCAAGGTGTTGAGATTTTTTCAGGGACATTCCTCATCCTGGATGGACATGCGTCGTCATTTAACAACAATAATATAAATAATGAGATTCGAAATAATAAAAAACATGCACTTATTTTTTTTTTTTATTAATTATTACTATTATTATTATTATATCATTATTATTATTAATAACGGGGGCATTTTCGAATATGTGTGTAACATTTTTGGAAAATGTCGAAATATTCGGGAAACGAATCGGAAACAGAAAACAGAATATTCTGGAAACCGGAAAACTTTCCACTCCCCCCCAAAAAGAAGCTGGATTTGTTAATTTTGAATGTATAAAATACATAACGATGGTATACATAACGTTTGGTAGCCATTGCCAAAAGGGTTTAGCAATGCTATACAACAAGCATTAACAGAAACCACTGGTAATGATTACCAGAGAAACTTGGTTGTCAGGCCATAATACAGAAAGTTTGGCAACGATTACCAGATTCTGACATTGAGCGCCAGAGTGGGTTTCTCCGTGTAAAAAAAAAAAAAAAAAAAAAACACACACACACTCACACTCGCACAGTGAGAGAGAAAAAGGGAAGAAGGAAGAAACAAGTTTTTATTGCAATTTAAACGCGTCTATATCTATTTTTTGCTTCTGGGAGAACCCTAATTGGCAAAAAACTAACGTTGGAATAATTTAATTTTTGAAACTTTTGTTGCGGGGATCCGAGGTAATTTCTCTTGTGCAGTATTTATTTAGTAATAAGAAACGAAAATGGGTATTCCAACACCGCTTCGGGTTTCTATCATCTTCTATTTAGTTTTTAACGTTAAATTCTCTGTATTATTTGTTTTTCAATCTTCCTAATAATCAAACAAGTCGTGCCTTTTTCCCTTGTAGTTTTTGATGTTTACTTTTAGATATATTTCTGAATGTAATGCGTTGTGTAAACTTTTCGGGAAAAATCTTTTCTGAAAGTAAATTAAACGTTTTTTTTTTCTCTCGTCGTGCTTCGCATTTTTTTTTCTCATTTTCCTTAATCGTTATGGTTTCGATGGATTTATGCTAAGAGCAGTCAGATTAATGTGGGGGATAAATTTTTTTTATTTTAGTTTTTGATTGTAAGAAAGCAGCGAAATGTTGGATCAAGGGAATTTAATGAAAAATGATTTGCTGTAGTGACGGGTAAATATACTGTATATTTATTTTTTTAAAAATACAATAGTTAATGGAGAAATGGAATTCGAAATTTAGGTCATTTTTAGGTTTTTTAAGTTCCTTTTTTTTTCTAGGTCCGAAAATCATTTAATGTAAAGCACAAAAAAAAAAAAAAAAAAAAAAAAAAAAGGATTCAGCAGGACAAAAACTGACTCCGGTTGAACTCTCCACCGTTTACTTCGTTTTTTTTTATCATCTTAAAGATCTAGGAAGCGAGAGAGGGCATTTTTCGAAAATCTCCAGTAACTTTTGAGCTGTAATTAATTTTCTATCTTTTTTTTCAGATCTTCTAAGACCGAACTTTTTAAATCGGGGAAAATTCAACGGAAACTTGAAAATTATTTCTCTTTGGCAGTTATCTTGTAGAAGCAAAAAGACAAATCTTTGTTGGATCATCTAAATTCAGAATTCAGGTATATTTAGGTTTTTTAAATTCTTGGATTAGCATAGCACCACTATCTCCTCGAGAGGCCTAAAAATTTGCGTCCTGAAAATAAATTAAATTATTCTCTTTTTTTTCGAGAATTTTCCGAACTTTAGGCTAAAGTTTATACGTTTTTCCGACAAGGAAAAAATCAGAAAAAAATTTGAGTTGATAAGTGCCTAAGGAGCTCAAATTCAAAAATCCTTAAATTGAGGAAAACTTTAGCTCAGTCTAATACAGCAGACAAAGAGCGTTAAAAATTCTCCTTAATAGCGATTTCTTAGAAAAAATCAATTTTTACACAAATTTCGGAGAAATTCGGTCCAGAATTTCTCAATTTGAAAAAATTCCTAGAAAAGGAAAACAAATTCTCTTGGGAATATACAATAAGCTTACTTATGCACTAAAAACTGTGAATGAAATATCTTGGGGGAAATAAATCAGACATTAATTTTCTCTCTTTTCTCTCTTTTTTTTTAACTCGGAGAAGGAAAATGGTGAAAAAAATTTAAGAAGGAAAAAAAAAAAGCTTTCACATAAAACACTTACGTTTAAGTCATGTCGCTAAAGAATTTTATTTTACTTTATTTTTATTTTTAAAATTTACCTTTGTGCCTTTTATTGTTTCCTCCTTCGCCTTCGTTTTTTCCTAAGAAGTCACTAGACTGAACAGCTTCCCTCGTTGCTGCCAAGCTCATATTGCTGCCAAGCTTTTCTTCTTCTATCTCCAGTTCCACCGACTGATTGTAAGTATTATGTATGCTCGCTGAACACCTTTGAAAAATATTTACACAAATTAAATTTGAAATTCCTTTATTTTCGCAGAACGAAAAAAAAAAAAAAAAACGAGAGAGTACGGCTGCGAGTCCGTACACCAGCATACTCCCTGAGTTATTTAACTCTTCAAGTTATTTTCAATTTAAAAAAAATCTTTTTCCTCCCTTCCTCCCTCACTCACTCTTTTCTTAGTAAATGTATACCCAGTATTCATATTAATAACAAAAGATGTTTTATATTTGAAATCTAATATAAAAAGTTATTTCCTTTTTTTTTTTTTTTTTTTTTTTTTTTTGTCGAAGAAAAGAATATAAAAAAGAAAGTTTTTTATCGAAAGAAAAAGAAAAGGGGATCTCGGGAACCGAAATTGGAAACTTTTGGGTGAGAATTTTACAGGGTTTTAAATTACAGTATATGTCTTGAGTACAATTAGCACTCCAGGTGCCCGGATTATTAGAAATCGGCTTTACCACCTTGGAGTCGGACACTGGATTTAGTTGTGAGATATGCGGATTATTTGAACTAGAACCTCTTAAATAGATTAATTAAAATGCAAGTAGTTACGAGTAATTAATGGATGAAAACTAGGGAGCGCCAGGTGTAATCTTCCCACTTGGTGCGGTTTTCTTTAAAGCATTGATTTAGATGCTGTTCATGGGGTTCGGAGGAAAAAAAAAAAGTTGTGAAAATTAAATCTTAAAAGAAAGGAGGATTCCGAAATTTGTGCTAGGCTTACCTTAATCTTAATTTTCCGTTGTGGAAGGAATGTGTCGTGATAGAGTAGTTTAGGGTTGATTCGGTTATTTTCATTTTACTCCTATCGTATGTTTTTACGCTGGCTGCTTTTACCTGAAAAAAAAAAAAAAAAAATTAATAAAACTTGAGAAACAATGAGCGATTAAAAATATTGAAAAAAATAAAAGTAAATTAAGGTAAATCCGTGTGCCTTAGAGATGCTATATAAAAAGCACGGTCGTATAGACAGGTCCGGAAACTCCTATCTTTTATACATGGGAGATCATGTCCCGCTTAACTACGCCAAAATTAGTTCATCCTTTCTACCACCGTAAGCGCTACTTGTTAGAGAGACGCTTTTTGATTGGTCGTTGAGATTTGATGCCGACGATGCGATGGCGGCACACAGCCGTATAGACGTTTATATGGCCAACTTATACGATTAGACATGTTGCGGCTCTCAAGATCGCAGCGCCGTAAGTGGCCCATTTTAGAACTAAAATGTGCGTAGTTAAGCGGGACATGAAAGGCATAGGAAGTTTCCGGACCTGTCTATACGACCGTGATAAAAAGAGACTGGCGAATATAAATTATTCAATATGGCAGCTTACAGTGCAGCAGCTTTAGCAGAAGAAAAATCGGCATTTTTAAAGTAAAGTCAACTGGGTTTAGGAATTTACAGAAGGCTTTTCTCAAACAAAAGAAAATCGAATAAAAAACCGAGTTAAAAGATTAAATTTAAAAATGGTAAAATTGGTAAAACTGAGAAATATTTAAATTTTCATTCAATTTCCAATATGGCGGCTTCTAAAAAGCGAACCAATCAGATTTATCGTTGAAAATTTCTGTCTCCACTTGGGATTAATCCGATGGTCGGATTAATCGCAAGTGGAGACAAAGCTCTTATATTAAATGTAGTTAATTTCATTTCAAAATGAATACATTGCTCAGTAAAATTAACTTTCTTAAGTTATAAAAATTTATAACTATTTATAAATTTTATACTGTGCTAAAACGTTATACAGTTATAAAATTTTATAGCGCACTTTTTCTTGGACGGTGGTGATTCCAAGTTCCACCACCCCCACTCAGCGGAAATGGACAAAAATGGAAAAATGGAACTTTAAACTCAAAAACCTGAAGATGGAAATTTAATATCGGACCAATTTTACACGCGTTACGTTAACCTTTATTTTGCACGACATATATTTTATGTACACCAACGCCCCAGGATTTTCGATCGAACCCGGAAAATAACTCCCAAGCACGCCGAAATCTTTAGTGTGTATTCATTAAAAAGGATTGAAACAGTCTCATTTATGAGTTAATGAGATTTAGCAGATTTCGAGATAGTTTTATGTTTTATATTCAGATTAACACGTATGAGATAATTTCATTAATGGGTATATAATAGAATCGTTATATGTTAGATGTATAGAAGGGATGGATTTTAGGTTTATAACGTAATTATTGAAACAAGAAAATAATCTGCGGGGAAGGTTCTCTTGTTTCCCTATCCATCTTTATCTTTTTGATAGTGAAAAGCCCTTTGAATTTAATACTCTGATTTTGAACTTACGGACTCCTAAACGTGAGTCGTTAAAATATCGTCTCCAGATAATTCCCGGAATTCCGGGGCGGTTTTCTTTATTCCTTTTCAACGGAGGATAAGGAAAAAAATAAAATAAAATCGCGAGTAATTAAACGCATTTCAAATTAAGAAATTGACGAGGAGATAACATCGCTCGACGGCAATTAACAAAAAAACGGTAAATCACACGACCCCTTTAAAAAAAAATCATTACGGAAAGGGGAGGGGGGGAATGAATGATGCAGAACAAAAAGCTTTAAAATGAATCCGATTCCGTAGTAATAAAATAACTAATTACTTAATGGAGTGAACACAGTTCGAGATCGATGCGAAGTGGCGAGGATTTACAAATTCGCATTCAAAGGATCCGCCGCGATCCCTTTTCTCTTTATAATCAAGGAAATTAGTAATCGAACCGTTTGCTCCCAAGTTTAATTTTCGCAGCCTTTTTAAAAGGTGACGGGATTTTCCTTTTTAATTTTCCGAAGCAAAAGAAGTGGCATCGATTGCGCGCGGTAAAAGCTCAAGAGTTCGATCGAAATCCGGGGAAATTCCCCAATCAAGCGAGGAAATAATTAATTACTTAATTTAATTAAACGGTTTTGATGGGTTTGCATTCGCGGATGATGTGTTGCATTGGCGGCCGTCAAGACTTATTAGCCTGATTGAACAAAGACGCTAATACCCAGATAACCATTCGATCGATCGACAAAGGATCCGTGTAAACCGACCTTGTGGAATATTCAATATTCACGTCATTGACTTATCGGACATTGTTCCCTTGAATCCCGGTATCAGTTTATTCATCTGCACAGTACGACTTCCCACTCACGATTCATTTGGTTTTTTTAAAAACAGAACTAGGCCTCTTGCTCTGATTACCGGTGTGCAATGATTTTGGTTTGAATGTTACCGATATGACATGGAGAATTTGGTAGTCAAAGAAAAGGTGGAAGGCCAGCGTTCTCGCGAGAGGTCGCTAAGCAGATGAGTGGATTGATGTAGTCCTTTGTTGGGAGTCTCATTCTCCCAGGCAGTCCACATGGCAGAGGACAGGAGAGACCAGGCAAAGTAGGCCTTGTCTTAAAAATGCCACCACACCCTGTTCAGGGTAAAGAATGAGGATGAGGATAGCTTACAAGCAGCGCCCGTAGCGCAGTGGTAGAGTCTTCGATTTCGAACTGAATGATCGAAGAGTCGCGGTCTGGGTTCAAGTCTTGGATATGGCTCGATTTTTTCCACTGCCATTCACCACCAAATATAACAAGTATACAAGTGAATAATAGACGTATGTCTATTAGGGACCGGGGTAATTGTGTGGGGACACGGTTCGGATTCTGTGTCTAAATAAAGGAAATCCCGCGGCAAAAGCCAGCATGACATGATGAAGATGATGAGTGAACCTGTCGCAAAACTGTCCATTTGACACATTTATAGGTTTGAGGTCTAGGAAATATCCTCATACATTGTACATCCTCACTTCTATACCGTACATTGCAAGGAAATCGAGTATACGGCTTCAGTTGTGATGGTCACGTACTATGCCCCATGATGATGGTGATGATGGTGGTGGTGGTGGTGATAGTGATGATGATGATGAAGAAGATGATGATGAAGAAGAAGATGATGATAGTTTCAAGCACCCAAGTGGTTGAATGACCGATATAGTCAGTTCCTAATTTTGGTAAAGTCCAAGTTCCCTCGCAACAAATTTTATTTACTTTCGTTTACCCTTCAACGACTTTCTCTTTTTGCCTTTAAACTTTTTTTTTTTTTTTACTTTTGCACAAAGCACTTCACAGTTTTAGAACCCTTTTCAAGCTTGACCTAACCTCCTACAACTTTTCTTTGTTTTTTCCCTCCCCTTTTTAACAAATATTTTATAATAATTGAAATATTTTCATTTTGTTATTTTCTTTTTTTTTTGGAGAATAGTTTAATCACTCCGAGGTCCATCTTACAAAGCAAACGGAAAAAGGGAGCTTGAAAGGAAAAGAGGAAGAAAGTAAAGAAATAACAGGAGTATTTAATCAAGACGGTTTGTTGAAAATGAAGCTTTTAAGAAAGCTTTGGTAACGAAAACAACGGGGGAGAGAGAGGAAAAAAATGATTTACATTTCATTCAGATTTTTCCTTTTTGTTATTTACATTGTAAAAGGATAGAAAGAATAATTATCCGAAAATGCTTCGTTTTTTTTCCCCCGAAATTGAAAAATCCGTTTCCGACGTTTAAAAATTCAACGGATTTTGAACTCTGACATACATTTTTTTTTTCTTTCTTTCAGGTGAAAAAATATAAAAATTTAAAATTCTTAATAAAATGGGGATTTATGGACTCAATACATATCCGCCAATCAGGGGAAGTCTCGACGGATTTATGCGTCTCCTAAAGGGGAATTGGACGGACGGTTTTCTCTGTAAGCGCATTTTTTTTTTTAGAAAAATAAATTCTAATCTAGCCAGTTAGAAAATGTATTTTTTTTTTTTTTTTTTTTTTTTGCTAACTAAAGATAATAAGAACGAATGAAGGTAAGTTTTTCTTGGCCATATGTTCTCTCAATGTAAGTCAACTCGGTTACGTTATAAATCTGTCCATTTTCTTCCATGGGATAGCATTCTTGGTAATAAAAAAAAAAAAAAAAAAAAAAAAAACTTCCCGAATTCGCCGAATGGGTATTAACAACACTTTTTAAACTATTTTATAACTTCGCCAAGGCGGAAGAAAAAGAAAAGCTTTTTCCGCCGTACGGTCGCCTTTCTTAAAAGGGGGCCCAAAAAAAGAAAAAAAAAGTTTTGACCGGTTTCAAAAAGCATCGGCCTTCGAAAGTTATTGATTGCTTTTCCGTTTAAGATTAACCTGTGAAAGTTTTCATTTTCGGCCAAGGAGACTGGAAATCAATTTAAAAGTTAAATCATTTCTTAAATGGCGTATCTCGAAAAAAAGTTTTCATTTTTTTTTCTTCTCTTCCTCCCCCGCCTCTCCGTTCAAAACTTTTGACATTTTTCAAAAAAAAAGAAAAAAAAAAAACTATCGCGTTAAAGTAAGATCAACGTTTTCCGTACTTTCTCATATTAAAAAGATACGGTGGGTCTTTTTTTTTCGTTAACGATAAAAAAAATCCTTCCCTAATGCAAAAAAAAAAAAAAAAAAAAAAAAAAAAAAAAAAAATCCTGGACATGGAAAAATCAATGATCCCCTCTTCCCCCTTTTTGATCGTCACCTGGCGAATATTCTAAATATTACATCAAATCCTCTTGGAGTTCCCTTCTTACATATTGAAAAAAGATGTGAAGTGTAAAAAAAAAAAAAAAAGGTCAGCTCAGTTTTTTTTTTTTTTTTAAGAAGATCGGATTGTTGCGATCAGTCATAAAATAATCATAAATTTTGAAAAGAAGACCTATCTAAAAGGGGGGGGGGGCTGGACTGACGTTGCTTCTTCAATTTCCTAGCACGACATATTTTACTTCCCTTAGCCTCCTACCACCTCCCCCCTCCTCCAGGCCCACTTTAAAAAATGACGTTTCAAAAAGATGTGACTCCCTTTAATTTCCTTTTATAAAGTTTTTCTCTTTTCGTCCCCTCTCCTCTTCCACATCTTCCTCAGTTTTTTTTTTTTTTTCTTATCTCTCTTCTTCAACATCGCATCTTCATTTGGCATTTTCTATTATAGTTTTCTGCCTCCTTTGCTTATTCATATTTACGTCGTTTTTGAGAGAAATTCATTTTTGCAGCCTCCCGGAATGGATCTTCCATCGGCATTTTCTATCTTCCTTTTGGGAAAAATAAGATTAGGGAGGAATTAATCGGTCGTTTTTATTTTGTAAGACTAATTTTGGATGGTATAAGAACGTTATTCTTTTACTTTTTTTTGAAGTAAATGCGGGGGGAGGGGAAGGGGAATGCTATCCAAAATTGGAGAGTAGATTCATTCCTCAGGAGGACCAAAACTAGTCAGGTTAGATGATTAAAATTAGTTTTACCCTGTCAGCAAGTCTTACAGGTTTTTGCTGCCAGATTGAGCTACGCAAAGGAGTTATCTTCGTCGGACACGTTAACTTTAACGATGCTTTAAAGAATAAAGGGACGGAAGCTCGAATATTTCGGCCACTTAACTCAAGATAAGAAGTAGTTTAGCTGGAGATGGAAAGAAACCCCTAACCAAGAGAAGAGAAAACATTTTCTGGAGGGAAAAGCCGAAATGCGGTCATTTGAAAATTTGGTAAGGTAGCAAAATTCTGTTGATTAATTTAGAAACCTAATCACGTGTAGTTTTTTTCACTAGGCCGCAAATCGGAAGGACGATGAAAATCGAATAGAGCTTTAAAACTGCCTCCTACTTTCAGGGAAAAGGATCCCGACGAAGAAACCTGTAAGTGAGTTAAATTGGATTATAAGCCCTATAAAAGTCAAATCACCTGTCTTTAACACATTCACATGATTTATTAAAGGAAACACCAACACAAAACTCTGACAATCTACCACTTACGTCTGTACGCAACCATAAAAATTTAATGGAATAAGAATAAAAAGGAGGCATGAAAAGCACAAATCGGTTAAATAAAAAAAAACCTAAACAGTCGATTATCTCCCGAACGAGAAAAATAAAACTCGTAAGAAAAAAAAAAAAAAAAAAAAATCTTCAAAAATCAAGAAGACTCCTCTAGAAGTTACAAAACCGATCAAGTGCTTAGCTCTCTTTAGAAAAGCCATTTTCCAAGAAAATTTAAATTCAATGAAGCGGAAAAATTCGTTAAATTTAGTAAATAAAGAATGGTATCAACTCTATCCTCCTCTAAGCCACCAGCGAAATTATTCTATTTTTCTTCTCATTTTTTTTAAAGAAAAAGAAGTTCATTTTATGCATAAGAAAAAATGGATAACTTTCATTAATCAAAAAAACGTTGGCGTGCAGAATCCAAAAATTTACAATTTTCATTTTAGATTTTTTATTTTTTTTTTTTCTTTAGGCTTATGTCACATTTTCATCGAGTTAAATTATCCAGTATTACGAAAATTGCACTGCGCTTTTCGTGGCTTTTCAAAAATAATCCGTGGAATGCGGCTTATTTTCCGACTTTCTCATAAAAAATTAATTTGGATGTGAAAGGAGAAAGAGACTCGGGGGAAAAGTTGATTTCGAAAATGGTCTCAAATCGAGGGGGGGGAGGGGAGAGAGGGTAAACGGTCGCTTAACCCAAACAGGGAAAAAAAAATTTTTTTCAGGTGATAAAAAAAATCAACTTTGACTAGGGTATATTCATTTCGAAGAGAAAAAAAATCGGAATCCTCTTTTTTTTTCTCCTCGGAAAATTCTTGTTTTCGATTTTTAACTTCGAAAAATAAATAAATGAGAGAAAAAGAGATGGTAAAAATGAGGAAAAATTCTTTTGAAAAAAAAAAAAAAAAAAAAGAATGACTTATGTCTTTTTATATTATACAGTAATAATGAAAAATTCAGTTTGCCGGAGTCGGTTTTTATCTTCTAATGTTTTAAGAAACGGAAGAAGATTATTAATTTCTTTATCGTTGAATACTTTACCTTTGAGCAAGTTTATTACTAAATAATAAACCGCAAGAATCTATTCCCTGATTATGAGGGTCTTGCTTGCGAAGGTTAAAAATCAATTAAGGAAATTTCAAGTTGACGAGGGGGGAGATTTTTCCGTCAAAAAGAGATGTGTTGAATGAAACTGAAATATGATGGAGAGATGTCTTTCGTTGACAAAAATTCAAACCGTTGGAAATTTTTTGAAGAGGAAAAGGCAAGAGCTTTTTTTCACCGCGTGGAAATGCCTATGCCATTCATGGATAGTTTTTGCCTTTTGTAGACAATTTTCATTATCAGTGCACTTATATTGCCACTGCATAACAGGTTGCATTAGATTTAGAACTACTTAGTTAGATGTAATCTCGGTACATGCATTACTTTGCATTACCATTACACCACTTGCATTACATTTGCATTACATTTCTGTATTACGGTGTATACTTTTTTTTTTTTGGAAATGAATCGGCTCAACTTCATAAGAATACAAATCGGAAAATCATCCTAACAAACCATCTTCATAAAATTAAAAAAAAAAAAATTTCGGGAGAAACATTTTTTATTCCCGGAAAAAAGAACCACAAAATCTTGATAAGGTTCGCACGGTCATTTTCCTTCCGGCAGAGCAAAACGTTAAAATTGTGGTTACTTTGGATTTTGTCCATTGAACATTGTAATATATTATCGAGGGTTTTTACCGCTCCTAAAATTAACTGCCGAGGTTTGTTATTTGCGGTTAAAAGGCGTTCCTATCGATTTTTTTCCGATCCCGAATACCCGACTTCGAAATGTAAAACATTCTCTTTTAAAATGCCAGGAGGGAGGGGGAGGGAAAGGGGGGGGGTAAAAAAACACGGAAGAGGAAAAACATCATTTGGTAGTATATAGGTATTTTCCGATAAGCATTCATAGGAATGATGACCGTTCGTAAACCGCTATCATAAACTGCAACGCTTCATTGCTTTTTCCGCTTTATGTACTTTTCATAAATGATGCTGATGATCATCATTATTATCGTCATTAACCGATATCGCTTCCGAGTGACGTCTCTCATTAACACTTTTCGTCGGTTTTTCCGATTGGGGAACGAGCGAGCGCTGTATCTTTAAAATCCTGGGGCACTATAAATTCCGGGAGCCAAGGGTATATAAATGGAATCAATAGCAATCGACAAGGAAAAGCGTCTGCCTCCAGGATTTATTTCCCACTAAAAGGGGGAAGCAATACGTCCATAAATCTTAATTTAGTAAATAATCCTCGTTACCTTTTCGCCGTTGAGAAACCACGTAAGGTTGGCCGCGGGCCTTGAGCCACCCGATGTGCAGGTCGCTTGGAGTCTTTCCCCCACGACGTATTTCGATCTTATGTTCGACAATGTCGGTCTCCTCTCCTCGGTTTCTGCAAAAAAAAAAAAAGGAGAGATACGTATTATTATGACTCTCGGGTTATGGTTTCCTCAGGGGCGTATGTATCGGATTACGGGGAAATTGAATTGTTTTCGATCGAGTCAGCAGATACGCCGCTGGATGAGAACGGGAGGAAAAGAAATCTGAGATTGTCAGTTAACGAACTTTCCCGAATAGATATAATCCCCTTTCATTCAGACAACACTTGAACTGTATCGCATTCCATCACCCTGAGCTATTTTGATTGAGGGCGAAGGGGGATTTCTGCTTAGATTGATCTGGAAAACGAAATATACTCTGCTGGACATTTGCTACGCTTTTCTCAGAAATTTTCCCTTTCTACGATATTGTATTAAATCGGGTAAAATAACTTTCTATATCCATAACCGATTTTTGGGAGGATTTAAAGAAAAATTCTCCGGATTTCTTTGTTCGGATTGAGGTTTTAGGTTTGAGCGAGTTGAAAATTGCTGTTTCCGAGAATCGGGGACTACATAAAAACATGATATATTTTCGTAAGGGATTACTGATATCATTCTGTGGTAAATTTCTTTCTTGGAAGCCAAATATACTGTTCGGATCACCGGATTCATGTGTTAAATTTTTGAGGAGTCAATATGTTTGAGTTGGGCTGAGGTTATGTTACGTCGATGAGGTCAAGTTAATTATTTCGTGTGGCCTTCAAGACACGACATGAATAAACAATAGGTTAGCAAAAAGTTATGAAAAAAATACGGAAGAATTGAAGATTATGATGAAAAATATTAGGGTGAGACTTAGTTAGAGAGTACTCAATCCTCATGCGAATTCAAAGATGAGGGTAACTGTTTTTGTTTCCGTACTCATACTCGTCCTCGTCCTCATCCTCATCCACATCCTCATTTATACCATCCACATTGTACTTATCCTGAAGGATAAATGCGAAAACGAGGCTGAGGTTGAGGATGACTACGAGGACGAGAGCGAGAATTTAACGTTCAGAAAAAATCTGAAAATAATAGAAAGATCTCCGAGATCTATAAAAAAATTGATCCGAGAATCAGAAAAATCGGACAAGGGTTCTATATAGAACATATTATTTACTTCCTCCGTATTGATACCTTTTGAGTATAAAAAAAATCTGATATCGAGCTGTTTTTTTCGTGTAAAGAGACATGTTTTTCGAAAATTCAACATCAAAAGATGGAACGTTCGTCCCTTTACACTTTGTATCATTACTACCTTAAATTTCCGGTATTCAAAAACAGTGATTAGTAGAAGTTTCGCCTAAAGGGATTAGAAAAGTTGAGCGCGGCTAAAAAGGCGAACTACAGAAGGACTCTGTTGAGATCCTTATTTAATGCAATTGGTTATTAATGTAAGAAATTTACCGAGTGCTATGTACAAAACTTGAAGCGAGCTTGACGAATTATAATTTCATCCTCTGAATTTTTCTGTTTGTATACTACAATTTAGCTTGATTTTTCCAAAGTACTTTTGGTTAAAATAAAGAATAAGTTATATATAATTTATATATAAAATGAATATAATTTAATATATAGATTATATTATATATTTATAATAGTATAAAAATAAATGAGATAAAATCAAGAGGACAGAAATATTTACAAAACAGAATATTTAATTAAATCAAATACCTACAGAAATATTTAATTTTAATCAAGTTTTTTTTTTTTTTTTTGAAAGTCACTTGCAACAAGGAATAAATATAATTGATCCCCATAGAAAACTACGTGTCATAAAGGATCTTTGAGCTGGTGTACTGTCACACCTTCCCAGACAAAAAATTCACGTGGAATACACACACGTGGATTTTAAGACTTTTTCCACCAATTTTTTCACAAGATTTCCACTAGTTTTCCACCAATTATCCACGAGCTGGTGGAAATGTGGTGGAAAATTGGTGGTCGTGGGTAACTGGTGGAAATCTCATAGAAAATCGATGGAAAAAGTCTTAAAATCCATGTTTATTCCACCATACATCCACGAGTTTTTTTTGATTGTGTTACGTTTTCTTTATTTTTTCTTTACAATAAAAGATCTTCAGTGGAAATAATCTCTTATCAGCCAAGCTCCGTTCCAATATTTTGACTTATTGCTTTATTAATTGAACTAAAGGGAGATCATAGCCACTGATAAAACAGCTTTTTATGCGGTTGTTCGTTGTTTAATCGAAATTTTGGCATTTATTATTTGTACGGAGTTGTATAAAATGTAAGTGTTCAGTTTTAAAAATATCGTACGATAGTAACTAATTTCATTCCTTTTTTTTCCAGCCGACAAAATGAAAATGTTATCGTAATATTTTTGTGTTGCTAACTTTCATTTCTTTTGCGCTGATAGACCTTAGTGAATCTACAGCCTACAATGTTGCTTATGGTAAGCCTAACAGTTCTCCGCTGTTAAATCTTGCTTCATCTGCCAACTACGACGTCGCTAGTGCATCTCCATATTGTAAATGTGCAACGGCTCTTCTCTAAACCGAAATTTTTTTTTCTCTAATGCGGAGCAATATTTTTTTTCAGGGCGAGGACATAATTGCTACCGATATTGTTGCATTGCGGGTTACTGCTGTTAGTACCAGCATCTTGGGAATAAAAATTTTGCTCAAATAATTTATTTTGATTTGTTTCGCTCAAAATTGCTCTTTAGTAGGGATTGTCACTTAGCAGCCAATGAAACCATGTTTTTTCCATCCTCAAAAAGTAAGGCGTAAGAAGCACGTGCTAAACGTGGCAGTGTAATTCCTTTTCCAACATAAAAGTTTTCCACTGGGAAGAAAACGGATCAAGAGCAAATAAACCATATACAGCGACGAAATTCAAAAAAAAAATCCATATGAAGCTTACTTATTTAATATTTCCGCTGGTACTTTTTCAGATTTTTTTTTTTTTTTTTATTCTTGTTCAAACATGAAAAAAACTCAGTTTATCTTTCGTCTATCATAATGCTCGGGATAAACTAACCAAATACGATGAAATCTGCGGCTCTGTTTACCCCAGCATGAGGCTGCAGATTTTGGTTCATGCTCAATAAAATCATTAAGAGATGCAGCAGCAAACACAAAAGGGGGAGGGGAGGATAGAGAAAAGCGAAGAGGATATAAAACTTGAAATTTTTCATGTAATTCCGAAAAAAAAAAAAAAAAATCTTTCGAGGGGAAAGATCTTTCCATGTTTCGTTTTTCCTTTTCTTTTCATGCGGAAAGGGAGTGACTCCTTACAAGGGAAGTCTCATCTTCATTAACCCCTTATCAGTTTTGACTCGGGAATGAAAATGCATTGATTTTATTCGATTCGATAATGCACTCCCATTCCTTTCTGAGACAATAAAAATAAATGAGACGAAGGCATGAAGAAGTAATTTTAATTTTCTTCTCCTTTCGATCCCTTGTTCTTCCGTTTTCTTCGTTTTTTTTATTAAATGGTCGAAAGCGACAGCAAACAACCCTCCTAACAAAACACTATAGAAAATGACTTATCTTTACGATATAAAATGGAGCATATAACTTGTGGGATATGATACTTTTTTGAAGGGATGGGGGACGACTTGACATCCTGCAGGGGATTTTTTTTTTTTTTTTTTAAGATTTATTAAGAAAAGAAAATGCTTTCTATCGATTGCTGTGATTAATTGATTTCAGACATGGGGGCGAAACTTTTCTGTTATGTGATATTTTCTGCCATTAAAGAAGTCAAAATTAAAACTTTTTAAGAAAAAAAAAAAAAAAACTTTGCTGCTTATGTAAGATTAAAGTTATGAAGTTATATGGTGAAAAAAAAATGGAAATTTAATACACTTATCTCTGAAGAGGAGGCAGGGAGAGAAGGAAAAAAAAAGAGGGAGACGTTGAAGTTCCGAAGAGAGAAAGAAAAAAAAACGATTAACAACTTGTTTATATCAACACTTCTTCCGTCGAGGAATTCGATTTTCATCTTTTGAGATGACGTGTTTCAATGCTAGGGAAATTATACCGGCTCGTTTTTTTTAAGACGTTAAAAATAAAATTTTGATGACGTTAAAGTGAATTAGCAATCTAATAAAATGTCGAAGACATGCAATGTATCATTTTAACAGCGGATTTTACAAAATCCGCTTTTAAAGGATTCCACTCCTTTTTTTATCTTTTTATGATGGTGCAGGCGTTAATGAGAGTCGAGGAATTTTTTAAAGCGGGTTCCCTTAGCGTAAATTGTGGAAATCTACTTTGTTATCTTTTGGGATCTAAATGGCAAAACGGTAGCTATATGGAGATAAAACATGCCTACAAAAATGGTTTTTTTGATGAGTTGAGGGCAGAGAAAGACCTTCGATATTTTCCGCCGTTCCGTTTTTTCATTTTCCCTTACCCAGGGCTCTTATGGGGAAAAGTGCTATACGTGAGTTGCGATACATTTTTGATTCTACATATTTTATTTAAGTTTTAAAACACCTCACAGACATCCGAATCATTGTCTATGGGTGCCCGAATTTTTTAATTTTTTCGGATAAATGTCCCTTCTTAGCTTATTTTTTTTGGTACCCGTATATGCAAGTAACTTTGAGCCGTAGTTTCAAAATTTTCTCTCTCACTTTCCGTTAGTTACAAAATTTTAATCTTCGACTTCAGTTCAAATTTTTGATTTTTTTTTCCTGTTAAATCTTTGGTCGGCCCCAGCGCCTCCAAATTTATTTTTTTTAAATTAAAAAAAAAAAAAAAGGTTTAGGAGTGCTTGTCTTTTGAATGACAAAGAGCCAATATTTGATCCTAAAGCAAAAAAATCAGGATTGCACATTTATTTTAAAGCAACCTACTTTTCACGACCGACCCCGTTGGAAAAATAAATTCAAAAACTTCGATTCCGTAAATAACAAAAACGCGCACAAAAACCTTTTTATCAGCATCTCTGATTTCCCTTTAGTTCAATTAATAATGCAAAAATGTCAAGGAGAGTCATAAAACTTGACTGATAAGTAAGCCATACTTCAATTTTAATTTGTTTTTTGCTGACATTTCTTTCAGTCGAAAAAATGAAACAAAATGTTTTGGCTAACCCTTCTTCAAATACTAGGGGTAATAAAGAGTCTTCTGAAAAATAATATAAAACGTATTCCTCGATTCATTTTTTTTTTTTTTTTTTGGTTCGTCACCTGGATGCTTTTACATATTCTCTATTGCAAATCTCTGCCCCCCCCCCCCCCCCCCAGGACCATCATGCTGCGAATCATAATTAATTTTACATAAATGTTAATGTAGCATTTGTTGAAGGATTTATTTTGTTTTCTTAGGTTTTGCAGGAAAATCGAGGATTGTTAGTTGATCGCCCTCCTGCAACTTAAACATGGGCGCAATTTTTCTTGTTTTTTGGAAAAAGGTTTTTCTGCAACAAAAATTTAATTGGATTGGAATCGAATAGTTTGTATAAAAAGACAGGAAAATTCCTCTTAAAAATTTTTTACAACTTCTTTTACATGAAAATTTGCTTTTCTTATTAAGAGGAATCGTCAGTCGTGGCAGCAGACTAATGCAGACTAATCATATTTTACTTTTTATGGAGAAACGAAGACAAATCTCAAAACAAAAATATTAAGGAATTTCCGTAATTTTTTCCTGAAGTTCCTTAACATTTTTTGTTTCAAGATCTGTCTTCGTTTTTCCGTAAAAAGTAAAATACAATTAGTCTGCTGCCACGATGATGATTCCTCTTAAAAGTATGCATGAGTCACTTGTCTGCTGCCACGGTTTCATTTTCCCGCTTGTTTTACTTATGAATCGATGATCGATTAAATTTCACTGATGCGTACTCTTAATCCAAATGTTTTTAAAATCTTTAGGGTGGAAATTGTAAACATGCTCGTGTTTTTATAAGCATAGAACTTTTTTTGAAGAAATTCAAAAAAAAATATCCTAAATCATAAAGGGATCAAATTTTCATGATCCGAAATTTCCGTCCTCAACGATTTTCTGAAGAGTCTGGTTATGAATTTTTAAAAACTAATTTCTTTTAACAACAAAGTTATTTCAAAAGATATCACTTGCTACAGAGGACCCCTTTAGCATAAGTCATCTAACAGCAATTTGTTCCGCAAAACTGAACAAAAAAAAAAAAAAATGCGTTTAATAATATTTACAAATAAAAGTACGTTTAATTTTAAAACCGAGTCACTAAACCGTCGGCCCAGCCTCTCTGAAAAAGATGAAGTCTTCTTTAAATTTTATTTGCTCAAATATATTTAAAAATTTTATTTCATTTTAACGACATCATTTAAAATTTAGTTTTCACAAGTCCCAGCTAAACGATCTTAAAGCTACAATGATTGTTAGATAATAGTAATGAGCTCTTAGCTTTCTGGAGGCTATTTTCCTCGGAATCGAATTTCCTTCAGAAGACCCAATGGTTTAAACTACAAGATTTGTGTATTACTCTGCATTAGAGTTTGTAAATCCGACTTTCCGAAGAAGAGAAAGCAAAAGCAAAAAAACAAAATCAAAATGAAAGAATTTTTTTTTTGTTGTTTTTGATTTACAGTTTAAAAATGGAAAAAGAACATCCGCCCTTTAATCCCTTTTTAATATCGTTGAAATATTCGATGAAACAACAGAACCGATCGGAAAAATAATTTCATTTCACAGCTTGATTTAAAAAAAAAAAAAGTTCGGGCACAAAAGTCGCAAAAACATCGAAAATCAAATTTTACTCTTAAAAATGAAGCCGATTTTTTTTTCTAAAAAAAATTGTTTAATGAATATATGAAAAAAAATAACAAAGAGAAAAAAAACAACCCTTTGAAACTTGAGATAGATATAAAAATCTGGCAGGAGCCATAAATAAAGAAAAAACAAATAGCATCTGTTTGATAGTTCTCGATCAGGGCTGATTATTGGCCCCGAGAGATTTTTCCTCTGATGGTCCGTGGAAAACCTTTTTTGCACGATGCGAAAAAAAAAAAAAAAAAAAAAAAATACAAACTTGGTGAACTCCTGTAGACAGATGTGGATGCCGAATGATTAATCAGTTTTGTGTGTCGATTCCGAACCGGGAAATGTAACGCTATCATTTTCTCAATGCATTTGATGCGAACCATTCGATTCCTTTTACCCGAAAATGGTTTTTTCCCTTTTTTTTATATTTTTTTCTTCGAAAGCTCTCCTTTTTTTTATATTATTTTGCAGAGTTTTCCAGGAAAAAAAAAAAGATGGGAGAAATTAATTAATTTAATATACTTTTTATGCTCTAGTTGTTGATCTTCTTTTAATTGCTCCAAATAATAAATTAACTATAGGAGGCGAATATTTGCATTGGAAAGAGTTTGAAGCTTATCACGCAATTTTTAATTATAATTTATAATCCCATCGATAAAAAATAATAAAAAGAATTGGGGGGAGGGAAGCTGGCGATGATATTTCATCTGGCGGAATTAAAAAATGAAAAGGGGTTTTAAAATTTTTTGATTTTTTTTTTGAGGGGGGAAGCGGGGAATTAGAAGTTGGAAATATGACTTTTAAATTGCGATTTTCGTTTTTGTTTAGAGAATACTGCCTAATTTGGGAATTTAGAGAAATTTTAAAAGGGAGTGAAACCTCGTGAACCTTCGTTTATTAACGAATTCCTCGATTTAACATTTTTTGGGATCTTGCTCTAGCAACAAAATTACTTGTAAAATGACCTACCTACCCCTTACGAATTAAAACTGAGGTTGGCCCTCGGTTTAACGAATTTAAAAATTCCCAAAGTGCCAAAAATATGATTTTTTCCTTTTAAAATAAGTAAATTTGAAATAAAATAAAATGTTTTTCATCACTCAGTGCGGAAAACTTATTTTTCTAAAACGCACCAGTGCGTTTTAGAAAACACAAGAACTGCAAAAGAATTACCCGTCGAGACCTTTTTCAAAATCGGCCTCGACGGACAATTTTTTATTTTGCAGCTCTTGTGTTGTAATATACTATTTCTTCTTTTTTCCAATAAAAGTTTCTGTTTATACGTTGAAATGAGTGACGACTGACGATTCAAGCAGTTTTCAACATGTTTGTTTATTTCCATTTTTATTGTTTTATCTGATAAAGAGTCTTTTAGTTCTTTGTATCAATAAAGTCTTTTAGTTCTTATATGTTAATGCAATCCAGAGTAAAATTACAAATTTTTTCACTTTGACGCAGGATGTTCTTGAGATTGATGAATTTGAGATTCTTAGTTGATCGTTCTCCTGGGACTTAAACATAGGCGAAACTTTGTTTACTTTTTAAAGAAAGGTTTTTTCGCCCATAAAAATTGAATTGGAATCGAATATTTTTTTTAAAAGTACCGTACGGGTATATTCCTCTTGACCAAATGCCATAAGATACATGTTATAAGGTCTGTAGCCATTTGGTTACAGACCTCATGGTATTATGGTAGCAACATTGTCAATCTGCATTTTGATTTTGATGTTGATCTGGTGCAAAGCAACAAACACTTACTCTTTTTATGAAAATAAATCTATTAAATATTTTTTTCGCGCATAACTTACCTACAACGTGCATTTCACCAGAAACCAAAGCCGTATGGAAGCTCGGAGATTCAGCAGACACTTCGCAATTGTACACCCCTGACAGGGAAGGATCTACTCCGACTAAGGTTAACCTATTCATATCAGATTTTGATTTCTGAAACATAAAAAAAAATCATCATGTTTAGAGAAAAAAATGAAATATTGTGTAGCTACGTGTTAATATTTAAAGTAAATTGACGTATAAAAGATCCCATAAATATAGGTCGGAGGAAAAAAAAAAAGCGAAAAGCGAGGGGAAAAAAATTCTCGAAACGATATCAATTTAAGTTTATTAAAGCAACATTTTGCTGGGAAGCTCGGCTAATGGATTTCCTTAACATGTGCTTAATAAGAGGTTTCATCCAGGTAATGCTGTATAGTGTGACCTATGAACTTATTTCCTCTGAAAGCTCTTTTGATTTCTCGATCGGACGATCCGAATAAGAGGGAAATGGATTTATAGGATGTTAGCCTTGATTTATTAAGAGAAAATCGTTTTACATGCGTGTGGCGGATTAATTCCGCGTTTTAACAGGGAGTGTATTCCCGAAGGAAAACAAAAAGACCATCAACCAATATGATCCTCCGATTTCCTGTCCGCAATAATTTAATGTAGGGGTTTTACATTAACTTGTCTATAAATAATTGAATGATTACAGTAAAATTATGTCATTAGGGCGTTTTACAAAAGCCGGCAAACGATTGAATTTTTTTGGAATATCCACAACAAAATCGGTTTCCGGGTACCCCTTTTAAAAACAAGAACCTCTAACGACTCCTCACTCTTCTATCTTCCCATAACAAAATCACTGGGTCACTCCCCTTTATATTCGGCAATGGACATGTGGAACAGATACCGGGATGTTATGAAGGAAATTGATTTAGCAACATCAAAGAGAAAGCTAAAAACCGCTTTAGAAAAACTCACACATAAAAAAGTACAGGAAGGATGCTCTGTATCATCTCATCTTCCTTAACTCCTCTTAACTCGGTACTATCTAATTTGTTGTAACTGATTTTTAAAGCATAATAATAATTTGTATTTTTTTTTTTTTTTTTTTTTAATTTAAACAATTGTAAATAATTTTATATTTTAAATTTGTATTTGTAAAAATTGTAAATGGTGACTGAAAGACCAATAAATAAATAAATAAATAAATAAAATCTATGGCTGGGTAAAATGCAAGTTTATAGTCAGCTTTAGAGAAAAAACTGTTGGAATTTAAGGAACCTAAGAAGATACTACAAGTAACTTAGCATGACCTATGGTGGGCAGAAACTAGTTGGGAGGCCAACAATGCTGGCTACTTAATGAAAATTGAAATAGTAATGGATTGTGAGAGAGGAAAGCAGAATAACCAGAATAAAAAAATGGTCTTACCAATATTTCAAGTCACCATAGTGGAAAATATAATTTCAAATGGATCAAGACAAATGGGTAAACGTAGAACGGTAGCCTCCGTATTCTGTTTAAAAAACGAAAAAACCTCTAAAATTTAAGACTACATTTCACTTTTAATTGCCGCATTATGAAAAACATATCTTCGCTTACTAAATAAAAATAAAACCGTCAGTATTTATTAAGTAATGACCCCGGTAATAACATTAAAAAAAATTTAATATTTACATCCAACACTTATAATCAAAACAAACAACCAATGTCTTCTGCTACTGTCCTTTGAAGGAACGATTCGTAATCTTTTTCTTTTTTTAAAATTATTTTCATATTCTGCATTAGGCCTAGATTTCAAATTAAAGTAATGCTGTATCTTTTAAGTCTGTTTTTAGTATTCAAATTACTCGGGTGGTTAGTATTTTTTGCTTTTTAAAGTATTAAATTTCAAAATCAGTGCGTTACGCGCGTGTTCCATTGAATATCTGAAGACGGCTGTTGCCACTTTTTAAAAGGAAGTTTCAGTTTTGTTTTCGTGCTGCTTTTGGGAATGTACGGAATTTGTTTGTTGGAAGTTTTCGGTGTTATTTAATAATTTTTTGTTTCTGTGATGTTAAAATCTTTGGTGAAATCATATAAATGAAAAAATCTATGTGTTTAATATGCAGTGTTAAGGATGCAAAGGTTTCTTAAAAGTGAAATGCTGCGAGGTTGATGAAAGCAATGGCGGCTGCTGTTCCTGACCTGCTGGCCAATGAGGAATATTATTGTCGGTGCTCGGTAAGATTTACTTTTATTCTTTTCAAAACATGTGCTTATTTTTGTTTGGAAGAAATGGAGATTTTAAGAGATTAGGTTGTAACTGAAGAAAGTTCTGTAGTGTCGTATTTGGTATCCATGTGAAATGTGTATAAAGGAGGATATGTTTTTATTTGGCAAAGTTGGGATGAGTTCCACAACTGCTTTAATGATGCTGATGTAGTACTCTAATTGAGCAAAAAGTTGTATTCGTTGTTTTTGATCTGCAGTAAATAATGCCTTTTTCTTGAGATATAAATGTTATGCCAATTTTTCGATTTAGTTCCTACCATTTAAAATTATCATATATAAATTGCTAGAGAAAATTTTGTATGAGGAAATTGTATTTATGTACAACTAGAGGGGTATTCTGATTCTACCACCTTTGTATACTGCAACAATTGCATTGTTAAATTCATGTCGAAACCTGTTGGGCTTCCCTAACCTCTCCAGCTGGGTGAAGGTGTAAACAGCATTAGTTTACTAGATCTCATTTTCATATAAATAATAGCTTTAAGGCCTACTTATAGAGTTTCTGCTACAATTTAAAATAGACTTCTGACTGTTAATTAAAAAAATAGAGCAAGACTTAGTTGGGAAAAACCTGATTCTCAGCCTGAGATTTTGATTCTTTCAAAAAAAGGTATGTTAAAAAAAATTCTTAACTTTTAATATTTTAAAAATAGTTTTCTATGTTAATTATTGAAATGCTGTAAATAAAAAAAAACAAATAAGCTTATGGCCAATTCCTTTTGTGTTGCTTAGGTCATCAATGCAATCTGTAAATGCAAATTCGTCAGTATGCTACTGCAACTGCTTATGCTAATTATTATTTAGGAAAATGCTTATCGGTGTAACAATTTTTCTTATAAAAATTCAAACAAAACAACTATTAACAATTTTTTTCTCTTGAAAAATTCTGAATTAACATATTTAGAGGTCATCGTTCTTGTTTTAAATTCAAACTGCTTGAAAAAAGAAAAATCTGAAAAAAAAGTTAAAAGTGAAAATATCATTAAAAGAATGTAAAAAAAGTAATTCCCCAAAAACGGTTTTTTTTTTTTTTTTTTCCTGTGAAAGAAAATCTAATTACAGTTCTTAATACCAGTGGTTTCTGGTTGAAGGGAGAGAAGACTGGTGAACTCCAGACGTATAAAACCTTCTATTAAAATACCGGATTTTGAAATAAAAAAAGGCAGCAATAAATGCTGATACGGTCCCAATTGTTCCTTTTTTTTTTTTTTCGGAAAAATTGACATGCCGTCCTTTTTCGTGAAAAAGAAGAAAAAAATTAAAATCAGGCGTAAAAAGTTAGACAAAAAAACGAAAAAAAAAAAAAATAACTTTGACAGTTATACAGTTAAAGTTTTAGAAATGTTAAACTTTCTTCTTGGTAACTTTATGAAAATATTTAAACAGAATATTAATTTTATTGCGCCTGATGAGTGCTCGTTTTGACAGCCTTGTCCCATTTTTTTTTCTTATAAAAATTTTACATCATCGTGCAATCATTAGCTTTCCAAAAGAAATTAAATTTACTTTTTTTTTCGGGGTCTTCCCCTTCAGCTCCAGATAAAAAATTCATTAATTTTATTTAAACGATCTTCCTTTCGGTGATTTATTTAAAGAAAGCATCAGAGGAACCCCCCAACCCTCCCTTCGTAAAAATCCTTGTAATCAAATCAAAGATTCAGACAAAGCAGAATAGGAAGCGGAAGCTTTTGCCATCCTTGTTTAACGGAAATTAAGAAGAAATTTTTCACTAAAAGAGGAAAAAAAAAGCGAAAAGGGGAAAAGTCCAAAATTTTAAAAAAAGGAAAAAAATTCTCCCCACGAAAGTCCAATTAACTCATAGACTATATAAAAGGATTTAGGTCGAGATGAAAGATAATGCAAATTAATTTTATATTATTATAATAATAGAGTTAACTAAGAAGTGTAAACTATACAATTTTCAATTTAAAATCTTAAGAGACTATGGATAAAGATGTCATGAAAAATTTCGTATTCATGAATTCCGTTTTATTTTCTTGGGAAAACTTAGAAGAAGGGGAAACTTTCGTTTGGCTCTCTGTACGTCTTCTTGTCGTCGATTTTTAAAAATAAAAATAAAAACGGGCTAGGATGTCGGAAACGGCCGCAAGATTACGTAAATACGCTATTTTAAAATAATAAGAGTTTATTTAATTTTTTTTTTTTTTCAAAAACTGAATTCTCTAAATTTTGTGGTTCAGAGCCAAACTCTGATTTAATGAATGCTTGTCATGGTTTGCTTTTCCTTATCAGACGGTTGATATTCTTTTAAAGGCTCTAAATTACGAGATGAAAATTCACATTTTTTTTTTTTACAGTTTTCGTATCTACAATGTTTGAAAATCTATACCTGAGAGCCAAAACATCGCATATGAGTGTTGTCACGTGATCGTTTCTTGCGGAAGTTAAGTAAATAGCCTCTGAGGTGCCAATTATTTCTCGATCAGTTATTCAGTTTTTTAATTTTTCCAAATTCCTGCCAAAGTTTTCGATTTTCCCCCTCTTTTTTAATTAAAAAAAATGTTTGATCTCAGTTTTTGGAATTTTCCCCAAAGGCTTTGCCCATTTTTCCCCATTTTTCGTATCATCAAGGCCAAAAATCATGCGGTCAGGCGCGCGAATTTTAGGCAGCGAAAGTGGTTCTTTAATCAAAATGTTCAAATTTTCTTGATTTTCCAAACATTTTCCCACTTCTCCAATTTTTCCATATTTCCCTCTTTTTTCCGATTTTAGCCGTTTCTATACCTTTTGCCGGTCTAATTTTTTTTTTTTGAATTTGGTAGCACGTTTTTCGTAACTTAAACTTTTGAGGCGATGTTTTGAATTGGCGAAAAGGCAATAAATTCCGTCTAAAAAACCAATGCGTTTCGCCGTTTTCAAAAAAAAAAAAAAAAAAAAAAAAAAAAAAAAAAAATTAGAATTTTTTGCATGAGGTTTCTTTTAGGGTAAAGAGCGGTTTCCCAGATTTTCCCGGAATCACACAAATTATTAATTTTTTTTTTCTCTTTTGAAAAGAAGAAGAAAGAAAAGAAATTAACGTATCATTCTGGCTTTTTTTTCCTCCCTCATTCTAAGAAATCATTTAGTTGAAAATGCTCATTGATTCAAGGAGAAAAAAGGGAAATCAAATAACCAAACAACGAAAAGTGAAAAATAAGCAGTTTTCCTGTTAGTTTAAAAGAATAAAAGGAAAAAAAAACGCGATACGAAATTGCTCATTCAGTGGTAAAATAGATTTCGTTCCTCGGTTTCTTTCCTACGGGGACTAGCTTTCCTTTCCGTTTCCCATAAACGAAGCATAATGTGATTAAGACCTTCCGAGGTCTCCTGGAAATTTCTTCATGATACATTTGCCCGGGTCTTGTAAATGGTTGTATTATTTAAATTATCTTTCATCAGCGTTTGGCTGGCACCAACCCTACGTTCTATTGCTATTTCAATTTTTTTCCCCCATCCCGTTGTTTGAAAATGGAGGAGTTGCAGTTGTACCGCATTTTTTTCCCCCTTTTTCCATTGCTACAGTTTTACAGTAACTCCCGACACCTTTTAGGGAAAAGAAGGTTTTTCGGACGACGCTTAAAAAACGATTAAAAATGTTTTTCCATTTTTTAAACACCTGCATGAAACATTTTACCCGTGGCCCGGTAACTTTTCAAACCATTTTGAAAAATGAGACACCCTATTTTGTGCCCTAGATAAAAAAAATTATGTGATCGTTTTATAAAAATTTAAATTCAATTTTCTTTTTCTAAACGTAAAGGTTATATTATTCGCCTGCCGTTCTTTGTTTTCCTTCAGTTCTTGAGATGTGATAAATCTAACCTGATATGAAAATGATGTAGATTCAACACGAGAAAAGCATGTAGAAGAGGGTTGGAAAAAAAAACACACACACAGGAAAACTTGGGGAGCATGGAGTGTTCCTCGCTCTGTTAGAAACATCTGGGTCCCGTGTTATGCGGGCTATCATCGTATTAATCCCTTCCATCGAAAAAAAAAAAAAAAGAAAAAAGAAGAGCGCTAATAAATAAAAATAATAAAGTGCTTTCGACTTTTCTCTTTGCTGCTTTGTATGCCAGGCAGCGCAATGTTCGGGGATGATTAAATCAAGACGGGGAAGTAACAAAATATCTGTTGCCAAGACGGCGATTTTGGCAAGTAAAAAGTCGGGAAGTGGACCATGTGTCCGGTTTATCGTTTTAGAAAGATAAGGCATGTTTATATTTTTTTTAAATTCAGGGTTCTAATACATTTTTTAGGGGTTGCCCATAAATTATGTAAGCGTTAATTTGATTGATTTGATCTCCTCGGAAAGAAAAAGTGCATTATGAAATTTTAATGTTTTAGCGCGTTCGAAATATTTATTACTGAGTTATACATATGGTGGTGACCCGTAGCATAGTTCATAGCGGTGTTCCGACACTAGGGTGTACAGAAAAAAAAAATGTTTGGAATTTTGTTGCTCACCGAAAAAATAGTTTCATTGGGGGGTAAAAACCTCAAAAAAATTTTGAAACATTTTTTTTTTACCAGCTGGAGGTCGCGCTTTGCGGAAAAAGGACCTAAGCCAAGAATTTTTTGAAAGCGTTCAATTAAGTTAATATTTAGCGCATTTTTCAGTAATCGATATTTGTAAAAGGGGTCTAATTATATGTTTTTGAGGTCGTAGAACACGAATTTCACCATCTCGATTTTCTCCGACCAATTCCTGAGTCGGTGTTACCGCTTTTTTAGCGAATAAGCCTGATTTTTCAGGCTTGATTTTTATTTATGTCCAGATTTGGAGCTCCCAAAATTTTTTTTTTCCTTTTAAAGTTGCTTATACTGATGAAAAAAAGCTTGAGGAACACGAATTTCACTATCCCGATTTTCTCCGACCAACGCCTGAGTAGGGGTATAAGTAAGAATTTGGTTTTTTGAGCCAAAAACTAATTTTTTTGTAAAAAAATGGCGACAACTCCTCACCAGTTCGAGTTAGAGGTCATGTTCTAAGACATTTTTTAGTCAGAACACTCTAATTAATAAGGCACTTTTGTTTTTCGGATCAATTTTCTAAATTTTTTCACGGACGAAAAGAATTTGGAATTTAAAAAAAATTACTGGTAGAATTTTCCTTCCGTTAGAAAATTTTGGAAATGGATCCGAAAAACAAAAGTGCCTTATTAATTAGAGTGTTCTGACTAAAAAATGTCTTAGAACATGACCTCTAACTCGAACTGGTGAGGAGTTGTCGCCATTTTTTTACAAAAAAATTAGTTTTTGGCTCAAAAAACCAAATTCTTACTTATACCCCTACTCAGGCGTTGGTCGGAGAAAATCGGGATAGTGAAATTCGTGTTCCTCAAGCTTTGTTTTCATCAGTATAAGCAACTTTAAAAGGAAAAAAAAATTTTGGGAGCTCCAAATCTGGACATAAATAAAAATCAAGCCCGAAAAATCAGGCTTATTCGCTAAAAAAGCGGTAACACCGACTCAGGAATTGGTCGGAGAAAATCGAGATGGTGAAATTCGTGTTCTACGACCTCAAAAACATATAATTAGACCCCTTTTACAAATATCGATTACTGAAAAATGCGCTAAATATTAACTTAATTGAACGCTTTCAAAAAATTCTTGGCTTAGGTCCTTTTTCCGCAAAGCGCGACCTCCAGCTGGTAAAAAAAAATGTTTCAAAATTTTTTTGAGGTTTTTACCCCCCAATGAAACTATTTTTTCGGTGAGCAACAAAATTCCAAACATTTTTTTTTTCTGTACACCCTATCCGACACGCGACTTTTCAACACGGCACTTTCCAACACGGACATTCTAACCCGGCGATTTTTAAACACTGATCACTCATTTTTCTTGGGTCCCTTCCGGTACTAAGCAACAATTGGCTTCTTGTTATGGACGTTCTACTAACTTTTTCGGGGACCCTCTCTCCCCAAATTGACTATAGGCTATAAAAAACTTGAAATTTGAAATGTCGCAATGAAACTTTAGGGGTTTCACTTTTGTACAGCGAATTCTCTAGCAAAAATCGGCTTTTACATTTAAATGGAACATTTTACTACCATGGCCAAATATTACCAACTTCTCAAAAATCATTTGAAGAATGCGGCACGCTATTTAACGAAATTCCGTCATTTTTCGAAAAAAAAGAAAGGATTAGGGGTAAGGCAAAAGCTCTGTTCATTTTATATTTTGTTGTGTTTGCTTATTGCTTTGCTTTTATATCGTCGACCGAAAATAGTAATAAGGAAAAGATTGATTTTTCGGATTTAATATATCCCAGCCTGGAAATAATATAAACCCGGATATAAAGAGTAACAGAAGAAAATGAGGACATTTCAGTTTTAAATTTCGGATCATAACCTCATATTTCAACATCTGCAGATTTATTACAGAAAGTTTATTATTTATTAGTCCCCGAAGCGATTTTCTAAATAATGTACAAAAGCGTGAAAACCCGTAAAAAAAAAAAAAATGAAATCAGAGAGCAAAGCCAAAATTTTTACCATTTTCACCGACCGAAAGAGAAAAGTGGCGGGGAGAAAAAAAATAGAATTAAAATGATTTAGTGGATTGTCCACAAATTATCTTTGTGTTCCATTACTCCGGAGAGCAAAAAAAAAAAAAAAAAAAAAAAAAATCTTCCTCCATCAATCACCCAAAAAGGTGCTCTTTTAGGATATTGGTAAAATTATACCAAATGGAAAAAACCAAGATATCGAAACTAAAAGAAAAGTCCGAAAAAAAAAATTCGAATTTACTACCTTTTAACGTAATCAGATTTTTATGTTCGATCGTGTTTTTCGGAGTGAATGGTTTTCGGTAAGTGAAAGCTAGTGTTTTTCTGCGGTATTCCTTTTGCGGGGAATATCGAGATGAATATTTCGTTTCCGGAATCAAACATAAATTCGGGTAGTGATCAATGAACCTTTTTCACCTGTCGTTCTCACCTGTCTCTCACTGTCTCTATCTGTATAATATTCCCAATGGCATTTTTCCCCTCCCGCCCCCTTTTGCATCGAAATGTTACGAGCGATATGGTTTCTGGATAAAAGGTTTCGGGGGGAAAGGTCGCGACCCGACCTGTTTTTATTTTACCTTTGACTACCCTTCACCTTAAGGAAATGGCAACCGATGATGCGAACTTAGGGGAAAGAAAAACAAAAAAATCACGCGCGGGGATTTTTTTATTTTTTATATCTATCAACGTAAATTCGGGAAGGGGGAAGAAGAAAAAAAACATAAACGTATTTGCTGACTTTTATATCATGATTCCCATTTTTTAATGGAAAATAAGATTTTTTTTTATATAGAAAAATCTGAGGCAAGCAAAAATGCTGCAGCGAATTTTAAAGCTCCGAGACAGGATGTTGTTATTGGTCTAAAGGTTGTGAGACGGCATGGAACATGATGTAATCACACTTCCGGGCATCTTAATTTGTAGATGTTGCGAGATGATCTGTCTGTTTACGTTAATTAAACCTTTAAGAAACACGAGAAAATATGACGTTTCGCGTTAATGGAAATGAGTTCTTCGGATAGGAGGAAAAGGGAAAAGGTTTTATGATCAGTGTTCAAGGAAAATAATCTTTTGCTGTCGTCACTTAAAATTAAATTCCATGAACGTTTTAATGAGTTTATTGGTTGATTTCCAACCGAGCAAATTTTTTTGATTTTTAATTTTGTCGCAGTACAAAGAGCTGAGGTTTTCCTCCTTAATTCTGTATGAATGAACGTTGAAGCTGGAAGAATATAGAATAATTTAGACCTCATGCTTCCGTAATTAGGAAGGTTCGGACGGCGGTCTCGGTGGTCTTGAGCCCATTCCCGTGTCGGAAAAAATGACAACAAAAACCGATTGTGCTACTGGATTAAGGTATAAATAGAGGTTTCAAAATAGGTTATTTCAAAATCTCAGCTGATTATTTTGGACCCCCCCGTGACCGTTACCTCCATAAGTAAGTAGATATAGTCATTCAAAGGGTCCATTATTGAGGGCTACTTTTTAACCCTTTTAAATAACGATATCTACGTACCTATAACAGACAGAAGTCTAATTTTAAACCATATTCCAGCGGCCTTTCATATGATATGCTACAACACCAGATACGTTTGGGGCGGCTTAGGGGGGGTCATGGGGCAGTCCAAAATGACCTGCTGGAATTTTGAAATAACTCATTATTGAACTTTCATTTATACCTTAATCCAGCAGTACAGTCGGTTTTAGTCGTAATTTTTTGCGGCATGGGGATGCATAGGGTGCTGGAAAATTCCTCAAGAGCAATAGAGTTCATTACTTCGTCACTTTTGTGCAATTTTTTTTTTTTTTTAAGTAACATCAATTGTATTTTTGCTTACTCGAAAGGAGGGAACGGCCCAAATCAACTAAAATCGTGATTTTGTAAGTTATGAGATAGAATTGTTTTATGAAGTTATTAATATTGGGATAAGAATTTCTATAAGCCCCGTCTTTGCTTCCAAAAATGCCTACGCAATTACATTTACACCGTATACGTATACGATTCCTGAATTCTTATCTAGTGAAAAAAATAATATTTTAGAGACCAGACAAAGACGCCAGCATGCCACATTATATAAACGAAAAAAATCAGTGACAAGGAAAAAATACATTCTTGAACTATCGAATAAGCAACATCAGTGACTTTTTGTCAGGCATGCAAAATCACATTACCTCCCCTTTTCGAAAATCGATTTTCAACCGGGGTGAGAAAGAACGTAAAATCTTATTTTAATATCTTTTTGCTTATTAGACTTTCTTCCACTTGATTCCTTTAAGTTCTTAATTAAAGAATAGCTTACGCACAAAATCTTTTTTTTCTTCATTTTTCGCTTTTTGAAAATTTAATGCAAATTCACCAATCCGACCCTTTCCTTTTTTCCTTTTTTTTCCCCGGGAAATCCCCGACCATAATCTTTCGGTTGACACACACTAAAAATTCCTACAAATCCGAAGCAAACATGGGAATTATTTTGCTGTAGAAGATTCCAAAAAAAAAAAAAAAAAAAAAAAAAAAAAAAAAAGGCGGAGAGAGAGTTTGGCTTAGAAAACTTTTTGAATCCGAGGAAGGAGAATCCTAAAAGGAGGAAAACTACTTCTGATTTCATTTGTCAAGTTTAAACAGTTTATCAGACAGTCAATTTTGCTTGTTATTTTTTATTATTCGGCACAAAAAAAAGTGGGAGTATAAGAAGTATTCTATGTTCGGGAGTAAGGGATCAAAAATGGTGAAAATCGTACTTACAAAAAACACAAAGGCTGCATACTGCCTTGTTTTCACGGTTTTTTTCAAATTGGAGGGCGGGGGGGAGAAAATAAATGTTTTTTTCATGTTACACTGAACTTAAGTCTTCGGTTGACCAGTGCTTATTTAATATCAATTATTTCAGTCTCCATTGTTTCGACTCTTGATTTTAAAAAAAAATTTAGAAAATTGGAAGGTCTGGGTTCAGATCCTCGACTCGACTTCGCTCGACCCAATTTTTTAGGAAAAAAGGGATTCTCGAGAATCTTTAATATTTACACGACTTCATTAAAAAAATGAATTCCAAAAGCTCAATTAAATAACAAAAATGCACATAAAAAGCTTTTTATCAGTATTTGTAATTTCTCTTAGTTCAGTGTGTTAAAAACAGTTTAAGAGCTTGACTGATAAGAAAACTAATGTTGTTTGCTTCTTATTGCGATTGCCTATTAGTGAACAAAATGAGAAATTTATCAAAATTTAATATATTTTTACTCTTGATTTTTACTTTTTTTGCGATACTAGATTTCGGTTTATCTGCAGGTTATGCCTCTGTTGACTTTTCTCCAGACGGTAAGCGCACTGAGATGTTTTGAAAACGCTACATGTTTTCCTTCATTTTTAATATTTATTTAGGTACCTCAAGTGTAAGCTGTTTGCATGCGTGTTGCATTCCGGGCTACTGTGGAAAACGACCACAATGTTGCGCTCCTTTGGAGAAAAAAGGTCATGATTAATTTTATTTTTTGTGCAATAAATATAACATTTGTTAAAAATTTTATTTGGTTTTCTTTAAAAAATTTATCATGTATCGGATGACTGCTTACTCCATAAAATCAGTAAAGACCATATTTACTAGATGATTTACTCTGCCAAGGAGACAGTTTCAGACCAAATCTCCGCCTCAGAGTAGATCTACCAAATTCATACAAGCAACTTATCTTCTTATTTAAAACCCAACTTTACAAAATGGAATCGCATTTCGTAGGTTGTACATTTTTTTAATCCTACGTTATGTCTTCCGCTTGTTTATATCCGGTTTCCTTCAAAAATTTTCTAGCAGAAGACGTAACTAAATATTGCCAACCCTTGAAACAATGTAATATTTACGAAATGTGATCCTTTTTCTAAAGTCAGGTTTTGAATAAGAAGATACGTTGCTTGGATGTACCTGGTCTTGTTCTACTCTGAAGCAATGAAATTTGTATTTAAAAAAGAAAAAAAAATGTGAAATTGTTGAGATTCTTATTTCCGAATCTTCTCTACTCTGTATTGAGTCTTTTATTTCGATCAAAAACCAGGAGAACGTAGGTGAAATTTGGAACGTCAGATCCAAATCCTCTTTTTTATAAAAAAATCAATTTTACAAAATTAAAATCAGTTAAGAATAGGAACCGCGAATGGGGATACAGAAAGAATAGGAATCCGAAAAACTCATCTGCGAATAAATAATACGTAGACGTATATAAAAAGAAGGAGGGATAACAGCAAAAGCCAGAAGTAAAGGATTTGGTAAAATTATTCCACGTATTCTATTCAGAATAGGAAAGACTTTTAGATCATGTTTGAACCCTGGTGAACTGTTTTTCAAGGCCGTAAATCACAGAGCTCGTGGAACCTAACGACTCCAGAAGTTATATGTCTAAAGCCTGACATTTTTTATTACGAAAATTTCTTCTGTTACATTCAGTAAAGAAATTGCGTTCGTCCGGATATTGGATTATCCATTTCGCATTTTTTTTTTCGGGGGGGTTTCGCCCCATATATATTCCGGGCATTTTTATTTACAATCAGATTCTTTCCAACCGACATATTTTTTTTTGTTTATTGACTAACGGGCAGTCTGGGAGATTTCTTTTTATGTGCTCCCGAGAAACCAATCAAAAGTTTCGAAAAAAAAAAAAAAATGTATTCACCACAGAAGTTTTCTGGTTATGAATTTGACAATGACGTCATTTAGAATTCAAAAACTCTCCGATATTTTTAATTTTTGTGACAGAAAACGATGACACAAATACTGACATAAACACTGAAGACGTGATCTTGGGATTCTCAAAAAGAAAGTTTTCTCGGAAAGTTTTCGGCAACGCGGCGCGGATGGGAAGGAGACAAACCGGGGGGGAGGGGAGGAGGCGAAGAGGGAAAAGGGTAAAAATGCAAATAAGGTTATAATAAATGTACCCTCCCGGGTCATGTAATGGAAAAGAACATGGGACTATGATCAAGTTTCGAAACTTAACATCTCATTTCCTTGCATTTTATTGCTAGCTCCAAAATACTGTTTGAACAGAGCCATCTGTTTGTCTTACTCGGTTCTTCATCATGTTGTTTTTCCTACGTCAAATCATTTTCTCCTTTCAACCAATTTTTTTCCCCCCCGAACTTCCGATTTCCCCTAAGAAACGGCGAGAAAAAAAAGAAGGAAGATTCGGAGGTGAAAAAAAAAGAATAAAAAATCTTCGAAACTTTGACGTTTGATTGAATTTTTTTCTCATCCCATAAAATAAGATAAGCTAAACACGTTTTTTAAAATTTTTTTCTTATTGAAAATTTATGTGATATAAAGAAGAAACAGAGCTTGTATGCCGTAGATGCAAAACATCTATCTCCCGCGCGGTGACTTGAAGTTTTTGAAAGGTGAGAATAAGAGTGAGAGAGGGGAAGACTTACAAACTAAGTTATAAGTTTTCCGATGGAATCGAGACGCGAAGATTATACCTTTTTTGTGCCGAACGTAACAAGTTCCAAGTAGTTTTACTGTATTTTTTTTTCCAACAGTAACAAACAAACTTAGTCGCTTTTGAATACCTCAAGTGATCTCGTTTAAAATTTAATGGGCAATGTGTACTGAGATATGAATTCATTATAAATGAGTTTTATAATTTGGTTCTCTTTTTGTAACCTTAACTGAGGTTGGCCACAGCTCTAATTTCGCTATTAATTTTAATAACCGTTTTTGAAATTGAATATCTGAGGCAGCATAGCTGCCAAATACCAGAGTATTTACGTGGCCGGGGCAGACGAGTTGCCAGAGTCAGTTTCTCCGTCTTTATTCTTCTTCTTAGCTCAGTCCGCTTCTAGGTGATCTCGCGCACATACCTGCTCATGCAGAATGAAAAAAACATAGTGTGCCAATGCGCAGGGAATACCATGCGGTTTTTCAAAAAAAATTGAAGATACGAATTATGATTGGTGAAAATCCAATTATACAATTTTCCATCATCTGCAAACAGCTTCAAGACTGAGAGCTTTATTGCTTCTGGTAGATCATTTATAAATATTTTGAACATATCCGGTCCGGTTTGATTGAGGAACTCTTGAGGAGGAACTCTATCAATACCAATGTACAGACAATAGTCCAGCCCTATTAGCAAGATTTTTAATGTAATGATCAGTAAAAATCTTGGGGTAAGTAGTTTGTACTAATGTAGAGGGTTAGGCCTAGCCTTCTCAGGAAGTCTTAAGCTCTACTTGTACCTCGCTACCTAATACTACTTGTCTAGGGCCAAGCATGCACCATTTCATTTCCACCCGCCATTTTCGTACCGTTCGTATAATGAAAAGTGATAACATTAAATGTTTTTACAGAGGAAGAAGACTCGTTTATGGTAGAAAGAGGGAGCCGCAATGGATAGAGGAAGCGCATGTCGAGAACGGTGGCATATGCAAGGACAGCCTATGTTCAGAAGTTGGCACAATAGAGGCCAAAAAAGAAAAGCACAATACTGCTTATGAGGCTAACAATGTCGCACCAACACCCAAAATTAAACAGAAAATTCAGTTTCCAATTCTACTTTGGTAACTAGGTTCGAGTGACAAACATATATTTGCGAAATTAACAGCTTCTAATATGTCTAAATTTACAGTGATTATCCCACTTGAAAATATTTATACATTAAACGTGCCCGCCCATAAACAGACATGATTTTTTTGAGCTCGGTTATCCAATCCCATCAACCTTTCTTCCCTTTCCAATTTTTTTTTGAAAACCAAAAACAGTGTTTTTGACTGCTGTTCCGCAAAAAAAAAAAAAAAAAAAAAAGATACGTATAAAAATTAATATACTTGTCCTCGTTGCACGTTTCCAGTATTATCTCGATTGAAAATCAAAAATGCAAGCCCGCAAAAGTATTATCATTCCATTAGTCATTTATATTCTATTCACAACCTACCACCCTTCCCCTTCCCGTCTCCCATAAATTTTTTGAAAAATCATGTCACAGAGAATAAAAGAAAAACTCGATATTATTAAAATACACTCGAGTCCGGTTACAATAACGGAAACCGATGACTATTTAAATGAACTCATAAATTAAAATCAATAAACAATAAAAAAAAATAAAAAAAACAGCAGAGATAACAAATTTCAAAACAAAAAATTTTTTTTATTCATCTTCAGAAATTTAACGTCTTGTTTTCTCTAAAAATGGTAAAGGTATGATTGATTTTAATCATAGGATAACAAAATTGAAATTGAAATGTATACCGAGACTGAAAAGGTTTAATGTCTTTCGATTAGACGAGATGAAGATAAGCAAAACTTAGTAAATATTATAGTTAGAGATTTAGTTAAAGGAAACGGAAACAGAGTGATCCTCGAAAAGAAGAAAACTAGTTTCATCAAGTAGTTTCCCTTTGAGTTATTCATACTCTGAGGTTTCTACTCAAAAGATATCATTTCCTTCAATTTTAACTTTCTTTAATTATCTGATGGATTCTGGGGGTTTTTCGTTTCGATGTTCTCAACTTTTTTTTTTCATCTATCATCTCTCCCCGGTTTCCCTTTTCTTTTAAAATGGCTTTAATGAGAAGGGCATGGATTTTAATAAAATTATCCGGAGTTAATATTTTATTCTTGGATGAGTTCGCCAGCACTGGGATCGGAGGGTTTTCGCTTCAATGATCGAAATCAATATGGTTTAATGAAGCACCTTAATACTGTCGTAGAATTGAAATAAAAAAGGAAAAGAGAAAAAAAAATGAAAAATAAAACTGGATGAAATGGCAATTTTGTTTGAAAAATTTATGGGATCGGAAAAATATGAGAAGAGATGAAAGTTTTTTCAAGTTTACAGTTCTTCTACGGGAATGTTTATGAAAAAGCGAAGGTCGGGATGAAACTTGTTTTGATAAGCCTTTCGATACTGTAAACATTCATGTTTCGCAAAATGAACTGTTGAGAAAATAACGGACCTTGCTTCCATGCATGAAACATTTTCGTTTAATCTTTTTTTTCTTTCTCGTTTCTCCTTGCACGTAAAATATCGACGGCTTTTCGTTTTTCGTGAAAGTTATAGCGAAGCTCACTTTTCATAATACGAACGGTACGAAAATGGCGGGTGGAAATGAAATGGGGCATGCTTGACCCTAGCCAAATAGTATTAGTTAGCGAGGTACAGGTAGAGCTTAAGACTTCCTGAGAAGACTGGGCCTAACCTTTTACATTAGTACAAACTACTTATCCCTTACCAGGGGGCAGTAGTACACTTTAGTTTGTATTCCGGCGTACGCCTTTTTGAGAAGTAATTTACTTCTTGCTGATTATTGATTTTTTGGGCTAGATCCGTAGTGTAGTACATTTCAAAATGCGGCTCACCCTTCTTTGACATTAGCTCAGCTGTTAGTTGGTATCTCTTGCAAATCTAAGTTCGAAGCAACTTCATCTTTTGCACTTCTTAATCAATCAGTTTATCTTCCATTTTGGCGTCAGGCCAAATAAGTCTTCCTTAAAGTGTGCATAAGGAAAGATACTTGAACCAAAAGGTTTCTCTAAGACTGTAGAAGAACAACAACTCAAGGAGCGGTGAAAAGGGAGATAAAGCAGAAAATATAAGGGAGGCGGGAAATTAGGATGAAAAGAAGCAAGAAAAAAGTACAAGAACAAGAAGAAGAACAAAGTGAAAGTACTAAAACGGCTTATGCAGCTCTAAAGGGAACAGTCAAAAAATATAATAGTTAAAAACCCTTCCCAGATAGCAAAGTCTATCCAGTCTTGAAGACGTCTTCAGGACACCATAAAGATATTTATCGAACCTCCATTGGATTTAGCTATGTCCACACTAATCTAAAAAGCATGCTTTCGACGTCCTATAGATATTCCATGGATTTGGATATCTTGTGGATATCTAATGGACAATCCACAGGATATCCAGTGAATTTAAAATGCTATGTGGGTTATTACATCTGTGCAATTTCCTACTTCTTTCACCCCAACATTAGGTAACTTTTGAAGATTTACCATTGCTGTAATATTTTTTGATACATATTCCTTCCTTCATCTGCTTATGCAGCGAGGCTTATTCAAAGTGAAGTTTTTTTCAGAGAACGATTTACGAAATAATGATATAGACCAACAGGCGAAAAAACAGTCAAATGCAATTCCACCTTTGGGTCTTGGAATTTTACTTTCGAACCTTGAACATGTTGCTAACACACATAACAAGAGGCTAGTTTAACATGTTGAGGGAAATGTTAGAAAAAAACTTAGACAAATTGCAAGTGATAGGATTGTGATATGTTAAGGTCTACCTGCCATTAACATTGAGAAGAAGAATACGTGAGTGAAAAATTGCAGTACACACTCCCTGCGATAACAAAAACTTGTATCTACCTTAGCTGGACTACACTGTACATACTTAATCCGAAAAGTAGTTTAAATGATGAAACAACTTGTGCACTTTAACTAATATCTGTACTCGTTGATCTAATGGAAAGGCGAAATAATAATCGTAGAGAAAGAACCTTATCATTTAGATGTAAGAAAAAAAAAAAAAAAAAAAAACACAAAGTTCATTTAATCTCGCATCCCAAATCTCTTTTCCTTTTTTTTTTCGACATAATAGTAAACAAAAAAAGAAACAGTTAGTCTTGGCAAAATGCCTTATACAAGCGAATTAACTACAAATGTACAAAAGCAGCCTTTTTATTGATTTGAAAAGAGCGAAAAAAAAGGAAACAACCCAATCATTATTTCTTTAAAATTCAAATAAGAGGATCTTTCAAGAAGTATCCGGAAAACCTCCGGGAGACTTTGCAAATAAAATTTCTAAAGGAAAGCTTTCCCTAAAAATTTTAAACAGTCTAAAAACTTAATTAAGAAAATCGTTAAAAATTCAATAAATTGTATATCTGTCGCTATCTCCGATCTCGTTCTCTTTTTCTCTTTCCAATTTTCGTTTTAAATCGGCTGTTTAAGAAATCTTTTTTTTCCCTTTTTTTCTCTGAATTTTTAACGCATAACATTATGAGACGGGGTTAAAAAACAAAAAAGATTTCATAACGACGCTGCAGCAGCACGCATCGCATCCTCCAAAACGCTTTATCTCACTTATTATTATTATAACTCTCCATAAACAATGTTCGTTAATTAGGCAGATAACTCCAGTACGTTGTTGGAGGTACATTTTTGGACTCGCATCCTTTTCAAAATCGTTTCCGGTTTTGCAGGATGGGAAACAACTGTTTCTCTCCTAATTTTGAAAACTTGTTCTCATGGAAAGCTTACGCGAAGCTAATTTCCATTTAAAATCGGAGATATATTAAAATATCATGTTACTTTTGAATATTACGTAATAATATTTCGCTATAAATTTTCCTGGGAAACGGATCTATTTCTGACGAAACGAAATTAAGCTTTCCAACCCAATTTTTTTTCTCATGTATATCGAAATAATTACAGAGCGAGAATCAGAGAGGAAAAAAAAAAGAAATTTTCATTTTTGTTACTCGTGGACTGGAAATTTCTTTCTTTCCGACGACAGATCGACGTCGTCACCCTCCGTCGTCGTCGTCGTCGTCGTCGGACCCATCGGCCTATTAATTGAATTGACATTTGAACCCGAGGATGAGAGGGACTCAAAGTAAAAAACACTTTGATGGCGAAAAGAGTTGTTTACATTGCTACTTTCTAATCCTTTCGTTAATTGCTTTTCCCCTAACCGTCATCTTTTCCGGTTTTTCTTATGTTTAAAATAAAAAACTTTTTTTTTTTTTATGTACATAACAAATCCCGTTCATTTTGCCGGTTGTTAATTGCGAAATAAGTTCAAACGGGAAAAAGCACGATTCTCTTTTTTTTCTGCTTCGGTTTATTCAAACAAAAAAAAAAAGGTATTTAAAATATATACTCACATCTACTTTTATTTTTACTTTTTCTAATGGGAAAAATTTAATTGGAGATTCTTCTTTGGGAGTGTATCTGTAGAATTCTTTCCTCCCTTTATACCATTTTAGAGCGTATAAAGTGTCTCCTTCCAAATCGTAGAAACACATGAGCACGGCCGTTTCCCCCTTTTTAATGGCCATGGGCATTTGAACTCGGACATCTTTTAGGCATTCGCAGTAATCTGAAACAAGAAGAAAAAAAAAATACACTAGATTATATGAAAAGGAGAAAGTTAGAGAAAATTTTAATAATATCATAACAGATATACCCGTGGACCGTTATTTTAATCTTTTCCCGACATTAAAATGGCATCCCGTATGGAAATAATTGCAAATGGACTGGTTACAAAAGTTTTCCTCTTTTAACCTTACATAGTCGGAAAACTTGCCTTTGCTGAGAAGGTCTCCAACTACTAATGATCATAATCCCTGAAGCTGTATTGAGTTTTCACTTAGGGATGGGCTTTACTTTATCCTGTATTGTTTTTATAATACGGGATAATGTAAATATTTTTGGAGTTATTTTCGGCCTTTTCTTTGTTTTGGAGATAATCGATGCTTTTGAAAGCTTTAATGCTCGTTTCGGAATTTTAGCCTCGTTGAGCCTTATTAGAGGTTTGTGGGGCACACCGCCAAACTGATTGGTCGAGAGAAGGGTACGAAGCTGCTTTTCTTGTAGGGGAGTACACCAACTAGAATTTCATCATCTATCTAGATTCTTTAATGCACGTTTTGACGTGTCGCTCTCTCGCCACCGTCAATATATATCCGGCAGGTGTTGGAGGGCAGACAGACTAGTACCAGACCTCAAGGAAGGCCTAGGATCAGATGGGAAGATAGATTCACGTCTGAGACGAGTAGGTTGGGAGTGCCTGACTGGTGGGATGCCTGCCAAGAGGAAGAAACGTTTATGATGCGGCGATAGGGCTCCAGGTCCTGTAACAGCCTGCTGTGTGTGTATGTTTGTATCTAGAATCAGGAGGACTAGAGATAGCAGGCGAAGCTATCGCCGTATCCTAAAAACATTATTACACCCTTCTTACTGCCCTACAAGATGACTCTTTACGTGGAGAAGGTTAGTGGAAGTGGTCCCCGACACTGTAACCTTATCCTCATTACAAAGTTTTAACAATAACTTTTTTTTCTCCCGGTAGTTGTTTTAATTCAACAGCTGCAACTTATTTTTTTAAAAACAATCGCGAAAATTAAAATTCTCAGAAATGAGTCGGTAGTCTCCCAAGCCTTGAGGTTTTGAAAAATTTTGTTATGGCATGCAGAAAATGATGACTCTATTCTAAACGTTTAAAAAAATATACCTTGTAGCGTTACCTATGCTTGTAAATTGACTTTTTGGAGTTTTGTCATTTAGAATGCTTTTTTGTTTGTTATTGTGATTTGAAAAAATAAATGGTCGGAAATCGTTTTTAAAAAAAAGCTTCCAAGCTCCTGGAAGTGAATCGGCTATCTTCCTGTGGCGTGGCTTTAAGCTTTTACATTAAAATTTTTTCCAAAAAAAATTCAACTGCAGGGAGAAAGAAAACAGTGGAACCTGCATGTATGCAACATGTATAACCTTGATATCATAGGTCCACTGCCACCGTCTCCTGAGCGAATACGATCTATTTTAAAATAGATTATTTATCTACTTACTATTATTATATTATTTATCTACTTATTATACTTAATATAATTAAGTATAGTAAACAGTAGTACACTAGTAGTAAATAGTATTACAGTAAATAAAGCATAATTCAGATTATGGCAAAAAACGGAAAGCACTGGTTGAAAATAAATCATCAACAGTACCTTTTCGTCACTTAAATCACTGGCTTTCCGGGAAAACATCTCTTTGTCAATAATAATTCATTACTTTCAACAGTTGTCACGACGGGGCCATTAAATAATTGAAACATTTAAATCTGGAAATGAACGACAGGGAAATCAAAGATAAGATGTGAACGATTCTTAATAAACATCGCCGACTTCATTATTTAGACATTGAAATTGGACGGAATCGAAGAGGAACCCTTTCCTCGCTATACAGAAAAGGTTTCGGAAAACAGAAGGAGAAGGCAAAAGCAATCGGAGTTGAAGTAATATTATTCTAGGCTTGGTTGACATTTTCCTTTTATAATTTAACAAATGGAAGGTCAAAGTAGGGCAGGGAAGAAGTTAAATCGGCTTAAATGTTCCAAAATATTCCGAAAAGTCATGAAATATTCACAAAATGAAAACAGAAAATGAAAGTAGCTTATGTTTTCCACTATCTGCCGGGACTTTAACTTTCCCGGGGACAATCTGACGTTGTTTTGTCTCTACTAATTAATGAACTCCGGGAATTTGGAATAATTCAATTTGTACATCTCGCGCTCCAAGGAAAATTAGTAGGTAAAAATCATGGCTTTTCCTGTGCTCTCCCTCTTGGTCTTCCCCATGCAAAACTTACCTTCCGGCTCTTTTTTTTTTTCCTGCAAATTAATCTGAGGCCAATCGGGAAATCCTCAAAACAAAAGTAAACTTGTGCATTAAATTCCCATGTCGATGTACTTTAAAAAACCCTTATGTTTTAAATTTCCTGACCGAGTTGAATTCAAAGCTCGTAACTTTTATTTAATTTTACGTCTCCGGGCTAATTTCTTTTTTTTGTCGGAGTCGTTGATTAAAAAAATCGTATCGAACGGTTAAAAAGAAATAGAGCATTTGTGTTGCTGACATTCATATTTTCAACTGAAGCGAGAGAGAGGAGGTTATAAAGCAAAATAAAATTCAGTGAAATCAAACGGAAACGAAAAAAAAAAGAAAGAAAAAAAAAAAGCGATAGCCGATAGTTACTTGGAAGAGAATATCGATGCAAATTTTTTTTTTATTTCTTTCACGAGCAGAAATTTTCCCCGAGTGCCTCTCTGATCTTTACCAAATGTTTCAATATACAATCTAATCATTATCCGCTCGGTCAGACTTGTGCGCTTTCCCCTTTCCTCTTTTTTTTCACTGATTTTCTCAGTCGCATCCGATTTTTTTTCTTCTTGGGATCGAAAGGGAGGGCAAAAAAAAGGGGTTTTTATTGAAATTTATAAGGAAGATCAAATTGTTGCCAAGTAGCAAAATTTATAAGAATAAGAAAAACCAAGAACCTTTTATGAACTTTTTTGTGTAAATTTAATAAACTGCACCTCACGGACTCATAACGAAGAAAATTTCCCGGATTTTTCCCCAGGAGGAAAGTTGGTGCTACACAAAAGCGAACGAGTAGATGTGTTTAGTCCTCTGGATATTTGTTCGATGAGAATTTGACTGTTTTACAACCATTAAGTCAATTGGAAAAGTTGAAATTGTTGTCTTTTTCAAAAGCATTTTGCTTCATTCATATTTCATAAAAAATTAAACCTTTTGCGCTTTCTTTTTTTGTTGTTATTTATAATGAGAGAAATAACATCATCTCCCAATAGCAGGAAATAGAGAAGTTACATGTTTTGAGATGACTCCGTCGTTTAATTGTGCTACGGGAGATAAGACAAAAAGCGTAATTTTGACTCGGTAAAAAAAACTGTTAACCCCCGAAAAAATAAAAAACAATAATTTGAATTTGAATGCCCGCCAAAACGGAACGTGAAGGAACGTGACGTCATCTGCCTAAAAGTGGTTGTGTTCATTTCTGAAACTCTAAACGGCAACGATGCGTAATGTTTACAAGCATGTTTAAAATAAGCTTCGAGTTCGATATCTCGCTTCGATACAGGCAGATGACGTCACACCAATAGAAAATTGTTTAAGGAGTGATCACGTGACAAAAACTTTTTCGGACTTTGTTTTTCATTTTTTTGGAATTTGATGAAAAATTTTCCCGTTTAAATACTGGTTTTTAGTTAAGAGCATACTATGCAGTAGTTTTCAGCGAAAATCTCAAAACATGTGACTTGTCTATTCTACGAAATCCAAATCCAACAGTCAGAGATCTGAAACACAAAGTACTCTACGGGGATTATTTATTTTCAGTAAAATTCTTTTCTCTCAAATTAATGAGAAAAAGAGCTTTTTTTTTTCGTTTTTGTTTCACATTAACAACAGAAAAAAAAAGTTTACTTAAAATCGCGCGAAATTAGGCTTTTTTTTGTAGAAAAAAAAAACTTGTCCTGCGGTTGTTAAAAGCTTTTCAAGCTCTTTTTTTTTCAGGAAAAAAGTTTGTTATCACAATTTTTTAGGAAAAAAAAATCTGCTTATATCGATCTTTACCGCGTTTTACGTGCTTTTCGTTCTTTCTGTAAATTTTATATATAAAAACTGTGGGTACTTATCTTAAAAATTACTACGTCGCCTAATGGCAACGGACTCCTAAATTGAGTTAAAATATTTACGTACTTTTTTTTTTTAAGCTAAACGTAAAAGGCAACGTCATTTAAAAATTTTTTTGACAATTTTTTTTAATTAATTAATTTATTTATTTATTTATTTTTTTTGCTCATTTTTAAAGTTAAAAGACAATATTTTCAAAATCGTGGGTTTGATAATATTAAGATATTGCCATTTTTCCGGAAAATTACATCACCGGTGATTCCAAATGAAGAAAGCAATATCAACTTAGATTTGATATCTTTAATCTTTAAACTGTAGCTTGAATGTCGAGCTAAGCAATTTGCTTTAGTTAGAGATAAGCTCATTATTTTTTTTTCTAAAATTAAAAGAAAGAAGCCGATTTTCAGGAAATTTATTGACAATACCACGGTGGTTAAACCATTAATGCAGCTTTTGTTGGATATTTTAAAAAGTGGAGTACCGCGAATCCAAACTCAAACACTACGTAAGTTGGTATAGGCGATTCTGAATCGATTCTTCAGGAACAGGGTGCACTCATTGGAAGGAAATGTTTTGAGCAAGCTCTGTCTTGCAGCGAAAGCGGAATGTTTCGTAGCAAAGCAAAAATTCTTCGTGACAACAGACTTGATTTGAACGAATTGCATTTCTACCCTAGCGGGGGAATGCTAAGTTTAGCGGGAAAATACAGAGCAATTTCGCCTGAAAATGTGAGTCTTAATATTAATCAAGTCTATTCTTAATTGAACTGAATACATGTTAATTATTTTACACGAATTTACTATTGTTATGCTAAATATTAGAACTTTAACTTTATTTTCTTTTTGATTTCAGGTAAGTTTGATATCTCACTTAGTCTCTCAGGCTAGTTGATATATACTGGATTTCATACACTGGACCATTGGTATTTGGAACATTTCGAGGCCTTAGGGTACCATTTTGATAGCTGAAGGTTTTTACATTCATTTTTCCATGGTTGGTGCAAAGTAGCTTTTAACACGATCTTCTGGATCAGAAGGTCATTGCCTAACGTTAAGTGAGTCGTATGAAAAACAAAAAAAAAAAAAAAAAAAAAAAAAAAAACCGGAATAAAAGTCACGAGTTAAATGTGATTTTTCACAGGGCTGCGGCATAAAAACCCTAAAAAAAAGAAATAATTAATAACGTACGACTTGAAAATAATGCAATTCAGAAGACAAATATAGAATTTTTTCATGCGGGAAAAAGAGTGGCATATATCAAGAAAATAAAAAGGTTGACGTAAAAAAATATAAACGTGGAAGCTTAGGGACGGATGAGACAGTGAGACAGCAGTCATCCCTCGGCGGTCCTTCCAGTGGACACATCTTCATTCATCATTTCTAATATTTTTGGCCCAATTCCGGGTTACTTTAAATTCAAAAGAAAATCTCTCTCTTCCTCCGAATTTTTTTTATTTTTTTTTATTGAAAATAAAATCCAGGATAGAGACCTAAAGAGGAAAAGTAATTACTTTACGAATCAATCCAATATTAAATGGGTCAGTCTACAACGCAGATAGAAGAAAACAAAAAAAAAGTGTTTTCCGAAACTAATCTTTCACTAGGATTGATCCAGCCTTGGTGAGTTTTGAAAACCAGGTTTCTTTTTCAGCGATTCCATAAAATCTATCAAGATCAATGAAGAGGAAAAAAAATGCTTTTTGTAAACGGATTTTCGGTAATCTGATGCGGACTAAAGAAAAGAACTTTTCTTTTTTTTGGAATTCCCGGAAAAGAGAGAGCAAACGCGATGTAGATTTGCATTTCAATATATCGAATGATGGGCGAAATAAAAATCAGAATGAAGATTTTCCAACTGGTATAAATTAAGGAGAATATATGTTAAAAAGACGCGGAAAAGATAGAGTTTGTATTTTTATAAATTTTTAAAAAAAATTTTTGAATCCGATTGAAGTATCAAAAAGAGAGAAAAAAAAAAAAAAAATGAATCGGAAAGGGAAAAAAAAATGTTTTCATATCATTAAATTAAAAAATGAACATGACAGTTCCTTTTTAAAAATTGTGGCAGGAATTCTTCAAGATATCGTCTAACATACTGTAGTAAACTCCCTAGCTGAGCCATGAAGATTGACATTGGGACTTCGTCAGAAATGCGACTTATTTTCTCAGTCTTTTTGAATTCGGTTGACATGATTTTAGCTTTATTTTCCTGGGTTTTATAGGAAAAGGGTAAGGGATTCCCGCGTATTCATTTCCCTCTTTCCTTTCTTCCCTTCGTCGTGTCGCTGAATTTTCACGAAAACACATTGTTATGTTTTGTCATTTTTAGATTTTCCGCAACTGTATATTATTATACTTTTTGATAATTTGATTAGCTTTTGCGTTTCGTTTCGCAGAACAGCTTTTTCAGTTTTGCTTCCAGATTTCGCGGTGAAAGATTATTTTGTTCGAGATGGTTACTCACATTCAAAATCGAAAAAAATATAAGTGGATTGTATTTGATTTTTGCTTCCAGGAAGAATCTTCGTGATGACGGCATTTGGGGAAAGGGAGTTGGGAATAAAAATTTTACTGAAAAGGGAAAAAGTAATCATTCAAGGTGCAATTCCTTGACGAAAAAAGCCATGACAGACTCTTCAGCCTTCCTGAGCTTGTAAGCTACTTCTAAGCTTGTCGCTACAGACTTTTACCGTGTAACACACATGTTAGGGAGACGATTTTCCTATACTAATTTCAATGTTATCAGTCGTCAGTGGTCAGTTAAGAGTCAGTATCAGTCCAACTCCCCTTTTATAATTATTTAAGATTTCCCACACCCCACGAGAGAGAACTGGTTTGCCATAAATGTAAAAAAATGTTTAAATCCTGCACATATTGATGTTCACGATTCTAAAGAAAAAACTATATAAATTTAAAGAAAGAAAAAAATAACCGTCTGAGCTGTGTTTTGGAATATAAAAGACATAGTTGTGTAGTTCATAAATTTTTTATTTTATATTTTGAAAGGTTGCAAGAGAAGCATGTTATTAATGTTGGAGGAAAAAAATTGCAGTTAAACGACGTTTAAAAAATCCTTGCATGTTGTTTACGGAAATTTCCTTACATAAAAATCGTTCTCTTTCTCTTGTTATGAAAGGAAAAGAGAGGCAATAAAAATGAGTTCGTATTCATTTTTTTTAAATTACATGAAGCATATTGATGTGCTAGATGAACGGGAATAGGAAAAAGAAAAACCTTTTTTTTTCTTCATTGAAAAATAGAAAAAAGGAAAGAAAAAAAAAGAGGACAAGACTCTCATCGGAATGAGTGTGTGTTAATTTCTTTGAAGTTTTCCACCTTTTAAAAGACGAAAGAAAGCAATCTCAAAGCATGAAAGCTAATGAACTCTTTTCAGGAACTCATAACTTTTAAAAAGAAAATTTTTGTTTGTTTTCTTTTCATATACCTTACCATAGAAGAAAAGAAAAAAGTTTACTCTCTTCGATCTTGTATCAATTTCGATGGACGCAAAAAAGTATATTTTTAAAAAAGAATGGTTTCGTAAACATTTCCACCCCTTAACCGCAATTACTTCCCGTAAAAAAAAAAAAAAAAAAAAAAAAAAAAAAGGTTTCTTTTTCCCTTTTTTATTTTTTGCTTTTCGGTTTTATTTAAGAAACTAAATATTATAAATGACTGTCATTTATTATAGTTTGAGAAACAGGGAAAAAGTATTGTAAATGATGGATTTTCCAGCTCTACAGGAGGGCCGGTATATATTGCAATATATGGGGGAGGTTAATTCAATTTACACTGTCAAGTTTAATAGCTTTAAAAAAAAGTGTGTATACTTAGCTTATGAGCGAGGTTTCGAAGTGAAAATAATTTGTAATATACTTTGGGGAAGATAATTTATTAAGTCGAAGATGAAGTTATGGTTCTTTGAATGGATTCGTTTGAAAGCTTTCAAAATAATAATACAGGATTCGGTAATTGATGGAGTTTTAAGCGAGAGTAAAAAGGACGAACATCTCATGATGAAAAATGTTGAGATTTTTATGAAAAATATTGTTGAAAATAATTTTCAAAGGGCGATCATGTCATGGCGATACGTCACATTTTCGTGAGCAGGTGCTATCAACTTCCGGATATTTTGCGAGATTATCGACGCAAAAATGGCATCAAAGCAGCAGGGAGCCTTTCAAGTGTTATGTAAGCATAATTTCGGCAATTTTAGCCCCATCTTCCCCCTTGACCCCCTTATCTCTTTCAGATATCTCGTACCAATTTGAAAGACGGAAAATAGGGCGTCCCTTATTTTAGCAACCTTTGACTTTAAAATTGTAAGCCCTTCTCCCCTCCCCAAATTCTCATTATTAATCCGTCATTTTTTTTTAAAATTTTTTGGACAACAGGTAACTCTGCAGATGTTAGTTTTTTGAAAATATTAGTATTAGATGTATGGCTCATGGATGCTATATGTGTACGTGCATATGAAAACCTCCCACTTGTACAATTCGGATAGTTTGTTTTGATTCGAAAACTTATTTGTTTACAAAAGGTTTAAAAAACAAAACATACTATGCGGAATGTATAAGTCAGAGGTTTTAATTTGCACGTACACATATACTGTCGTTGTCTGGGGCTCTTGTTCTCTTAAATTCAAGTTTTTTTTTTTTTTTTACTCGTTTATTGCAAAAATCTAAGGGCTGTAAATAACTTAGGGGTCAGTTTTTTTATCTTTCTTTTTTTTTTCGAACTTCTGAAAATTTCAAACAGAAGCTTCACATTCTTTTGTTTTAATCGCTGCTGGTTTCTGAGTACCGTAAAGCTTGAAATTTCATCTTAGCAATTAAATGATTTATTAACTAAATAATGAAGTATCTTATTCCTTTTAACTGGGATATCCCTTGCTGGAAATAAGCGTGGATATTTCCGCGTATCAAGATCTATATAATTTAGGTTGAGGATCGTATCAGCTAAAGCGCAGTATTTGGTTTGGATATGACTTTGGTCACTATATCCACCAAACATTTTTTGGAACAAGTTTTCATATGCGATTTTTTGCTTTGTTCGGAAAGAAAGCTTCAAAAAAAAAAAAAAAAAAATGTCGAAAACCTTTAAAGGGACCAATTACTAAATGTCATGAAAAGTCGAATTTCGATTTCATGCAGTCTTTTAAAATGAACTCCCACTTAACAAAAAATAACCCTAATAAAAAATCAAATTTGTCGTTTCAAAAAAAAAAAAAAGATCTTGCGTTCTAAAAGTAAAAAAGTGTCACATGTCATCTCGTCTTCGTAGTTATTAAACCCACATTAAATGTATATTGTCAAGCGAAAAAAAAACGGTCATTACAATTTTTAAAGCTCGAAAAAATAGGAAAAAAAAATTGTTTCGATAATTTGATCGAAATAAACTGCCTTTTTTATTTTACGTCAATCAGAAATCGATAAAGATCAATCGCTGATTCAGGATTTTGTTTCCCTCCAATTTTTTTTCCGTGTAATTTTTTTCTCTCGGTCTTGAGCTAAACGAAAAATTAAAAAAAAAAAAAGGAGGGAAAGCAGTAAACTCTTATAAACAAAGTAAGCTCCGTGGTTTTACGATCACATAAACGTCTTGCGGTTTGCAGTAGAAGTACACTAACCTCAGGATGTATCGGACGACAGGGAAGCATAAGACGTAACCCGTTAATTAAACTACCTCCCTTGAAGGTAATTTTGAGTGTAAAAATGAAATCGGTATAAGCATTTGGCACAACCATCGGATTCGTTAAAAAATAAGTTCATTGCTTCTCGTGAGCCTAATTTTCTTTTTCTCTTCAATTTTATATTTCCGGTTGTTAGAAATTTTTCAGTCCTTTCAGAATTCTTGTATTGAATTTTTTTTTTCGGAATTTTTTCCCATTATCTGCCAGCCTCGCTCCCCCCCCCCCCCTCCCTTCCACAGAAATCAAAATCCTTTTTTCATACACCCCATGTTTTCCAAAGTTACGCGTACTAACCTAAGTTAAGGGTCAGATATTATAGTTCAATTCTGGCCTCTCTCACCGGTTCCCCCCCCCCTTACTATCAAATAATTTTAATCCATGCTAAATGTACTTTTTCCTATCCAATTATTTTTTTCAGCTTAATTTACTTTTATCCTGAATTCCCGGAAAATTCAGAAGTTAGGATTCAGGGAACAAAATCCCATCGGGATTCCGGATAATCCCTAGGATTTCTCATTAATGCTTGGAGTATTCCGGGTTCCCGGTTTCTGCAATTCCCGAACAGAATTTCTGTCTTAAAAGGTCATGAGTTGAACTCTCACTTTTTTCTGGAGTTTGAAGCCCGGCAGAGCTGAATTTCACTTTAAAACTTTAGCTGCTTATGTGGCAATATTTTAAAAGGAAAATTAAAATATTTGATGAGTTTTGCACTAACTTAAAATCTTACTTTATAAAAGGAAAATATTTTTATAAAAAACCAAATTACTTTCAGTTTGGTATAAAAATGAGATCGGTGAACCGATCAAAGTGCTTTATCGACTATTTAAATAATTCTCAAAAATATAGTTAGTTTTTCGATCAGAGTTCCCACCAAAGCCGCAGTACGGGCACAAGGAATGCGAAATTCTGAAAAATTATTTCAGATTTTGAATCCTCAACCCCGAAAATATTCTCAAAAATACGGTTAGATTTTCGATCAGAGACACCAATGTCGCTGTATAGGCGTAAGGAATTCGAATTTTGGTAAAATTATTTCAGATTCGGAATCCTCTACCCCAAAAATATTCTCAAAAATCCGATTAGATTTTTGATCAGAAATCCACCAAAGCCGCAATACCGGCATAAGGAATTCGAATTTTGGAAAAATTATTTCAGATTCGTAATCCTCTACCCCGAAAATATTCTCAAAAATACGGTTAGATTTTTGATCAGAGGTCCACTAAAGCCGCAATACGGGCATAAGGAATTCGAATTTTGGAAAAATTATTTCAGATTCGGAATCCTCAACCCCGAAAATATTCTCAAAAATATGGTTAGATTTTTGATCGGAGGTCCACCAAAGCCGCAGTACGGGCATAAGGAATTCGAATTTTGGAAAAATTATCTCAGATTCGGAATCCTCTACCTCGAAAATATTCTCAAAAATACGGTTAGTTTTTCGTTAGCTCCCACGAGGAACCCGCCAATCAGCATCCAAATCGCTTTGTTGACGTAATCGATGACGTCATGTCGTGACGTTTCAAAAGTTGGAGATATCGGTTTTTAGGCCTATACCCATACTTTAGCCTTTCTGAACCACTCAACTGAATTTAACCAAATTTTAATGGTAGCGTATCTTGATGAATATCTACTGCACTATGAAAATCGGACTCAATCGGTGGCTGCGTTCGCGATTTATAGTCAAAAAAGATCTTGAAATTGTTGAAAATTCAACATTTTCACTCACTGCTTCCGAATCGCTGAACCGATTTGGCTCAAAAACTAATCAGCACCTACATTTCATTAGAAGTTACTACCCACCAAAAATCATCGACATCCGTTCTTCCGTTTTTCTGCTTTTCGACGGACAGATTTTTTTGCACATATATTTATACATTCATACATTCATACATTCATACATTCATACATTCATACATTCATACATTCATACATTCATACACACACACGGCCACCATCCAAATTTTGCTTTTTTCGGCATCAGGGGACTTCAAAACGTGTAAAAATATCGAAAACTGAAAATCTGAAATTTGTGCTAAAAACAATGCTTTATTCTCCCTGCGGTCGATAAAGCAAAAAATGGGCCCTTCTCCCTAAATTAAATGTAGCTGTTGCTGGATTAAGGACGAAGATTTCGTTTTCAAAATTAGAACGCTTCGACAGGCCAAATTTGAAGTTAGCAGGGATTCTCTGAGCATAATATGAGGTGGAGGCAGATGCAAAGGACACCATTTTAGTAAAAGACTATACGTAAGCACGTTATGAAAATGGGGGCCGGGGTAAATTCTTTCGCTAATGCGAAACAATCAGTTTTTAGAAAGGAGAATTCATAAGACCAAAAACTGTTTTCACAAAAAATTTAGCAGGGATTTAGGGTCAAACTTTTATGTAGTCGGAGTGGAGAGAGTCAACGATTTTCTTTACGTAGATATCGACAACTTCTCCGCCATGATCAATAGTGTTTCATAGTTCGTGGGCTCAGTATTATATTGTTCTAGTTACACTTCCCGGGTTGAAACGCGTTTTTCACAAGCTAAGTACAGACCCAAGTAGCACACAAGAGGAATTCGGGTCTTTTAGACATCTAGAATTGTTCTGCAGACACGCTAATGTCCCTCTAGGGACCGTCTGCAAGACAAAGATATCATTCAGAACTCTAGAAGGAATCTTTGTCTTGCAGACGGTCCCTAGAGGGACATTAGCGTGTCTGCACAACATTTCTAGATGTCTAAAAGACCCGAATTCCTCTTGTGCTACTTGGGAGGGGACTAGTGTCAACCTGGAAAGTGTAACTAGAACAATATAATACAGAGCCCACGATGATTGCACGGTACTATCTACATTGCTGAAGCCTATTTAAGCAAAAACTGAAATCGGCGCCTTTTCAAAGTGTTTAAATTGCAATATCGTTATGTCAACACTGTGTTTGCACATTGTCAGGCTCAAAATTAATTCCAGAATGTGATGATGCCATTCTAAACTGGGACATTGTGCATGATATCAAAAAGATGTCATTCACGTGAATGTTTGAAACCAAATGGTTTGAATCATAAGGCCATTCCAGTATTACGTAAGCATCGTGGGGAAACGGTTAAAATACGTGATGTTCGCCATAAGCTGAGCATTGAAAAAGGGGGGAGGTGGTCAAAATTCTCAAAGCAATGCTTACTGTCCCGAATGAAGGCTTTGTTTTAAAGCCTCTATACTTCGAATTTTTCCGAGTATCTAAAATTTTCCAAGTTTTAAGCTTTCGAACAAGTTTTGCCACTTGTTATCACGTTTTCTTGTAAAGGGGTTTATGCATCTCAGCGTGCTTACCCATTTGCAAATTTGAGTAGGATCTGCATATAACCCACCCATATTGTTTCATAACGACCATTGAAATCCTGTACAAATGCGGAAAAATATCAAAAAGCAAAAAAAAAAAAAAAAAAAAAAAAAAAACGAATTTTCTTGTAATAATATTACAGTTTCATGCGATACAATCACAGAGTGTAATAATATTACGAGGGTTGTGTGATAGTATTTCATGGCCGGTCAAAGAATCATGCTTTTTGCGACCGCTTTCCCTCTTTTTTAAATTTTCGCAGTCCCGAAAATATTCTAAATTTCACGCAAAATATCAGCAAAATATTACTGATCTCAAAAAAAAAAAAAAGCTTTTAATCTTATCTTTTTCTATCGTTTCCCCTTCTGACATAAGACCTCAGCCAATGCATGTATGCATGCATGTATTACCGATCTCAGTCTTTATTTGCTTTCAATTCCGAGATGGACGCCAAATTATTTTTAACCCTCACTATATCAAACACTCATCGTATTGATTTACTTGACGATATATCATGCTCAAGTAAGAGAAAGCTAAAACATTAAATTATCATTCCAGATATTTATCTAGTTAAAAGGAAATAGCTTACCAATGAGCAATGCCAAACACCAGCACAATATCCGGCGAGCCAGTGCATATCTAAACTGCATGGTGCCATGAAAACACAGTCTTCCACTTAGTTTTGTTTTCCTTTGTTTTTTTTTTATTCTTCCATCGCTTTTCTGTATTTATTTTTATCCAGTTTTTCAAACGGTTTCCTCGATATCGTTTTTTTTTACGAAAACAAACTCGATTAGAGGAAGCATCAGGAACTCAGTATATCACGATTTTCCTTAATTTTTTAATATTACAATAATGCCTTTTGTTCGAATGAAAAAAAAATGTTATAATGATTTCAGGATTTATACGCTCAAAGCGGGGGCGCAGAGCCCTTTTTTTTATAAAAAAAAAGGTGATAAAACGAAAATTCGGGCGCTGGAGGATTTTCCCTTAATCGGAATAAAAATTCAGTGAGTAGGAAAGTCTCGATTGCTTAAAATGCCCTAGATTAACTATTTACAGTATATAATTTGCATGAGTTAACTAAACCTAAAGGAGAGAAAGAAAGGGAAGGGGGAGAAGAAATATAAAGTTAATCAAATTATTCTAGGTCAAATATTTTAATCGCACAGTCCAAAGATAATTTTTCTCCGGAGGGCTCAAAAACAGATGCGGGTATAGAAAATTTTCCTTCTTTTTAAGGAAGAAGAAGAAAAGGAGGAAAAAATTTTTCGATTTTCTTTCTTTTTTTTTTCAATTTTCAAAGATTAGAATTAGGTTAACCGGAAAAGTTAAATGGTGCATCCCGGAATTCCATCCAAGTAAAAACATTTTTCCCACCTTCGACCTTCCCCTCCTACTCAGTCTCATTTTCCATTTAGGGAAACCAAAAGGTAATAAAATAATTCACGGTGGAAGATAAATATATTTATCGCAGGTTTTTTTTCACCGTGACCACGTATAGCCTGTGACTAATCTTGTTTAAATCCTAATTTATACCGTTTTATCTTAAAATTGTTTTTTTGGGGGGTTTTAATCCGTTTAATTATATCATTACTTCCTAACTTTTTTGGGATTTTGTACGCTAATCGTTCGAATTTTTTTTTCTTTTAACTTTTAACAAAAATATTGTCTCCGAAATTTTTTTTGAATTAAGTAGATATCTCCATTGGTTATCCTAATTTCGAATAACGCTTTTATTTTGTGAAACACTTAATCCGTCATCCGATCAAATATTTAAAATTTAACCGGCGAACGTGTTACTGAAATTATTATCCAAGAGGAACACGTGTGATCATTCCATCCGAAATTCACGTTTTATAATAAATCAATTTGCTGTCATCCAAATTTTCCGCTGTTGTAAACCGGCATAAGACAAAATTTTTTTTACCGCGAAATCGTAATAAAGATCGAGAGCGCGTTCTCCAAACATTAAAAGCAAGTAAATGCACACTTGTGGCTTGCCGGGAACGAGATTCGCGACTCCAGACACTCATGTACTGGAACTCATGTCCAAAACACGACGCCCCGAATTCCACAGCTTAAATAAACCATCCCTCAGCATCAGTCCCGACAGCATCAGAAGTTTTTCCGTGGAAAGAATCTCGCGAATCTCAGGGGCTCACCCTAAGATGAGATCTTTTTCAATGAGATCTTTGTGCGTCGGTTATTCCTTTTTACAAGTCGAATTCCCCCATCGCTGACATGCGCTTAAACTTAATAATTGGTCTGTATCGCTGAGTTTGAAAATGATCTGTCATTTTCTTTTTCATTGAAACTTTTTCTTTTTCTCTTTGGCTCGGTTATACAGTTTTCATTGTCGTATTTTCTGAAACACCTTTTTCTGTTCCCCCCTTTTTTTCTTTCTTTTTTTGTAATTAAAGAAAAATAAATTTATTTAACCTATTTTTTTTTTTTCGTTTATTTTTCTTCGTCGTGTTCGCCGTTGCATTTCCCGCCTGAGCGGTGGGAAATTTTCGAAAAAGATTGACCGTTTAAATTTCTTGCTCTTAGTCTCAGGAACCTTGAATAAAAAACATTTTAAAATGTCACAAGAGAGTTAATGATGCAGCGTAATAAATTGTAGACCGAAAAGGTAATTACGCCAATAAATAAATAATAACAACAATGTTTATTTTTTCTACTATTTTCCTCATGATTTTTTAGTGCTTACCAGTTATCATATACCGATAACTTTCAGCATTTCGTATGTTGGTAGGATTGAACTTTTTTTGTTCTACAAAATGAAGCGGATTTCAATGTTTTATTATTTTTTTTTTTTTTCATTTAATTATTTATTGCAGAAACTCATCCGTATTAAGAGTACGGTACAATCCCGCTCTCTGGGCAAGAATGTGCCCTAAACCTTTCAAGCTGACTAACCCCAGGCACGAGACCTGGATGCTGAAGTCGCCACATAAACGCCAATTTTGTTTTTTTATTATCTTGTTATTCCTTGGTCGTTGATAAAAATTTTCCATCCATGTAAAACATTTTAAATACCATAAAGGAATACTTTTATGTCTACAAATATCTTTAGTGTCTACAAATTGCTGCAATAAAGGTAAAAACATTAATGGGCTAGATAATGAAGGAGATAAAAACGAATTTTTTTGTGCCTTCTTGATGATTTTCAAAATTTCCAGCTTTTAAGTAGGTTGTTAAGTTATCTAACAACTAAACACTCCTTTTAAAAATGATACGAATTTTTGTATATTTTTCTTTGGTTTTATTGAACCAAGCATTTGGTAATATACTAAGTGATCTAGTTAAAAGCGTACCGATGGAGACTCCTTCACCTAAGATCGGGTTCTTTCAAAAACTGGCCTTGCCGATATGTCCGGGTTTTGAAAATGAACTTCAACATTTCGAAAATGATTTACTTGGTACTTCCATCTTCGGAGCAAAACCTCCTCCGGAACAGGTTCTTTCGTGTAAAAAACTATTTTTGAGCAATTTCACTCCAGGGGAACAAACCAGTCGTAAGTCTACTTATATCTATTCTGCCGTTTTTAAAGTGTAAATTTTGAACCGTAGAACGTTACAACCTAACAGGGCAGAAGCAGAAATTTGAACGGTGAAAAATGATATGGCTATTTTAAGCCGAGTTGCGTTTTTTTCGTTCTTGCTTAGCTAAGTCTTAAGCGTAACATCGAGAATATTTTAGCTCAAATTAAGTCTACTGTCTAATGCAATTTTAACATTTTCGTTACTTGATACCTGTTTGGACAAATTATACGTCTTGGGGGGGGGGGGGGGGGTGGGGGTGTGGGTGGCGGCGGGGTGGCTTTTTTATATATGAATTAATATAAATATATATCATTTAAATATATAAAATATATAAAATAAAAAAAGCAAAAAAAGACAAAAATCATATACGTATATTAGGGTGGTCCAAAATAAATCGGCCATCTCTGATTTTCGTTCCCTAGCGAAAAATGGGTTCTTTAGGGTCTTGGAACACTTGTGATTTTTTTTCAGATTTTTAAAAAAATTTTTAGAGGTGGCGCCCGAATTTTTTATGTTTTTTTTACTTTTCGCACTTTTATTTGATCAAATTTCAAAAATTCGCAGGAAAAAAATTTGATGAAATAAAAAATTGATCTTTTTAGGGTATAATACTTATGTATGTATTGTATCCAGAAAAAATTTGATTTTGCCGAAAAATGAGACCTTATGGGTGTTATGTGACTTATTTCGGCGAAAACGGGTTTTTTTATATCTGGGTAGCCCCAAAAGTTAAAAAAATTTCAAGATAGCCAAAATGACCCAAAATAATGTAGATTCATCGCCTTTAATCCAATTTTTGGAGAAAATTTATTTTGCGTGGATATGGACGGTTTTAGGTTAAAAAATAATATTTTTCAAAATTTAAAAAATTTGTTTATTATTTTATGGTGTCCCAATTTTGATTCTACACCTCAAAATCGATTCTACTAGCTCCAGATACCTTCTCCAATTTTTTTCAGATTTTTAAAAAATGTATAGGGGTCGCTACCAGCCTTTATAGGTTTTTCTCGAAAAATGGCTTATGCTAAAAGTGTGATTTTTTTGACCGCAAAATAAAAGTCGGTCTTTTTCAAATCTGAGAAACTACTTTATGTTTTTTGACCCGTAGAATTCAAAAATGACCATAAAAATTACGTACGGTTGCGGGAAAAACCCGATATCTCCACACCAATTGATAAGTAATGATAATTGTTAAAATTGGTAATTGGTGTGGAGATATCGGGTTTTTCCCGCAACCGTACGTAATTTTTATGGTCATTTTTGAATTCTACGGGTCAAAAAACATAAAGTAGTTTCTCAGATTTGAAAAAGACCGACTTTTATTTTGCGGTCAAAAAATCACACTTTTAGCATAAGCCATTTTTCGAGAAAAACCTATAAAGGCTGGTAGCGACCCCTATACATTTTTTAAAAATCTGAAAAAAATTGGAGAAGGTATCTGGAGCTAGTAGAATCGATTTTGAGGTGTAGAATCAAAATTGGGACACCATAAAATAATAAACAAATTTTTTAAATTTTGAAAAATATTATTTTTTAACCTAAAACCGTCCATATCCACGCAAAATAAATTTTCTCCAAAAATTGGATTAAAGGCGATGAATCTACATTATTTTGGGTCATTTTGGCTATCTTGAAATTTTTTTAACTTTTGGGGCTACCCAGATATAAAAAAACCCGTTTTCGCCGAAATAAGTCACATAACACCCATAAGGTCTCATTTTTCGGCAAAATCAATTTTTTCTGGATACAATACATACATAAGTATTATACCCTAAAAAGATCAATTTTTTATTTCATCAAATTTTTTTCCTGCGAATTTTTGAAATTTGATCAAATAAAAGTGCGAAAAGTAAAAAAAACATAAAAAATTCGGGCGCCACCTCTAAAAATTTTTTTAAAAATCTGAAAAAAAATCACAAGTGTTCCAAGACCCTAAAGAACCCATTTTTCGCTAGGGAACGAAAATCAGAGATGGCCGATTTATTTTGGACCACCCTAACGTATATTTTATACAGTTAGAATAGTGCCAAATTTTATTAAAAAAAAATTAGACACAAACGAGACAAATTATTACATACAGAATTTGGCACTTTTCTAATTGTATCATTAATATACTGTATATTATGAAGAAAATATATGCATTGTTTGTCTAATTTTTGTGTCGAGTGAAAATATAAAAATTATGCATAAAGTATGTAAAATTTACATATAAAATATACTCCATGTTTTATACATAATTTTTATATTTGATGTGTTTTTTTATATAATTTATACAGTATATAAAAATGCCCCCCAACAAGTATAATTTAATTGATCCAGTGTTTTCAAAATATTCAAGTTGCATTGCAATTTACTACAGGAACTTGCGACTATTCATACGTAGTCGCGATTAAAACTAGAATAAATGAAGCATCAAATTTCACTACCGTTTGTCAAGGCTTACTTTTATCCGACTGCACTATAGCCACGCAGTACGAATGCGTTCAACTGTAAGTACACTATGCTGTGCAAATAAAAAAAAGTTTAGTTCCTATCGATTTTATGTATTTTATAATTCTTTTTCTCAGCGGTACAGATCTTGTTGTCGAATTTCCAAATGGGAATGTGGTAAATGTAGTCTGCATACAAGAATCACAGAAAGGGGTTTATGCAAAAAAGCCGATTTTGTGACCGCCCAGAAAAAGTCGGCCCTTTTCAAATCTGAGAAACTACTTTATGGTTTTTGACCCGTAGAATCCGAAAATGACCATAAAAATGACGTACGGCTGTGGGAAAAAGCCGATATCTCCAATTATTTAGATTAAAAGTCGATTTATCGAACAGGCAACCAGTTCTGGGGACATCGCTGGTTAAAAAACCGGGGGAGAAAAATTCAGAAAACACTTTTCTGGCTATATCAAAGCCCAAATGAGTTAACTTGTTTCGGGGGTTCGCGGGAAAAAATTCCTGGGGGCGCAGGGGAGGCTCAATCTTTCAAAATTCCCCATTGAGCTGGGCCTAGAATTGTAAAACTGATGGAAAAAAAAATTCCGGGAACGCACTTTTCTCCTGACTGATTCCCATACGTAATTACACCCGTAGCATTCGAAAATGACCATAAAGATGGCGCGAGGTTGCGAGAAAAACCCGATATCTCCAATAATTATGAGAGAAACGGCATTTTTCGAATACGCAAACGATTTTGAGGACTCCACTGGTTAAAAATTCGGGGAAAAAATTCGGGAAAGACTTTTTCGGGTACTTTATAGTCAAAATGATTGACATGTTTCGGGGTTTCGCGGAAAAAAATTCCGGGAGGGCAGGCGAAGCTCAATCTTTAAAATTCCACCTTGAACTGGAGCTAGGAGTAGAAAAAAAAAATCCCGTAAACGGTTTTTTTTTCTGAGTGAGTACTATACGTAATTGGTCCCGTAGAATCCGAAAATGACCATAAAAATGGCGTCCGGTTGCGGGAAAAACCGAATATCTCCATTTATTTCGATAATAACGGGATTTTTCGAATACCCGAATGATTTTAAGTATCTCACGAGCTAAAAAACAAGAAAAAAATTCGGGGAAGTCTTTTCCGGTTCTTTATAGTCAAAATGAGTTGACATGTTTCGGGGTTTCGCGGAAAAAAATTCCGGGGGGGCAGGCGAAGCTCAATCTTTAAAAATTCCACCTTGAACTGGACCTAAGAGTAGAAAAAAAAAATCCCGTAACGGTTTTTTTTTCTGAGTGAGTACTATACGTAATTGGACCCGTAGAACCCAAAAATGACCATAAAAATGGCGTCCGGTTGCGGGAAAAACCGAATATCTCCATTTACATCGATAATGACGGGATTTTTCGAATAAGGGAACGATTTTAAGTATCTCACGGGCTAAAAAACAAGAAAAAAATTCGGGGAAGTCTTTTTCGGGTACTTTATAGTCAAAATGAGTTTACATATTTCGGGGTTTCGCGGAAAAAAATTCCTGGGGGGCAGGCGAAGCTGAATCTTTAAAAATTCCACCTTGAACTGGAGCCAGGAGTAGAAAAAAAAATCCCGTAAACGGTTTTTTTTTCTGAGTGAGTACTATACGTAATTGGACCCGTAGAACCCCAAAATGACCATAAAAATGGCGTCCGTTGCGGGAAAAACCGAATATCTCCATTTACATCGATAATGACGGGATTTTTCGAATAAGGGAACGATTTTAAGTATCTCACGGGCTAAAAAACAAGAAAAAAAATTCGGGGAAGTCTTTTTCGGGTACTTTATAGTCAAAATGAGTTTACATATTTCGGGGTTTCGCGGAAAAAAATTCCTGGGGGCCAGGCGAAGCTGAATCTTTAAAAATTCCACCTTGAACTGGAGCCAGGTAGAAAAAAAAATCCCGTAAACGGTTTTTTTTTCTGAGTGAGTACTATACGTAATTGGACCCGTAGAACCCCAAAATGACCATAAAAATGGCGTCCGGTTGCGGGAAAAACAGAAATCTCCATTTATTTCGATAATGACGGGATTTTTCGAATAAGGGAACGATTTTAAGTATCTCACGGGCTAAAAAACAAGAAAAAAATTCGGGGAAGTCTTTTTCGGGTACTTTATAGTCAAAATGATTTTACATATTTCGGGGTTTCGCGGAAAAAAATTCCGGGGGGGCAGGCGAAGCTCAATCTTTAAAAATCCCACCTTGAACTGGACCTAAGAGTAGAAAAAAAAAATCCCGTAAACGGTTTTTTTTTCTGAGTGAGTACTATACGTAATTGGACCCGTAGAACCCCAAAATGACCATAAAAATGGCGTCCGGTTGCGGGAAAACAAATATCTCCATTTATTTCGATAATGACGGGATTTTTCGAATAAGGGAACGATTTTAAGTATCTCACGGGCTAAAAAACAAGAAAAAAAATTCGGGGAAGTCTTTTCCGGGTTCTTTATAGTCAAAATGAGTTGACATGTTTCGGGGTTCCTCGGAAAAAAATTCAAGGGGGGCAGGCGAAGCTCAATCTTTAAAATTCCACCTTGAACTGGACCTAAGAGTAGAAAAAAAAAATCCCGTAAACGGTTTTTTTTTCTGAGTGAGTACTATACGTAATTGGCCCGTAGAACCCAAAAAAACATAATATGGCGTCCGGTTGCGGGAAAAACCGAATATCTCCATTTATATCGATAATAACGGGATTTTTCGAATACCCGAATGATTTTAAGTATCTCACGAGCTAAAAAACAAGAAAAAAAATTCGGGGAAGTCTTTTCCGGGTTCTTTATAGTCAAAATGAGTTGACATGTTTCGGGGTTCCTCGGAAAAAAATTCAAGGGGGGCAGGCGAAGCTCAATCTTTAAAATTCCACCTTGAACTGGACCTAAGAGTAGAAAAAAAAAATCCCGTAAACGGTTTTTTTTTCTGAGTGAGTACTATACGTAATTGGACCCGTAGAACCCCAAAATGACCATAAAAATGGCGTCCGGTTGCGGGAAAAACCGAATATCTCCATTTACTTCGATAATGACGGGATTTTTCGAATAAAGGAACGATTTTAAGTATCTCACGGGCTAAAAAACAAAAAAAAAATTCGGGGAAGTCTTTTTCGGGTACTTTATAGTCAAAATGAGTTGACATGTTTCGGGGTTTCGCGGAAAAAAATTCCGGGAGGGCAGGCGAAGCTCAATCTTTAAAAATTCCACCTTGAACTGGAGCTAGGAGTAGAAAAAAAAAATCCCGTAAACGGTTTTTTTTTCTGAGTGAGTACTATACGTAATTGGACCCGTAGAATCCGAAAATGACCATAAAAATGGCGTCCGGTTGCGGGAAAAACCGAATATCTCCATTTATTTCGATAATAACGGGATTTTTCGATTACCCGAATGATTTTAAGTATCTCACGAGCTAAAAAACAAGAAAAAAAATCGGGGAAGTCTTTTCCGGGTCTTTATAGTCAAAATGAGTTGACATGTTTCGGGGTTTCGCGGAAAAAAATTCCGGGGGGGCAGGCGAAGCTCAATCTTTAAAAATTCCACCTTGAACTGGAGCTAGGAGTAGAAAAAAAAAATCCCGTAAACGTTTTTTTTTCTGAGTGAGTACTATACGTAATTGGACCCGTAGAACCCAAAAATGACCATAAAAATGGCGTCCGGTTGCGGGAAAAACCGAATATCTCCATTTACATCGATAATGACGGGATTTTTCGAAAGGGAACGATTTTAAGTATCTCACGGGCTAAAAAACAAGAAAAAAATTCGGGGAAGTCTTTTTCGGGTACTTTATAGTCAAAATGAGTTACATATTTCGGGGTTTCGCGGAAAAAAATTCCTGGGGGGCAGGCGAAGCTGAATCTTTAAAATTCCACCTTGAACTGGAGCCAGGAGTAGAAAAAAAAATCCCGTAAACGGTTTTTTTTTCTGAGTGAGTACTATACGTAATTGGACCCGTAGAACCCCAAAATGACCATAAAAATGGCGTCCGGTTGCGGGAAAAACAGAATATCTCCATTTATTTCGATAATGACGGGATTTTTCGAATAAGGGAACGATTTTAAGTATCTCACGGGCTAAAAAACAAGAAAAAAAATTCGGGGAAGTCTTTTTCGGGTACTTTATAGTCAAAATGAGTTTACATATTTCGGGGTTTCGCGGAAAAAAATTCCGGGGGGGCAGGCGAAGCTCAATCTTTAAAAATCCCACCTTGAACTGGACCTAAGAGTAGAAAAAAAAAATCCCGTAAACGGTTTTTTTTTCTGAGTGAGTACTATACGTAATTGGACCCGTAGAACCCCAAAATGACCATAAAAATGGCGTCCGGTTGCGGGAAAAACCGAATATCTCCATTTATTTCGATAATGACGGGATTTTTCGAATAAGGGAACGATTTTAAGTATCTCACGGGCTAAAAAACAAGAAAAAAAATTCGGGGATGTCTTTTCCGGGTACTTTGTACTCAAAATGAGTTGACATGTTTCGGGGTTTTGCGGAAAAAAATTCCGGGGGAGCAGGCGAAGCTCAATCTTTAAAATTCCACCTTGAACTGGACCTAAGAGTAGAAAAAAAAATCCCGTAAACGGTTTTTTTTTCTGAGTGAGTACTATACGTAATTGGACCCGTAGAACCCCAAAAATGACCATAAATATGGCGTCCGGTTGCGGGAAAAACCGAATATCTCCATTTATATCGATAATAACGGGATTTTTCGAATAAGGGAACGATTTTAAGTATCTCACGGGCTAAAAAACAAGAAAAAAAATTCGGGGAAGTCTTTTCCGGGTTCTTTATAGTCAAAATGAGTTGACATGTTTCGGGGTCCTCGGAAAAAAATTCAAGGGGGGCAGGCGAAGCTCAATCTTTAAAAATTCCACCTTGAACTGGACCTAAGAGTAGAAAAAAAAATCCCGTAAACGATTTTTTTTCTGAGTGAGTACTATACCTAATTGGACCCGTAGAACCCCAAAATGACCATAAAAATGGCGTCCGGTTGCGGGAAAAACCGAATATCTCCATTTATTTCGATAATAACAAGATTTTTTGAATAATGCAACGATTTTAAGTATCTCACGGGCTAAAAAAGAAGAAAAAAATTCCGAGAAGTCTTTTCCGGGTACTATGTACTCAAAATGAGTTGACATGTTCGGGTTTCGCGGAAAAAAATTCCGGGGGGGCAGGCGAAGCTCAATCTTTAAAAATTCCACCTTGAACTGGAGCTAGGAGTAGAAAAAAAAATCCCGTAAACGGTTTTTTTTTCTGAGTGAGTACTATACGTAATTGGACCCGTAGAATCCGAAAATGACCATTAAAATGGCGTCCGGTTGCGGGAAAAACCGAATATCTCCATTTATTGCGATAATAACGGATTTTTCGGAAAAAGTGGAGATATCCTCTTTTTCCCGGAATCGTACGCAATTTATAGGGTCATTTTCGGATTCTACGGGTCCAATTACGTATAGTACTCACTCAGAAAAAAAAACCGTTTACGGGATTTTTTTTTTCTACTCCTAGCTCCAGTTCAAGGTGGAATTTTTAAGATTGAGCTTCGCCTGCCCCCCCGGAATTTTTTTCCGCGAACCCCGAATATGTAAACTCATTTTGACTATAAAGTACCCGAAAAAGACTTCCCCGAATTTTTTTTCTTGTTTTTTAGCCCGTGAGATACTAAAATCGTTCCTTTATTCGAAAAATCCCGTCATTATCGAAGTAAATGGAGATATTCGGTTTTCCCGCAATCGGACGCTTTTTATGGTCATTTTGGGTTCTACGGGTCCAATTACGTATAGTACTCACTCAGAAAAAAAAACCGTTTACGGGATTTTTTTTTCTACTCTTAGGTCCAGTTCTAGGTGAATTTTTAAAGATTGAGCTTCGCCTGCCCCCCCGGAATTTTTTTCCGCGAAACCCCGAAATATGTAAACTCATTTTGACTATAAAGAACCGGGAAAAGACTTCCCCGAATTTTTTTTCTTGTTTTTTAGCCCGTGAGATACTTAAAATCGTTCCCTTATTCGAAAAATCCCGTTATTATCGATGTAAATGGAGATATTCGGTTTTTCCCGCAACCGGACGCCATTTTTATGGTCATTTTTGGGTTCTACGGGTCCAATTACGTATAGTACTCACTCAGAAAAAAAACCGTTTACGGGATTTTTTTTTCTACTCTTAGGTCCAGTTCAAGGTGGAATTTTTAAAGATTGAGCTTCGCCTGCTCCCCCGGAATTTTTTTTCGCGAAACCCCGAAACATGTCAACTCATTTTGAGTACAAAGTACCCGGAAAAGACATCCCCGAATTTTTTTCTTGTTTTTTAGCCCGTGAGATACTTAAAATCGTTCCCTTATTCGAAAAATCCCGTCATTATCGAAATAATGGAGATATTCGGTTTTTCCCGCAACCGGACGCCATTTTTATGGTCATTTTGGGTTCTACGGGTCCAATTACGTATAGTACTCACTCAGAAAAAAAACCGTTTACGGGATTTTTTTTTTCTACTCTTAGGTCCAGTTCAAGGTGGAATTTTTAAGATTTAGCTTCGCCTGCCCCCCAGGAATTTTTTTCCGCGAAACCCCGAAATATGTAAACTCATTTTGACTATAAAGTACCCGAAAAAGACTTCCCCGAATTTTTTTTCTTGTTTTTTAGCCCGTGATACTTAAAATCGTTCCCTTATTCGAAAAATCCCGTCATTATCGAAATAAATGGAGATATTCTGTTTTTCCCGCAACCGGACGCCATTTTTATGGTCATTTTGGGGTTCTACGGGTCCAATTACGTATAGTACTCACTCAGAAAAAAAAACCGTTTACGGGATTTTTTTTTTCTACTCTTAGGTCCAGTTCAAGGTGGAATTTTTAAAGATTCAGCTTCGCCTGCCCCCCAGGAATTTTTTCCGCGAACCCCGAAATATGTAAACTCATTTTGACTATAAAGTACCCGAAAAAGACTTCCCCGAATTTTTTTCTTGTTTTTTAGCCCGTGAGATACTTAAAATCGTTCCCTTATTCGAAAAATCCCGTCATTATCGATATAAATGGAGATATTCGGTTTTTCCCGCAACCGGACGCCATTTTTATGGTCATTTTTGGGTTCTACGGGTCCAATTACGTATAGTACTCACTCAGAAAAAAAAACCGTTTACGGGATTTTTTTTTCTACTCTTAGGTCCAGTTCAAGGTGGAATTTTTAAAGATTGAGCTTCGCCTGCCCCCCCGGAATTTTTTTCCGCGAAACCCCGAAACATGTCAACTCATTTTGACTATAAAGAACCCGGAAAAGACTTCCCCGAATTTTTTTTCTTGTTTTTTAGCTCGTGAGATACTTAAAATCATTCGGGTAATCGAAAAAAAAATCGTTATTATCGAAATAAATGGAGATATTCGGTTTTTCCCGCAACCGGACGCCATTTTTATGGTCATTTTCGGATTCTACGGGTCCAATTACGTATAGTACTCACTCAGAAAAAAAAACCGTTTACGGGATTTTTTTTTTTCTACTCCTAGCTCCAGTTCAAGGTGGAATTTTTAAAGATTGAGCTTCGCCTGCCCTCCCGGAATTTTTTTCCGCGAAACCCCGAAACTTGTCAACTCATTTTGACTATAAAGTACCCGAAAAAGACTTCCCCGAATTTTTTTTCTTGTTTTTTAGCCCGTGAGATACTTAAAATCGTTCCTTTATTCGAAAAATCCCATCATTATCGATGTAAATGGAGATATTCGGTTTTTCCCGCAACCGGACGCCATTTTTAAGGTCATTTTGGGGTTCTACGGGTCCAATTACGTATAGTACTCACTCAGAAAAAAAAACCGTTTACGGGATTTTTTTTTTCTACTCTTAGGTCCAGTTCAAGGTGGAATTTTTAAAGATTGAGCTTCGCCTGCCCCCCCCGGAATTTTTTTCCGCGAAACCCCGAAACATGTCAACTCATTTTGAGTACATAGTACCCGGAAAATACTTCTCGGAATTTTTTTTCTTCTTTTTTAGCCCGTGAAATACTTAAAATCGTTGCATTATTCAAAAAATCTTGTTATTATCGAAATAAATGGAGATATTCGGTTTTTCCCGCAACCGGACGCCATTTTATGGTCATTTTGGGGTTCTACGGGTCCAATTACGTATAGTACTCACTCAGAAAAAAAATCGTTTACGGGATTTTTTTTTTCTACTCTTAGGTCCAGTTCAAGGTGGAATTTTTAAAGATTGAGCTTCGCCTGCCCCCCTTGAATTTTTTTCCGAGGAACCCCGAAACATGTCAACTCATTTTGACTATAAAGAACCCGGAAAAGACTTCCCCGAATTTTTTTTCTTGTTTTTTAGCCCGTGAGATACTTAAAATCGTTCCCTTATTCGAAAAATCCCGTTATTATCGAAATAAATGGAGATATTCTGTTTTTCCCGCAACCGGACGCCATTTTTATGGTCATTTTGGGGTTCTACGGGTCCAATTACGTATAGTACTCACTCAGAAAAAAAACCGTTTACGGGATTTTTTTTTTCTACTCTTAGGTCCAGTTCAAGGTGGAATTTTTAAAGATTGAGCTTCGCCTGCTCCCCCGGAATTTTTTTCCGCGAAACCCCGAAACATGTCAACTCATTTTGAGTACAAAGTACCCGAAAAGACATCCCCGAATTTTTTTTCTTGTTTTTTAGCCCGTGAGATACTTAAAATCGTTCCCTTATTCGAAAAATCCCGTCATTATCGAAATAAATGGAGATATTCGGTTTTTCCCGCAACCGGACGCCATATTTATGGTCATTTTTGGGTTCTACGGGTCCAATTACGTATAGTACTCACTCAGAAAAAAAAACCGTTTACGGGATTTTTTTTTTCTACTCTTAGGTCCAGTTCAAGGTGGAATTTTAAAGATTGAGCTTCGCCTGCTCTCCCCCGGAATTTTTTTCCGCAAAACCCCGAACATGTCAACTCATTTTGAGTACAAAGTACCCGAAAAGACATCCCCGAATTTTTTTCTGTTTTTTTTAGCCCGTGAGATACTTAAAATCGTTCCCTTATTCGAAAAATCCCGTCATTATCGAAATAAATGGAGATATTCGGTTTTTCCCGCAACCGACGCCATTTTTATGGTCATTTTGGGGTTCTACGGGTCCAATTACGTATAGTACTCACTCAGAAAAAAAAACCGTTTACGGGATTTTTTTTTTCTACTCTTAGGTCCAGTTCAAGGTGGGATTTTTAAAGATTGAGCTTCGCCTGCCCCCCCGGAATTTTTTTCCGCGAAACCCCGAAATATGTAAACTCATTTTGACTATAAGTACCCGAAAAAGACTCCCCGAATTTTTTTTCTTGTTTTTTAGCCCGTGAGATACTTAAAATCGTTCCCTTATTCGAAAAATCCCGTCATTATCGAAATAAATGGAGATATTCTGTTTTTCCCGCAACCGGACGCCATTTTTATGGTCATTTTGGGGTTCTACGGGTCCAATTACGTATAGTACTCACTCAGAAAAAAAAACCGTTTACGGGATTTTTTTTTTCTACTCCTGGCTCCAGTTCAAGGTGGAATTTTTAAAGATTCAGCTTCGCCTGCCCCCCAGGAATTTTTTTCCGCGAAACCCCGAAATATGTAAACTCATTTTGACTATAAAGAACCCGGAAAAGACTTCCCCGAATTTTTTTTCTTGTTTTTTAGCCCGTGAGATACTTAAAATCGTTCCCTTATTCGAAAAATCCCGTTATTATCGAAATAAATGGAGATATTCTGTTTTTCCCGCAACCGGACGCCATTTTTATGGTCATTTTGGGGTTCTACGGGTCCAATTACGTATAGTACTCACTCAGAAAAAAAAACCGTTTACGGGATTTTTTTTTTCTACTCTTAGGTCCAGTTCAAGGTGGAATTTTTAAAGATTGAGCTTCGCCTGCTCCCCCGGAATTTTTTTCCGCGAAACCCCGAAACATGTCAACTCATTTTGAGTACAAAGTACCCGGAAAAGACATCCCCGAATTTTTTTTCTTGTTTTTTAGCCCGTGAGATACTTAAAATCGTTCCCTTATTCGAAAAATCCCGTCATTATCGAAATAAATGGAGATATTCGGTTTTTCCCGCAACCGGACGCCATATTTATGGTCATTTTTGGGTTCTACGGGTCCAATTACGTATAGTACTCACTCAGAAAAAAAAACCGTTTACGGGATTTTTTTTTTCTACTCTTAGGTCCAGTTCAAGGTGGAATTTTTAAAGATTGAGCTTCGCCTGCTCCCCCCGGAATTTTTTTCCGCAAAACCCCGAAACATGTCAACTCATTTTGAGTACAAAGTACCCGGAAAAGACATCCCCGAATTTTTTTTCTTGTTTTTTAGCCCGTGAGATACTTAAAATCGTTCCCTTATTCGAAAAATCCCGTCATTATCGAAATAAATGGAGATATTCGGTTTTTCCCGCAACCGGACGCCATTTTTATGGTCATTTTGGGGTCTACGGGTCCAATTACGTATAGTACTCACTCAGAAAAAAAACCGTTTACGGGATTTTTTTTTTCTACTCTTAGGTCCAGTTCAAGGTGGGATTTTTAAAGATTGAGCTTCGCCTGCCCCCCCGGAATTTTTTTCCGCGAACCCCGAAATATGTAAACTCATTTTGACTATAAAGTACCCGAAAAAGACTTCCCCGAATTTTTTTTCTTGTTTTTTAGCCCGTGAGATACTTAAAATCGTTCCCTTATTCGAAAAATCCCGTCATTATCGAAATAAATGGAGATATTCTGTTTTTCCCGCAACCGGACGCCATTTTTATGGTCATTTTGGGGTTCTACGGGTCCAATTACGTATAGTACTCACTCAGAAAAAAAAACCGTTTACGGGATTTTTTTTTCTACTCCTGGCTCCAGTTCAAGGTGGAATTTTTAAAGATTCAGCTTCGCCTGCCCCCCAGGAATTTTTTTCCGCGAAACCCCGAAATATGTAAACTCATTTTGACTATAAAGTACCCGAAAAAGACTTCCCCGAATTTTTTTTCTTGTTTTTTAGCCCGTGAGATACTTAAAATCGTTCCCTTATTCGAAAAATCCCGTCATTATCGATGTAAATGGAGATATTCGGTTTTTCCCGCAACCGGACGCCATTTTTATGGTCATTTTTGGTTCTACGGGTCCAATTACGTATAGTACTCACTCAGAAAAAAAACCGTTTACGGGATTTTTTTTTCTACTCTTAGGTCCAGTTCAAGGTGGAATTTTTAAAGATTGAGCTTCGCCTGCCCCCCCGGAATTTTTTTCCGCGAAACCCCGAAACATGTCAACTCATTTTGACTATAAAGACCCGGAAAAGACTTCCCCGAATTTTTTTCTTGTTTTTTAGCTCGTGAGATACTTAAAATCATTCGGGTAATCGAAAAATCCCGTTATTATCGAAATAAATGGAGATATTCGGTTTTTCCCGCAACCGGACGCCATTTTTATGGTCATTTTCGGATTCTACGGGTCCAATTACGTATAGTACTCACTCAGAAAAAAAAACCGTTTACGGGATTTTTTTTTTTCTACTCCTAGCTCCAGTTCAAGGTGGAATTTTTAAAGATTGAGCTTCGCCTGCCCTCCCGGAATTTTTTTCCGCGAAACCCCGAAACATGTCAACTCATTTTGACTATAAAGTACCCGAAAAAGACTTCCCCGAATTTTTTTTCTTGTTTTTTAGCCCGTGAGATACTTAAAATCGTTCCTTTATTCGAAAAATCCCGTCATTATCGAAGTAAATGGAGATATTCGGTTTTTCCCGCAACCGGACGCCATTTTTATGGTCATTTTGGGGTTCTACGGGTCCAATTACGTATAGTACTCACTCAGAAAAAAAAACCGTTTACGGGATTTTTTTTTCTACTCTTAGGTCCAGTTCAAGGTGGAATTTTTAAAGATTGAGCTTCGCCTGCCCCCCTTGAATTTTTTTCCGAGGAACCCCGAAACATGTCAACTCATTTTGACTATAAAGAACCCGGAAAAGACTTCCCCGAATTTTTTTTCTTGTTTTTTAGCTCGTGAGATACTTAAAATCATTCGGGTATTCGAAAAATCCCGTTATTATCGATATAAATGGAGATATTCGGTTTTTCCCGCAACCGGACGCCATATTTATGGTCATTTTTGGGTTCTACGGGTCCAATTACGTATAGTACTCACTCAGAAAAAAAAACCGTTTACGGGATTTTTTTTTTCTACTCTTAGGTCCAGTTCAAGGTGGAATTTTTAAAGATTGAGCTTCGCCTGCCCCCCTTGAATTTTTTTCCGAGGAACCCCGAAACATGTCAACTCATTTTGACTATAAAGAACCCGGAAAAGACTTCCCCGAATTTTTTTTCTTGTTTTTTAGCCCGTGAGATACTTAAAATCGTTCCCTTATTCGAAAAATCCCGTCATTATCGAAATAAATGGAGATATTCTGTTTTTCCCGCAACCGGACGCCATTTTTATGGTCATTTTGGGGTTCTACGGGTCCAATTACGTATAGTACTCACTCAGAAAAAAAACCGTTTACGGGATTTTTTTTTTCTACTCTTAGGTCCAGTTCAAGGTGGGATTTTTAAAGATTGAGCTTCGCCTGCCCCCCCGGAATTTTTTTCCGCGAAACCCCGAAATATGTAAACTCATTTTGACTATAAAGTACCCGAAAAAGACTTCCCCGAATTTTTTTTCTTGTTTTTTAGCCCGTGAGATACTTAAAATCGTTCCCTTATTCGAAAAATCCCGTCATTATCGAAATAAATGGAGATATTCTGTTTTTCCCGCACCGGACGCCATTTTTATGGTCATTTTGGGGTTCTACGGGTCCAATTACGTATAGTACTCACTCAGAAAAAAAAACCGTTTACGGGATTTTTTTTTCTACTCCTGGCTCCAGTTCAAGGTGGAATTTTTAAAGATTCAGCTTCGCCTGGCCCCCAGGAATTTTTTCCGCGAAACCCCGAAATATGTAAACTCATTTTGACTATAAAGTACCCGAAAAAGACTTCCCCGAATTTTTTTTCTTGTTTTTTAGCCCGTGAGAACTTAAAATCGTTCCCTTATTCGAAAAATCCCGTCATTATCGATGTAAATGGAGATATTCGGTTTTTCCCGCAACCGGACGCCATTTTTATGGTCATTTTTGGGTTCTACGGGTCCAATTACGTATAGTACTCACTCAGAAAAAAAAACCGTTTACGGGATTTTTTTTTTCTACTCTTAGGTCCAGTTCAAGGTGGAATTTTTAAAGATTGAGCTTCGCCTGCCCCCCCGGAATTTTTTTCCGCGAACCCCCGAAACATGTCAACTCATTTTGACTATAAAGAACCCGGAAAAGACTTCCCCGAATTTTTTTTCTTGTTTTTTAGCTCGTGAGATACTTAAAATCATTCGGGTATTCGAAAAATCCCGTTATTATCGAAATAAATGGAGATATTCGGTTTTTCCCGCAACCGGACGCCATTTTATGGTCATTTTCGGATTCTACGGGACCAATTACGTATAGTACTCACTCAGAAAAAAAAACCGTTTACGGGATTTTTTTTTTCTACTCCTAGCTCCAGTTCAAGGTGGAATTTTTAAGATTGAGCTTCGCCTGCCCTCCCGGAATTTTTTTCCGCGAAACCCCGAAACATGTCAACTCATTTTGACTATAAAGTACCCGAAAAAGTCTTTCCCGAATTTTTTCCCCCGAATTTTTAACCAGTGGAGTCCTCAAAATCGTTTGCGTATTCGAAAAATGCCGTTTCTCTCATAATTATTGGAGATATCGGGTTTTTCTCGCAACCTCGCGCCATCTTTATGGTCATTTTCGAATGCTACGGGTGTAATTACGTATGGGAATCAGTCAGGAGAAAAGTGCGTTCCCGGAATTTTTTTTTCCATCAGTTTTACAATTCTAGGCCAGCTCAATGGGGAATTTTGAAAGATTGAGCCTCCCCTGCGCCCCCAGGAATTTTTTCCCGCGAACCCCCGAAACAAGTTAACTCATTTGGGCTTTGATATAGCCAGAAAAGTGTTTTCTGAATTTTTCTCCCCCGGTTTTTTAACCAGCGATGTCCCCAGAACTGGTTGCCTGTTCGATAAATCGACTTTTAATCTAAATAATTGGAGATATCGGCTTTTTCCCACAGCCGTACGTCATTTTTATGGTCATTTTCGGATTCTACGGGTCAAAAACCATAAAGTAGTTTCTCAGATTTGAAAAGGGCCGACTTTTTCTGGGCGGTCACAAAATCGGCTTTTTTGCATAAACCCCTTTGAACATAACTTAATCGGAACAATCTTTGTTGTTCGACTTCGTATAGATGCATCTTGTTGCAAAAACCTTGTAACCACGTTTCCCAATTTCTCGGTAATCCCTCCTATCGACTTTGTTTCTGGATTTTTAGTTTCACGTGATGTAAGTAACAACCGCGGTAACAACGCACTGCCATTTTTGCCTCTACAATCGATTTACTTCAGAGCATCTTTTAACGCCTTTTTTTACGTTTCAGTGCTCTTCTTGCAGGTTTTCGTTGAAGCCAGTAGAGTCAGCATTGATATCCTTAAATCTGTCCTCTGTAGAAATAAAGCTGGCTTTACCAAGTGACGTAGATCTTGTATGTCAACCATATTACGGAGGAACCCCTTTCATCGATAAATACTGTAACGTACAAGGCATAGCGTTCCGTAGGCCTCTTCTGGCAATGTCAACACTATTTGAAGTACCTGCGGCTAACCAAATTGAAACCTCTTGCTTCATTACTTTAGTAACTCCTTCTTTAGCTAACAGTAAATGCAGTCAATCCAATACGATGTGTGATGCCAATATGAATATACCAATATGTGATAAGTGTTAATCCCCACAAAAAAAAAAAAAAAAAAAAAAAAAACTTAATGATTCTAATGGCACGGAAAATAATTAATGTCCTGATCTTCAACTTTAGTGCTCATGCCCCCAATTTTACCAACTTTTTTAGTGTTCAAATATATGGCAATCGACTGTCATTTATTTTAACACTAAAACAATTGGCAAAATCAATGCATGACCACAAAGACTGAAGATCACCACTTTTATTATTTTGGTACCATGTATGACCTTTAAGTTTTTTTTTATGGGTCTGTAATTCAATCATGCGTACTTAACGCATTTTAAAAACATCGTTTATTTTCTGTATAGTATTATTACATTTTACTTTTATCTTACCAAAGAAAACGGAATTATATTTTCATTAACTTTTCCAACAAACCCAAAAACTGCTTTAAGGCAAAGGGGTGTAAAAGATGGAACCGAAAAGATGTTCAGTAAAAGAATACACCAAAGGCACTCGAAGAGTGAACTCGAACCACCGACCTTCCGTTTTCATGACAGTTGCTCTAGCACTGAGCTACCTCGGCTCCACTGAACTAGTTTACATAAGGTGTTAGGTTTATAAAAAAATATTTCGTATTTGGATAGGAAAGTTAAGCATTTTTTTTAAATTTTATATTTTGATTCCTGAATACGAGTTAATAACCGAGGTATATGTAAAACTTTAAAAAAATACCGAAAATAATTAAAAAATTGTTAAATTTTGATGTAAAAAAAGTCGTTTGAAACGAGGGGGAAAAAAATTGTGACGTAGTTTGTACTATAAAAAAAAAGAATAAGTTTGGTAACACTGATCCGAAAATGAGCCATGTTCGAATTCTTTTTTTGTTGATGTTTTGATTTGTAATTTTTCCAAAATGTTAAAAAATAAAATCCACCATTTTTTTATTTTACACGGTAAAAAATTTTATGTTAAAAGTAACACATTTAAAAAAAAGTAAAAAAAGAGGCTACACATTTTTTCCATATTAATTTTACATAAAACGATTGTGTTGCATCGATTTTATTGTTGATCAACCAATAAACAATCGTCATTTGTCAACACAAAATATTTACATTCAACTTTTAACATAAAAAGTGTTACATATTAAATGTGTAGCCCTTTTTTAGGTTGTTAACATAAAACCTTTTACCGTGTATTTACAAAAACATTCAAAAAACTAAAGGCGTGATTGCAGTTCTACAGTTGGCGTGACTACAGTTTAGCGGTTGGCCGCACTGGTTTCATATATAAATCCGATGCATAAAATATTTTAATATCAGAAACATTGCAAACATTAAAAGAAAACGCAATTCATATAAAAAATTGATTAGCAGGGAAATTATATAATCCATAAATGCAAATATTTTTTTTTACATTGTTACCGACGATAGGAAATGCAATTAGTTTAATGCAGTCATTTTGTAGATAAGTGAATGAAAGATGTCGGCTGCTATTCTGAAGTGTCCAACGGTAGGTTTGATTCTGTTAGCTGATATCACACAATGGTTTACAAACTTTTTTTCTGTTTTCTGGGCGTTAATGTTATCCAAACACCCCCTGATGCACGCATTACTAATCTGAAAACTGCATTTATTTTCTCCTTTCCCGGTACTGGAGTGAGCGTGTATTTCCTTAAAACGTTCGAAATTATCGTCTTCATTATAATAATGGCTAATTTGTAACCTTTAACAAACAAATGTAAATTAAAATATAGTAGTTATTTACATTTTTTTAAAAGGGATCTTTCGAGAGTTACATAAGGGTTATCCTCATTTGAATCGCTATTTCTGAAAAAAGTCCCATGTCTACACAACAAAATTTTTGAATAAATACTAAAAAGGGGTTTACATAAAAAAAAATAAAGGAAGAAAAAACTTGAAACAATCAGTGAACATAAATGACAAAGAGTTTAGGTATAATTTGTAAAAAAAAAAAAAAAAAAAAATGCTGAAATAATTGCTGTTACCCAGTTTTTTTAAAATAAAAAAGAGTACTGGACATGTGCTCTTTATTTAAAAAACCTACTTAGGCACAGTTACGAAGTCCCAAAAGGCAAAAAAGAGGATTATAATTGCCATTTTTGCGCGTGGGAGTAAGATTTAATTTTTTTTTTTTTTGCTTACGTAATACTTGAACGTCCCCTCTGCCGCAATACATTTTCAAGTCAAAAATTAAGCTTTAATGGAGATTTCTTCGTGTGTAAAAGTATTAATACGCCATTTTTTATGAGAATGATTTATAAGCACTTAAAGGAAAGAAGGGGGGATTTCCAATATCTTAGTTCAAGATTTTCATAAATGAATGCTTACGTTAGTTATTGAAGAACGGAAGGGAATCAAAAATGGCCCAAATCGTGCCCCCAGTAAGACTCGGAAGTTATTGTAAACACAACAAGTATTAGTGCTAAATTACCTATGCAGTTTCGAGGACCAGCGCTGAATGGTAAAAACGCATATGGGTGCCTATTTTCACATTTACTCGGTTTGAAGTGATTTGGGTTGAAGACTTTCGGATTGGGATAAAATTCATCTAAAAAATGAGTGAGCCAAGGTAAAATCATCACAGTACATCCTTTTGGTATGGTGTAATTTCCCATCTCTACATCACTTCCCAAAGTCCTGAGGATAGCTGGCACAGCAGGATAAAGTCTCATCGTTTCTTTAATACATTGCTCTAAATAAATCATTTCTCGGATATCGGAGGAAGTAGGATTTCTTTCAGAATCTCCAAAAATTAATTCTAGTTCAGTGACAATTTTTTCCTTAAAATAAAAGAAAAGCCGATTTGAAGATTTTGACTTCACAGGAAATTAAATACGGTAAAGTTAATGAAAAACTTTTAAAGAAATTACCTGAACTTCTGCATTACTAGCTATTTGATGAAGACAAAATGCTGTGGTGGTTGCCACACTATCTTGACCCTTGTAAAAGATAAAGTAATCGACAAGAGTCATTAGATATTGAAATTTTTTAAAAAATGAATGTTTTTCTTACTGCTAATATGAATGTATCCGATTGTTTGATGCAATCGTCTTCTGTAAAACTGGCATCACATATATCAGAAAGAAAATCCAAGAAGCATTTATTTTTAATTAATCCTTTTCGCTGCATTTCATGTCTATCCTTGAGAATCTATTGCAGAAAATATTTAAGAAAATTATTTCTCAACAAGTCTTTCGAAATGGGAAATTCTGAATTCTCTTAAGAATCAATCACATTCTGTAAAAGCCGTAAAGTTCGGAATGGTCACCCTAATTATCATTACGTTTATTGTCAGTATTGCGACTACCATTGCCAATCGGTGCCAATTGATCGACTGGCATTCGGATACTGCTTGTTGTTGATCAGTGCCCTTGCTAGCTGTGCAATAGGATGGCCCTTATTTTACGAGTGCCTACGACATGGCTCCTTTCTTCGCCACAGTAAATATTAACTCCAAACAACATTCCCTCTTTTTTCTCCTTGTACAAAGAATGTATACCCAAGAGGGTTGAGAACAATCGATCCCAAAAATGCATGATATAGCCCGAAGACACAAAACCTGAATGCCCAATACGAGCTATTCTCGACACTCATTGGACCGTCCTCAGTCATTGGAAATAGCTTTAAGAAACAGTACAATATACACAAAAAGGCCTCTTATTTTTTACACCAAAACAAACTGGTGTATTTCATTTTAATCTGCGCTACATCCATCTTCAACGGCTATCTTCCGGCTTCAACGATAGGGTTCTTCGAGCGTTAAGTAGTTCTGAAACTCGAAGAAATCTATCTGCCCAACGCGGTTGACGCCGCAGACAACAACAAGCTCAAACAAAACGCACCACCGAATTCTTCTACAGTAGCGGAAAGAAGATTGCCTGAATTTTTTCAGCTTTTTCGGACGTCGTTTAGCCGTGTCCACTGGAACCAAAAAATTTTAAATTTCCCGTAAAGACCGAAAAATCAAAAATTTTATTTTTATGTAAAAATTTATAAAAAAAAAAAAAAAAAGCAAAATATTCTATAGCCACAATTTCTTGCGAAATTCTTTGTTTTTGTCCTCCAGCACAGTAATCGTTTGACATAAATAAATTCTAACTTTATTATCGTAATCTGTATAAAAACCCGAATAGGAAACGACCATTTTTACATAAAAATAAAATTTTTGATTTTTGGTCTTTAAGGGATTTACGAAATTTTAGGTCCCCACGGTAACCGCTGCGTCCGAAAAATCTGAAAAAATTGTTGCCATCTTCTCTTGTGATTATCATGGAAGAATTAATGGGTGCTGCATGCACCCGGAAATTCGTAAAATAAGGGCCGCCCTCATGTGAAACTGACAATATGCTTATTGAAAAGTCGTTTGAACCTTATTCCCAATATTTTACAAACCCAATGTTTTACAAACAAGGTTGGGTATGGGAACAAGGTTCCCATATTTTACAGCAATCCTATGTTTAGCTTATGAAATATTTTCTTTCATAATCATATGAAATATCATATGAAATATTTTATTTCATAATCAAACTCTGTCTTTATCTCTTTAAAAGAATTCCCACATAGACCTTTTCCATCTATAGGATGTCTATAAGATGTTTGAGAATGGATATCTAATAGAAATCTAAAATCTTGCAATAGCTAGCTAATAGCCATCTATTTGAGAGCTATTTTCCGAAATGTCCTCGCTATTAGCCGGCTGATATAAGGCTATAAAAAGGCTATCGATTTTAAATTGAGCCTTAGAAAAAGTCTTTCCGAATGGCCTTTAACTCTCCCCGGATTGTAATTATGAAAATAAAAGTTATTTTTTTCGTAAATATTTCTTTTAGCCTACATTATATTTGCTTTGATAAAGAAAAAATTATACAACTTTGAACAGAAAGTTATAACCGTCAATGAGGAAATTTAATTTTTTCAGCCCGGAATGGTTTCTTCTTAGCTTCCATCAGGCTGAGTGGAAGGGCTTTATTTGGCACACAACATTTTACATAAGTGGCCAATATACCAGTATAATTCTTTAAGTGATAACTTTTGATTTAAATGCCACTTAATAAGTATAATAAATACATTAATTAATTAAATGACGTTTTTTCTTTTGTTCCAAAAATTTTGATTCGCCAATGATTAGCGAATTAATTAATTAATTTTTAAGATTCTACAAAAGTTTTACTGAAATTCAAAATTAAGTATAAAAGAATGAATTAAATAACCTAATTTAATTATTTATTAAAAAGACTCTCATTTTAAAAAATTATCATATATTTGCTTGTTAATTTTTTGAAGTACTAAAAATGCTTGATGTGCTTGCAATTAAAAGTCGAGCAGGCACAAAATCGTGGATGTCTCTAAAACATCTATAGTATATCTAAGAGATACTAAAGTATATGTCTATTACGTTTTGTTATAGACTTCTATTAGACATATATATATATATATATAAGATATCAATTGGTATAGCTATTTGTTAGAGATTCATAGATATCTCAAAGCTCAGAGGGTCTATGTGGGTTACTTAAAAAGTTTTCGGAAAAAAAGTTAATGACATATTATTATTTTTAACCTTTTTAGTAAAGTTTTTTCTAGAATTTTTTATATCGCTTTCTTTCTGGACTTCATCAGTTCTTCGATAAATAGATTCGATCCAGATCCAAGGTTTGAGAAAGACGTTTGCAAAGTTAGTCCAAGTCCTGAAAAAAAATTTAAAAAATAAGTATACTGCATGTAATAGCAACGGTTATTTAAGAAGTAACCCGTTTTTTCTGTTCTCTCTACGCCACTCAATCCTCTACCAGAATCGAGTGGCCTGGACAGGAATGGCAAACCGAACCGGGGACCACACATCAGTTGCCTAAAGTCATGATTTTTCATGTATTAAATATACATAAAATTTTGATATAAAAACTTACGGTTTTTGATTTTACATAAAAACTGTCCAACATAGAGATGGTGTCCACGTTGTGGAAAAGCATTTTTTTCCAAAAAAAAAAAAAAAAAAAAAACGCAAATTTTTTACTGCTTTGGTCCATAAGTTAGCATGTTGTACAATGAATCATCGGATTTATTGCATGAGCATTGTTCTCAGTGAGTCATAAGTAGCAAAATGTAACCTGTATAAATTTATTGAAAAATTTAACCTTTTAATTTCTTCATAAGCTTAAGGTAAAAGTTCATTTCTCTTCCAAGTTTTCCCCTTTTTCCAACGAAAAGTCCAATATGAAGAAGAAACAGAACCAAATTTTGAAAATTTTTGTCCGAGATACAGGGTATGGAGGTGTCAAACTTATTTAACATGGGCAATATAGGGCGTTCCGACAAAATGCGTCTAACATGAGGGGGTGTCCATTTGTAGAGGTGTCCAACTATGGAGAGTTCACTGTGGTTGAATGGCTTTATAGGACCTAAATGAAACAATAGTTTGTAATCCTTACTTACCGATTAAAATACAAAAAACTGTCTTGTTTATGAATGATGTAATATTGATAGTAGATGATTTTTCCAAATGATACTCAAAGGTGTTATTTTTAAATAACACCTTTGAGTATCATTTGGAAAAATCATCCGATCCTTTGTTAAAGACAGAAATGTATTCCTCGATGTTTCTCACATGAAAATAAGGAAGAAGCAACTTTCGGTGGTTTCTCCATATCGATACTATTTTTGAGACAAAAACGAAGAGCAGTTATAAAAAAGAATATAAAGCAGAAAAGAATAGTCTACGACCGTTAAACCTTTATTTCCACAACCTCAAGTTAATGCTCTTACCTTGACTAGTTAGAATTCCATCGCCCAACAAATTTTTGAAGAAGTTGTAATAAAAAGGCTTCTGCAGATGTTTTGAGCTTCCCAAGATTTTCTAAAAAAAAAATGTAAGGGTGCAAATTCACTATGGAATGTTGGACAAACATGTTGGTACCACAAGCTGAAACGTGCACAGGCCGGATAGCGGGAATGAAGCAAAAGAAATGACGACCACGTGTAAAATCAAATCATCTATTAATCAACTCCGTTCATACTTTAAATGACAAACCAAAACATAAACTAAAACTGAAACCCTAAATAAAAATAACAAACGTTTTAGGGTTCAATCAGGTCCAATAAATAAGCGATAACAATTAATGCATTCTATGCAAAATCATCTCTTACCGTTAAACGAGTACAAAGTAAAATAATCCATTAACCATTGCAAAAATAAAGAATCGCCAACCCGTCCACCTCGGGGGTGAATTATCTCCTTAACTCCTCATCGGTTGAGTTAACTTTCAGTACAAAAAAAAATAAATCACAATGATACACAGTGTAAAAAAGAAAGAATTTAGCACTTTGCTAAATTCGGCGAATCGCACGTTTTCCACCTAAGCTCTGTCGATGATTGAATTTTCCGTGTCGCCAGACCGCGCAGGCTGCGGTCAGCGCTTGCGTAAAAACAGCGAACTAAAACCGCGAAATCGTTTTCATTTGAATCGATTTCGTTTCGATTTGAAAAAAAAATACGGAGACAAGAAACGGTTAATTTTTTAGCCGTTTCAAAGTTGGACAAACATGTTTTACCAACTTGTTGGATCTGCTTGTTGTACCAACATGTTACACAATCAAACGAATCGACTACTGAAGAATTGACTCCTTCGCCGAAATTAGTGCGGAATGTTGGCCCAACAAGTTGCTACAACAAGTTGGTAAGTACCAACATGTTGGTCCAACATTTTACACTAATTTTGGCATAGGAGTAAATTCTGCAATAATCGATTCCTTCGTTGTCAAACATGTTGGTACAACAAGTTCGTCCCAGCATTTTAACAAGTTGGTATAACATGTTTGTCCAACTTATACCAATATGTTTGTGCAACATTTCATAGTAAATTTGCGCCCTAAATTAAAAAAAAATATGATAATAATAGAATAATAATTTTTTTTACCACAATACGCTAGCTAACTAGCGACGATACATACAGAAAAACAACAAGCTCACAGAAGAAGAACTCAGCCAAGTTCTAGAGGAAGTAAAAGCGCATTTGACCAGAACAGCAGCACAGGAATCGCAAAGACCTGAAAAAATGGATTCTAACTATTCTAGCTATGTTATTCTTCACTATGCCAACATGGCTCTGGACAAAATACTGGAGGAATCACACTCGGATCCAAATATCACAGTGATAAACACAGCCATCTATGCATCGGGGATGTACGTCAGTAAGACGATAGGTATGCAATGCAAACGCAGTCCAGTACTTCAAAAACCAAGGAAACCGAGGTGGCAACAACGAATAGAAAAGCAGATAAACCAGTATCGATCAGAAATCTCAAGATTGACAGCAGCTACTCATGGCAATAAACTGATCAGAAAGGCGGAAAAGCATGTTTAGCATATTCGGGAGAAATACAAGGTCCTTAATCGGGATGATGAAGCCCAAACCCTAGAAACTCTGAAACAAAAGACACAAGCAAAAGCGCATCGATTACAAAGGTGCGAAAAGAGAGCGAAATTCTACCATCAGAACCAAACGTTCTTAAAAGGCAGATGTCGCTTTTATGACCAGATTTTAAATCGGAAAAGTGATGAAGGCACCTCACCGCCAAATAAGGAGGACCTAACCAGCTACTGGAAGAACCAGTAGGAAAACAATGAGAACATGACCACAACGCTCACTGGATAACAGAAGAGGAAGAAAAACTGCTAGAGTAACACCAATGGAAGTCTTAACCGTCACTGAAGGCCTGGTAACGGCAGCAGTTAGGAGAACATCTAACTGGAAAGCTCCAGGGCCGGATGGCATCCAGAACTTCTGGATAAAAAGATTTACCTCTACTCACTCGCATCTCGCGAAAGCATACAACAACCTCATTACTGGCAAGGAAGCCACACCACAATGGCTAACAACAAGAAACACTTACCTGATTCCAAAAAACAGCAAAACGGAAGAGCCGTGCAATTATCGTCCTTGCTTCAATACAACATACAAAAATATGACTTCAATAATTACGACTCTATCTATGACCATTTACAGCTTTATAACTTAATTCCCGTCGAGCAGAAAGGAATATCTAGAAATACCATGGGATGTAAAGACCACCTACTTCTTAGCAAAACGATAATGGAAGATTGTCGAAAAAAGCAGAAATCTTTAAGCGTAGCTTGGATAGATTATAGAAAGGAATATATAACTTTCCTGAAATATGTCTGCATACTTGGCAGTGATCTGTTCTATGAACGGAATGTCTAACTTAAAATGAGAAGCCTCATTCGGTTTAAGCCCTAATTTCACTAACCATTCCCTGCCAGCCAGAGGAGGCCCACCATTTTGAAAAACATATAAATCTAAGTCTTGAGTTACACGTGTGCGGTTACAAACAACATTCACCTTGAAATAACCTATTGGTTCAAGTTTAATGCCCACATAATCGGAAAATGAGATTCCAGTCTTTAACATTTTTGATTTATCCAACCCATATTTATGCAAATCATTTTTACTAATAGTACCTATCGGACTGCCAGAATCTTCCTGGAAGGTTATTGTAACTCCATTTACCACTAAATCAAATGATAACGGTTTTGTAAAGCTAACTGAATCTGTTTGGATTGAATTAAAATCTAAGTCTAAATTTAAATCAAGTAAAGCTTCCTCCACGGATAAATATTTTTTTGAGTAGAATTTGAAGGTTCCTGCGTTTTACCTTTTGTTTTCTTATTAAGAAATCTTGGACTTTCTCACATGTGGGAAAAATATGTCCCACTTTATTACAGGAATTACACGTTTTATCCCTAAAAAAACAGTCACTGGGAAGATGATTTTTTCTGCCACACCTTCAATATCGTTTGGCTTTATCTCCTTGCTTTGAATCCCCCATTTTCTGTTGTCGAGCTGAGTTTTAATTTCCTTTTGCATAATTTATGGTTGGAGTCAATCCTGCTGGCACTCGATTTGCATCCTTAGCTGATCGTTCCATCACGGTAGCTGTTTCTATGCAATCGCTGTAAGTCAAAGTCTTCATTGTTCCTAATTTCACCCGGATTGCCTTTTCGTTAGCTCCAAGGCATAGTTGATCTATGATTTCCTCTTCAAGGTCAGCAAACTCACAATATGTAGACAATTGTTTTATAAGCAGCCACATACTCAGGAATTGTCTCCCCATCTTTTTGGAATCGTTCCCTAAATTTAACCCGTTCCATTCGCTTGCTTGGCTTTGGATCCGGATGATTTTGGAGTTTGTCCTTGAGCTCCTTAATGATTTTCGTTGTGGGCTCATCCGGCGTGCACAAGATGCGTAATAACACCGTTGTCTCGGTCGTCAACGCGGATAAAAATAAATTTCGTCAGTAATTTTATTTAAGGATGCGTATGCATCAAATTTGGTAACCCACACCCGAAAATCATGTTTCGTTGAGTCGAACTCCGATAATGTTCCGTATACTGCGGCCATGATGTGTGTTGAATCGCCCCGGTTAACGATTCAATGTAATGAGCTTGAAATACGCGTCCGCGGCCCGCTTTTGTTATCGGATACACTATCTGATATTTGTGTTTTTTTATCTTCGTCGCCATTCTGTGACGTATTAACGAATAAAATATACGTAATAAAATAACATTGCTATATTAAGGCGCCATATTTATAATAAACTTAATGCAACAAGACGAAAGGTGTTGCCAACTATACCACATCGGATATAATGAGACCCGGGTATAACGAGCAAATTTTCGGTAATTTTTCAATTCCGTTATAAGCGGGTTCGATGTGTATCAGAATCTTAAATACAAAACGATCTTAAATGCTTACCTCAATGTCTTCAGGGTCTGTAATCAAAATTATTGGAAAAATAAAATTCCACATTCTTATAACGGGCCCGTAGAGTGTGGGGTCATGTACATATTACGTAAGCATGATAAGGGGGGGGAGGGGGTCTCGTAAATGCTTACGACACCTTACCATGGGGAGGGGGGGGTCTCACACTTTCTTACGTAAGATTTTATCTACTCTGACCAGGAATTTTTGAAAATAAAATAAATAATTAATTAATTAATTTTATGTTTTTTTTAAATATTGTAAATGTTGCGGCGAGCTAATATTACATTATTTTGTTACCGTCTAAATAAAGGTAACCTTCTCTTTAATTTTTCTCAATATAGGTGTTTATATTGCTTATTTCAGTTCCATGAATTATGGGGAAGATTACCGAAGTCGAGTGTCGTTGGTTCCATTAAAAAAAAAAAAAACTTACGTAATATGGAGGGGGGGGGGGGGGTTGCCAAAATCTTACTCATGCTTACAACGGGAAGGAGGGGGGTTGAAAATGGCAAAAAAAATGCTTACGTAATATGTACATGACCCCTGTCCTAAATGTTTCACGTAATTCGTTGAATCCTAAAAGCAGTACAATTTATTAATTTATACTTTATTCTGGGCGCTAAAGGACTGGAAAAGAAAAGGAGATTGGAAAAAGCCAAAAAAGAAAAAAATGAAGATTGAGCCTCCACTTTGGTACAGTAGGAATTGTTTTTGTTCCAATTTTTAAACAAGTGTTTTCCTCACCCTCAAGGGTTTAACCTTAACAGTGACACGTTGGCAAAGGAAGATTGACAAGGCGTAGTTTGCATATAAAGTTGAACAACACATTTCCTCGAGTTATAGTGGGTGATTATCAAAACCAATGTAACTTTTATTGTAGGGGACATTTTGTGTCTTTCTCCTTCGTTTGAACGTAAATGTCCAAACACATTTTCATGATCAGATAGGGTTATGTACGGGATAACTTTAAATTACAAACGAAGGAGAAAGAAATAATTAACATAACTGATAAAATATTTTTTAATAATTTTTAATTCATTTTGTGTCTTCTAGATCCCCTTTTTAGCTTAGTATCTCAGCATATCGATTATGATTTTTACGTTTGAATAAGTGAATATATCGATCGAGCATTTTTATTATTAAACATTCACTATGTTCGAAATAAACAAACCATTTGAAGACTCCTCGGGAATAAACAAAAATGTCCAACGCAAATGCCGTGGACATCTTTGTCACGTTTTTTCCCGAGGAGTCTTCATTTCTTTTTAAACATTTTATACGAAGATTTTCATGTTTTTTTTCGACAGACATTAAAAATTTCAGTTTTACTTTCGAGCGCCGCGAAGCGAGCGCGAAGAAAGTATTGCCGTGGTCGGAAAAGCGAAAATCTTGAATATAATGAAATATAAGAGGGGAATTTTTTTTATTTTTTAAAAATTTTGAAAATTACGGAAATGGCGAATAATAGATTTTTGATTTTTAAAAATTTGAGTTATTTTCGTTTTTTTGGCTCCTGGCCAGTTGATTGAGTTGAAATTTGGTATGAAAATGTAATTTTAAACGAAGATTAAGAAAACATGCTTTTATTGGGGCAAAAATACTTTTCGGATTTCGGGAACGAAAATTTGTCGACTTAGTGATAGGCGAAAGTTTCTTGAGGGATTACTCCACGTAAAACTTGACGGTTCGAAATTATATTTGATCTGATGAAAACAATTGACCTTATAAATTTATGGTCATGGGGTCGTTAGGTAAAGATTTGTGGAAACGCGAAATAAAAAATGAATCGGAGATAGCGTACTTTCGGCGCCCAACCGGGCGATTGGACCGTATGACGTAACTGATCACGTCACGGAATGTATTTTGTAAAAAGCCGATTTGCGAGTTTCCCGTAGACGGAACAGGAAAACTAACTATATTTTTGAAAGTATTTTTGGGGTCGAGGATTTCGAATACGGAGTTTGTTTTCCGAAATTAGGCTTCCGTATGTCTGTAAAGCGGTTTTCCTGGATAACCGATCGTAAAATAACACGTATTTAGAAAATATTTTTGGGGTCAAGAATTCCAAATCCAAAATCAGTTTTCCAAAATTCAGATTCGGAATGTCAGAATAGCTACTTTTGTGGTTGACCGATCGCAAAAAATCAATCAAACGAATCCCGTGAATCCCAGCCACTTACATTTCCTTTCTCCTTCTACAAAAATTCGTTTAATTTGTACCCTTTCAAAACCTAAACCTGATTTTTTACATTTCTCCTTTATTTCAATTTCTTTTTTCTACCAATAAAGCCGCGAGAAAGTATAATGGGGTGCGTAGATTTGGTAAGGCGGTCGAGCGAAAGAAAAGGGTCCGAACTCTTTCGTGTCTAAAACGCACCTTATTGAGTAATAACTAGTCTACATAAACCGAGCCTGCTGATTCAGCAGGTTCATCGAGCGAGAACCGTGAGAGCTGCAACATCAGCATCTCACGCTCCCCGTCTCGATGACGGTATAATGTCAGGACCGGATCCGGGTTTTCGGATCGATCCTGGTTTCCACCTTTAGGCGTACCAAACCCCTCCCCTGGTTTCAAAAGTTTTGCATCATTTTTCGTTATAGGGACAATTTACAGATTAATTTTTAATAATTTGATACATTACGTTTAGGATCCAAAATCCAGTTGTGGTGCCCAAGAATCGGTTGCCCTGGAGGCCCTGGTAAACGAATTATTAGCCAAAATATTCTCATTGACTGCCTGAATGAGCTGATCAATAAGTAAATTACTAGTGAAAGAGCAAGTTTCCACACAGTAAAAAATTTTGTGTACTTTTAACATACTCGGTCTACATACTCTGTATGTTATCCCATTTTATGTAATTATTTTACACATTGTTTTGTCAATGTTAATAAGTATCAATGTGTCAAAAAAATAACAAATATAATATGTTAATTTGACACATTGCCGGTGTTAGGGCTATTTCTAGTTCCACGATAAAAAAAAAAAAATAAAAGGATTTTGCGGGAAAAAAAGAAAACAAATAAAAAAAATAGTAGTGGCAAATTTAAATAAATCGTGATTTAAGTCATTGAAAGGATTAATTTTTCGAACAGATTAGCATCCTTCTGTTTTGTTGTGCAAGGATTCCGGATTCAGGATTGGATTCAGGCTCGGAATTCGCTTCTTTAAAAAATTATACAATAAATTGCTGGGTTCTTGTTTTTGTTTGGTTTGGTTTGGTTTTGAAATGCTTGATGTATAAGCCTGAAAAAAACAGTTCACAAATACGGGAAAAATTTTCTTAAGAAAACGCCTAGATTAAAAATTTATGAATAGATAAATACGATAGTATGCAAATAATAACACATAAATTTTAGTAACTTTTTAACACATTTTCATTTTGTCAGAATTACAAATAAAAGTATGTGGACCATATTCTACACAGAAAGTGAGTTAAAAGTACACAAAATTTTTTACTGTGCATTGGATAGAAATTGAATGCAGTAATTTGGCCTCTAAAAATATATAAATAAGACAAGTTTAACGATAAGATCGCACAAGTGTTACGTAAGCATTTCTTTGTCTCATTGTCTCTACGTAAAACATGGAATACATTTACCCCCCTCCCCTGTTCAGTACTTACGTATTACTTTCACGATTTAATCTGCGACAAGTGCTACAGCGCATGGCACATTATGATTCAAAATTTGAATCATAATGTTTGAATCATAATGAAAGAAAAAGCTTGGAATTTTTTGTTATCATTCCCGAATATTAAGGGCCATTCAAGTATTATGTCATCAGGCAATGCATTTATTTCAAAAATCTTTGCTTTAAAAACAATGAAATTTTTTAATTCAATTTGCACTAGCCATCTTTTTAAAAATATTCGTACGAACCTAGAAGTCTATTTTCGAAAAAAATTAAAATTTCCACCTTAAAAGTTGCTTCTACAGTAAAAATATCTCACTGACCAACCGCCATTTTTAAAATTTATTTTCAATTGTACCAAGAACTTTTTATATTTCATTAAATTTATAACACATTTCCTTACAACAATATCCCCATATTGTTGTACATAATACTTTAATAGCTCTTTTATAATAATTACATAACTTTTTTGACCTTTTACCCAAAAGATTTTCATTTAAAAATATTTGCTTTCTCTTACCACGATATTCCCAAACAAATCCAATATATTCATAAAGCATTTTGACAGAGCGATACCTTCACTTAACCAAGGATAAACGCTAAAAATAATTTCTGCGTTTTTTTTTTAATTCGAATGAAGGAATCACACACTAATTAAATAAAAAAAAAGAATAATAATTATTCGTTTTTTTTTTAAAGTATAATTTAATTTATAATTAGTTTTTTTTCTGAATTATTCTTCTAACATGCAACAAGTACGGTGGAATAAAAAAACAGAAGCAAAAAATGGTTTTTTGCAAACCTTGAATATCTAATAGGAGACTAGGAAAAATACCAGACGGATTTTCCCGGTCTCCATTTCTTTCGTCTAACCTTGTGCTGCAACTCCATATCTTGCTTGAGGAGTCATTTATCAGCCAAAGGACGAAGATGGCCGTACCAAGCCAACTGCTTTCTTTCTATCTCCTTCATTACAGTAAAATTCAATTTCATGCTCTCTCTTAGGTGCTAAACGATCTAAACGGGACACTATTAAAAATCTGCCATAATCTGCACTCAATTAGGCTTTTTTTGAAACGAGAAAATTAACCGTGTGCTCAATTAGGTATCATACGCTCAAGTATTACGTAATCATTTTTTTCCTATTTTGTACCCCCCCCCCCCCCCCCTCCCTAAAATTACGTAAAACATTTTTTTTTTTTAAGTTTTTTAAAGTTGTTTTCTTATTGATTTGCAAAAAAAAAATTTTAGTATTGTTAGGAGATTTCGGGAATACTGGAACAGCAATTGTTCCAGTTGCAATATTCCCGAGATCTTTTAACCATAATACAAGCATAGGAGCAAAATCAATTTAATAAAGAAATTTTAGCTTTATTTTAATATGAGCAACAGATGGGTGCCAGAAATCAAGAATTTTAAGAAACTTAAAAACATTATACCTGAGGAGGAAAGAGAAATATTTTTCATCGATTCATTGTTCCAAGTGTCTTTTGAAAAGATGATGCACAACTATGTTGGAGGAGTTAGGAAGCTTTACGGTCTGCCTTTTGAAGTAGAAAAGGAGGATATCAGACATGCTTACAAGTAATTAAATTGAACAGATAATGCTTAATAAATTAAATTTATCTTCTTAATGTGCCGTACCTGTGTCCAGGCGGAGGCGACCAATTAAAGTTATACGACTGGCCAATTCCTACACTGAACTGCCTGAAAAAAGATTGGCTGATATTTAATATTAGCTTTTAAGATTACGACAATTGTTTTGATTGTATAATTTAGAACAGAAAATGTAAAAATAATGCATATAATACTGTACTGTCTATTGCGGTACTGCACTTCTGCGTTAAAAAAAAGTTTACGGTTAAATAACTTTTGCACCGTTTCAAATAATGTTAATATTTATTCTTTTAATCTTTCAGGATGTATTACATCGATTTAATTTGTAAAATCACACTGCTAGGACTTGTTATATGGATGTTACCTCTTAACACTTTCTATGACTATGGTATAGGAAAAATACAAGCTTATCAAGATGCATTTGAAACTTTTAACTACGAACTTAATGGTACACCTATAGTTAAATAATTAATCATTTTAAAATTTAAAAAAAAAATTGTCACTAATACATACTGTCTACTGATGTGTTGTTAGGTATCTGACCCAAATTTGTATCGTCTTTTAAGATCAGTGTTTTTTGAAGTTGTAATAATTTTTGAAAGTTATAAACAGCTAATTATTAGATTTTTGAAAACTAATTATTAGATCTTAAACCAAGTGTATTTTATAGAGCTGCGCTTGTGTCTCTGGATTTGGAATTCATATGTACAAAAACACATTAAATTTGTTTCAAGCTAGCAAAATGATTAGTCGCCAACTGAAGTTACCGTGTTTTTTAAGGAAGCTCGAAATTTTGTCCCATCGCTGTATGCCCTGGGATTATTTTTCTTTTAGATCTAAAAAATAGTTGAAAAATTAAAAAAACATTTTGTCACCGTTTAGATGTGCCGACTTTCATTAGAAGAAACCTAGCGATTTTATTATATTTCTTAATAATAATTAAATAAAAAATTAATTCAATCTTTTATGTACACGGAGAAAAAAGTTCGGTTCCTGTTATTCAATGTTGAGTTGGGTCCTGTAACGTCTAAATATTTGTGCTGATAATACTGGAAATTTATTAATTATTAATTATTACCGTGCGTTGGTTAATGATCAATAACGCTTAGTAATAATTACTTAATTTTTAGTATTATCAACTCAAATATTTAGACTTCCCAAGACCCAACTCAATATTTAGTAACAGGAACCGAACTTTTTTTTCCGTGTATTACAAAATTTTTCCATTATAAATTAAAAATTGATTATTATGAAGTAAAGGCGTAACAGCTTTTTTTTTTCTTCCTTTGTTCAACGTTTTCCCACCATCTATTTCAGTTTTTTTCGGAATTAGCTTATTTTAACTTTTTTTTAAATTTTCCCACATTTTTTGCTTTTTGACGTTTTCCTGTAATAATGCAAGACTAAACTAAACCCGTTTGGGTTGTACCGGGAGAAAACTTAAAAAAAAAAAAAAAAAAAACAGCAGTATGTAGGAATAAATTTGATCACTAATAAGTATATATTAATTAAATAAATGAAATCGCCAAAAAAACAATACTTGCAAAAATGGCAGCCAAGTTAATGAATCATTCTGCCGTTTAAATTTTTGAAGTCAGTTGCCATAAGGTGGCCACTTCGTAGCCTGATCTTCTGCAAATAAACACTTTGCGCTGGGCTGCCATTTTTAGATAGTGTAAATTTAGTATCAGTGCATAATAATAGAATTAGTTTTTAAACTCATTTTACGGTTATAATACGGATGTTTGTTTGTCCAGTATTTTTACTAAACCAGGTGTTCCAGTTACATTAGTCAAAATATACGCCTATACAAAAAACTTTAATTCTAAGAAAATATATCTGTGCGTCAGAGTCAAAAAGTTCAATATGCAAATTCAAGATGGCAGTTTGTTATGGGTAAACAACGTTTAGCGGACATCTTTAATTTGCATACTGAATCTTTTGGCTCTGACGTACAGATATACAGGGTACAAAGGTGACGTGAAGAGCTATTTCCCTCCTTTTAGCGACCACATTGTTTTCACCCACGGGAGTTTTACATTACCTTTAATTGAGACTACTTTTTTAAAAAACTTTTTACGGAAAACTGAACATTCAACATTTTTTTTGCTAGCCAAAATGAATGGAAAATCATTGTATCTACATAAATAAAAATCGGTGTTTCATAAAATAGCGTCTGTAATTTAAAAAAAAATTTGATATATTTTTTCCTATAAGAAAGTTGATTTGATGCAAAACCTCTTTCCCCACTCCAGATTTCTTTTTTGAGTAGTAGCTTCTTCTTCTTTTTCTACTTTTAAGTGCCGGCTCCGCGATGAAGATTGGCAACCATCTGGCAGATTTTTACTTTAGAGACCTCTGCTGGAAAAAGACCAAAGGAATCGACACCAAATCGGTTCCTGAGATTTACGTTTAATTAGTCTTAACTTACATCAAACTAAACTTTAAAAAAGTTTAGAAGGGTAAAAAATTTTACCTCTCATAAGACTTCTTTCCACTTAAAATTCAAACAGCATAGTCTTGAACAGACATAAAAATTTATTGGGCAGGAATTAATAAGTACCTGTCATTTATATCAGTGTAAACGGCAAGTTCAAATGCGACGACAAATGCAACGAAAATTTCAAATCCGGAGTCAGGGATTAACCCCAACCCTCCACCCATCCCCCCCCCCCCCCGCAAAACGAGATTTGAGTCTGGTATTTCAACATTATGACTTTTTTCCGGTTATAGAATACGGATTTAAACCACTGAGGGACGTCAAGATTTACATTTTCGTGTAAAGGCCGGAATTTTTCGCTAACTATTTTTCGCTTTAGCGAAAAATTTCGGCAACTCTAAAACAATTGGCAACATGTTTTAGAGTGAAATTTTGACCTAAACCACAAACTTCTATGATAATTAAGGTCTATTCAAGGTTATATGACGAGTCAGTATAACAGCAGCCCTAACAATTGGCATTTCCAAATATTAATAACTCAGCAGCGGTTGCAATTTTTGTAAGTATATAAAAAAATTCTTAATTTTTTTAGACCGAGATATAGAGCTCCAAAATAACGATTTTGACGGATTGAAGCTCTAGCTGTAAATACATGCTGGTCGACCGTGCATCAGTCGCTTCATTTTTTTTTTAACTTGGCTGCGTAGACTTCGTGCATGATCATTTCACATAATAAATAATGCTGGATGTCAATTTTTTTATGCTACTTTTTTTTTTTATTGTTAAACAATGGCAACGAATATATGAACATCTAGCGATATTCCCATATTTTAATATTTAATGTAATTGCATGTGTGTGAACTTATTTTAATATTTTTCCATGGTTATTAAATATTTAAGACTTTAATAAGCTTCTTTGTGTTTGTAAAAGTTTTAGTTGTTCCTGTTTATTTTTCTCTTCACCAGCTATAAAAATTTGAAAAGTTAAAAATTTTGAACATCTGTACAAGTAAGAAGTTCAAATATTCAAATTTAAAATCGCAGAAACGTTGAAAATAATGAAAACGATTTTGGTTGCTACTAAACTTTTTTTCCTACTGTTTGTTCACCTAACCGAAACGAAGGAAAGTACACTAGGCCATTTCCAAGCATTTAATTTAAACATTATCTTGGAAAGTTTAAAAAACATAAATTCAACGTCTTTATGCGGCCTTCACATAAAGGAATACATTCATGGGTTAACATCTAAAAAGCTCTGGGCTCAAAAGAGTAAGTATATAAGAATTGAAACTGACACCTGTACCAAAAATACTGAAGAAAATTATTAGCCACCTTTTAGGTCAAATAAAATAAAATGAAATGACATCGATAGCAGCTATTTCGGCTTTTGCAACCTTCAGGATGGGAAATTATCAATCTAAACATTTAATTCCGGTCTTTTTGTCCTAATATAATAACCGTTAAAATGATTAAACGGGGGCGTACAAGAATCTCGAAGACCAAAACCTCGAAAGTGTTTGCATTTTCACTAAAAATTTAAATTTTTTTTTGACCAATGCCTCGCGGTGAGGTGTTTAACTGAAATCGGCCGTTTAAAAATGTAATTTTCTTCTTCTTCTTTTTCGGCATAATGAGGACATGAGGCCCTATGATTCAGCGCCTACCTTTACCAAGTTCGGTTTCTGGTATAAGGTTTAGGCGTTACTACGTCATACCCCTTAATGTATCGAGTGACGAGCTCGAAGACGGGGCACTCATATCGCAAAGGTATTTTACGAATGAGTGGGACCTACTTTATTTAGACAGGGAATCCGAACCCTGTGACACATCGGTCTTTTTCACTTGATACACACATAAGTATCAGAGGTGAATGCTGGTGGAAAAAATCCTGACTGAAATCAGGTTCGAACCAAGACTCCACACGATCATTCGTTTCGGAGTCGAGCACGCTCGCCACTCAGCCGACATCGCGTCCACAATAAAATATAATTTAATTTATTTAATTAATGGGATGAAGAAAGTAGTATTGGCTCGTATGAAGAAAGAAGTAGAAGTGCTGTACGAGATCAATTGTCGGAAGCTCGATTATTTCGGCCACGTAATGTGAAATGAAAAGTACCGTCTCCTCCAGCTTGTGATGGAGGGAAAGATCGAGGGTAAGCGCGGTCAGGGTCATAGGAAAGAGACCTCGTGGCTCAAAAATCTCAGGGACTGGTTTGGTGTCGATTCATTGGGTCTTTTTCGCCGTCGATGAAGTAAAAATAGTCCAGATGATAGCCAATCTTCGTCGAGAAGCCGGCACTTAATAGAAGAAGAAGAATTAATGGGATAAATTTCTTCAAAAAATTTAGAGGTAAAAAAATTTAGAGGTGCGTTTTTATAATAATTTTAATTTACCTAAAAATTCATTTGTTAAAATTTAACCAATGCACGGTGAAAACAGGAGGAGACAAAGAAGACATTACGTACGGGGCCTGATGGAGGGAAAGATCGAGGGTAAGCGCGGTCAGGGTCGTAGGATCCATAAATTACGTTGGCATTATTTGTGCCTTTTTTGACCCCCTCCATCCCCCTTGTTAGCAATGGTTAGCATGTCGGGGACCCGTCCTTAATTTTTTTTAAAATTAATAGTAAACATTAAAAAAATATGGCTTTTTAAATATCAATGTTGTGACAGAAGGTCTTTTTTTCATTAGTGGTTTTCTAATTGCCGGAAATCAACCAAAACAGGTTCTTACGATTTTCCCAGTTCTCTTGTTTTGAAGTATACAAGGTAATATTGTCGTGTCTCTTTCTTGTTTTAGTTCATTTTAAAAGGTAAACATTTTTCAGAATTACATTCGTTCTCTCTGTAGTCCGATTCTTTAATGGATGGGTATTTCTTAATCTGGGAAGCGGTCCAATATGGAATTTCTATAATAAAGAAGAGTATGAATCGTGTCAGGAAGGATGGATAAGTACTTTGCTTTATTCATGGAACTACGTAAATCCCTTTCAGCTGGTAAGTTTACAATTCTGTACTTTGTGAGCAAGAAATTAAAGGTGATCGTTTGTTATTGATAAACAGTTTAGCGGCCGCTAAAAGCTGTTCGCCAGTAACAAACGGCTATTTTTAATTAGCATACTTAACCTTCTGGCTTTGAGGTCCAGAATTCCGTTTTAAATTATTTTCAGATTTTTCAAAAATTACGTCGAAACAATAACTACATATATTAAATATAAGCTTATATTTAATATTAACTAGGCTATAAAAAATTAATTTAATACACGGTAAAAAATTTTTCATTCTACGTGAATTCAAAGTGATACATATCACCGCCGCCTAGCCAGTTGAAAGCAAAACATATCAACATAGAGTAAAAAACGTGGAAGCAGACAAAAAGAAGCCTATTTATCCGCCTACTCGGTAGATAAGTGAACATATCTACCGAGTAGGGCTTCTTTTTGACAGTGTCAATAGACTTATGTTGTTTGTTTTGTTTATAAAAAAAGAAAAAAAAATTTTTTTAGTTAATCCTAATCTAACCACTTAGAATGAAAACACACTTTCACAGCTACGGGTTGAAAGTGTAAGATAGATAGCAAATCTCAAACGTGTCGAGCGAATCTCGAACGAATGCAGTGCGAGTGCGATAGTAAATCTCGATTCGCTAGATATCTCACACTTTCAACCCTAGCAGTGAAATCTACTATTTTGTAAATAATAACAAATATGTCAGAAATGGTCCACATAACTTTTTTATGTTGTTTTTTTCCAAAAGGTAAACATAAACAAAACAACAAAAAAGATGTGGACCGTTTCTGACATACGTTTATGTTACTTTTAACACAAAATTTTTTACGGTGTATTTATAAGTAAAAAGGTCGATCAGTTTTTATCGTGTTTACGTGCAAAGTCTCCCTTGTGGATAATTATGGCATAAAATGGAATTTATCCTGTATTACCTGCATTAATCTTTTAAATCAATTATTTTCTTTTCATGACCCATCTAAAACATTTAGGAATTTTAGGAACTATGTGAAACTCCTTTTTCTTGCGTATTTTAAACTTTTTTCTCGTCCCTTTTTAGGAAAGAATACAAAAAAGGTTCTTGGGACCAGGATTTAATGAGGTTTAGTTTGAGTTCCAGATTTCTAGTGCTTATAAACTGGAAATAGAATAATTGAGTTAAACATTTTATATGAGCTTAGTTCTAATTTTTATGGGAATTATTATCCTAAAATTTACTAAAGGAATAATAGGAAACCGATTTTATTTTATTTTAGTGCATGCGGAGTACTTGGACATTAAATATCCATATGCATCTTATTTGGTTATCGCCATTAGTGTTAATTCCTTTACAGCGCTACCCGGCTTGGGCTCACTTTTACATTGCAGCTTTGGTTTCGATTGCCATTTCTATTTCGTTTGCTGTAAGTTATACTCATGGACTGCTACCACTCTTGAAGCACATGTAAGCTTTCATTTATTAATTGAAAATTTTCAGCTATTAAAAAAAACAACTTAATTATAATAAAAAAGCATATAGATAGCTTACTTCAAACAATGGGCTTCAAACAAGGTCGTCCATGCATTATGTAACGCCTGGAGTGGGGGTGGGGATCGAAGGAGGTGTTACGCATAGTTATGGATACGTGGGGGGAGGGGGGTTAGCCATGCGTTCGTAGTTTTTATATTAAAATTATTTCAAGTTTATTTCACTCTTTAAAAAAAAAACTCTAAATCTGATAAGTCAGCTAATACAGCATTACTATTAAGTAATCCCCTGGAAGGATGCCGCTTAAATCGCTTTGTTAAGGAAATTATTACATAACTTAGTGAAAAAAAGATATCAAAAGGGGTAATTTTGTAATAATAGTTGAATTAAGGAAATTATTCTGTACTTGAAAGGTAAACAAGCCCAACTCTTATTGTTTGGCTTATTGAGTTGGGCTTGTTTACCTTTCAAGTACAGTATTACATAACTTAGTGAAAAAAAGATATCAAAAGGGGTAATTTTGTGCCACAAAAAGAGTTGCTTTCTTAGCTGCACCGAGAAAAATGGTGCCATCGATTTTAAGTCACTGACTTTGCTAGAGCCCAAACGTCAAAGATGTCAAAGATGTAAAAGTTTAACTCAATTTGTTTAAAATTTTACTTTAATAATTTAAAACTTACGTCTATGCTTTAAAATTTTAAGCAAATTGAGTTAAATTTTTACATATTTGACGTTTGGGCTCTAGCAAAGTCAATGACTTAAAATTGAAAGCACATTTTTCTTGGTGTGTTGCTTAAGAACTTCCTCATAATTTGTTAATTTCTTGCTATTTACACTTTTAAGATGCATTATATTGCAAAAAATTTCAAACCGTTGTTTCACAATTATCATAACCACAAATAAAATGCCTTTTTCAACTTTGATTTTTCATTTTAAAAAATTGTGAACAAATAACGACAAATATTCATTACCAAAAGCAATTACGACTGATTTCTTGTTAAAATCATATTAATAGGAGTAAATCCTTATCGTTTCTCGCAAATTTGAAATTTTTCGCTTTTTCGGAATTTTAATAACCAGTATGGCACAAAGTTACAAGAAAAAGCAGTACACTACGACACGGTAAAATATAAAAAAATTAAGACAATCATAACGGCAGTAATTGGCGAAAACCATCTAAAAATGGCACAAAGTTAGACCTGTTTACGGTATTCATAGTTTTGAAAGTAGATGAAATAAAAATATTTCTTAAAGAGGGGTTAGTTACACAATAACGAAGAGGGAGAAACAGGTTGGGTTAAGGTGTATTACAAGGTCGGGGGAGGGCGTCAAAAAGTGGTCTATTTATTGCGTTATGTAATACCTGGATGACCCCAGTAGAGCACATTTTTATCGCTTTTTAGACTTAAAGTAAGCTCGTACATGCAACGTTAACTGTACGAATCCAAACTAGATTTAAAACTCAGCTCAAGCCTTTTCTAGTAATCATTTCGAGATGTGCCTCATATTTTTTTCATTATGTTATTGCTTAAAACAGGCCTGAAACATATGCCGTAGAAGCCATTCCTACTCATACTAAAATGACGTCGTGGTTGATAGGGATATTATTCGGATACAAATGGGATGCCTTATGTGAAGACAAATTTGGCGCCAAGTTGTCAAAGGTAATTTCCACATCTAAAATTTAAGTAGAAGACAAAGAAAAAACATCGTTAGGAGGAAATCCAAGAAAGAATCCTAAAAAGAATCGTGAAAAACGTAGCTGTCTTTCTAATTTTCTTGTGCAAAAAACTTACATTTTAAAGTTACGACTTTGGAAAGATTTTTAAAACATTCAAAAGGACAAAAAATGATACTTCAAATCTCAATGATACTTTCGTATTCTCTATTTTTACAGTACGACACTGTTAATATTTTGCATCCATTATAAAGCAAAGGAGCTTTTGACTATGTGCCGATCGTTACATTCTCAAAAAATTGCGGAAGATGTGGAGCGACAATAACGAATCTACATTGATGAAACTACAAAGGCTAATGACGAACATTTAAATCTTGCGAAAAAAAAATTTTGTCCTTCTAGTTCAATATTCATAACAGAAATTTTCACAAATTATATTAAATCTCAATATGAGTTCCTTTTGAATGTCCCGTGCGTTACACGCTGTAAGCTGTTGCTATGACTGCGTTGTTTAAAATTTGAAAAAAAAAAAAAAATAGCGGTGATAGATCTTGACCTGTAATACCTGCTACTATAAAAGCAGAAACGATTCTGTTCGCTTTTAAGGTGGTTTTGTAACGCTTTAAAATGTCCCGTCCGTTACATATGGATTTCAGCTTAAAATAAAATCGACATAATCAAATAAACCGAATTTATTTATCAACTCGATGTTCTATTAGAGCTATGTTACGTCTAATAAAAAACAATGGAATCTATCAGGGATTTCAATAAGGAAACAGGGAAACGGAAATACCGGTGTTTTAGTTTCTCTGTTCCGAAATTTTCTTTCGCTTTTTTTAAGCAATGCATAAAAAAAGAAATTCAAATCTATTTAATAACAAGTTAATCGTCGCTTAACTTTAAATTTTTTTTCGAAAATTTTTTGTTTTTCTTTGCTTCGTCGATATAGATATATGTATACAAAGTCGTTACTTTTACAATCTTTAACTACAATTTAAACCTTATTCACTCAGCCAAATTCTAACGGTTTTGCTTTTCTGGTAAAGTTTCAGGTAGCATTGGGCTGGATAATATCTTGGATATTTTTTTTTATCGGCTTCTTAGGAAGTTACATTTTAAGAGATGATGAAAATGTCTCGTATATTCAAGGAGCTTTACTCCTCTCTCTTCAAAAGGTCTTTTTCGTGTTATGGCTTGCATGGGTAATATTTTCTTGCAAACAAGGCTTTGGAGGTAAGTGTGCCATTAAGGGGCTTCTAAAACGAATATGTCCGAAATTTAACGCCCATTCATTTGGTTCCATTTGACAAGGAAAAGATTCTTTTCAAGCCGCGATAAAATTGGTCAATGTTTAAAGGTCGCTCAGGCCTTGTACAAGAAAGTATTATACGTATATATTTTTATTGAAAAAAAATTGAATTGGAGCCAAATATAAGAACAAATTTCTTAGTAAAGTTTTTAAAATATTTCTATTTAAAGTCTTAGTGGTACAAAAATTGTCTAATTACGTCAACTATTCACCTTAAAATGTATTTTTTTTTCTTAAATTTGGCTTTAACTAAATTTTTCGTCGCCCTAGTATTAAAGGGTATTATCTCATTTTTTTTCGAATTTTTTTTCCTGCATAAAGTGGCTTCATTTACTAACAACTTTTGATTTCTTTAGCAAAAATTCGAATTTTCTATTTATTTTCCGAAATACAGAGTATTGAAATGGTTCTATCTCATCAAACCAATTCAAAAAATTCGAATTAAAAGGCTCTATCTTAAATCATTTAGTAACCTTCAATTACCAACCGTTGCGGTTTAGGTGACTTTTTTTCTAGCGTGAGGCTGCCTGTTCTCACCAAACAGCTGTAGAATTACAAGGTTTTATCCCTTATGTCCTAAGACAAAGAAGATAGAACCGTTTAGTCCTTATATTTGGAGCGCCTTTATTTTTAGGATAACAAAGTTCCATTAGATAGAACCTTACAATCCCGATACGTCGTTTTTAGTGACTTTCTTTATAACTGGTTATCGATTTAATTTTTTTAATTTTTTTTTCACAAAATCGGAGTTTAATAATGTAACTATAGGTGTGCAAAAAGAAAATTTGAAAAAAGAAAATTTGAAAAAAGAATTTATTCTGGCAGTTAAACCGCCAAACTTTCAAAACGCGATCCTGAAAAATCATTGTTTTTGAGATAACACCCTTTAATACTAAGGCGACGTTTTGTGAATAACGGCAGAGCAATAAAAATTTTTTAAATGATATTTCTCAACACGATTTGTTTTGCGTTTATTTTCCTTCTTGCAATCTTGCATTGATTTTCAAAAACCGAAATTAACAATTCTAAAATCGAAATAAAAAGAGGAAAGTACGTAGGAGGGAGGGAGTATCACGCTATTTTTACACGGTAAAAAATTATCTGTAAAATCAACATATTTTGTCTGTTTAAACTGGTCCAACAATTTTTATGTCAATTTAACATTATTTAGTTCCGTAAAAATTTTTTTCAGAATTTAATATTCTGAAATTCGCCGAAAAATTCAGTGGCAGAAAAAACTAAACGACATATTTGAAATCTGTTAAATTGACATATGAATATATGGTAAAAATTTAACAGAGTATCGTTTACATCAAAATTATGTAGACCGTTTTTAACATTTTGACTGATAACTTTTCGCTGTGTGTGTGTGCAAACAGCTAAATTTTGTAGATCTGGAGAGACCTTTAAATGTCATCCGATTTTTCTGAAATTTTACATACATAGTTTTTTTTATAATTTGGAATCGAATTAGAGTTAAAATTTAAAATTTTAAAATTAAAATTTTCCAGGTTTGGTTTTACCCATGAAAAATAAACCGTTTAAATAAACGTTTTATTTTTGGAAAGAGGGGGGATATAATGGACCAGTTATTTTTAATTTTTAAATCGAAGATTAGGATCCATTAAATAAGTTTAATTTTTTTGGAGGGAAAGGAACTCGTTTTAAGAAAAACCCGAATATTAGTCAAATCCCGAAAAAACTCATGCATTACTCCATGATTATTTGACAATGATTATAAATATCGAGAAAAAAATCACACCTTGATAGGGTCTCGAACCCACGAAGGTCATGGACACGCCTTGAAGTCCTATACGCGGACAGCGCTCTAACCAACTGAGCTACCGAGGCTTACACCCAAACGTATGAAATCTTCTCGATATGACTTTTAATGAATAATAAGTCGAAGTATACTTTTTCAAGAGCAATTTTTTACTCTTTTCCGAAACATTTCTGCTAAGACCACTGGTATATGGCCGAGTAAAATAATGAGACGTCATGTAGGTATAAGAGCTAAAACCGGAATCTCCCGATGCGACGCAACTCAGGTGCTTCGCTAAGTCAGCAACCGGCGCATGCGTGTATGCACTCCTTAGAGTGCATACCCGATGCGCACGTGGATTTCAGGGTGTACTGCATAAACGCAGTACCCCGGAAATCCAGGTCGCTGGCCGCTAAGCCACCTGGATACGTCTGTCCGGCTTAGCGATTTTCATATATACCTGGCCACACAACACCCCGGCCAAAATCGCTAAACCGGACTCATGGGTGCGACCCGAGTGGGGTCGCATCGAGATATCCATAATACAGTATATTTGCCAAAAATAATACATTCAAAGTCACAACAAACAACAAAAAAAATACAAACTTTTTGTTTCGGTAGCGTGTTTCTCGTCTTACATTTTCTTTTTGACATCAATCTAAAACGTCGTCTGCTAGTGATCGGTGTCCGTAGTCTGTTGACTTTGGTTGTCGGGGAATTTTATGTGGTCTAACGGTTTGCGGTTGGCAGTGACACGCTTGGGAGGGTCAATTGGAGCTGGAGTATGGGAGCACTGATAAATTTTTAACGAACTCTCTTAATTAATAGTGAAAATCAGAAACTCAATAACACATAACCTTAACCTAAGCTGGTTGAACTTTTTGGACTGTGTTAATAAATCCAACAAATCACGCAAACTTTGATTTAATTTGCCGCACCTGGTCGCCACATTATCAAACCTGATAATTAAAAATAATTAAAAATATTGGATGCATTAATGGACGATCGATGCATACTTAACTTATGGGGAAACTACTTTAATTGTGGATAGGCTATTTCTCACGCTAAATTTTTAGAGAAACTTTTATAGTGAATAATTTAAGGGTCAATCAAGTAGCACCATCTCTGGGTGATAGGTTCAATTACATAACATACTGCATTGAAACTGAGAATAATAAATCCTGATCACTCCAAAAAAACCTGCGACAGCCCATTTTTTAGCGATTTTTAGCGATTTTTATGCAAATTTTACGCAACCAAAGGAGAATTTTGCTTGTATGAATTCTTTATCTTTCTACCCCAAAATGGAAAAATTAGACAAAATTGAACGAGCGGGGTGGAAGAGGAACATCGAAGGGAACGCTAGAGGTCAACGCATCGTAACATATATCTCACCAAGAGGCACAAAGTTCACTGACAGGTCGACTCTAACGAAACATCTGCTAGTAAGGAAATCGACTGTGACAATTGATGATTTCACTTGGGACATCAACGCGCTGTCCAGCGTGGAAGGGGGAAAGACGCCTAGCAGAAATGGAAACGTACAACCTGCTGGACTGTTTAATGGTGCGGAGGAAAGGAAGGGAAATGAGGATGAACTCACAACGGCCCTTTTTGATTTAGAGGAGCTGAACTCAGGGGACAAAACCGACGACGAGGACAGCCTAAATGGTACAGTTATCGAATCTCCCCAGGAAATTATACCTGACTCTCAGCAAGTGGATAGAAATCAGAACTGCAATCTGACGGATTTTTCCCGTGATGTGATACCCGATTCACAACCAAATAACCGAGGAAGTGAATATAGGTGTACAACTTTAAGGAAGAGCTTAAGCTGTTTTAACACAAAGAGATTCGAAGAACTGGAGAGGGAAAACGAGCAATACCTTCACGAACTAGAGACAGAAAAAAACGATAATCTTCAAATGAGGCAAGCGATGGCAGACAGAGAGGAAGAACTGGAAAAACTCAAAGAGGAGCTCGCACAAGCTGAGCTAACGATAGGAAAGCTAAGTGATGACCTCCGAATAGCAGATCGTGAAAGGGAAAAGCTTAGAGGAATTTGTAGGGGGTATGAGGAGGAACTAACAAGAATGAATCACAAATTGAATCGCAAGGAAAATTCAATGGAAGAAGTATCAGTGATCGAGAAACAAAACTCCGAGCATAGCTGCCGCCAACTAGAGGATCGAGTGAAGAAGCTGGAGGAAGCCATGGCGAACCTATTGCAGAATGGAGTAACCAACAGTAAGAAAAAAATCGAAGGTGCTCCGAAGACCAGCATGGCAAGTAAGGATAAAGGAGAAAAAGGAAACGAAAGAAGGAGCGAGACACTGGCAAAAAATCAAGGACCGCGTACACAAAAGAGCAAGGGTCCAAATACTTGCAACAACACGATTATCCTTGAACCTGAGGAACCATCCAACGAAACAACACAGGGAAATCAGAATCGAGGAAAACGGTCGCCTGACATACTGCTTCTTGGAGACTCCATTCTCAGGCGGGCTAGGATCACACTGGGGAGGGATATAAAAATACATAAGAGAGCCATACCTGGAGCAAAACCTGCACAAATCGCGAAATACGTGCAGGATCTTCAGTGGGAGGATTGTCCGAAGCTTACGGTAGCTCATGTGGGTACGAACCTCATCGAACACGACGGGGATGGAAAAATACTAAACTCGGAGGAAATTAAAAATGAAATAGCCAAACTAGGAAACCGAATAGTGAGCAAATTTGGCAAATCAAAAGTGCTAATCTCGGGAATTTTATACAGAAAGGGAATCCGTGGTTCTGAAATATCCTTATTAAACGACAGCATAAGTGAATATTATGAAAAAAAGGGGTTTTTATTTGTTGATCCAAATTCTTGGGTAGAAGATAATGGAATTGCACCAGACGGATTACATTTAAATAATAAAGGGGTAAAAAGACTTAGTGAATTGTTTGACAGAATAGCTAAAAAAGTTTGCAATGTGCCTCAAAAAAACTGGGTGAAGTAGGGGGTCTCATGAAATATAAACTTAAATGAACGATTGGATAACAGATGTGGAAAGATTTCGAATGACAGAAATCGTGGAAAGTGCAGAAATCCTAATAATGCAGAGCTTAATCCTAAGGATATGAGATCTGATGTCAATAGCTCTAATATTAACCTTAGGGTCTTCCACCAAAACATACAAGGCTTGGGTAACAAGCTGCTCGAAATTGACATATTACTAGACGAAGAACAGCCCGACCTCTTATGCTTGGGGGAGGTCAACCTAAAAAAAAGTGATCTAGCGGGCGTTCACATCGGTGGTTATAAAAATGTAGCTAATTTTGTAAGGGAAAAGCATCGGTGGGGCGGGGTCTCGATTTTTGTGAAAGAAAACATTGATAGCCGTGACATTGGTCAATTTCTCAAACCTTTTAGTACAGAAATGGACCTTGAAGTCGCGGGAGTTGAAGTTAACTGGTCAGCGAAGGACAAAGTCCTTGTGTTAGCTATATACAGATCTCCCAGTGGTGACCTGCAAAACTTCTTTACCTGCTTTGAGGGTCTGTTAAGTGAGTGCTGCCGCAAGTGGAAGAAAATCGTGATAACCGGGGACATTAATATTGACCTACTTGATGTCGAAGATAGGGACACTGCCCGATATAGAGATATTCTAAACTCCTTTTCCCTGATCTCATTAATAAATGAACCTACGAGAGTAACAGATGAAACCAGTTCGTGTCTTGACCATGTCCTAACCACCCTCGACGAAACTGATTGCTCTGCTTCAGTGGTGGTATCAGCCATCTCTGACCACTACGCCCAGACACTCAACATAAAGGGGGAAAAGGGGATCAGTAATGGGGGGGGAGAACAGATCTTAGGGAGGAAAATCAATGCTAGGGGTATACAAGATTTAAACAAAGGCTATCGCGGGAAAATTGGGCTAAAGTGGAGGAAGCTATGACGGTTGATGAGAAAGCGGAGGCGCTACAGTCTACTAGCATGGCACTTTGAAATATCTTTCCTTAAACCAGTCAAAGTAAACTCGAAACCCAATCTCTCCTGGATGACCTCTGGAATCCTGAAGTCGCGAGAAACTCTGAAATGGCTGGGGGATTAGCCAAATCTGGAAAAGATAAGCAACTCCAGGATCGCTTTAGAAAATACCGAGCCATGTACAGGAAAACTTATCAGCAGCCAGGGCTATGCAAATTAAAACCACTATTGAGGGGCAGAAAACAAGCCCAAGCAGCCTGGGAAGTGGTAAATGGGGTAAGGGGTAAAACAAAAAGGTCGTCAGGGAGGATCTAAATCTAGGTATCCAAGGCCGTAGTCTCTCTGACCCAAAGGAAGTTGCTGACGCGTTAAACAAATTTTACGCTGACGCAGCCGAGAAAGTCGTAAACGGAAAAAAGAACCAGAATCAAAATCCGAATCTGAACGGTCTCAGTTCAGCAACTGTCAGTGAGACAAACATAAACTTGCAGCCAGTATCGCTTGAAGAAGTAGAGAAACTTATAATGGGGCTTAAAAACAAATCTAGCAGCGGCTACGACGGTTTATCTCCTTTATTAATCAAAGAATACGGGGCCACATAGCTCCACCTCTGGCAAAATTAATTAATCTATCTTTTGACAGAGGGGAGTTCCCAAGCTGCTTTAAAATAGCCAAGATAATACCCGTTTACAAAAAAGGCGAAAGAGGTGATCCTAACAACTACAGACCCATTTCCCTGCTTCCTACCCTCTCCAAAATATTTGAAAGGGCCATGTACAATAGACTGTGCGAATTTCTTGAGCAACACAATATATTAACAAATCACCAGTACGGCTTTAGAGGAGGGAGGTCACCGCCATGGCTATCCGAGACTTTACGAACCGGGTAATGGAAGGGTGGGACTTGGGTGAGGTGGGGTGGGGGTTTTCATGGACCTCACAAAAGCTTTTGATTGTGTAAACCATCGACTGCTGTGTCGCAAACTGGAAAAATATGGGGTCGGCGGAAATGCTTTAAGCTGGCTAACCTCCTATCTTTTTGACAGGCAGCAATTTGTTGAGGTCCATGGAAAAAGCTCAAACCGGGAAACCATTCGTAGAGGGGTGCCACAGGGGTCCATCCTCGGTCCTCTCCTCTTCTTGATCTACATCAACGACCTTCCCAACGTTCTGGAAAGCGTTATCTGCTTATTTGCAGATGACTCGAACCTAATTGTGAGAGGAAAAACTAGAGAGATCTTACAGGAGAAATTAATACAAGACCTAAAAAAACTCGAACAGTGGTTCAGTGAGAACGAACTCGTGGTTAACATAGAGAAAACGGCCGGTATGATGTTCTCAATACATGAAAAGAAGGAAGAGGAGGGGATCGAGATAAAGTTGGGGGGGGAGGACATAAAATGGGTGAGTGACGCCTCTTTTTTGGGGGTTCGAATAGACAGTCACCTCCGGTGGACCAGCCATGTTGATGAGCTATGCAGCAAACTCAGCTCAGCCGTGTTCTTGTTACGAACACTGGCACGTGTGTGTGACAGGGGCACGGTGAAAATGACATATCATAGTCTGTTCGAATCCTCAATGAGGTACGGAGTCATCTTTTGGGGGGGGTCTTCTGCAAGGAATATGGAGAGGGTGCTCCAAGTACAGAAAAACGCGGTGAGATGCGTAGCAGGGAAAACAAGGTGGGAGAGGGTTGGAGATCACTATCAACCCCCCTTGCAGACCACTGTTAAAAACCTTGAGCTGCTAACGGCACCCTCTCTATATATACTTGAATCCATTAAATTTTTCTTAAATCAAGGGGGGGGGCTTTAGTTGGGGAAGCGTCTGCATACGACAAGAAATGCGAACAATTACAGATTACCTAAGATTCGCCTGGAAAAGTCCAAGCAAGAAGTCATGTATGCAGGCGCGGGGTTTTATAACAAATTGCCAGCTGAAATTAAAAATTTAAAGGGCACGAAAAACTTCTATAGGGAGCTACAGAGGTGGCTGACCCAGAAAGTTATCTACTCTGTCGGGGGTGATTGGCACGTGGAGGCTCGATCTGTGATATAAGATAAAGATAAAGCTAACTCTCTTGTTTTTGCGTACTTATATCTTTGTTTTTGTTTTGTTTTTTTTATACTATTATGACGCTTCTGATAAGATTATTAATTATCTTCTATGGAATAGAAATAAAATTAAATTAAATTAAATTAAATTTGTTTTTTAAGGTATCGATTTCCCCTCTTTTTCTTTAAAAGCTTTTGTTTTTGCTATCATGATCCTGGTTTTGCCCTCTCCTTTTTTTTTCTTTTTTTTATATATTTTTTTTTTTTTTATATTTTTTTTTTTTTAGTTAACCCTACTATTATCCTTAGTATTCCTGTTATTCTTACTTCTTAACTGTACTATCGCTATTCTATTTGTTTTATTATTATTTTTAAGGAAAGTTACGTTTGCAAAAAAAATTATTATTACTCTACTGCTACTATCTATTCTTTCTTATTTTATGCATTTTTTTTTTTTTAAAAGTATATAAAAAGTTACGTTTGTAAAAAAATTAGTTACTCTGCTGCTTCTATTGCTAACTATTGCTAACTATTGCATTCATCGATGCATTTTCAACTCTTACAATTATTTTTTTTTTATTTTTGCTCTTTTTTTTTTTTTTATATTGTTTTTTTTTTTTTTAAAAACGAAGCTTATTTGATTATTTGGTAGCATGAAACTTGGATTATACAATCTTGCTTACTTTGGTTACTATTACTTATGAAAAAAAATCTTTTCTTTTGTCATTATTATCTATTTCTTAAATGCATTTTCTTATTTGGTAACTTGAAACTTAAACTTATACAAGCTTGACTACTTTAATTACTCTTACTTATAGAAAAAAAAAAAAAAAAACATTCTTTTATTTTGTCATTACTATTCTTTTATTCACTTTATAGTTAAAGTGTCTATGAGAAAAAAAAAAAAAAGTCATTCTTAGATTTTCTGTCTGTTTTTCTCACTTGATTGTTTTGCTTTAACCGTCTTTCATTTTTATTTTTTTTTTTAAAAACGTTCACATTCGATATCTGTTTATGTTTTTTCGCGATTCTTATATCTGCTCAGAACCCGGATTTGAGCCGTTTGTTCGAACCGATACACCCGATACACTTTACTTTAAGAACGTTCATACCACTTTTGTTATCCTTATCCCTTTTTCGTGTTGATTGATTTGGTGTCTATGACCTCGTTTGGTTTCACCTGTCGCTGCTGATAAACTATGGCATGGCATGATCGGGTTTTCCTTGTCTCGGCTACAGGCTGTGTCCGTGGTTCTGAGTGATATCTGGAAACATGAAATTTCTCGGCAGTATATTTTTGTACAACTAGCTTTTATAGCTATTTTAATATTTAGCGATACATAAAAAAAACTTAATTATTACACATATTTTTAAACTATAACTATTTGTGTTTTTCAATGGAAAATTTCCCTTTCTACTCTTTTTGATGAGCATTTTCTTTTACTAGATCAAAAAAAATTATTTATTTTCTAAGCGTTTGCGCTAATATTTCGCCTTTTTTTTTTTTTTTTTTTTTTTATTTTCTGTCGCTATGTACTTGAAATCGTCTTCATTGTTTTACCCTATCTTATTACCCTGTCTTCTTACCCTATCTGCTATTACTTTGCTTCTGTTTTGCCCTTTCCTTTATGTTTGATTCGTAATGCCTTATTTTTTTTTTTTCATTTACAATCGATTAATCTTCTGTGCATAAAAAAAATTTTTCGTTACCTGACCCGATTACATATAAGTTTCTCTATTTACCCTCTTTATTTTCGCGTTGCTAATTATTTTACTTGCCTATTTTGATCTATTAAAACTATTACCCATTAAGCTTGCATGCCTAGATGTTCCGTAATAAAGTTCCCTATTTACTTTCTTTATTTTCATTAAACCTGACTGCTCAGAAAAAAATTCTGTCGAAATTTCGAATTCATATTAAAACCTCTATTAACGTATTTTTTCATATTACTAGTTTCTATTAACTTTTGCTTTTCTTCCCTTTTACTTGGGGTTTTACCATTTACTGTGGGGTTACGCAGCTGCCTATCTTTGAAAAACTCACGATTTCCTATAATTTCTCTATTAATTCATTTATTGTTTATTTATCTTTGTTATTAGTTACTTGTGGGATTACACAGCTACCTATCTTTGAAAACTCTTTGTTGTCTTATTAGCTTTTACTATTTACTGCTTACTTGTTGCCTTATCTCAATGTCTAAGTGTCTTAGCTGCCCTTTTACTACTTAAAAATAAAATAAAATGTCGAAAGAAAAGAAAGAAAAAATGTACGATAAATGCTAACAATAATGAAAAAAAAAATTTAATGACGTCACAGGTGCTGGTTTACGTGCACTTAAACCTTTGATTCCAATCCACCTTATTCCATATAAGGCTTCATGTTCTCAAATGACCGGCTCAGTCTACTTATAAAAATTAAAGCTTGAGAAGAGAATAAAAAAAATTGAAATTTGAAAATCTGTGGGTACCCTTTGCTATTTGTTCATTTCTTCGCTATTTGCTAGCTATTTGCCCGGGGCTTCTTGGCAACGTTTCCTATTTTGCGAGTTATGTAAAAAAAATTTCTGTCTTCAAAAAAAATATTTTTGCCTCCAAATAAAATTTGATTTGGAACTTCATCTTTGTGTAATCCTTGTTGAACTTTATACCTTTAGCCGTTTTCTTCCTTTAAAAAAAAATCTTAAAAACTATTATATGCATTTTCGCGTCCCCTTATTTGTTATTATTAAACCATATTTATTTATTTCTTTATTTACTGCTATTTATATAAAATCTTATTCCAGTAAAAACTGTATGTTAGTTATCCCTAACTTTTTTTTTTTAACTTAATTATATGTTATACACCTATATTCCTATATTTCTATAAACGTTGAAAATATTTGCATTCTTCTATTAGTCCTCTTATGTTTTATTATCCTTTAAAAAAAATTTTTTTTATAACTATCGAAATGACTTTGCAACTTTCTATGGAAAAGAACAGAAAAGAAAAAAAAATTTATTCCGTGTCGCGCCTGTGATTAAGATCTCATATCGCGCCTAAATCTGCAACTTTGCATTGAATTACAATTATGTCTGGAAATAAGAGATCGTACGTTTTAACGTAGTAAATTGTGAGAGAAAAAAAAATTATATCTTTTGTTAAATTAATTTTGACTTCTAATAATGTTAAATTTGTTTAAACGGTTCTGTTGGAAAATTTGGAAAAAAAAAAAAACGTTATTATTTTTTGACTCATGCCTTTCTCCACTTTTTTTTTTTTTTAATGGCCTATTTTGCTGAGGAAAAAAAAAATCATATGCTTTGTGAATTTATTTATTTTTTAGAATTTGTTAGTTGCGAATTCCTGTCTTTTCCATTAATGATTTATTTGCTTAACAAAAAAAAATTACTGCTGGGAACAAGATCCTTACTCAAAAAAAAATTATTCATTTTTACTCGTTATGTTTACTCTTATTTATGCATTTTTGTTTCTCTATTTATTTTATTCATCTCTTAATTCTTTAAAATTTTGGCGGCTTTTGTCTTATAAAACTTTTTTTTTTTTTATGCATCCGTTATTATTCTCATTAGGCATATGACATTATACACCTAGGTGAAACTTCATCTCCACTTATGCTGAGTTTTGGTAACTTCCTTTTATTATATCTTATGTTATTGTTATGCGCTTATTCTCTGAAAAAAAAAATTTGTCATTCTAATTTTATTTTTAATAACGTATTTATCTAGGCTTAATGAGAGAAAAAAAAATTATTAGGGCTTCTTATAATGCCGTTTCTCTTTGTAGGCGAGTCCTCAAACTTTTCGTCCTGGATGTGCGCTCCTGGTTTTCCGCTATGTCGTCTTCTATTAGTCCATAGTGAATCAGTCTCAGGAGGTCTCCATATTTTGCCTGACCATCTTTTCCTGGTTTATTTTCTTTGTCGATTTTTTCTGCTGTGCCTTTGTCTTCGGATTTCTTAAAAATCGTTCCTTTTAGTCTTTTCATTAATGTTGGTGTTCCTTCTTGTGATTTTGCCTCTGTCTGTATTTTCTTTTCTTTTGGTGGGCGTCCGCGTTTTCTTTTTTCTTCGACTGATTTTTCGGTAATATCAGTATTTTCGGGTACGTTGATTGTTTCTTCTGGCGATGATTTTTCCGTCTTTTTGTCGTGCGATTTATCTCTGTCGATTTTTTCGTTAGTTTCCTCGGTTATTTTGGGCGTTTTAGCTTTTTCGTTAATTTTTTGGTTTATTTCGGGCGTTATAGTTTTCTTGTTATTTTCATTATTTATCTCGGGCGTTATAGTTTCTTTGTTATTTTTATTTTTTATTTCGGGCATTTTATTTTCATCGTTATTTTTATTATTTATCGTGGGAGTTATATTTTCGTTATTTTTACTAGTTGTTTCGGGCGTTTGGTTTTCGTTATTTTTATTTATTATTTCGGGCGTTTGATTTTCGTTATTTTTATTATTATTATTATTTATTACGGGTTTTATATTTTTATTTGTTAATTGACGACTCTTTTTAACCGGTGTTTGCTGACTGTCGCTTTCCTGTTTTTCAGGCGATCCTGTTGTAGTTGTTTCTTCATTCTTCTTTGGTCGTCCTCTTTTCTTTGCTGTTTTGATTTCTGCTGGTGGTGTTTCTTTCTGTTCTTCTCGATTTTTGGTCTGGACTCTCTGGGCGTCATTTTTCGGTGGTCTACCTCTTCTCTTTTTGGTTGGGGGTTGGTCGTCTTCCTCCTGTTTGTCCGATTGTTTATCTTGAGCTGTACTTTGTTTATGTTTTTCTGCTATTTCTTGTGTTGACTTTGAGTCCGCATCTTTTCCTTGCTCGGTTGTCTTCTTATTTGTGATTCTCTCAATTAAAAGGTACAGTAATCCATCTGAGTCCATTTCGTATTTTAGCTTGAATTTGTTGTTTATCGAGTCTGGGTATTGTAGCTTTTTCATGAGTGTGATCATGAGTTCATCTTTTTCGTGCTCGTTAATGACTCCTTCAGTGAGGTTTATTTGATGTTGCTGGTCAGTTTCCGAATCGGTTTCTAGGGTGTCTATGCTGGATTCGTCTGAAATGCTGTCATCTTCGTCGTAGTTTTCTTCATACTCCTGGTCATCATTTTCGTCATCTTCGTTGTCCTCAGTTTGGTCTTCTGGAGTGCTGTTGTACATGCTACATATTTCATCGTCTTTGTTGTCATCATTTTGATGGTCTTTGACTTCGAAGTTTTGGATTTCATTATTGTTTGTTGGGTATTCGATGTCGGAGTCTATTTCGGTTGTCAGGTAATATGCTGCTGATGACGTTGAATTTGAAGTTCCCTGTCTCGACATGGTGTCGAATTTCGCTTGTGTTTGTCCGTTCTCAGCTTGATCTTTTAATGTGATATCCGTGAATTTGGTTCTGTCTTGCTGACTCTGCAATTTGTTTTTCTCATGAGTAGCTTCGATTTTTCCTATGATGTCTTGTATAAACTGGACGACTTGTTTCCTTATGGTTCTTATTTCTTCGTCGCCGAAGTGTTTTATGTCGTCTGCCCTGAGAATTAGTTGTTCTAGGTGGTCTAATATTTCAGCGGTCTGTTTACCGCTTAGTTTTTTGTTTTCATAGAAAATAAGATTTATTGCTGAATCCGCTATCTCAATAAGTTTGATGATTCCTTCTTTTTGATATGAATTTAACTCATTTTCGTTATGTAAAATACTACATGCTGATTGAACTAAACTATGCCATTGTTCCATTTTTTTATTTCTAGGGTCATTACCTTCTTTATCCGAATTTTGGTCTTGGGATTTTTGTTTATTTTCTTCTAACTCAATATGGCTTATTGTACACCTATTAATTAATTCGCAAATTCTTTGTAATGGATATTTACGACCGTCATACTCTAACTTTGTATTCTTGTCACAAAACGACATTTCTTGCTCTCGTAAAAAATTTCTAGATAAAATGCCATTGGTTCTTAACCTGAGTATTGAATCGTCAAAAACATGAACATCAAAATTAATTTCTTTTTCGTCTAAAAAATGTTTAACTCTGAGCTTGCCTATCACCGGCATTCGGTTACGCGTTATATACCTATGATTCTGCTGCTGATTCATAAATATAATCGATTTTTTTCGTCTTCGGATAAGGAAGATATGCCCAAAATTGAAACTGACGCTCCCGTATCAACTAGGTATGTGATGGTTTTACCGTGTTGATTTTTCATGTGGAGGACGCATGGAGCGTCGGGACCTAGTTCGAAGTGAAAAATAAATTCTTTTCTTGGCCCAAAGATGTCCAATTCTCGCCCCCTTCTTTCATCTTGTTCTTGCGACCTATTGTTATCATTATAGTCATTTTCATACCTATTACCGTTATTATTACTACCCCTATTTGGCCTATTATCGCTATTAGCCCTATCTTCATAATTATCCCTATAATTATCTCTATATGCATTTCTGTTCCTATTTTCATTTTCCCTATCTCTCAGCCTACTTCTGCATTCCTTAATATAGTGTCCTACTCTTTGACAGTAATGACAGACGACGTTTCTGTTCGGATTTCGTTGAATTTGGTTTGCTTGTAACTTTTCCGCTACTAATTGACTTAGTGCGTCCACGAGATCCATCGACTTTTTTTCCGAAGTTTTAACTTCCCCGGCCGCTTTTTTAGAATCGTATTTTACTACCGCGAGGGGATTTGTGTCGATTTCTTCTTCTTGAAATGTAATTTGCCTTGGTACGCGAGGTCGCGCCCCCATCCTTTCATATCTCTCCCTATCGTACGCGTTTATTTCCACTTCTTCATTTATTCTCGCGCATTGTTGTACCTCGTGTTCAAGTTTTTCCTGTCTTTGGCCTATCTGCTCTACCGCGTCTTTTATTTCTTCGACTTTTACTACGAATGCCTCGAGCATTTTTTTCTGAAAATTACTAAATTCGTTGCTAGTATTCGTCTTTTTCGATATTTCCGTCGCGTCATTTTCGATTTTCGGTTTTCCGGTTTTATTTAATCTTGCTTCGTATTCTCGCGCTGTTTTTACGGCGTCCGCGTACGTTGCCGGTTTTGCTAATATCAAAAATTGTTGCAACGCGTCATTTAACCCGTTTATAAAATATTCTACCTTCTTATCATCGTGCGCTTTCATAAGAATTTTTAAATGATCGGGGTCCTGATCTTCCGGCTCTGCTCTTTCTGCAGTTAACGCGAACCGGTACGCAAACTCATCTACGGATTCGTTAGGTTGCTGCGAACATGCTACGAAGTCAAAATCCGCTTTATTTTTTGATATGTGTGTATTAATACGCTTTTTTAAGAATTCTTTAACCTCCTCCCACTTCGTAAAATTTTTTGTTTGAGGGTTTGCCCGAAATACTCTGGCAGCTTTACCCGCGAGTTTTGCCCGTACTATACGACATGTTATGTCGTCTGACCAATTTCCGATTACTTTGTACTGTTCGATCTGGTCGATAAAGTCTTCTACCGTGTACTTTTCGTCTTGCCCCGAAAATACTTGTATGGCTGTTAAAATCTCCGGTTTCGCCATTGTTTTCCTTATTCTGTTCGCCCTATTCTCGGTTCTAAATTGAAAAGCCGTATAGTTAAAATAATCTGTTTTATGCCCTGGTCTATCGCCTATATTTTCATAAATTTCTTCAGCATTATCTTCTATGCCCTTATTTTCGCCATGTTCATCTATGTTTTCATAAATATTTTCCTGATGCCTAACTATTTCGTATCTCACGTTTTGTGACATTTATGTCCCGTTTACTCATCCTAACTTGAACTAATTTATGCATTATTATTCGAACCTAATTAAGAATTAATTCTAACCTATCCTAATTTTCTCAAAAACAAAAAAAATTCCTTTCTTCCTTTTCTTCTTTTTTTTTTTTTAAAAAAATTTTCAAACAACAGCGCTAATGAGTTCTTTAACTTGTTTATGCTTTCATTATTATTATTATTATTTTTTTTTTTAAAAAAACTGCTCTAAATTGACTCGTTTAAAATAATTAAATTAACCCTTAATTATCCCTTAGCTAACCCTTAATTAATAACAGCTATAATAGTTTCCTACGTTTATTACTTCCTATTCGACAATCTATTTGTTATTGCTCTTAGTTAAATTATCCCTATTATTTCTATAACTGAAAAAAAATGTGTGCAAAATTTATCCTTTTATCCATCTAAATATTTACGCTGGTACCGATGACGTCATTCAAAATTTCCCATAAAACAACCAAAGTATATTATTTCATTTTTATCTGCTAATATTGTTACTTCAAGCCTCGTATACATTTCCCATTTCGACAAACAGCCAAAACGACAAAAAACAAAAAGAAAAATTCCTTATGGTGACAGCGCTCATGCATTAAACGACAACAACAAAAAAAAATCCAAAGTTCCCAGAAAAAAAATCAATAAACGTAAAAAAAATTGCTCGTAACAGCGGTGCTCATCCCAAACTCAAAACGAAGGAAATTTTCCATTTTCTGTCCCTTATTACAATTGATACAACGTTTTTTGACAACAACAACATTCAACAGCATTTTCTTATTTTCGGCGACAATAAAAAAATTATTTCAGTGTTATTCAAAACAATGAATAAAGCCAAACATAATTTTCGAGACTTTTGAGGTCTTTTCCGTCGAGCATTCTATGTCCAAAAAAAAATTTCGGTGGAACATTTACAGCATATAAGACAACAACAACAACAAAAATATGCGAAACTAAACGAAAGTGCTTTCTCCGTAAAAAAAAATTTAATGTTCACTGGCATTTCTCCCCGTCTTTTGCTTATTTTTATAAAATGTTGGCTTCGTCCATTTTTTGCTTTTTAAAATAACAGTGGTAACGAAGAGACTCATAACGATACAAAACAACCGAAAACAATGTCGTAAACCAAAAAAAAATCAAAATTTTTCTGTACCTTTCTTTTCCTTGTTGTCCGGATCCTGTTGTCTTCGATGTCTCGGTTCCTGTATTCCTGTTTGTTACGCTGTCTAAACTCTGGATTTCTGGATCTCTGTTATGCTGTCTAAACTCTGGATTTCTGGACCTCTGTTATGCTGTCTCATCGCTTTCGATTCCTGGATTCCTATTCTTTTATTTTGCATTAGAACTGTTCATTAATTCGTCTTTGATAGGGTTTTAGTCTTTGCATTACTTTTTGGTAACTTCAACACTTTCTTGTATCTAACTTTTATAACTCTTTTTTTTTTTTTTATTATTATTATTTATTATATTTTTTTTTTTTTTTTTATTTTAGGGTCTTCATTAGGATTATTGTTTCTATTATTTTTCCTTATTATTCCGTTTTTTTGTTCCTATTTATTCTGTTGTTTTGAGAAATGATTTTAGACACTCACTGTTTTTACTTTAACGAAAACGCTGATTTGTGGTCACTCATAGTTTTACTTTTTTTTTTTTTACAAAAAAAATGATCTTTAATCACTCGGTAATTTCATTAAAAATTGCTTTCCGCTTTTTTCTTTTTTTTTTTTTAAAAAAAAACTTTAATCACTCAATTTTTTTTTTTTTTATAAAAAGGAAAACTTGGTCACTTTCCGGTTTTTTTTTTTTTTTTAAAAAATCAGTCACTCATTTTACGTTTTTCTTTTTTTTTTTTTTTATAAAAAAACTTGATCACTTTCTATTCTTTTTTTTTTTAAAAAAACTTTGATCACTTTTTAATCACTCATTTTTCTCAGTAAAAAAAAAATTCGAAATATGTGAAAAACGCATTTTTTATTAAAAATTTTTCCGAAAAATAAGAAAAAAAAAATTTTAGTTAAACATTTTTAATTAAAATTTTCCCGGTACATTCCCGTAGTGCTTACCCCGGGTAAGCACTCTACCATTTCACCGTTGCCACCAATTTGGTATATGGCCGAGTAAAATAATGAGACGTCATGTAGGTATAAGAGCTAAAACCGGAATCTCCCGATGCGACGCAACTCAGGTGCTTCGCTAAGTCAGCAACCGGCGCATGCGTGTATGCACTCCTTAGAGTGCATACCCGATGCGCACGTGGATTTCAGGGTGTACTGCATAAACGCAGTACCCCGGAAATCCAGGTCGCTGGCCGCTAAGCCACCTGGATACGTCTGTCCGGCTTAGCGATTTTCATATATACCTGGCCACACAACACCACACCGTTTTTAGATACGGTGACCGTAGAGTAAAGAATTTTTTTTCAAAAAGTATACTTCGACTTATCATTCATTAAAAGTCATATCGAGAAGATTTCATACGCTTGGGTGTAAGCCTCGGTAGCTCAGTTGGTTAGAGCGCTGTCCGCGTCTAGGACTTCAAGGCGTGTCCATGGCCTTCGTGGGTTCGAGACCCACTCAAGGTGTGATTTTTTTCTCGATATTTATAATCATTGTCAAATAATAATAGCGTAATGCATGAGTTTTTCTTTTCTCGATTTGACTAATTCTCGGGTTTTTCTTAAAACGGGTTCCTTTCCCTCCAAAAAAAATTGAACTTATTTCATGGATCCTAGTCTTCGATTTAAAAATTCGTCACCTCAGAACCAGAAAGGTTCAACAGTTTTGGTATTTCCTATCTATAACTTCTGTGAGAGACAAAATCGTTGAACCCTTCTGGTTCCGGGGTGACAAATGAAAAACCCTCCCAGGTAAGGCAGAAAATTGGGAGGTCATAAAGATGTCTTATAATATGCTAATGCCCCACCTTTAAGACGTTTTATCTTTAAGACATCCCTAAGACATCTTAAGTGGATGAAGTCTTTAAAATGTCTTCAAGGTGGGGCATTAACTTATTATAAGACATCTGAAGACTCCTCGGGAATAAACAAAGATGTCCAACGCAAACGCCGTGGACATCTTTGTTTATTCCCGAGGAGTCTTCATCTGTAAGAGCTCTGATCAGACCACTTCATACTGTATGTTTATCATTTTTCATTAAGGACTAAGCAGGTAACTTCTTGTTGATGTGATTTCAGGTCCGATTAATGCTCTTCTGTCATCGAGATTATTTCCGTTTTTGGCGAAAATTTCTGTCCGGGTGTACATGATCCACTACTCTATTTTATCGTATATAATAGGATCGAAACAAACAAATTATTATGGACCTTTAGAGCTGGTAAAGTTTTTAATTATTTCAGTTATGAAGTGCGCACTCCGGTATACTGTAAATTTCTCAAATAACAATTTTAATTTTTTATTTCAAAATTGATTATTTTGACATTTGTTTTCATCATTTGTTCCCAATATAATCAAAGCCAGTAAAATTAGAGTGTTTCTCATATACCCCCCTTCCCCCTAATATATATTATAGCATTTTGTAAAGCCGTAATGTAACATTATATGTACATTGTGTACACCCATTGCGTACATGACATTGTACATTGTCATGTACACCCGGGAATGTAACATTACAGGCCTACGGTTAGATTTTTGATCAGAGGTCCACCAAAGTCGCAGAACGGGCACCAGGAATTCGAATTTCGGAAAAATTATTTCAGATTCGGAACCCTCTACCCCGAAAATATTCTCGAAAATACGGTTAGTTTTTCATTGGCTATCAGGAGTAACCCGCCAGTCAGCACGACCAAATCGCTTTGTTGACGTAATCGATTACGTCATATCGTGACGTTTCAAAAGTTGGAGATATGGATTTTTAGGCCTATACCCATACTTTTAGTCCTGCTCACCGTTTCTCAACCACTCAATAGAATTTTACCAAATTTCAATGGTAGCGTATATTGATGAATATCTACTGCATTACGAAAATTGAAGCCAATCTGTTGCTTCGTTCGCGAGTTATAGTCCAAAAAGATCTAGACATTGTAGAAAATTCAACATTTTTACTCATTGCTTCCGAATCGCTGAACCAATTTGGCTCAAAAATTAATCAGCACCTACATTTCTTTAGAAGTTGCTATCCACCAAACATCATCGAGATCCGCTTTTTCGCTTTTCTGCTTTTCGACGGACGTCCACTTTTTTTTCACTCATACGGTCATACATATACCTATACACCCATCCACCATCCTAATTTTGCTTTTTTCGGCATCAGGGGACCTTAAAATGCGTAAATATATCGAAAACTGAAAATCTGAAATTTGTGGTAAATGCAATGCTTTATTCTCCCTGCGGTCGATAAAGCAAAAAAAAAAAGTAATATCACTGGCAGTCAACTGAAAAAACAACTTTTTATTTTGTTTCAGATAAACAACACGTGCACCGCTATAGTATTAACAGTAATCGTGGCTACTTTACTAAAGATGCCGGCATTTCTATAAACATTTTTAGTAAAGTAGCCACGATTACTGTTAATGCCGGCAATAGCCATCAGTAAATATGTAAAGGAGAATATGAAAAATTTCTCCAAGTCAAGTGTTGAGAAATTGAAAGAAGAAAAGAAAAATTACTAGGAAAAAATAATAAAAAGAAGCATTGCATTAACAATTATTTTATAGATTACCGTAAGCGGGTGACTGCACCGGCTCTCCACTCCATTACGACAGTCTGTACTTATTTTTATGGCGAGTTAATTACTAGTTTTTCTCTACATGTGTATTGGCTCATTTTGTTAGTTTTATCATGATTTTAATGTTTTTATCATTTAAAAGATTAAAAAAAGTGGATGTGTAAGTTATATTTATCTAATTCAATATAAAAATCTAATTTCAATTAACCTAATAAAAATCTAATATTATGGGTTTTCTTAAATTCTAAAGTTATAGTTTTGATTTGGTATTCTATAATGGGCGTAGGTAATTCTGATTCCTGATGAAACTAAAATTAATGTGTTCAGTAAGGGAATGCCAAATGGAATGTGCTAGTTCCAGCCCTTTCACACTTTTTAACGGATCTTAAGATTTGCCACAAGGAATTTTCGAATAAACTCGCGATAATACAAGAGAAAACTATTTTATTAAAATAGAAGCGAAAAAATACATTTGATTGAATGTAAAGCGTCAATTTTGTCAGTTCTGAACTAGAAAACACGGACATATGATAGGTTCGATGTGACTATTTTCTAATCCGATATTTAATGCGCGTACCGATAAGCAGTCCAGCGTTGTCGATATAACTCTTATAAGCGTCACGCTATCGATAGGGACTGACTTACCGATAAATTATCGAATATCGTATCACAAAATGGTCATAACGGACAGCTCTAACGTACGAAACCTGATGTCAGTATTGAACTATTGATAATAGCCAAACATAAGAAATCGAGATATAGGTTATAAACGAAGAATATACGCGTATATTCTTCGTTTATAACCTATATCTATAAAATAGTGTTATTAACGACGCGCGCGTCGTTAATAACACTATTTTATTCTACATGACGACTAAATTTCAAAATGTGTAAATGAGCTATTGTATGTGTTGCAAAAAGATTTCATAAAGCGAGTTTTTGCCACTACGTATATTCATTCAAAGGTTTCTCCAACTTCCTTTCATTTTTGCTTCATCATTCAGGGATCGGCATTTTATTTTCTTTTATTTTATTTTATTTCGCAAATCCCAAACGAGAGAATTACACCCCCCTGTCTAAAAACAGTATTTAGGTTTGTTGGAAAATTGAATTATTTTATTTTATTTAATCCACTTCTAGCTTTCTAAACGAGCCTTGTTCACTATCAACAGCTTTCGGTCTTAGATAGTCTAACTGTCTCATTTTGTTACTTTCTGAAATCAGTCTGTCTCTATAGCTCTCAACTTTTCTCTTCCACAAATCTAAAATTTTGAAAAGGAATTGAATAATTAATTAGTAGTAAGTTTTGCACCTTAATTTTCGTTACCATGAAGTGTGTCGAGATCTCCCGCGTCCCCACCGAATTCCTTTGGGAGGAACTTCTTTGGGACCAATTTGTGCAGTTCTTCCATGCAGTTAATAAAATGTATCTGCAAATTATTACAAATTTAATACTGTACCAATTAATTTAATTTTATTTTCAATTTTACCCTGTCTGACAGTTTTTTCGGGAGCAGAGACTGCACAAACGTCAGAATCGGATGTAAATAATGCGGTGTTCTGAGGAAGATGCCCTTTTTAAATTGAATCGGAAATATCAGGCAGAGTTTTATGCCTTCTTTTAGAAGTGTTGGACTAATTTGTCGCAAGTCCGCAAGCCCTGTGTTCTTACAGTCGTATACATGGATGAATTTCGAAGCTCTTATATTGTTTTCCTATTTTATAATACATCAGTAAATTATCGGATAATAACTGGTGATCATGTTTATTAATTCGCAAACTTACATAAAGTAATACCATGTAGGTCATAAACATGTATCTGGCTAATTCCAAAGCGCTAAATTTATCTGAGTCTCTTTCATTTCCCTTTAACTTTTCTATCAATATTATGGAACCATCATCTGTTTCTTTCGGCATCGGAAAAAGGTACCTGAAAGGAAGATCTCCTATAGGAAAATAAGTCAAATATATTGAAGGCCGGCGGGTGGAAGGAGATAGAAAAAGTTTTTTAATATATTATTTTCGTTCATTTTTCATTTTAATAAAATAGAAAAGTCACATGCTTTGAGATGATTCCATCTTTTGATTGTGCTAGGGGAGATATAACAAAAAGCTAATTTTTGACTCAGTAAAAAAAATTGTTGAGAAAAACAAAAATTTTAATTTGAATACCCGCCAAAACGGAACGTGAAGGAACGTCGAGGAAAAATTTTCACATCTAAATACTAGTTTTTAGTTAAGAGCATACTATACATTAGTTTCCATCAAAAATCTCAAAACATGTGACTTGTCTATTATAACAAAGTCTTGGGTAATAGAACTGATATAATATTAAAAGAACCCCGCACAAAATAATAATCGGATAAAACCCTATTTGTTTTTGTTATTCTTGTGTTTGTTTTTAAATGTAAACTTTATTCAATAACTAAATTCCTAAATTCCTATTCTTTAGTGCAGGGCTCTTTACAATTTTTATATCATTCTATATGCTTACTACAATACTACTCCATACAGTACTAGTAGTGGTAGTGGTGGTGATGAGGAAAAACCTATCGTTTTTTATAATATTATAAAAACCGAAATCTCTGAAGTCCTTAACCTTTATGGACTAACAAACATCTTTGAGAGAAAAAATTTGCGTCGGGTACATAGTCTTTTTTAGCTCGTTGACGCACCGCAACAAAGTACCCTTCTACGGGTATATGTTGTTTTGGGCATATTATAAAACTTTATAAAAATTTTTAATTCTTATACATCTGCATCTGCATTGAAGTCCTGTTTTTTTGTTTACATTGTTTTTATAAAAGCTTAACATTAGAGATCAGTCCAACTTGACGAGATGGACTTAGGCCACTATTCCCGTTAAGTCTTCAATTTAATAACGCCTTTTTTCTTAGGCTTACTTACATGCTACTTAAAAAATATTGAGTCGTTTCATCTAAAGGATCGAGATGGCCTAAAATATCAGGAAGTAATAATCCCAGACTATTAATCATCTCTATTGCTTCTTTAACTTTTTGCAAGCTTCCTTTACTGCCTACAATCCAAGACTTTAAAATGTGATCATCTGTAATGAAACATTCGTTAATCTTTATCGTTCAACTTGCATTGTTTGGGGCCATTCAAGTATTACGTATGCATGATTTTGGTGAATTTGACCCCCCCTCCCCCCGGTTGTAAGATATTTCGCCATAATTAGCTTATGGCGAAGATGGTGAATACGGACCCCCCCCCCCCTAAAAATCCTACGTAATACTTGAACGTTCCCTTTATTATGTTTTTCCATTGATTACGTCTCATTTTTTCACTAAATATTTCATTTCTCTCCTTTCATTGCTTCAAAAAAATCTTAGGTTTACTTTTTGAGGATTTAACTTTAGCGTCTTATTTTGACAATCCTCTCCCCCTAAATTTATAACTTTCTGTAATTAATGTACCGCAGTTTTACTGTGTAGTATCCTGAAAAGTTTGAAATGTAATTGGTTTAGAAGGCATTTCGCAATGTCCCACTGAGCCACGGACATCATATCAGATTGTTCTTGGGAAGGGCAAAGATGTCTTTGTACGGACAGGCATGCCCTTGCTTAATGAAGACAAAATATATGGTTCCTATACTTATCTCATGAAAGCAGAAAATATTTAGGAGGGCAAAAGAACCTTAAAGGAACTCCAAAAGAACCTCCAAGTGACTCCACAGCATTGGGGGTTGCTAACCCCATATCTTATGGAAGCAGACCCCTCCTATTTTATCACTCGCCCTTCTTTGCTTCTAAATTTCGAAATGGACGCTAAAAATAATTCTCCTTTTCGTTCCAAAATACGTAAATAAGATTAAATTCATTTTTGTGGGCTAATTTTAGAGTTATGTTATAGAAAATCAAACCACAAAAAAAGGCATACCTGTTTGCAATATCAAAAATCATGTGAAAATTCTTCAACGTAAATCTACGTAATGAATGGTCTTTTAAGGCTACATAAGACTTTTGAAGCTAAGAATGCAGATTTGTTTTAACGTGATATGCTTACCGTAGTCATGTAGCAAATGTGGCATTTTAAGTAGCCATTGCCGTAAATGCTGGATATCTTCTTCACTTGGTTCTAATTCGCTTTTTAAAAAAAGATAATTATAATTATAATTATAAACCTCAGGGCTTTGAAAAGGTGTCTCATCCAACAATAAATTTGGGAAATAATTTTATTCGAAAGCCTTACCCCTTTTTTTTATCCATTATACACAGGTGAGCAGATAAAACTGAACTTCATAAATATCGTATTATAATATACCAAGACCTCAATTAATGCAAATCGCATTTGAAAAATTAATGCATTAAATCGAAAAGAATAAGCACTTCCCAAAAGTTTTTTTTTTTTTTTTTTTTTTAGTTCAACTTGTCTTGCAAGTATTATTCATTATCATTATTATTATTTACTTATTATATAATGTACCGTCCTTGAAGGAAGGTACATCCTTTATGTAATTAATTGTTATGTAAAATTATGAATTATGAATAATAATATGAATTTTTTTTTTTGGGGGATAAGTCGAATATTTTCTTGACCATTTAAATCGAAACTTTGAAAAGGGACGCATCATAACGGTATAATTAAATACTTTTGAAATTTTACATGAATAATCGTATATTAGTAACTTGAAGTTTAGGCACGCATTTCAGTTTGAAACGAACAAAAATGATGGCTATAAAACTTACTTGATTTATATTTATCTTCTCTTGTGTAAAAATGAAAGTTTCTCTGTCCATTTGCTTGTGCGCAGAAGAAATAGTAGATTTCAATACAAGGGATGCAAACGACAAAATTGCCCGTCAAAACCGAGTTTTAAGATCGAACCGAAGGCGAGAACCTTAAATAGGTCGAGAAGGGCTATTTTTTTCCGAACGGCTATTTTTGAGAGATTTACGAGGCAATTACCGCAAACCAATCTTTATGCACATTAACATTCTCTTTATACAAGTATAGGATTTTATAAAAAAAAAAAAAAAAAATTAAACGATTTTGTAAACCTTTAAAGGTTTCAGCCTTACCGAGAATTCTCGGTAAGGCTGATATTTAGGTTAAAATTGTTGTAGAAAGCAGTTTTATTTATTTTTGAATTCTACTTTTTTATAATCCGTTGACACTATTTATTATTCCGCAATAAACAAAAAGCTCTGATTTCTAGTGTCAAAAATTCTAAAAATTGCTCGGCTCCAGCTTCATATAATTATACGTGAGGATTGTTTATGTTTAAATCACGACCTTAGGACCAAAGGGTGCTATCTGCTACACATAGAAATTTTACAGTAGAGCTGTTTTAAGGTTTTTATTTGCTACCGTTTTAAAACCCCTTTTCATATTTTCTGTTTGACTCTCATAATATGTTCGCAAATGATTTGACTATCTTTCAAAGTGATCCCGATTTTAAAAGTTTAATTTCAGAAAAGTTATCCAAAAAATTCATAAAAAAGATTGATTTTTAGTGATTTTTTTTCAATTCAGAGTCAAAAGGTTCTACCCGATAGAACCTTTTGGTTCTAATGTATTAACATGGCTGGCAACATAATTATATTTCATATAATTGTTTTTATTCGTATCAACATAAAATCGACTATTTGGAAACGATTTTGTTATTTTATCATTATACACAGTAAAAAATTTTATGTCAAAATCAACATAAATCAACATAACTAGGTCCACATAATTTTTATGTTGTTTTTGTTTTATGTTTACCTTTTGAGACAAAAAACATAAAAAATTATGTGGACCGCTTAGAACATGTTTACATAATATTTTTTACTGTGTATTAAATCACTAAAAAATGATTAAATAATTCATTGTAAATCAAAACTCATTTTTTTTACATATTAGGGATTTTATTTTTATGGTTGGTACGAGTGAACTAGTGGAAATATGACATAGAACCTTTTGGTTCTAAATTTTATTTTCAATGAATTCCGAGATAGCACTTTTTGATTTTAACAATGCACCTGATCCAATTGGAGTTTTAAAATTTTGAAAACAGAGGCAGATAGTACTCGGAAAATAAAGATGTTTCGTATAAAAAAGTCAATTTTGATAAGCGGGTCGAGATAGCTCCCTTTGGTCCTAAGGTCGCGAAATTTCAGGGACAATTTTTGTAAAAAATAATCCAGAATTGGATAATGAAATATTTTTTAACGGCAAATTATAATTTCAAATCTTACGTAAGACATGGAATAATCCCCACCTTTCTCCTGTTAAGTGCTTACGTAATACTTGATCTATGATCCCTAGATACTGTACCTGCTGATATTTTTTTTTTTAAAGCAACGGTATGTTTAAACAGCCATCTATAAATATACTAAATTTATGGATATGCAATACATTAAGGAAATCTATGAGCGTTTAATCTGTAACTTTTAATTAATAATTAACGATTAGTAATTCAATCATTAACTTCTATTTAACATGTTTAATTAGGACCATAACGTGTTTGAATAAAACATTTAGTTAACATAAATTCACAAGATATTTTTTAATGCGAACTGTACAAACTTCTTTACGATAATTCAATAACCGGAAGTGACCCAAGGTCAGAATTACCAACTTTATCATAACATCTTTATCCATTTCTGTACTTTTCTCTGAATACTCAGACTTTGCGGTAGGCCAAGAGACTGAAATTTATGAGTCATTCATGGACATCCGAAGCTCCCTGAAATGCAGAATCCCTCAAATACTTACAAACTCTTTAAGGACAGGATTTTAAAATGGATTTCTACATTTGTTTCTGCATAACTTTGGCCCCTAAAGCGATAAATGATAGCAGAAATGTTCTTCGATCACTTTCATTGAACCTGGGGGTCCGTAATAAGTTAAAAACTGTAGTTTTATAGTATACTTATACTATATGCTGCCTGGCAGAATCAGGCTCACGCAAGGCCTTGTCTGCTAGGGTGGCCCGAAAAATCGATGTTCTCTCTCTGCATCTTGTCATTTAGATTTTTAAAAAATTGTTGAGATCGCGAAAATGACCATTCATTTTCCATATAAATTTAGACTTTAACTGAAATCCTATAGTCCGTACATGGGAACATCAAAATATTTTGTGGAGGAGAAAAGCCGAATACATTTTTCATTTTTCATTTTAATGCTAAAAAGGTTATCTTTCAGTAATTTTTTCAAACTTTTATTTACAGAAGTAAGCGACATACAATAAAAACCATTTTTGGGTTATTAATGGTTCAAAATGCCCGAAAAAAATGTTTTATCATAAAACGCTCAAAAGCCTTAAAAGACAAAGTTAGGTTCTGACCAAATTTTCAGAAATATGTCTTTGAAAATCACGGAGAAAAGATAAAAAAAAATTTTCGCACCTAAAAAAAATGTTTTTTTCACTACCAAAAATCTTGAAGCGATTTGGCAACCTCTTAACATTTTTTAAAAATCTTTAAAAAGGACCGTCTCCTTTGAGTAACGTTAACCGCGTTCGCGATTAACATTCTGGCATCCGAAGTACTGTGCCTTTTTCATATACAATATTTTTCATCTTTTGGTTTGTTCTTATTTACAATCATAAAAAAAATTGCGCGTAAAAACATTTTTCTAGATTTTGAAAAAAATAAGAGCAAATTAATACCGGTGCGAATATGTTAACCACGAAGGCGGATAACGCAAATGCGGTGAACGTTACTAAGTGAAGTCAGGCCTTAGAAAATTCAGGGGGTATTTTTAGATGGTGCATAATGCAAATTTCAATAGGCAGGAGGACATCGCATCAATGTTTCTATCGATGCGGATCGGCTCGGGGTGCCCGATTGGCGGGCCAGCTGCCAATGCCAAAGAAGGAAAGACTGGCGTCTTATCTGTGATTCGGCTGTGGGGCTTCAAGCCCTATAATGCCTTCTTGTGTGTGTGTGTGTAGGAGGACATCGAATTTTTTTGGAGCACCCTATTGGTCCGCCCCAACAGAGTGCATTAAAATACCATTTTTGAACTTTTCAAGTTCACCCAATTGAAAAAAAAAATGCAAAATTAAAATTCAGAAAAACAACAAAAAAAAAATAAACAAACCGCAGAAGACTTCTTTCTTTTTTCCTACGGTTTAAACAAAAAAGAAAAAAAATTTCAGTGTCTTGTCACTGGAGCAACAAAAGAAGTGTTACGATCGAGGTCACAAGAGCATTTTCCTATTATCATGTGAAAAGATAAGTTTTACGTATATTTATCTTAAAATATTTTACTTTTTGTAAATCACATTATTACTGTTCGGTGCAAAATATTGTGACATTGAGCATTTTTTTTCCCTGCAAAAACGCACTTTCAAATATAAAACAAAAATAAAATCTAACCGGCTTTGCAGGAGCGCATGAATAATTAATAATTAATCACAGACTATGGTCCAACATTGCAGCCGGAGAAATTGCAACAGCATTTGCATTCTGCAATGACAATCTTGAATGCGTAGATATTCCCGATATATTATATTATATTTAATATGGAGTGTATGATTTAATTGTAAATTTATACTATATTTGCGGAAAAGAAATTTTAATGAATTCAAAATTTGTCATTTTCCGCATTGCTTTGGCATTGACATTGACGTAATGATTAAAACCGCGCGAGCATTCGCGAAATTTTCGAAGGTGACTCCGAAAACAGGGGTAGGGATATTATACGACGTATTTTTTATTTGATATAAAAGCGATCGAAGTCAAATGCCGGGCATCAGTTACCTCAACTGGGTAAATCAGTAAACAACAACATAGCACATTTAAAGAGAAGAAGACATTTTATTAGATTCTTAGTTTTTGATTTTTCCAAAATTTGAATATAAATTTTTTTCTGGGTGAAAAAACCGAAGCTGGAGAAATGGTGATTGAAAGTACGGAAAAACTAATTTTTTACCCCAATTTTTTGGGCAACGGATTAAAAGATAAGCAGTTTCCAAGTTATCGTCCATCCAAAATGGCTAGTAAGACCGATGAATCAAAACTTAAAGAACCGAAAATGGAGGAGGTGAAACCTATCGCGACCGAAAAAAAGAAATTAGGAATGTTCGAATTTCAGGCGGAAGTAGTGTGGATAAATGCTATAGGATTTTTTCTCGTGCATCTCGCTGGGTTTTATGGTCTTTATTTGGTTTTTTCAGAATTGTTTCGAGGTGAATTTGCAACCTTCATTTGGGGTAAGTAAAGCAATTTTTTTTATTCAAAAGCAGTTTTCTTTAGTCAAAAAATTTAAAAGATAAATTTCTTTCAGTCGCAATCTTGGCTTTCCTGGGAGGAGAGGGTATAACTATCGGAGCACACAGATTATGGACGCACCGGTCTTTCAAAGCTACAACTCCTTTACAAATTATATTGATTATATGTCAGGCATTGGCTGGACAGGTTGGAAAACTTATTTCTTATCTAATTTTAAAAGTTGGTAAATAAATAAATCTTATTCCAGAATTGCTGTTTCATTTGGGTAAGAGATCACAGACAACATCACAAATACAGTGATACAGACGCTGATCCTCATAATGCCAGAAGGGGATTTTTCTTCTCGCATATCGGCTGGTTGATGATGAAAAAACATCCCGAGGTCATTAAAAAGGGAAAAGGAATTGACATGTCAGATCTTGAAGCCAACCCAATAGTCATGTTTCAAAAGAAGTAAGTAACTTTCGCGTTTTCTTTTTTTTTTACTTTGTGAGTATGTATATTAATTATACTTTCTTTTTTGCAGATATTACAAATCCCTTTTCTTCGTGTTTGCAATAATTATTCCCGTACTAGTTCCGGTTTACTTCTGGAACGAGCCACTTATGGACTCTCTCTTCATCAACTTTTTTGCAAGGTATATAGCCCAGCTGAACGTGACATGGTCCGTCAACAGTGTTGCCCATATGTTCGGAACTCGACCTTACGACAAGTAAGTTCAATTTAATGATATTTCACATACATATGTTTACATCACGAAACTAGCACTATAACCTAAGGGCGCCGACTTCGTGATGGGTGCTCCAACCCCGGAGCACCCATTAGGGAAAACAAGGAGAACGATAATGCGGGTGCATACGCACCCCATTATACTTTCTCGCGGCTTTATTGGTGGAAAAAAGAAATTGAAATAAAGGAAAAATGTAAAAAATCAGGTTTAGTTTTTGAAAGGGTACTAATTAAACGAATTTTTGTAGAGAGAAACGGAAATGTAAGTGGCTGGGATTTGCGGGATTCGTTTGATTGATTTTTTGCGATCGGCTAACCACAAAAGCAGCTATTCTGACATCCCGAATCTGAATTTTGGAAAACCGATTTTGGATTCGGAATCCTCGACCCCAAAAATATTTTCAAAAATATGGTTAGTTTTTCGATAAGGGATACACAAAATTTGTTGTACGGACATATGGAATCCTAATTTCGGAAAATTAGTTCCCGAATCGGAATCCTCGACTCTGAAAATATTTTGAAAATACCTGTCATTTTACAATCGGTCATCCACGAAAACCGCTTTACAGACTTACGAAAGCCTAATTTCGAAAACTAACTCCGTATTCGAAATCCTCGACCCCGAAAATATTTTCAAAAATACAGTTAGTTTTTCTGTTCCGTCTACGGGAAACCCGCAAATCGGCTTGTTACAGAATACATTCTGTCACGTGATCAGTTACGTCATACGGTTCAATTACCCGGTTTGGCGCAAAAAATACACGCTTCCTTCGATTCATTTTTTATTTCGCGTTTCCACAAATATTTACTAATTGACCTTAAAATTTGACCATATCTTCATAAGGTCAATAGCTTTCAGCAGGTCAAATATAATTTTGAATCGTCAAGTTTTACGCGTAGTAATCCTTCAAGTCACCCTCGCCGATCACTAAATCGACAAATTTTCATTCCCGAAATCCAAAAAGTATTTTTGCTCTAATAAAAGCCTATGTTTTCTTATTCTTCATTCAAAACTACATTTTTATACCAAATTTCAACTCAATCCACAGGCCACGAACCAAGAAAACGAAAGTAAATCAAATTTTCAAAATTCAAAAATCAAATATTCGCCATTTCCGTAATTTTCAAAATTTTGCAAAAATAAAAAAAGACCTCCTTATATATACACTCTTACCCTCATATACACTTCGAGGAATACGTACGCAAATTTTTTTTTCGATCCATTGCGTAATAAGGGAAAAAAAGATCCGGGCGTACACGGCGTTCACGGCGTACACGGCGTACACGGCGTTCACGGCGTACACGGCGGACGTACGGGAACTCAGAATTTGATTTCATGTCGAACTATACAAGTTTCATGTAAAAACTCGCAGGATTAAAGATTTTCACTTTTCCGACCACGGCAATACTTTCTTCGCGCACGCTTCGCGGCGCTCGAAAGTAAAAAGTGTAGATGCTCAGCATTCATCTAAATTTTATGATTTAAAAAATTTCCTTAAAAAAAAGGAAAACATTAAGAATATAGCCACTCAATTTATTATGCTGACTGCCATGAGAAGAAATACCTTTACTATTGAACCTTTTCAAGTTTTCTTTTGTTATTATTTTCCTAAAAATTAATTTTTCAATTTTTTTTTTATTTGCTTATAGCTTTAAAAAAAGACAAAGTTTTTAAAGAAAAATTACACAGTAAAAAATATTATGTAAATATGTTCTAAGAGGTCCACATAAATTTTTTATGTTGTTTCTCCCATACACAAACAACAACAAAAACAATCATACAACATAGCAAAATAAAACAAAAACAAAAACAACATAAAAATTATGTGGACCTGCTTATGTTGATTTATGTTGATTTTGACATAAAATTTTTTAATGTGTATAAAATAAAGCAAATGATACAATTATTAAATGTCTTCATTTATTTGCAGTTATCAGTAAGTCGGGGGGAGGGGGGGAGGTAGAGGAAGACAGAATACAATTATTTTGTGTTGAGTACCCATCGCATTTTTTAAAAGTCGGCGCCCCTGCTATACCCCATTAAGCGGTATGGGCGCATGAATATTCTGCAAATGCATGTCAGTTCGTCGCCCTAGAATTGAAGGGTATTTTCTAATTTTTTTCTAATTTATTTTTCTGCATAAAATGGCTTCAATTACTTACAGCTTTTGATTTCTTTAATAAAAATTTGGATTTTCTATTTATTTTTCAAAATACAGAGACCGAAATGGTTCTATCTCATCAAACCAATTCAAAAAATTCGAATTAAACGATTCGATAACAAATTATTTAGTAACCTTTTATTACCAAGCGTTGCGGTTTTAGCGACTTCTTTTCTAGCGTGTAACTGCCTGTCCTCACCAAATAGCTATAGAATTACAAGCTTCTATCCCTTATGTCCTAAGTCAAATGAGATAAAACCGTTTAGTCCTTATATTTGGAGCGCTTTTCTTTTTAGGATAACAAAGTTCCATTAGATAAAACCTTACAATCCCAATAGATCGTTTTTAGTGACTCTCTTTATAACTGGTTATCAATTTAATTTTTTAAATTTTTATTTTCATTTTCACAAAACTCGTGATTAATAATGCAACTATAGGTGTGTAAAATAAAAATTAGAAAAAAGAATTTACTCTAGCTGTAGTGAACCGCCAAATTCTCAAAACGCGTTCCTGATAATTCATTGTTTTTGTGATTATACCCTTTATTACTAGGGCGACGAGTTGACAGTAGTTGAAAACGAACGCAAAACCACCATTAGAATGCGCATACTGTTATTTCGCTCCACACAGCCGCATTGTGATTTTCACAAATCCAGACATGCCAGTTTCTGTATTTAAAATCACTGCTTCCAGCAATCTTATCAGTATTTTTCTTAAAAATTCCAGAAATATCCTTCCCGTAGAAAGCGTCTTTGTCTCATTCATCGGTTTGGGAGAAGGCTGGCACAACTACCACCACGCTTTCCCCTGGGACTACAAAGCTTCCGAATTCGGCATGAGATTAAACGGCACGACCCGCATAATTGAATTTTTTGCCAAAATTGGTTGGGCCTACGATCTCAGAGAAGCCAGCCGAGATCTTATGATCAAAAAGATCGAAAGGTGCGGGGATGGAACCCACCCTTTGTACTCAGCTGAAAATTTCTCAAAAGAAGCAGAAGAGATAGTCGCAAAGGAATATCAATCCAAGCATTTAGGCAGGGAACTTGAAGATGAATCTCAACTGGAAGACGAGGATTCTTCCAAAAACAAAGAATGCAATAATAATAATAATAATCATTTCGAAGAATCAAATCGTTTAGTGATAGAAGAAATCAAAGACGCTGAGAACGTATGTGATAACAAAAAGCCTAGAAATAGAAATAATTGCAATAGTATTCGACAAAAGAGGCAGTTGTTGCACGGCTATTGACCCTTTGCCACCCGTGGATCCATACATGAATCCATTGATTTTAAATGCATAGGCGCCCAGCGTGTAGGTTTGCAATGCTGGAAAGCTTCAATTTGCTTAAAAAATTTTAAAACCAATATAACTAGGGGTATTTTCAATTGCTGAAACAGTATATAAAGTCAAAATTTTAAAAAAATCCAAAATTCAAGATACTGGATGGTTGGTAAAATCTTATTGAAAAGATTACAGATTTTCTAGATTCGAACTTTGAAAAACGCTTTATTATCGCTGTTTTTATTCATATGAACTTAAAAATTAAGGCAATTTAATTTTCTAGGAGGCACGTAATTTAAGACAAGTTGAATTGATGGGGGGCCGTTCGTGCCCCTGTGTAAAAACTATTTTCAGATTCTGAATCAGCAACCACTAACATCTTTTAATTCATACAAATAAGATTGAAAATTTTTCGATAAAAGTGCAAAAAAAGAAATTAAAATTGACTTTGCATTACCTGTTGCATATCTGTAAAATATCGGACACAACTTTTTTGTTTTTGTCTCTTTAGCCTAGTGCTTTAAGTTTATAGATATAATACAAAAAAACAATATTTGAGGGAATGAGGTATTTCCAAATTTTGAAATTGGGCGGCAAAGGGTTTTAAATTATATCTAATTGTAGTTATCTTTTTCTATTTTTATTTTTAATTTTTTGTATCCTTTTTTTAAAATAATATATCCGGTATTTGAACTGAAATACATATTTTGTTGTCTAAATCTGCCGTAATATCGACACTTCATCGATTGTAGATTCGACACTTTAAGATTAAGACTTAGGCGCTAGTTACATTACGCCAGTTTTTTGATCAAAATCAAAACCAAAACCAAAACAAAAAAAAAAATAAATCCCTTCGAACGAAAAACCATGTTACATTGCTTCGAAATGCTTTTGAAGCTCTTCGAAGGTCTTCGAAGATATTTTCATGCCTTTACATGCTATTTTAAAATCGTTTTCAGCCATTTCATGATTTTGGCCTATGAAGGCATGTTACCTATTGCATTTCCAAAGCAAAAGAACCAAAGCAACCAAGGGGATGGGTTTTTCCTTCAAACGATTTTTGTTTTTGTTTTGATTTTGATGGAAAAAATGGCGTAATGTAACCAACGCCTTATATGGTCGGTTGGGGTAAAAGTAAAAGTCATTATACCAACCGAAATTATAAAGAAATTTCAAATATTACGCATGATACTTAACTAACTTATCATATTTTACAAACTTTTTGCTATTCTCGTCCATAAATGCACAAATACGCAGATGAAATTAATAAGAAAAGTACTTGAAGAAACAAAGCCTTTTATTTTGTTCCAATTCATTTCCTCTCTTTTTTCAATTCCCTTGTAAATAAATACATTATTTAAAACGGCGAATGAGAGACTTTTTTTTTCAATTTATTTAAGTTTGAAAATAGCAATAAAAAATAATTCAGCGGGAAATAAAATGCACGAAATTAGTAGCAAAAGATGTAAATTTTTCATGTATACCTATTTTAGCAAGTCCTCTAATTAGATATGAAACTTTGTTTCTCTAGATTTTTACATTTACCCCTCTTACTTTTCTTCAACCGACCCTTGTAAGGACCAACAAAATTCACGCCGGAGGTGTTCTCTGTAGCACGCACCACCTTCTGAAAGAAAATTTAAAAAAAAGGAGTGATAGACCGTCCCCTTGCCGCCCCAGAATTGACCCCAAACACCTCTCTATGCTGATTACCGATAGTAGCCCTAGAGCGAGCTCCATCCAGTCATCCGAATCAGCTTCCTCGGAATTTCGAATTCGAGCGAGATGCTATATTATACAGCTCACTAAGAAATCTATGACTATTTAATATTTAAGTTCTAATTAAAAATTTAAATTTAGTAATTTAATCATTAACTTTCTATTTAACATGTTTAATTGGGATCATGACTTGTTTGAATAAAAGAAGAGAAAATATTTTCTTGTCAGGGTTGCAAATAACCCCATCTAAATGAAGTATAGGAAAAATACAAGGATCAGAAAATTTTCTAGAAGAGGGGGCAATAAAGTCATTTTTTTACCTCCAAAAAGGTTATTGTTATAGCTTTTTTTGCCTGAATAATTCCCATTGCATAAGACTATCCATAATGTTTAGCTGAAAAAGTTATGGATTCATTTAAGGAATCCCTGATTAATCTCAAAAGTACCGGTAACCAAATAATCCCTTAACAAAATACTGACGTTGGATTAATCCGATTCGAATCCACAGATAAGAAATCATCCAAATAAAATAACACCGAAGCTTTAGTTCTGGCCCGATAAGTGTAAAGCAAATGAAAAACCCATCCAATTTAGGAGAAATCGGCAAAAAAACACAAAAAGAGCTTTATTTTCAAGCGCAAAAAAAAAATTGGGTTATGTTAATATTACGGCTGCTCATCGCGTCAAATGGTAAGAATGTAAAGGTTCTCTGGGTTCTGCCAGTGTCGTCTGCTCTGAAAGTACCAAAAGGTTAAAAATAATTCCCCGACGGTCGCACTGGGATATACCGCAGCCCTGACAAAACTAATAGAAGAGCATTTTCCTAATGTTACCGAAAAGCAGTTTTAATAGCCTAAATTTCCAGGAATTCTGTAAGGACGCCAACGTTTGCAGAGAAAGAGGAAGCGTTGCAATTTTCACGAGACTCAATTGCTTGTTTCAAATGACAGAAGATAGCTGCTATTTAAGGGAAGTAACATTCTTATTTGCATATGAACTGTAAAGCTTTATTTTGAAGAATTCTTTGAAAAATCCCTTTCACACTTCTTTCCATTCTCAGTTTCATTATTGCCGTTGTTCAGTCATTTATTTTTATTTGATTTTATTCTAGTAATTTCTAAATTTCCAATTCTTTTGTTGATCGTTTAAATATTTTTATTATTTTTTAACAAAGCCGCATATATTGCGTTTAAGCGCAAGGGGGTGTAATTCTCTTAGTTGGAGGACTTGTCGGCATATTAGATCATAAAGAGGGGACCGGGAATGTTTAGTAAAAAACTAATAAATATTTTGTTTATCTTAAGATATTTTATTTTTTGTAAATCACACTGAGAAAACGCAGGAGTAAATCTAACCAAATATATTAGTGGAAAATCGTTGACTAATTATATTAGTCAGCCAAACTAATTTTTTATTTTGACTAACTAACAAGAAATTTTTTTTTTACTTAAATCAAATAAAAAAACAGTTTGGCTAACTTAATATTATTATTCAACCGATTTTCCACTAATATATTTAGTTATATTTACTCCTGCGTTTTCTCAGTGCACTTTTACTGTATTAGATACAAATTTTTGTGACATTGGCTGTCTACGACATGGACATGTTTCGCGGATTCGCCTCTGTAATTAAAATCTTCACTTTTTCCGCCCCTGGTCCAAGTATGTAATAAAAGGGTTAAGAACAATGGATCTTACAGGTTCCTGTTCGAGCCGAGGTTAACCACCTCATTCAGGCTCACTAACAAACGATCGGACCATGGTTTATAGGATTTCATCCCAACTCTCATTGGCCCTGTCTCAGTCGCGTGTAAATAGTACTTATAACATAAACAATATACAAAAATTATCATTATTCATTTAACACTCAAACTAGCTATTTAATTTACAAAACTACTCTTCATCCATCATCAACGGCGATAGAGTTCTTCGGATGTTAAATAGAGCTCAAAACTCGAAGAAACCTATCAACCCAACCCGCATACAACGACGAGCTAAACATTGGCAATTTTTTTCCTCCAAAAAACGCAGTATTAAATATAAAAATAAAATAAAATCCTAACCTGCCTTCCCGGAGCGCATGAATAATTAATAACATTATGCTGTGGTCTGACAATGCAGCCGAAGACAATGACAATCTTGAGTGCATTTATTATTAATGCTAAACTTATTAATTTATACTATATTAGCTGAAAATAAATTTTAATGAATTCAAAATCCGTCATTTTCCGTTATGTCATTCGCTTTGCTTTGGCACTGACATTGACGTAATGATTAAAACCGCGCGAGCATTCGCGAAATTTTCGAAGGTGACTCCGAAAACAGGGGTAGGGATATTATACGACGTATTTTTTCTTTGATATAAAAACGATCGAAGTCAAATGCCGGGCATCAGTTACCTCAACTGGGTAAATCAGTAAACAACAACACACCACATTAAAGGCCAAATTACACACGGCTAGTGTACTAGCTCGTCTCCTATATTTAACTTTTGTACAAACTACTCGTTAGCTAGTAGGAGCGAGTAGCTTATACTTAAGTTAAATATAGGAGACGAGCTAGTACACTAGCCGTGTGTAATTCGGCCTTTAAAGAGAAAAAGAACTTTTATTAGATTGTTAGTTTTTGATTTTTCTAAAATTTAAAATATTCAGGGTGAAACAACAGAAACTGGGAAATGGTGATTGAAAGTACGGAAAAACTAATTTTTTACCCCAATCTTTTGGGCAACGGATTAAAAGATAAGCAGTTTCCAAGTTATCATCCATCCAAAGTGGCTAGTAAGACCGATGAATCAAAACTTGAAGAACCGAAAATGGAGGAGGTGAAACCTATTGCGACCGAAAAAAAGAAATTAGGAATGTTCGAATTTCAGTCAAAAATAGTGTGGAAAAATGCTATAGGATTTTTTTTCGCGCATCTCGCAGGATTTTATGGCATTTATTTGGGTTTTTCTGAATTATTCCGAGGTGAAGTTGCCAGCTTCATTTGGGGTACGTAAAACTTGGAATATTTTCTTTATGGCCCAGTCAAAAATTTTTGAACGAAATTTTTTTTTAGTGACAATTCTGGTTATCCTGGGAGGAGAGGGTATAACTATCGGAGCACACAGATTATGGACGCACCGGTCTTTCAAAGCTACAACTCCTTTACAAATTATATTGATTATATGTCAGGCATTGGCTGGCCAGGTTGGAAAGCTTATTTCTTATCTTATTTAAAAAGTCGATAAATGAATAAATCTGATTCCAGAATTGTTGTTTCATTTGGGTAAGAGATCACAGACAACATCACAAATACAGTGATACAGATGCTGATCCTCATAATGCCAGAAGGGGATTTTTCTTCTCGCATATCGGTTGGTTGATGATGAAAAAACATCCCGAGGTCATTAAAAAGGGAAAAGGAATTGACATGTCAGATCTTGAAGCCAACCCAATAGTCATGTTTCAAAAGAAGTAAGTAACTTTCGCATTTTCTTTTTTTTACTTTGTGAGTATATTATACTTTCTTTTTTGCAGATATTACAAATCCCTTTTCTTCGTGTTTGCAATAATTATTCCCGTACTAGTTCCGGTTTACTTCTGGAACGAGCCACTTATGGACTCTCTCTTCATCAGCTTTTTCGCGAGGTATATAATCCAGCTAAACATGACATGGTCCGTCAACAGTGTTGCCCATATGTTCGGAACTCGACCTTACGACAAGTAAGTTCAATTTAATGATATTTCACATATGTTTTCATCAAGACACGGTACTCTACCCCATTAAGCGTATGGAGTTATCTGTCTATTCTGAAATTGCATTTCAGTTGACAGTAGTTGAAAAAGGACGCAAAACAACCGTTAGAATGCGCATACTGTTATTTCGCTCAACACAACCGCACTGTGATTTTCACAAATCCAGACATGCCAGTTTTTGTAAATTTAAAATCACTGCTTCCAGCAATCTTATCAGTATTCTTCTTAAAAATTCCAGAAACATCCTTCCCGTAGAAAGCGTCTTTGTGTCTTTCATCAGTATGGGAGAAGGCTGGCACAACTACCACCACGCTTTCCCCTGGGACTACAAAGCTTCCGAATTCGGCATGAGTTTAAACGACACGACCCGCATAATTGAATTTTTTGCCAAAATTGGTTGGGCCTACGATCTCAGAGAAGCCAGCCGTGAACTTATGATCAAAAAGATCGAAAGGTGCGGGGATGGAACCCACCCTTTGTACTCAGCTGAAAATTTCTCAAAAGAAGCAGAAGAGATAGTCGCAAAGGAATATCAATCCAAGCATTTAGGCAGGGAACTTGAAGATGAATCTCAACTGGAAGACGAGGATTCTTCCAAAAACAAAGAATGCAATAATAATAATAATTTCGAAGAATCAAATCGTTTAGTGATAGAAGAAACCATAGGCACTGAGAACGTATGTGATAACAAAAAACCAAGAAATAGAAATAATGGCAATTATGTTCGACATAAGAGGCAATTGTTGCATGGCTATTGATCCTTTGCCACCGGATCCATGGATTTTAATGCGGTGTACATAGATTGGGAAACTTTAATTTTCTTAAAATAATTTTAAGACTACTTAATTAGGGTATTTTCATCTGCTAAAACTTAATAGAGTAATCCTTCTTTCTTTCTGAGAGCAATCCTTCTAAAAATCTATTAATATATAAAGTCCCATGTTTGTTTTGGTAGATTCGACACTTTAACAGTTATTATTTATTTAAGACTTACAGGGTCGCGGTTAGGGATAAAGTAAAAAAAAAATTCGCCATCTTTTTGATTGAACTACTTAGAATTTTTTCCCAGCGTTGAGTTTTAGTCTTGCTTTAAAACAAGTCAAGAACACAAAGAAAAAACAATTGAATAAGCTTTAAAAATTTGTACCTCCAGATTGTCATTTGCAAAAGTTAAAATCTTTTTCATTACTCATAACAGAAAGTGCCACTTTCCGCGCATGCCATCAGTGGAGAAAATGACTTTTCCCGCATATGGCAAAACAATGTTAAACCTGTTTACAGAATACTTAGTTTACAACTTATCAAATCATTTTCTCTGATTTTTTTGAAGAATTAAGTATCGATTCGTAATGAAAATTATCTTGTTTAAACTAGGAAGGCAAATGAATTTTCAAACCTCAACGGGCAAATTTTCCTCCCCAGATTAACAATATACCATTTCCGGTTTACTCTGTTCAGTTTTACGGTGCCTCTTTAAATCAGCCTTAAGCGCTTTGAGTTGTCCAAATATTACGAATTCATATTAGGGGGATCGGGGAAGTCCACAATAGTCGTAAGCAATATTAAATTTTCATAAGACAAGGCATATTTCATTGGGATCGTTTATTTGAAGGATAACATTAACTACAGTCCTTCGATAATTTTAGGAGTTATTTTCATAAATGTATAGGATTTCCTGTCTTTTTGTGTTCCTTTCATTATTGAAATCAATATTTGAAAACTATAAATTTTTTTGAAAGAAAAAATAAATAAATAATCATTTGGAAAATGTTGGAAAAATTAAAAATAAATAATCATTTGGCATTTGGGCAAAAGCCCAGACGGCAAGGGTCGAGTATTCTCCCAAATTTACGCGTATAAATTTGGGGTAGTATCTACGAGTATTCCACGAGTATATTAAGACAATTTACACGACTTTTACACCATTTTTACACCAACATTATTATAAATGTCATGGTTTTACAAAAAATTATATTTTTTTACGAAAAAATTACCGGATTCGTAATATTTGAGACTATTTCATATCAATTTCATACGATTTTTCAAGAAAAAAAATTCTGCATATTTTCGAAAATTTTAAAAAATTTTAAAAATAACCAATTTTATGCTTCGAAATACGTTTGAAAGATATTTGTTTTTCTAACTATGCCAATAATATCTTTTTAAAACCCTAAAATCAGTTGAAAAGACGGACTTTTATGTTTTTTAGTGGAAAAAATCTTAAATTAAATTACTCGTAGAATACTCGTATGGAAGCTCCTCGTGTTTTTCACCAGATTCACTACGTCTATTACACGTGTATTCTACGTATACTTTCCGTCTGGGAGAAGGCCAAATCATTCAATATGTTTAATGCTATTTTTAAAAAGACGACTCAAAACGCTTTAAAATCCTATTCTTTAGCCTTTGAACGAGCTGTCATAAATTGTAAAGAATTAATAATTGGACAGGGAAACAACTCATTAAATTAATTTGATCTAAGTTTGAAAAACAAAAATTATCAAATTTATCAAGAGGCATAAATTGTGTTTAAAACGTGCTCATTTTTGAAAAATATTAAGATTTACATGCGTTTTAAACAGGGATTTTAACATTAACTTGAAAAAAAAAAATTGACAGTAAATTATCTAAAATCTAAAACTAGAATTTGTAAGTTAAGAATGGAATTTCGTTTTTTTTTTCTCGGAATAGGCGGAACGCGTTTTAAAATTGTATATTGTGTTTCCTTCGCCGACGTTCCGTACATTGATAGAATACACTTCATCAAGGTTTTATCTCCAATAAATAGAGATTATATGCGTAGCTAAAGGATCATCCATTTATTTTACTTTATGACCTACCTCCGAAACGATTTTTAAAAAATGTGTTTTACATTTATGAATAAAAAACATGAAAGTTAAATAAATAAAATCCACATATTTCAAACATATAGACCGAAAGGTTTTTTTCGAAATATTTAACCTTCTTTCTTTGCTTTTAATTTTTTTCTTTTTAAAAATAATTACTCCTTCTGTCCCAAGCGATTTGGTAACTACATTTTTTAAATCTAAACTCAGAAAAATCTTCGGGAGACAAGCTTCTTCTTCCTAAGAATTCCTTCGGAAAAGAAGCTTCTTCAGGTATTTTACAACAGGAATTGTCTAGTCAATTCTAAAAGCAAAGTGCCATATTTCCGGAAAATGAGAAAATACTTGAATTTTTTTCTAGAGAAAATGTTGGACCTGAAACTGCATGCAGATTAGGATCGGTCATCTTCGCTGGGGTACACCTCTTAATAAAATGTGACGTGGCAAAACGCGAACGACTGCGGATCGCAATGATTTCATCTTACCACATGTAGAGTCATTTACTGGAGTTCATCTCTTCTGAAATTTTTCCGTACTCCCTAACTTTATAAATTCCTAAACCCCTTTGAAAAAAAAAACCAAAACCGGACGAAACGTGGACGACACTCATTTTTCAGATAGGAGATATCATCAACCCACGGTGCCCGTTATTTATTTTTTCATCCCTTTTTTTTTTTCTTTCTTTCTTCATTCTCGGAAACGAAAGCTTCATCTAAGCACACGGGAGAAAAGTAACCGAGTGCTGTCAAGTTTAGCTTTTTGACATATTTCTTTGTACATTAAATGAAGCGGTCTACAAAGAAAAATGACATTGAGTAAAGTGACACTTACACATGTTGTCGAACAGCGGAACAAAATGTACCAGGGGTAACGCGGAAAATTGAAAGGTCGATACGAACACTTCAGAAACGTGATTTCGCAACTTTTCCTCTTTCATCCGTAATTTATCTTATTAATTTGCTGAGTTAGGTTCATTTCCGAAATAAAAAAAATAAAAGTTTCAATTTTTTTTTTTTTTTTTTTTTTTTTTTTACGAGAAACATCGAAATTTGGAAATTGTTTTGTTTATAACAAGAGAAAGTTTGTTTTGGAGTCCATAAACACTGTCGTAGACGGGCAGCAGATTTTCGCTTTTTTTTGGGAGAAAGTTTTTAGATTTTGTTTTTGGTTTGGTTAATCTGAATTTATCTTCCATGTGACCTTACTCTGCTTTACATTGGGTTATGGTCAGATAGTTTCTGGTAATTATCTCAAGTTAACTTTCATTTTACGTGTTCTCACTCCCTTTTCCTTCCTCTCCCCTATAAATCCCTACGCAGAATACATTATTAAAAGGAAAACGCTTTGATATTTTATTAGTTGCCGGGAAATTTTAGACGGACGCATTTGAAAGGTAAATTCGAGTAATGGTTTTCGAAAAAGGTCCAATTAGGCTCATTCGGAAAGGAGACACAAAAGGGATCATTAAATTATCAATATCAAGCTAATACGGATATTTTAATATCTAATTCCATGGTAAGAGTATTACAGTTTACGGTCATTTAATATTTGTTTGATGGTTTGTCCGGGAGGTGAAATCGGTGTTTGGTTTGCTGTCGAATGCCTTTTTTGCGTCGAAAATGGCTTTCCTTATCTTGGGAACCGAAATCTTGATTTTATGAAGCCTTCTCGATGTTTTGGGTTGAATCCATTATCTTCAAGGCAGTACTCATATTGGGTGTGGAAACATTCAAATGCAGAATATGCCCTTACAATGACGGAAGATGCAAAAAGTAATCCAATATTTCATTCACGAATATTCCCTTTGTTTATTTTTTTTTTCTTGGAATTATTTTCCCAATAATATTTGGATCACATCTTATCATATACTTTTGCACGAACAGCCTTTCCTTTTCTCGTAAATTACTCGAGGGAGTATAAAACGTCAAGCTATTTGAAGAATCAAAAAGAAAGAAAAAAAAATTGATTGAGAAAAGTCTTACTCCTTCGGAAAAAAAAAAAAAAAAGCCTCGCGTCACCCCTTGTCGCTTTCATCTTATTCCTTTTCAACCTTGCGTAAAACAAAATTTACAAGACAAATTAGCCGTTTCCTTTTTTGGTTTTCCCCTCGCTTTACGAGATGGTGAGAATTCCCGTTATTGAATTTAAATTCGGTCGTTTTATTTTTGAAAACCCGAGGAGTTATATTTAAAATTTCACGAGAGAAAGTCTCCTTTTTTGACGGGTGATGATATAATTTTTTTTCGCTCTAGACATCGTTTGAAAAATCATTTTTCAATAGACGGTTTAACGGTAGAAATGTTTCAAATCTACAGATAATTGAAATGTTACGAAAAAAGGATTATTCCTTCAATTTTTCTGAAGTGAAAAAAGATTAAATTACATATTGTATCGATATAGTGCCAGGTATCAAAGCACGTGGGATAGCACGAATATTACCAATTATTTTGCTCCGTTTTTTTTTTTTTTTTTTTTTTTTTCATTTTGTTTTTGCTCAAAAACACTCACCGCCTACACCTACCACTAACCTTGTGTCCCCCATTTAATATCAACGTAAAAAGGCTTTTCCCGACCGACTGCCCTACCCTTTATCGTCAAAGTGCTTTTTCCGTGGAACGAAGTCCATTGCATCCAATCATTTTCCAAATATGAAAATGAAAGTGATTTCTCTCCGGGCAATATTTTCATATATGCATATACAGAATGTCCGACTGGATGCTAATTGTTTGTTTGGAAAACAATAACTTGTATTTCGACAAAAATGAAGCTCAAACGAACGCGTATTTGTCAGCGGGAGCGACAATTTATCCTCACCCCGACAGCGTCGAAAATTAATTTCTAAACTGTCAACATAAAGTAAATTAACTTCCCAAAGCTTTTCCGAATCATCTGTGCGTCAAAAGAGGGAAAAACTACGGTATGTCAAATTCTTTGATTCGTTTAATTTTTTTCATTGAAGATGATCTTTTTATTATTTTCATTGTCAAACGACTGATTAATTATTTGTCCTTTCATTTTAGCATAAAAAAACAAAAATTGTCGACGAATAAGACTAAAATATTTTGTTCTTCGGATGAGGAAGATTGCAGAGACTAATGGCAAAGTTTATTTTAGAGTAAGTCTTGGTATCGGCTGGCTCTACTGGTACTTCTTGTGTGAAGATGTTTGACAGCAGTAAATTGACTGGTAACAAACTATCACAGACATTTTCATCAATGCAAAAAAATTATTGAAGCAAGTGCATTGTATGGTGAATGGCGAATCCACCAGTTGGAATGGTGATCCACCTCTTAGCTATAACACGGCTGAAATTTGATAAAAAAAATGAAATACGAAATAATTTTATACGCCGAACTGAAATGAAATATTTTTAGCGTACACAACGAATGTAACTGCATTTATAAAAATAGATGAGGTAAGTCTATACAACCTTAAATGTGTACCTCCACATGAAAAGGGCCCACTTGGGATTTGGTGCTTAGAATTTTTTGTTTGTAAACAAAGGGTTTTCTAAATTATTGAATTAATTCCGGTGTTCCAAATCTACCCCTTTAGTTTAAATTATTTAACGATATGACGATTATTTATAAAAGAAATTTGTAAATATAAATATATTATTATTATTATTATTATTATTAATAAGTTAAATTTCCACAGCCTTTCATGTCCCATCTCCCAGGTGGGCCCTTTTCATGTGGAGGTCCACATATTGGAGTACCTACTGACAAAGACTGCATTACTTTATAGGCTGGCATAATATGGAAGTTCATTTACACAATTAAATAATTAAAAACAACTTTTACGGCTTCATAATCCTCTAACAGCCTTATTGGCAAGTAGAAATTGTACTATTTTATGTGGAAAATGTGGATTGCTTTATTATCTATTTTGAAAATATGTGAGCAGTTGTGGATGGCACACGCTGTTAGTTGTGCATGGCATCTCTTAATAAAAGGAGGGAAAAACTTGAAGACGCAGGAGAATTGTTGTTAATTGCTTACGAATTTAAAAAAATAATAAAATGATGTCGGTGTTCTTGTAGTATCACAGAAAAAATAACTGATTTATGCTTTTCTATATCAAACTCAAAGTTCCCAAAAGCATCCTTGTGCCGTCCACGAATGTTTGTTTACTTTTATCATGCCCCTTTTTTCGGAACTAACGTCACTGATTATAAGAACGAAGAAGAACTAAACTGAATGTAATGATGTTCCTTAGCCGATCCAACTTTATTCATCGAAAATTCCAAGTTTCAAAAACGTGATTTCGGAAATAGAAAGTCGTTAAAAGTGTGATGCTAATAATCTCCACAAGAAAAGCCTATTCTTCGATGACGAGAGGGGGGGAAGGGGTAAAAGTGACCAAAAATTAAATAAAGTCATATTTGAATAGCCTTTAAAGCACATAAAGGAAGTGGGGGGGTTCTACGAAATTCTTACGAAATTGTAAATACAAGGTTTAGGGGGGAGGGGGTCTGCCAAAATACCATTTAAGATCGATCCGATTATTAATTAATATTGATTAATTAATGTTCTTTCATTATAAGCTATCAATTTTTTAAAAATTGTTCAATTTATTTAAAAAAAAGAAAGAAGTTATGAAGGACTACTATTTGACATTTTTTTGTTACATTAAGACGGCAAACATCAAAATTTTCATTTTGAAATTATAACAAAGTTGGAGAGAGGAGGAGGGGAGGTGAAAAATTCAAATTATTTTTACTGCCATATCATTTCGATTTGTAAACTAAAGCGCATGTTTTTAACACGGTATCAGCATCAGATATCGATGAACTGATTAAAATGTAAACACAGATTTTATGATAAATCGTCTGAGATAATGGCTAAAAATCGTGTGTTAGACATGCTTTTTTTCTGTCTAATCGTTTTAATATTGTTGGGGAATTCGAACGGTAAGTGCATGAATAAGAATCAACCTTGTTAGCAGATTATGTTAACAATTAGCTATCGTAATTTTTCATGTACTCTACTAACTCTAAGCATTAAAAGTGAAGTGTCGATGAGTCTTTGTTTTCAGAAATTAAGCGTTAATTATGTTAATTCATTGTTTGCTGGAAAACTTTACACGGTCCATCCATTTAAAAAGATGGATCCTTTATATGAAGTATTAACTTCTACTTCACTTATTATTTCTCACTTTTGTGTACTCATTTTTAGCAATTCCGCAATATGACGATGAAGATATAATTGGAGGAAAAAATACGAATATATCTCAAATACCATATCAAGCAGCGCTGATTCGAAATGGTAAGAAATCAACAAAACTTCTTAATTTTTTTTATAGAGCACTACTTTTTTTATTTTACTTATTTTCAGGAATTACAAAACCAATTTGTGGAGGAGCAATCATCGGAGACAGAGAAATAGTCACTGCCGCACATTGCGTCAAGGGGTAAATACAATTCTCGTATTTTTCTTTCACTCTAATTTTACTGTCCATTTCTTTTTAGAAAATCCGCCCAAGATTTTCAAATTCAAGTCGGTACTTCCATATTATCAAAAGGAGGTTCTGTTCATCAAGTTTCAAAAATACTCATCCACGATCAGTTTAACTTTCCCCATAACGACATTGCGATCATTCAAATTCAGGATAATTTCAAATTTTCGGAATACATCCAACCCATCAAAATAGCCGGAGCCGAACCGATTCCTGGATCCCTGGCGGTTGTTTCCGGTTGGGGATATTTATCTGTAAGTAGGTCTTATAGCTAAAGCATAACCTTTTCATTAAATTTATTTTTCAGGATTCTGATTTATCCACTGATGTCCTGCAAAGCGTTGCCTTAGCCATAATCGATCGAACAAAATGCGGGGATATTTACGAAACCGTCATCACCCAGGACATCATTTGCGCAGGAAATCCACAGACCAAAGGAAATTCCTGCAACGGGGACAGTGGAGGCCCGTTGGTCGTGAATCACCAACTTGTCGGCCTCGTTTCTTTTCGAAATATTCAGGGCTGCGAGGTTGACTATACTTCTGGCTATTGCAGCATGTCATTTATGAAGGATTGGCTGCTTCGAAATATGAATGATTTGAGACAAACCAAATCTTCGATTCAAAATTTGACTGCTAACATCAGTTGAAAAACGACTACAAAAAAAGGATCGAGATTTTTTTTTCCTTTTGAAAACTCGGGAAGAAAAGAAATTCCTCATTTCAATTTCGCTGACCTTTTCTTTTTCGTGATCAAAAATGTGTGACCACCTCCATGGAAAACGTCTAAATCTACATCCTTATTCTTTTTTTTTTTTTTTTTTTTTTCCATTCTTTTTTCGTGTTATTCTTATGCTTGAGTTTTATGTCTTTTGTGTCGCCCATCTTTCCATCGCTCAATTTTTTTTTTTTTTATTTTAATAAAAATTTACCATTATAGAAAATTCTTTTATTTAACTTTTATCTTCAGTAAAAAAATTTTTCTAATTGAAATAAATTGGTTATTTTAGGTAAAAAAAGAAAAATAAAGAAAAAGCGAGTTTTTTTCACTACTTAAAAACGTTTTTTTTTTTTTTTTCAATTCAAAAGATAAGACCAAGGGTGAAACAATGGTTCACGATAGCATTTATGAAGGATTCTTCTTCAAAAAGCGAAGTAGCCCGGGGGTTATCTATTATAACCAGGATATTGAGCTATTAGAATTTGTGTTATGATTGTTAACGCTTTCAACACCAAAATCTTGGTTACCAGAGCAGTTTCGGTCGTCGTCTATTTTAAGCTAAAGAAAAATTTTACTGTAGTTCGAACGAAGATTTTTCCAAAGCAGATCTATTAATGTTTTGAGTTTTTTCCTTACTCTCTCTCAACTTAAAGCTGGAATTTTTCTACTTATTTTAAGCTATACTGCATAGTGTATACATACATATAAAGTGAATCCAAACGAGTCAGGAAGAATTATTGTAAGAAGTAAATAATCAAAACAATATTTTAAATGCAATATGTATTAGAGAAAAAAATAAATGGTAAAGCAAAATGATTTGCAAATGCTTAAAGAAAACGGAAAAATCGAAGAAAATATGGAGTTTCCTCCATATTTTCCGTGATTTCTGATTTTAATAAGTTTCGATTTTACGAAAGGAAAAAGCAAGTATGGCAAGTATCTATGAAAAAGCAAATGCAGATGCGATGCAAAAGGGTGCAGATGCCATGAAGTGTGCTAGTGCGATGAAATAGCTTGCTAATGAAAAAACAGAAAGTGCAATAATGAAGAAAACGTTCAAGGGTGATTCAATAACATAATTCAGAGTCTATATTAGTATCACTGCATCGCACTTGAACATTCTGGTTGTGAAGAATGGTGATAGAAGATCTGAAACGAAAAAAATTCAGTTTAAATTAAAATAAAATACAATAAGCGTTCTATAATTTTAAAGTCAAACTTTCTTTTTCATTGCTCTTATAGTTTTTGCAGATTGAGACAACTTTTAAAAAACCGAATCTATTAAAAGTTTATGTCGCCATATTTTACGAAAATCATGTCTCCAGTTAAGTTTACTACACACAAAAAAAAATGTTAGTCAAATCAGCCCAAAAAAATGTTGATTTTGAACCCACTGCTTTTTCAAAAGTAAAACCCTTTTCATACTTAACTTGCGGACTTTTTTACTTTCAAAAAGTTAAAATAACATTTAACTAGTTAAAATAACTTTTTGATCAAGCTAAAAAAGATTCGGCTCGAAAAATAGCCATTTTTGCTCGAAAAAAGTAATATTTACTGGAAAAAAGTAATATTGACTGGAAAAATGTTAATTTAAGTTAGATATTAGCACTGGGTTCAAAATTGGCTTATTTTTAGCAGATTTTACAAGACAATTTTTTTGTGTGTATGCGCTTATAAAATACAGGTTGGAGCAAATTATAGCATTTTTTTTTATTTAAATCCCCACACAACACAGGTTGGTTGAATAACGGTTGTGGCAACGTCGTTTGGTGACGACCGACGTTACCAACCAAAAATCAACTAGGTTGAATCGATAACGTTTTTTCAACTATGTGGATAATACTAGAAAACAACGTCGGTAACAGACCCAAAAGCAACCCGGTCATTTCAAAACGTTAATTTACCGTTATGGCTACGTTATATGACAACGGGTGATATAGGTTAAAAGCCAATATAAATAGGGCAACCCTAGGTAGCCCTTGACGGAAGTAAAGTCTTTCTTTTTAGTATTCTAATGCAATAGAAAACAACATTCGTTGCTAACCAAAAAGCAACCGCCTGACTTTCAGCAGAATTTCTCAATCTCGGCGACTAAGATGGTACCACCACATCATTTCAGGGAGTGTAGGATAGAGGCAAAGCTATGAAACAGACGTGGTATTCACGTCAATCAGACGTGGTATTGACGTCTACCAGACGTGTTATTCACGTCTAATAGACGTAATTTTCTTTCGAGTATTCTACAAATTTAAAGCCTAAATATGGAGCTCTATTTATTCACGATGTTAATAATTGCATACCTATGTTTTTGCAGGGGACGCATATTTGTAACGAATGCATGCAAATTTTCGCCGTCGTAGAACCTATAACAGTTTAGATACGCTTGACGGTGGGAAAAAGTTTAAATCTTTTCATTTTGCTTCTGCCGTTTTTGTTTTTCAAACATTGTAAATTAAAAAAAAAAAAAAAAAAGTTTTTTAGCATGGGCTTTTATGGCGGCAGCCCTAGGGCCAATGACCGGGTAATTTACATTACATAGCAACATTATTTTTGTATTATGACAAGGGTAGTCGCCATTATGCAGCAGGTAGTAATGGTGTCACGTGTCGATTTGATCTTTTTTTTTTCTCAGGCTTTTCAATACAATAAAACTTATATTGGTTAGTTTTACTTGTCTTGGTGGTTTAGTTTGTAAGGTCGCAGGGTTGATTGTTAGGTGTGAGAGGTCTTAGGTTCGAATCTTCTAGGTGTTATGATTTTTTCAAGGTGTAGGGATTTTTTCAGGGTCATTTCTCGTTCAAGATGGACATGCTCGTTATTCAACAACAATTACAAATATAATGAGCTTCGAAAATAATAAAAAAACAAAATCCCTAATTTTTTTTTTTTTTTTTTTTTTTTTGGTTATTATTATTATTATTAACAGGGGCATTTTTGAATATATCTCAAGAATGTTCTACGAGTATTGGAAAATATCGAAACATTCTGGAAATGAAAAATATGGAACCGGAAAAAACGGAGCCCGAATGGATATTACCGGATATCAATATATCCGAATATAAAAATATCCTATGGACGTCCCTGTGCTATAGGGCATAAATAAAGTTATTTCCATCGTTGACAAAACGTTTTTCGATGGTTTGAACAAGAACGTCATTTTAAACGTCAGCGGGACCGTCATTTAGGGCGGACACCTTATACGTAAAAACAACGAACATTCATGACGGTTATTCTACGTTGCGGTAAAACGTTGCCACTACCGTTATTCAACCAACCTGTGTTGTGTGGGTCTGGATTGTGATAAATGAATGAAAATTCGGAGGTTATTATGATTATTGAAAGGCTTTCGAATGGTATAATAAAAACGTCAATCGCATGATGCGGGCGCGCCGCATGCGCACTTTCATTTTTTAAAAAACGCTTCTTTTTTAAATTTTTGTCATGGGTTGAGTCATTTTGAATGCAAAGAATGTATTCAAGGTGAAAAAAAATTTTTACCCTTTAAAACCCCTTAGATTTAAGGGTTGAAAAACGTACTTTACTTTTGGCAACTAGAACGGCTAAAAAAATAAAAGAAAGAACATGGCGGTGTTTCGGAATTTGTAATGGATGTTTATTTCAAAACATCGTCATGTTCTTTCTTTTATTTTTCCAGCTGTTCTAGTTGCCAAAAGTAAAGTCCGTTTTTCAACCCTTAAATCTAAGGGGTTTTAAAGGGTAAACATTTTTTTTTCACTTTGAATACATTCTTTGCATTCAAAATGACTCAACCCTTGACAAAAATTTAAAATAGAAGCGTTTTTTAAAAGATCAAAGTGCGCATGCGGCGCGATCGGAATTTCCATTATGCCACACTCAAAAAAATGCTGCTTTGGGTCTAGGCAAAAATGCTTTGTCGCAAAAGCATTTTTGCATAACTTAGGTCTAAGCAGCCATGTTTTGTGTCAAGACTCGTGAGTGCTTTGCCACAATACATAATGCCGTCGAGTAGTGATGTTGCTTTGTCGCAAAGCATCATCGCTTGTTTTGCGAACGAGGCATATTCATTTTTTTGGATGCATTCAAAAGTCCTTCAAAAACCATAATAAACCTCAAATTTTCATTTATTTATCATTATCCGGCTTTGAATTTTAAAAAAAATGCTATAATTTGTTAACCCTGTATTTTTGATGTTCTCTAGGTATCTTACAAAGAGATTTACAGCTTTGCCCCAACACCTCGTCGTACAAATACCGCAATATAATTCCCCAGTCAATTGATCTACAAAATTTTAATTACCATTGAGTTTAGAAAGTTGGTACATTGTTTCTGTATAATTCAAAGTGTTTAGTAGTAAATGATTTTTATTATAAGGCTCTCTGTTAGAAATCATTCAAGTATTACATACAACTGATTTGGAACATTTTTTATCCTTTTGACCCCATACAAGCTTAAAAATATGTTTCTTCCTATAAAGATTAAACATTGACGTACAATTTTATGAGCCCCCTTCTCCCATTGAGGGATTTTTTAATTGGACATTCTTTAATCTGTGAGTAAAGCTTTACTAAAGTGATTAATCTTAAGTTACCTCAGCTTAACTTTTAATGTCTTTTATTGGAAGATATGTCTGATATTGATGATACCGAATTTTACGAAATTTACCTGTATACTTCTGGAATTTTTAATGCCGAAATTTGTTGTTTGTCATACTATACTTCAGTTTTAATATTTACTCCAAAATAATTATAAAATGCGATAGTTGTTTATTACAGTTTTAGGTAAAATCTACCTAACTGTCGTTAAAATACTGGAAAATATAATTAAATTTACAACAAAAACTAATCTATCGATCCATTTTTGATAATTTGGCAACTGATTAGAGCACTTTTATATTGAAGACATAAAGAAGAAAGAAAGAAAAGAAAAGCTCCATGTAAATAAATACAGAACATTTTCGTTCTTTCTGAACGGCCCCTTTCTTCCACTGATATCTTCTATTAATACCTGATTTTCGTTTGAAAAACCTAGGGAAAATATATTTCAAGTAACGCTTGATTCAGCTTGAGACATAATAATATAAATCAGGCACTCCAGACATGTCGAATTTATCCAGGGATTAACAAAAACTGATTACTTCGAATCTCCACAAGTTTTCTAATACTAGTAAATTGTAGAGGTCCATACGCTAGGTATTAGAAAACTTATGGAGGTTCGACTGTTCCTAATTTCATCATGTCGATATAAATTTCTTATTGATCAGAAAATCATATTGCTTTTCTAGGGGAAATCATGGCTAGAGATCCTAAAAGAGATTAGCCATTCAGCCATTTCCGGTTCTTCTATAAATCCGAAAAATAAATTTCCGTTTGAAATATTAATTTTTTTAAGTTTACAAAATGGTTCCTGACTGTTTATATTTACGCTCTTAATTTTCCAAAAAAATTTTTAATGGACCAATAATTTTCAGGAGAAAAATATCGAAGAACCGGAATTACAGGTATGGCTAATCTCTTTTAGGATCTCTAATCATGGCTTCTTATCCGGCAAATAATATTTGCTATTATCTTTTCCCCCTGGCCACGTAAAATACTTTTAGTACACATCAAAAATGTAACTGAAACATTTTTTTAATCTACGAAGGATATGTTCTTGATGATATATGTCAATATCGGGTTCCTTGAATAGTTTTGACTAGGCAAATTTTCAGGTATATGAGGAGTACGTGAAAATATTTTTTGGGACTTCTATATGTATAATTAATTACTTAATTAATTAATTTTTTTCCCCACATGAGAGATATGCGATACCGGTTTGGATTACTTGACTAGAAAACATACAAGCCAGGTTTTCAGTCCTCCAAGTCTCAAAAGAGTAATATTCTGCATGCGTCATTAATTTTTTTTAAACTGAAATTACTTAGAATAGTCTTATACTTATTTTAATTTAAAAAAAAAAGTCACTCATATACAAAATCAGTTTGCAGTTGTGTCAAATAGAATGCTTTAGCCGAACGAATTCGCTAAGCAAAAAAATGATGATTTTGTCACGAGGATACTTCTAATTTCAAAAATCATTAAATTTAGGTGAGACTCACTTGTGATATTAATTCCGTGTCATTGTAAGCAAAGTCATCAACAGCAAAAGTAAGTCAAAGTTGATACCGTAAACAACTGAAACAAATAAAATCAATATGTGAATAATACTGCAGTCTTAAGCACTGGCGTAATTTCACAAAAATCTTGGGGGGGGGGGGGGAACAAAAAGTCTGTATGCAATGACCTTTTTTTTTTTTTCTTTTTAGTGAGTGGCACGGTTTTATGGTTTCTCTTGAGGGGGTAGTGAATATTTATAGTTTATTTTAAACGTAAAAAAAAAAAAAAAAAAAAAAAAAAAAAAAATTAAATTTTTGCTAAACAAAATTACGGTATACATGGTTTTAACTGGTATCGCAGTTATTTTTGACCTTCAAATGAATCCACTAGAAGTTCTAAGTCAGCTTTTTTACTTCCTTTTTTACTATCGCTTGCACTGCTTGGAGGGGGGGCAAAAAAGCCATAGGGGAGGAAACAACCTTGGGAGGCGAAGGCCCCCCTGCCCCCGAAATTACGCCACTGGTATAAGGCTTAAGTCTTAAGGCATATTATAGCCTCATATTAGGCAAATCTTATGAATAGGGAAGTGAAGATCTTGATAAAAGAACTAAATGAAATCATTTAAAAATCAAATCAATTTCACTTAAAAAAATTTAAATAATTAGTTGTTTGGGACGAGATAGGCACGTCTAAAAAGTAAGATGCAATAGATGTCCACGATCTAATTTGATTTAATTTTTTTTTTTTTTAAATCCTTTCATTTCGATAGTTTATATTTGTCGCACAGTCCACTCTCTGAGATTATTTTTAGCAAAAGGTCCAGCCTCTGGAATTTACTGTCCAGGGCTTAAAGCTTACTTTCTATACCAACCTTAAGTGCATTAGTAATCTAATTTGCAAAATCCCATCTTTGTAGTTTCTAAGCCTGGCTGTCCCTGCGCTTTTCCTACCATCGACAATACCAATTTAGCCTGAGATCCGGGAGAAGCTTCACAATAGTTAGAATTCGGTACAATATTCTCGCCAGAAATGATGCATTCAAGTGGAATTTGAGATTGCCATTCCTGTGAAAATTCATTCACTTTGAAGAAATATCTCCCATCTCCGCTGCATATGAATCCAAACTTAGAAGAACTAGTCAAACTAGATGTTGGTTTTTCGTTGGTAGAACAAGTAGCTGTTGATCGACCACTACATCCAGCTTGCTTATTGTCATTATTGGTGCATGATTTTGTTATCCATCCCGTGCAGTCGTATACACTAAATGGTTTACTATAAAAAGCCATGGTCGCCACTGTGAAAAAAAGAAATAAAACTTCAACCTTCCTACGAAAGGATTTTTACAAACGTATACGAATTACGGGGAAAAAAGGATGGGGTCGAACTGACCTTGTTTGTTTTGACTGCGTGAAATGACTTCGTTTAAATCGATTCATACATATAACTATTTTTTTTGTGGTCTATGTAATCTCTTCTATGAATCAGGATTGGGGGGAAACTGTAATACTAATTTGCAATGGAATTCTATAGATTCATTCTAGTTACGTACGGAACAGGGGAAACTGTAAAGCGGCACCTAATCGTCTTTCCTATCTCCTCCGAAGTTCAAATATGCTGGAAAAAACATAGTTAAGTAATGTCCCAGCTAAATCGATATGGCCTCAATATATAGTGTCATTATGGCATCATTTTTTAATCATTTTTTAATTATTTGGTGCGTTTTCAAAGGTATCGTTGAGGTATCGTTCTGATTTCAGTATGATATCATAACGGAACCAATTGAGTGTCTTTCTGATGTCCAAATGGTGTACTGATATACCTTTATCATTAAGCCATCGTGTAGCCCAGACAACGCAGGTTGGTTGAATAATGGTTGTGGCAGCGTTGTCTGGTAACGAACGACGTTACCAACCAAAAATCAACTATGTTGAACCGTCAACGTTTTTTCAACCATGTGGATAATACTTGAAAACAACGTCGGTAACAGACCCAAAAGCAACCCGGTCATTTGAAAACTTTAATTTACCGTTGTGGCTACGTTATGTGACAACGGGTGATATAGGTTAATTAGGTTTCAGTAAATTATTATTTTAGAGTAAATTTGAGCTTTCAGCGAAAATCAGTAAAGCAAAAGCAGTGAAATATACAGTCTAGCTTTCCTTAGTCCTATCAGCATTTCATTGTGTTATCCTTTACATATCCTTTTGGTGTCACTTTTTTATTATCTCACAAATTTTGGAGGTTTGTTTTTTAAGGGAAAAGAAAGTAGAAAGTTAGAAAATTTAAGAGGAAAATTTCGACTTAGTCGACTATAATCACGGTAGAATTTTTGTAACAATTTTGTTCAAACTAACCTTGAGAATGAAATTTAAAAAATTAGCGTCTCGTCTATTTAATGGGGCAGTAATTTATTAATGTATTATATGAAAGATATATATATAATACTTCTGCAATGATTAGAGGAAGACTAACTATGTATTTAATAACCGATGACAGTAGGCATGGTATTGAGGTCATGTCTACTGTTTATCCTAGTCTATGCTACATCTCCTTTTACAGAAGAAAATTTTTTTTTTAATTCCATAATTAATCATTTTCGAGGGTAAACCTCGGTATAATCGGGATAATAATGGTAGGTAGGTACAGAGGAAATCGAGAACGAGGGCGAAATAATTATCGCTATAGAAACAACAACAATTTCCGAGGCGCAACGGAGGAAATAAAGGATACCGACGAGGAGGGGGACACCACGAAAATCGTGGCGGATATCAAGAGAGAAACTACGGAAATTCACAAGACAGAGATGGCCGGAATACTGATAGAAGTAAGGACGGAAAGCAACGAGGAAGATACGACGATAGAAGAGGAGCAAATCGAAACCAAGGCCGATACGGGAAAACGTATTACATATGGATATTAGACGGAAAACCGGGAGAATTCTCTACTGCCGGAAAACGAGTAAAGCTCTCTCAAGAAGAACAACTGAGGGAGCGTAAAGACATATTACAAACGGATTGCCTACCAGAAGTACAAAGAGGAGCCAGGAATAGCTACATATTTAGGATTAATCAATAATTTTGGTCATAAGTTTCTATTTTTAATCGATACAGGAGCTACAATATCTACCATAAAAGAAACCTCTCTACCCAAATATTGTCGATACAATAAAAATTACAGATATGAAATCAACGGAATAGCAGGAAAAACTGAATCTCTAGGAGCAGCATTCGCTTATCTCTAAGATTTGGGAGGCTGAAGAACTGCCTGACCAATGGAAGGAGGCTCTAATCGTTTCCATTCACAAGAAGGGGGATCGAAAGGAGTGCGGAAACTACTGCGGTATCTCATTGCTATGCACTGCATATAAGGTACTTTCCTATATTCTTTTGCAGCGTCTGTTACCATTAGCAGAAGAAGTCCTTGGTGAATACCAATGCGGCTTCCGGCCGAATCGGAGCACGATAGATCAAATATTCACGTTACGACAAATTCTGGAAAAAAACGCGAATATAATAGCGAGGTCCATAATTTGTTCGTTGACTTCCGGAAAGCCTATGATAGCGTGCATAGAGAAGGCCTCTTCAACATCATGACCGAATTTGGCTTTCCAAGGAAGTTAATACGAATGGTGAAGGTCTGTCTTAGCAATGTGAGGTCTCGAGTCGTAGTAAATGGAGAAATGAGCGATGCGTTTGACGTTAACACCGGACTTAGGCAAGGGGACGGGTTGTCACCTCTTCTCTTTAACCTAGTTCTAGAAAAAGTCGTTCGATGTCTAGAGAACGTCCCTGGAGGCGTGGTTCTAAGAAGACCTATTAAGGACTTAGGGTACGCCGACGATCTTGATCTGTTAGGGGAAACCCGAGAACAAGTTCGAAGGCTATGCGGAGAATTGTTGAGTACGGCTTGTAGGGTAGGGCTTGAGGTAAACGAGGGAAAGACCGAATACCTGGTTATGACGAGAAACCGACAGGATGAGGCACCTTTGGACGTTGGGGATCTGAGATTTGGGATTGTAACCGAATTTCAGTATATCGGGTCTCTCGTTACCAGCGACAACGATACCGACTATGAAGTCGCTGCACGTATCCAGAAGGGTAATCCATGCCTTTTTGCTTTAGGCCGTCTCCTTCGCAGTAGAGCTTTATCTAGAAAGGCGAAATTCGTATCTATAATGCCCTGATACGCCCTGTGGTCACTTACGGCTGTGAAACGTGGAATCTTACCGCCCGAGCGTATAAGAGGTTGGAGGTGTTCGAAAACAAGGTTTTGAGAATTATCCTAGGGCCTAGAAGGGATCTTGCTACGAGGCGCTTGAGAATTCGATCGAACGACGAGATCCGTCAACTCACTGGTCAGCCTCACATCACTGGTGTGATCAAATCAAGGAGACTACAGTGGGCTGGATATGTCGCTCGTGCGCCGCCTACCCGGTATATAAGACAGGTCCTGGATAACAGACCGACGAGCCCTCGGCCTTTAGGCAGACCACGGCTTAGTTGGGAAGATAATGTGTCGGCTGATGCGGGTCGGCTGGGAGTCCCCGATTGGAGGACGGCTTGCCAGGATAGAGCCGCCTGGCGTTTTATCTGTGATGCGGCAATACGGCTTCATGCCCTGTAAACGCCTTATGTGTGCTGACATGGTCGGCCTTATCGCGACTTCATACCCGATTTTTCATAACACTATCGCGACAGTATGACACTATGGCGACACAGGTGTCGCCATAACGTTTCTTACGGGATCGCAATGTTAAATAAATTTTTGAAGTGTCGCCACAAGGACAAGAAAAAAATTTCTCAAGGTCATCGGCCATAAGAAAAATTCAAAAAAAAAATGTCGCGACAAGGTATTGGCATGTACGTATATGTGTATGTATGTGTGTGTGTCACAAAAAAGTATATATATGTTTCCCGATTTAAGAAAAAAATACGCAACGGATCGAAACGAAATTTGGCCGGAGTGTTCAAGGGTCTAGTGGGTGGTGACTGAAGAATTTTGAGCAAAATCGCTCAAGCCGTTCGGAAATGACGATTGTAAATGTTCATATTTCTAGGTCGTTTTTAGTGTAAATCGCAAGCGCAGCTACAGATTGAGGCAAATTTTTGTACTGTAGTAGATATTCATCGAAATAAGCTACCATTGAAATTTGGTTAAATTCTGTTGAGTGGTTCAGAAACGGTGAGCAGGGCTAAAAGTATGGGTATAGGCCTTTGAAACGTCACGATATGACGTCATCGAGTACGTCAACAAAGCGATTTGGATACTGATTGGCGGGTTCCTCGTGGGAGCTAAGGAAAAAATAACCGTATTTTTGAGAATATTTTCGGGGTAGAGGATTCCGAATCTGAAATAATTTTTCCTAAATTCGAATTCCTTATGCCCGTACTGCGGCTTTGATGGACCTCTGATCGAAAATTTAATCGTATTTTTGAAAATATTTTGGGGTAGAGGATTCGAATTTGAAATAATTTTTCCGAAATTCGGATTACTTATGCCCGAACAGCGGCTTTTGTGGATCTCTGATCAAAAATCTAACAATATTTTTGAGAATATTTTTGGAGTAGAGGTTTCCGAATCCGAAATAATTTTTCCGAAATTCGGATTACTTATGCCCGTACTGCGGCTTTTGTGAATCTCTGATCAAAAATCTAACCAATTTTTTTGGTACATCAATTCAAATAACTTAAACCAAATATAATTATTTGTTTTCCCATTGCATAAGATCGATAAAGCCATGTTCCGGTTCACCGGACCCATTTTTTTTTTTTTTTTTTTTCCGAATTCAAAAATATAAGTAAGCAAAGGGTTTGAACGATCCTCACTTAAAAAAATTTAGACAGGAAATACATTAAAACCACTCTATAACGGACACTTCAGGCCCGAGGTTTTTTGTCCGCTATTGGGAACATTGCTTTTTTTTGAAAAATAATGCTCACACAATTTTTTTTAATGATTATAAATTATAAATTTTTGTGGGCAAAGCTAATTAAATAAGGTTTTTTTTTTTTAAAATCCCGGATGTTTGTTTGTTTATTTCTTTCTACTGACTGATTACTTCTGTTTGCACATGACGCTGCAAGCTGTCTAGCAGTTCCAATCCTGTTATATCTTATTATATATATTATTTTTAATGAAAAATGTTTTAGGTCTTCTCAATCTTCTAAAGCTGCACTATATGATGCGGTATTACAAATGCTGTCTTCTGAAATGTCTTAGAAGCATATTTCTGGCTTTAGAGCTGACTATTCTGTCCTTATTTAGACGTGTTTTTTGTATGTAAAATATAGGGAAAAAATTTCATTTTAGTGTCCGCGTCCGGTATTGAAAGAGTCCGGTATTGAGAGGAGAAAATACATGTGTTTATACAGGAAAAAATCCGTTCCGGACAATTATGTCAGTCATATCCGGGTGTCCGCATAGAGAGGTATTACTTTAATAAGTGCAAGAACAAAATATTTTAATTTTTTTTTATTTTTCTAACAAACCTAAAACTGCTTTAAATCGGGGGGGAGGGTGTAATTCTCTTTTAACCACGTGGTCCGTACAAAACACCAGTAAAGCAATTCACCCTACAAAAAGTTGTGATATCTAAACAAAAACACTTCCGTGTAAAAAAAAGGAGCCCCTACTAAAAGAGTGACTCGTTTTGATCAAAAATAACAGCGAATTCTGATCATGTTTGATCACTGAAACTGAGGCTTTAATCAAATTTGATTAAAGCTTGTCAAACGTGGTCATAATATTTCGCGAGTTGTATCTGAATTTTTCATCTTGATCATTTTTGATTTTTTTGAATCATTTCAAGTCACTCGAATTATTTCGAGTAGTGATCAAAAGGAATCAAAAGTGATCATAACGAGTTTGTCGTAGCAGTTGTTTTAGGATGAGTCAATATTGATCATTTGCAATCATATTTGATCAATTGTGGTTATTTTTGATCAATTTTAATCACACATCTTTTCTAATCATTTTTAATCATTTTTAATCATTTTAGAACTATATTAAAAATTATAATTGGAATCAAAATCTGTTATTTTGAGTCATTTTTAGTTATACATGATATATTCATGGTGTGGAATCATTTTTGATCATTTCGGATCAAAGAGAGTCATTCTCTTCTTTTAGCTGGTACATATGGCTTTGCTTCTATCAAACTTTCATATATTGCGGTTTTTAACTATCTTGGGAAGGGGTCGATTGGCACGGCTGTTCAGGTAACGATACGCGATCAATGAAGTTAAGCTTCAACGATCGCGGATGGGCGCTGGATGGGTGACCATCGACCATTTAGCTGAGAATGTTAAAACCGACAGGTATGATCATGTTATATGGCGCTGAGTTCAATTTAATACGGACACTACGAATATGTTGACTAATGGATATGTTCGGAAAACCATTAATGTAAAAAAAAAAAAATAAAATAAAAAAAAAAAATAAAAATAAAAATATATGAATAAAAAAAATTAAAAAAAAAAAAAAAAAAAAAAAAAACTATCATAGGGCCCATAACTATTTGAAAAGCTCTTCCGTATACTAAGGTTTTTTAATTTTTTTTTTTTTTTAAATTACAATAAGAGTTGAAATATAATTATCTTTTTTTTACTGTATAGATTGTCATACTAACACCTGGGCCTATATATTTTGAAAAAATGATCAAAATTGATTCGAAATGACCAAAAATGATTCAAAATGATTAGAAATGATTCAGAGTAACCAAGATTAACCAAGCGTTATGCTACCTTAACTCGCAGAAAAACAGTGATTACTTTTGACAAAAAATGATCAGTTTTGATTTGGTCATTCTTGATCAGTTTAGGGGTCCAAATTTGACAACTTTTGATTCGATCAGAACCTTAATCATTTTTGATCACTTTTTTAGTAGGGGCCAAGTTTGTTTTTTGCTTCCCTTTACAAAAACCGTCTGCCCTTAAAAGTGGTGATATATTGAGAAGCGCAGCCAAGTAAGATCAATTTTCTTATTTAAAGAAACATTTTGCCTTCAAAAGTGGTGATATCAGAGGGGCAGCCAAGTTAATTTCTTTGCTATTATTTAAATTTTTTCCGAATCATTTTCCTCCGTGAATAAACTCAAACTTGGGCGCTTTTTTTTAAAGAGTTTATATGAATGACACAATAATCCTTCTCAAATCAATTTTTTCTCAATCCTTTTCAATTGGAAAAATTCTGCTACCAAAAATTTTTTCTCAGCAACCGGACACGAATCTGCACAAGAAAGTTATCAGATCGCTAAAAGTCTGTCTCAACACCACGATTCGTCTTTAATCCTTACAAAGTCAGTTCATTCTCACTTTTTAAATAAGGATTTACCTAGGTTTTTCCGTCACTCACAGTAAATACATCATATGTATTTCATCGAAACCTTGATCTGAACTATGATTATCGATCTTTGAGAAAAATTTTAACTTGCATGATAGAAAAAAGCGCCCAAGTTTGAGTTTATTCACGGAGGAAAATGATTCGGAAAAAATTTAAATAATAGCAAAGAAATTAACTTGGCTGCCCCTCTGATATCACCACTTTTGAAGGCAAAATGTTTCTTTAAATAAGAAAATTGATCTTACTTGGCTGCGCTTCTCAATATATCACCACTTTTAAGGGCAGACGGTTTTTGTAAAGGGAAGCAAAAAACAAACTTGGCTCCTTTTTTTTACAAGGAAGTGTTTTTGTTTAGATTGCATTAAATGAGGCGAAACTTATGACAATTGGTTCCTTATTTTTAGGAGAAGTCAAATATGCATGTTAAATATGTCGGCAAGCTTAAATTACGTCATTTTTCGCAAAATGTAATGTTGTTTACATAAAAAACAAAATGGCCGATGTAAAAAACCAAAAAAATTGCCTAATTTTGTGAATATTGACGTAGTTTAAGGTTATTGACGTAATGAACGCGTTTGTTTGTTCAGTTTATTCGACTTCTAAAACGATTTGGTGTAAGTTTTGTTCCGTTTAATGCAATATTAGCTTTTAAAAAAAATTTTCGAAAATGATCGAATCGAATTCATCGGTTTTGTGTAGTCAACGAAGGGTTTTTGAACTTCGCCTAGAGAAGCAAAAAAAGAAAAAAAAATACTTACGGGTAGGTTTGTACGATCCGACGCATTTACAATTAGTTTTCACCGCTTTTCCATCTTTAATTCCAGAGGGATAAGCTAATCCTGCGCCAAAAGCCCAATCAAAAACTGCTTTATGAAGGCAATACGTTTCAGGTATTTCTGCTTTTTTACAACTAGTAATACATATTAAATTGTCGTTATCTTGACAAGAGCAAACTCCTTTCTGAAACATATCGCTTGGTAAACCACTGATATCCGCCCCATATACAAAAGCTTTATGAGCGACAAAAGCTAAAAAAAGAAAGTAAATCATTTTGGGTTTCAATGAATTGAATTTAAACTGTTAAGCTCAACTCGACTCTGCGAAAAATCTTCTAACAACGTCTTTTTTATATAATGCTCTACAACTATTATATCGTTTTATTAATTCTTCTCTTTGCTCTAAGCAATTGCTCCCGCTATTAAGAATTGTAAATTTTGTGCCTAAGCAATAAATGTGATAAAAAAAAAACAACACCAGGCTTCTTGTTTCGCAAATGCACCTTGTTATCATAATACCCGATAACGCATTATTACCTTTTAGATCAAGCACTAATGACAATTAAAGAAACATTTTGCTTGTGAAATAAAAGTACAAATCTTTGGCAAATATAAGACAATATAAGAAACAATGATGGCTTGAAAACACTCCTAATTAGAAAGGCAGTCAATAAAAAATTGTAATGACGATTTCTGAAGCTCATAATAACTTAGAACTATTTTATTGGAAGAAAAAAACCTTTATACTTAAAGACTTATGCATAGTTAAAAATTAAATGGACCATAAATTTAAAACGCTAAATTACAGTCCGAGTCTGGGCCACACCCGTCAAACTCATATCCATCTCCTGATAGGGGAGTAAGAAGCAATATGATCATGCGGCGAGGTTGCTACTGTTGAGCATATTCTACTGGAATGCGATAGCCAAGAGGAAACCCGAAACCAACACTTGATTGGGAGCTCCCTAGAAAGAGCCCTCCATCCAAAATCACTGCTGCTCAGAGGAGTTATACCATTCCTTAAAGACATTGGGATATTCTACTCTTTATGAAGGGATGAAGGAAATAATTGTCTAGTCAGTAGGAAGGCCCTCTACACCTTCCCACCAATGCGGAAGTTTTTTTTTATAAGAATCGAAATGACCAAAAAGTTCAACATCGATATGGGGCCGAATAGCCTTGGAAGCTAAGTGCCCCTTTAATAATTTTTTTTTAAAATAACTCCATTTATATTTACAGTCTGTTAGACATTAACAATAGGTAAATTTATTTAAAATTTTTATTAAACACTGAAAATGTACACAAGAATATTTGCGTCATCTTGCACAATAGACTTGTAGAACAGTCCATATACGTTACAATCGAAGTCTATTAAAGGAGCCCCTACATTCATTGGACAAAGGAAACAATTGTCCGTTGCGATACCTAACAAGAATCCATTTCCGGCTATGCTACTTGTCGCTTCTGTTCCAGGAATAATGAAAACGGGAACCATTTTTATGGGATTATTTATCTGATGGCACTGAAAAAAAAATGAGCTATTACAATCGAGCTTTTTACTTGCCTTAACATTTTATGCTTACATCTCGCACCACCAGTGCTCCATATGTGAGATTCGTTCCTTGACGTATTATATTTGAAGCTATACTACTTGGAAGCAGTGGTTCGGGATAATGTCGAATTCCCAATAGATTAACTCCAAAACCTAAAATGTTAGATCCTTGAGGGGAAGTTAATCGGTGGCAGGTTTTACGAACTTTTCCGAGATATCGTTGGGTCCCTATATAGTATTCTATTTCCGTGGGCCCTTCGAAAAATCTTAAAAGATAAATGAATTTATGGAACGGATGCTGAATAAGATTTAATATTTATAAGTATTCTTACTTACTTTTCAGAGCATCTGCCTGGTAAAGTTAAGCAATAGCCGTCATTTCTTACAATGCAGGTGCAAATAGGCTCTTTAAGGTAAAAATTTAGAAAAGAAAAATAAGATTTCTAATTCCGGTTTTTTGTATTTTGTTTGTTTGCAGCTTACCGTTCTTCGACAGTATTCGTCCGACGAAAGAAGGTGGTATGTACTTATTGACTTTCAGTGAAAAAAGAATGTATATAAAAGTTGTAAATAAATTTATTAAATTATATCATCTTTTATTTTTTTTCTTACCATAACAACGGTATTTAATGGAATCAGCTACTCCGCCAGTGAACAGATTTGTTTCTTGAAGAGGAAAAAAAGGCACAGCTGAAAAAAAAACATGTCTATTTAGTTACTGGTAAATAAAATTCGTAGGGTACAATTTCACGGCGACTTGCTTGCCGGCATGTAAAAATTTTGTTGCGTCAGAAAAATTAAGTAGAAAGTACAGGGGAAAAAAAACGATTTTTTTTTTTTTTTTTTTTTGTGCAGGCGAAACTTTGTCTTTAATTTGTTTGGCTAACAAACAGCGAAATACCAAAACATGTTTGTCATGTTGAACCCTTAGATAGATACTTTGCTTCCTGATTCCAGATCAGATTTGATTTCTTTTGACAAGTTTTAAGTTATGAGACCGAGCTGAACTTCCAGTTCCAGCTTTAGCAGTTTTCTTGACATTCGGCCATTTGGCTTTCAAATCTGATCGGATGGCTGATTTTTAAATAAGTCATTTCAAAATAATTGGCCCAGTATTTTCGTTCAGATTTTAGTCAAAGAAGCGATGGCAAAGAAGTGAGAATATTTTTTTGAGTTATGAAAGACGGTAAGCCGGATTGCGGTGTTGAAATATTGAAAATTCCTGGAAAAGAAATTCGTCATAAACAAGGATGACGAATCAGACAAATCGTCCAAGAAGTGACGAACTTCTTGGTCCAATCTATTTTTAAGTCATAGATTATTAATTAAGTCCTTCTGTCTGAAAGTAATGCCTTTTTGGCGTCAAAAAAACTGAAGGAGAGGCCGTCACTGTGAAATATTTCAGCGACCTTAAACCGTCCTGAAATTAATAATGGTTCAATAAATGTCTTACCCAAGGCCATCGATGCAATATTTTCAGCAAACAGCAACAAAAAAATATAACTTATAACGTTTTCAAAAGCCATAACCATCTGTAGAATGTGAAAGGTCTTCAAAACGAAAACACAATCATAAAAACATGAAGCAGCGACGCTTTAAAACCTTTATAAGACCGGTTCATAAAATCATTATCGGTACCTTAATTAATTTATTGCCATAGCAACAGCGACCGAAATAATAATTTTAAAAAATGAATAATAAAAAAAAAATTATCTCTGAGTTAAACAGTGTGTGTGCTTTTCGGAATAAAACTCCGGCACGTGGATTTTTCAAATTAAAATAATAATTAATTATAGGCCTTTGCGGAGCATTTTACCTGGGATCCATTGCAGAATGGGAGAGTACATTGTTAGCTTTAAACACAATACAGCAAGTAATTTATACACTATATACTTGGCGTGGAAAAGAAAAGGGTGCCCCATTAACAAAAGCAACTTGGAGAAACTGTTCGGAATACAAATCTCGGTTGTAACTTGTAAAATACAAGTTTGAAAATATCTTTCCGCGCGAGAATTGATAGCGAAAACTTAGGGTTTCTAACGTTAAGTCTGGTCAAAATGTGAATATGAGAGTGCAGAGTTGTGTACCAGACCTAAATCCTAATCGGAGTAGCTTTTATACAATCTCCTCGAGTCAACGTCTTTTATCTCGGAGGTTTTATTCATTTCTCTGTTATTAGATCACGGAGCAAGATCTTTCCATTTTCTATATATCGTAAAAGGGGCGAGAAAAGGGTTTGACGGGGACGACGGCGATCAAAAATGAAGAAGGAAACGTTTTACAATAAGCAGTATCACATTAAGAATCCGAAACAAAAATAAGTTTAGCTGACTTTTTTTTTTTTTTTCCCGCAAACAGTTAAAACGGAATATTTTTCCTATTTGAAGAAAAAGAAAACCACGTGACTAAAGATGGGGGAAGTTAGTGATCCGTGCAGTTTTCCACATAACAAGAAAACATCCTCTCTCACCCCAGTCGCAACTTTTACAGACTTTTCTATTTTCGAAATGGGTAAGGAGGGGATTATTCCCGAACACAGGCTCCCCTGTGACGCCTTTTGCTGGACGTTTTATAGTTTTTTTGAGGTTTTATTGCATTTTGTAAACTTAAATATACATTTATCAGTGAAATCTCTTTTGTTCACTTCTTTTTTTTCTTCTTCCTCTCCCCCTCTCTCATCGCGTGGACAAAATTGTTTTAGCCGGGAGAAAATTTTTAAAAGGAGTTAATTAAAAATTGTTTAAAAGGGCAACATAGCGATGAGTGGGTGAATTTATAACAGACATCGCACATTTCGCTTTTTTATATGTTTCCAATTTCAAAGAAACGTCTTTTAAGTCTTATACTATATGATATTTTTTTAAATTAATTATGAGAGGATCGTCGACTGTTGAAAGGCGTTGGTTACATTACTCGAAAATTTTTGTTCGAAGAGTTTCAAAAATTTTTTCTCGATGAAAGTGTTTACACTTTTCGAACATATTTTCGAAAAGTTTCGATGATGTTTGATGATGTTTGATGATGTTTGACGTTATTTTTGGGGTTGTATTATATTTTTTACGTAATGGGAGGATACATATATCATCGGCAGAGTACCCATATTAATGTAAGTCATTTTTTTCTTTTTTTTCCCCAAACTTTTTTTCAGTCTTTTTTTTTCCTACCGCGAGCAGAAAAAAATGACTTAAATTAATATGGGTACTCTGCCGATGATATATGTATCCTCCCATTACGTAAAAAATATAATATAACCCCAAAAATAACGTCAAACATCATCAAACATCATCGAAACTTTTCGAACATATGTTCGAAAAGTGTAAACACTTTCATCGAGAAAAAATTTTTGAAACTCTTCGAACAAAAATTTTCGAGTAATGTAACCAACGCCAAACGATAAAATTTTCATAAATAATATGAAGGAGGATTGATGGATATTTGACTTATTGGTGCAAATTTCAAAATTATGAAGGTCGAATGAGAAAAATATATTGTCCACTTTATTAAAGCTTATTAGCACGTGACCTTAGATTCTTTGAAGTTCAAAGTTCTGTTGCAATGGAATAAGGAGGAAGGAACAATAATGAGGGCTTTGAGTTCCCCTAATTTATTTCGGGTTCCATACATACTTTTTTCTGTTACTGCCACAAAATGCCCCATTTTATGAATGAGGTTTCAAAATCTTTTCTTAGAAAAGTTTGGGTTCATTTTAGGATTAGGCACTGACCCTTACCCATTTCTACCCCCCTAAGGTGAGGGGAGGGGGTCCCCTCTCTCCTCCAAGCCAACATGATGACCTTGAAAGAGCACATGTCATGACATGCACAATAAAATCAGGCAGAATTTCGGATTGAATTTTTATTACCAAACACTCACCACTCCTAAAATATTAGCTTTTGCAACATTTCAGGCAGTAAAAAAATATCAAATACAAAATATCAAATACTTAATAAATTAAAAAAAAAATAATAATTTTTTTTACATTTTTCTTTTCCCCCCAATCGGGAAAAAATGATTACGCTGTTTTAAATTGTGTCTCTTCATAAAAGATGGCACCTTTCTCTTGAAAAATGAACTTAATTTTGAGGACTAGTTTATGACATATAAAAAGCTTACTATCATAGAAAAAAAATTCAACGGGAATTGCGAGTTAACAGCAGTAAAGCAAGGCCCAAAAGTAATGCTGCAGCATGGAAAAAAACGATCATAAAATAAATAATCCTGCGATAAAAACAAAGTAGTTAGCACTGGGCTGTTATGGCAATTGCCGACCATCAAATTTTTACTGATTAACAATTTGTTTAATTTTAACCAATAAAATTAAACTCACTAAACTTTGTATATATTAATTACTACCAAACAGTATATTTTTCATTTGAGATCCTTAAAACAGTTTTGTTGGTTTATAGGTACCCATTAATTTATAATTATGAATCAAATATAAGAAATAATCTTCAGCTTTTTTGAACAAAAGGTATGTAACAATCTCGGATTTTACACCATTTAAACGGTGCAAATATATTAAGCTAAAACCGTTTTTTAAAAAACTTAAATCGAATTGATAATTCCATTTTTACAAAAAAAATGACAAATATACAAAGTGTATTTTTTTAAATCAGAAAAAAAAATATTTTCACTTAACAAATTTTCTCGTAAAATCCATAATATAAAAATCACGCCCTAGCAAAACCTCAATGCAACACACGTGTATTTCCGACGTGTATTACACGTATTTTAAAATTTTTTACACACCTTATTATTTTCCTCAAAAAATATTGTCTCAAATATTCACGGAAAAAAAATCCAAGAACATATGTAATCTTACTTAAGTCTTAAAATATACATGCATTACACGTGGGCCTTTGCTCTTATTACACGACACAATATTCACATGTTTGGCTATGAAAATAAAATTCATAAATCGCTGACTACCTCCAAGTTCCAACCTAGGGGTCATCCATAAATTACGGAAGTATATATGGTAGGTAGGGGCGGAGGGAGGTAAGGGAAGGGAAGTGTACGGGAATTTCGCACTAATGGTAAATCTTCGTATGGCAAGCCCTACGACGTACGACTACGGCATACGACGTTGGGAAAGGAAAATCTGCAGAAAAAACTTGCATAATTTATGGACGACCCGTCACCAAAAAATTCCAAACATTTTCAAAAATGAATTTTTTTCTTACTTAAAGAGGAAAATTAAGATGACCTAAACCGGATTATCTAGGCGCTAAAGGGATGCGAAATTCTCTTAGAATAGCTCCGAAATATACAGAATATAATAAACATTTTCTTTCTTCCAAACAGTAGAAAATAAAAAATGAAACCGTTTTGATTTTTATGATGAAATCATTGCTCAAGAAAAAGCCAGTGCCATTAAAGATCTCCCCTCATCATAAAAATAATAAATAAAAAAATAAAAATTCCTTACCTCTAAGCAAAATCATAAATCAGGGTTTCACGTAATTATGACGAATGAAAATTTTTAAAAAAATTTTTGAATCGGAATCAAAACAAATGTTCCCTTTTGAAAAAGAAAAACCTTCCAACAATATGGCGAACGCATTTCTCCGACTTCCAACCCATTGTTTTTCCACGATTTATTCTTTAAAAAATTTCCGAAATTCAATCATTCGTCATAAGGTTTTTTTTTTTTATTTCCCGAAAAAAAAGATGCATTACGCCATTATTTTCTGGAACAAAGGATTTTCGCCAGATCCTGGAAACTCAAAAGTATAATTCACCGACAGACAAGAAGGAGGAGTACCTGCCACAAGAAGGAAGAAAAAAAAATTCATGGAAATGCGATCACTATCGGAAGCTCTGTGACAACATCTTTATTGTATTATAACTTTCCTACTTTCTCTCCTGTCTCTCTCTCTCTCTCTTTCTCGTTCCTATGAAAGTTAACTTTTATGTATTTATCGTGAAGACAGTCGTTTATGAGGGTGTCGTGATTTTTCCCTATCCTGTTCTTTTTTCCCCCCCTTCGGAGCCGGGAAGGAAGAGAGAGAGATTCATCCCCTGGAATTTATCTGAATGGATACATTAGTGCTCTCTCCCCGAAAACTTTTCATATACACAAGTTACATTGTTTTCTTTTGGAGGGGTGAAGTCGAATAGAAATTGATGCGGTTTATCTCCTGCATTAAATCGATCCCATTTAAATGGTCGTGAATAAATAATAAAAAAAATATGAGCTAAGGGCGCGAATCCGTCAAATGTCGCTCCTTTCTGGACTTAAAACCGAGAAAAAAAGTTTTTTACTAACCCTAAAAAAGTTTTGAAAATCGACGAAAAGGATAATTCCCATATTTTAACCAAACAAAAGAAAAGAAAACGTTGCATTTTCTTTTTTCCCTCCACCCTCCCTCTCGCTCTCGTCAAAACAAGAAAATATTCTAGACGATATCTCACCCCTTTTGCCTCCCCTTTCCCCCTTGCCTCCCACCTTTCTCGGAAGCTCAATAAAACTCAAAATAAATATTACTCAGCTTTCGCTTTCGACTCTTTCCCGCGTAAATTTCATTTTCTTCTAGTTGGTCATCGTCCTCCCTCGTATGTTAACTGATTTATTTCGGTTTTACTTCCGGAAAAGTGGAATCAAAATTTGAGCTTTATATGATTCGCTGCACTCGAAAAAAAAACCGAAAACAAATTTTTTGACAAAATATTTTAAATCTCGTCCTTATCGAAAGGGAGGGATTGAAAAAAAATATGATATGAAATGTATTAGATTCGAGGATTGGATTAATAAAAGCTTATCACTTAATCGTGTTTTCCAGGGAAACGATGACAGCGATAAAAATGATTCAGAGGCTTTTAATAATTATTGCGGTTTTTTTTTTTTAGGCCTAAAAGACAATTTTGCAAAGTATTCATTTCGGAATTAGAATCACAAACGAGGGACATCCCCCCCTGGGAATAAAAAATAAATTTCCAGAAATTTTTGAGAATAAAGAATAGATTTACCGGGAATTTTCAAGGATATAGCCCTGGATGCAAAATCAGTTCTCCGAAATAGGGATTTATTTAACTTGTCTCCAGTCTCTTTTTGAAGACGCTTTTAGCTTTAAAAATTTTAAAATTCAATGCAGGCTGATCTACAGACTGTCAAGGAATTCTTATGAATTTCTGAATTCAACAGGAGTAAATTTTCAATTTTCTATGGTAATTTGAATTATTGACTTACCAATTCATTAATTATATTTTTCGAAAACTTACAGCGGGCATCAAGAGGGAACATACTTATAAAAATTTCGATCTCAACTGCAAATCTAAAATGAGTACAAATCCTGCCTGAAAAACATCACGGATCTTTGACTCACTTGTTGCTGCATCCTGCTTACCATTAACTTTTTATCCTATTTTGTTTTTCCTTTGATTGTGTACTTATTTTAATTTCATTTCATTTTTTTACATGCAAATTGCACATATATAACGAATTTCCATAGAATTATTTAGCAAATATATTTTATTATACTGCCGTGGTAAGCGAAATGGGGTATGTCCATTCTTAAGTTGGCACTTGTCTTCTATTTTTAACTTCTGTAAACAAGGATTCAATTCCAAAATGGACATATGCCCAAATCGCTTACCACGGCAGTATATTAGGCTCAAGGAATTCTAAAAGACCTCCTCGGAAAAGTAACCTTTTTCACCCTCCCCCCCCCCCATTTAAAAAAAATAGTTTGCTTGATTTTTCGATCATTTAATGCTTTTGTTAACGCTTTTTGAGAAAATCGTCTAGTTAAAAAAAAAAAAAAAAAAAAAAATCAATAAAAAACGAAATTTATTTTAAAGGGACGTTCAAATATTGCATAAGCATCATCTCGATAATTTTGACCTCCTCTCTTTTTATGGCGTAAGATTTTAATTTCAATTCTCCCTTTCTTCTGTAAACTTTCTCCTCTTCAACAAAAATAAGCATTTCAAAGACCCCCTCTTCCATTATGTGCTCACGTAACACTTCAATGGTTTCTAGACTTTTTTTTTTCCCTGAAACAACTCAGAGCTATAAAAATCTGGTCGTTCGTTTCTAATGCGGAATAAGTTGATCTGCTAATATAGGAAAATAAAGATTAAACGGGATAACGATGGGTAGGAGGAACGTTTCAGAGGAAATCATTTTTTAATCTAACGAGTTTTTCTCTTATACAAAACTTTAAATTGAAAATTACCATCACGGCTTTTTTTTTTCTCATTGTAATTTAAAGGAACAAAGAAAATTACGAAAAAGAAAAAGGAAAAAAAAAAGAGATAAAAATCAAAAAAACCGGTACGCAATTAATAAACATAACGGTTAATTAAATATTTTATTTTTCACTTCGACGTAACCTCAAAAAAATTTCACTTTTTAAAAAAAATATTTTTTTTTAAGAAAAATTATAAAACAGGAGTGACGACTAATCGCGTCAGGCCATGCAAAGCAAAGAGGAAGTCGAGCATGCTAAGAGAGCCGGAAGTGGATGAATCAATCATCCGTCATAAAAAAAAAAAAGAAGAATCGAAAAAAAGGGAAACCAGGAAGGAGGGAGGATGATGATAAGAAGAAGAACAAGACGAAGAAAAGCTCTTTTTGTTAATCAAGAATTTCTGTTTAAGCAAAATTTGTGATGTCAAAATCAAAGTTCTTATTTCCTTCTCGAATAGATCTTTTTTATTGGGGCGGGAACCCCTCGGTTTCATCGATTTAATCAAACCTCTTGTTCTAAATCGTTTCAATTCAAGATTACAATTTGTTAAAGGCATAATGTACTGATCTTTAAAAACGGTGATTGAATCTAGTTTTTGCCTTTTTTTTTTTTTTTTTTTTTTTTTTTTTTTTTTTTCCTCGAAGGAAAAAGGAAATGTATTTCGGTATAAAGGTGAATCTCATTTTCTTAGAACTAGCATAATCTGCTTTTTTTTTATCAGTTAGGCTTCCGAATTGCACGTTTAAGGATACATGCAGTCGTATAACTTAATTTTTTTAATGCTTTATAGTCAAAACGAGAAAAAAATAATGAATTTTCCGCAATTAGATGAGTTTCAGTCGTTTTTAAGTGTAGTGAGGGTATGACTAAAAATTTTTTGGTGCCTTGAAATTAGCGTTGATGCTATGGTGGAAAATCGCTAAAGTATCTCAGCTGAATTTTCCGAATTTAGCAAAATGATTTTTCTTCCGATACTATTCTTAATCAAAGCAACGGAGTCGAGTGAGTTTCGGGGGCAATATTTTTAAGTTCAACATTTAATTTTAATTTTTTTTTTTTAATTTGAGAGGGGTTGCAATTGTCGGAGGAACAACGACCACCATAAACAAATGTGCCTACCAACTACAGTTGGAATGGTGCGATCACGGCTACATCGATTGTAAGTAAAGCAAAAATTTGGAAAAATGAAAAAAAAAAAATTTTAACGTAAACTGGGGTGAGATTGACCGGGGCGGGACAAAATTGTCTGACTTTTAACTGAATTTTTTGAAATATGATTGAAAGAGGAAGAGGAAGAAAAGGAGAACTTTGAAGTAAATTCATCAAGTGAAAACATAAATTAGCTGTGGCTGCTAACTTTTTTAGGCCGGTCAATCTCACCCCAGTTAACGGTAACAAAATTTACTCGTAAGGAAGGTACTCATCGTGCCTTGGTCAGTTTTGAAATTGAAATAAAACTATGCTATCATTCAGAGCTCGTGATTTTCAGATCGAAAAATCCAGGCAGAAGGCGTGGGAGCAGAGGCAGAACGGGGGGGGGGGGGGGAGCTAGAAGGGGCAAATCAGCAAAACTGATGTTAATTTTAAATATCCTAACAGAAGTCTAGAGAGAACTGGTCAAAATGTTCCAAAACTTTGCTGACGTGGTACTTGAATATTGAAAATAGGATACATTTTTATTTTAAAAAAAATTACTTCTCTTCCTTACAGGCCATTTAGAATGTGGAGCCACCATTATCGGATCTAAATGTGCGATTACAGCTGGACATTGTGTAGAGCCTACGTAGGTGTATTATATATTTTATAGATTACTGGTCTGGAATCCACATAGATGTTTCAGCGATTTTTGACACCCCTGAAAACACCTCTGTGTCCGAAACACCTACGGGGCTCTTGAACATTCGTCTGGAACCCAATTGGTCTGGGGATTCGAATCCCGCGGTCTGTCACCCCGATTGATGTTTCGGCGATACACTCCTGGTCCAAAACATATATATATGTGGATTCCAACCTCTCCCTAAAAACCCCGTGTCGAGATCCCAGATATATGTTTCGGCACCTATGATTTTTATTTCCCCTGCTGGGAACATATATGAGGGTCCTGACACACCTCGGTGGTCTAGGACCAACAAGCTCGACTCCGTGACGTCGGGTTCTGGGGGGCAGGCAGACCGACGAGTCCCAGACCTCACTGAAGACCTCGGATCAGATGGGAAGGTGACGTCACAGCTGATGCGAGTAGGATGGGAGTGTCTGACTGGTCGACTTGAAGTGTCTAGGGGCTTGTGAATTTCAAAAACAACTTGCGCAGAATTCCATTTTTGCGAATCTCTTTAGCAAAACAATCATTTTTCAAAATGTGTTCCAAAATTTACTTATTATAATGTAAATTTCTGTTTATTTTTTTCAGTTTAGCTTTGGATCAATTAAGAGTACAAGCGGGTAATTCAAAAAACGGACAAGGAACAATTTATTATATTAATAAAGTGATTCCACATCCTTACTACAGCGTTTCGGATGAATTCATTCCGGATTACGATATCGCCTTTTTAGTATTCAACAAATCCTTCACATATTCGACGGCAGTGAAGTCGATTCCCTTGGCGAAAAATGAAACGAAACCAGGGGACATATGTACCGTTTCCGGTTGGGGCAGCCTTAAGGTAAAAAAAATTTTTTAATCCCGATTTTTGTTTTCAAATCGCTACACTACAAAAGGTTTTGTTTTAAAACTAGGAAGGCGAATGCACTGCCGACGATTTGAACGTTGTAAATGTGACAGTTCTAGACTGGGATAAATGTTATAATCTTTATGGCACTGACTGCAACGGTGAAGACAGAGTTACTAAAAACATGTTTTGTACCGGATCTACAGAAGGAGGAAAGGATGCATGTCAGGGGGACAGCGGAGGACCTTGCGTCGTGAACGGAGCACTCGCTGGAGTCATCTCTTGGGGAATGGGCTGCGGTGAGCCCCAATATCCTGGAGTGTACACTAGTATCGAAGTTTTTAAACCATGGATCGCAGAGCAACAAAAAATGTGTAACTGCTATTAAGCGATGAGTGAGCTTCATATTAAGTTTGTATAATGAGTGACTCATATTATAAGGTCGAGTAAAAGATTTTAAGCGAATAGATCCTCATATTAAATTTTTTTTAATACAATAGGGTGCAAAAATTAAGAAAAAAAATATTATAATTTTGGTTGTAACTTCGTGTGTGGGTACCTAGTAGGGTACTGCATGTTAAACAGAATTAAAATCGAATTTATATTAAGAGAGAAAAAAATGTTTTTCAAAATTGGTCATTTCTAAAAAAAAAAAAAAAAATTTGAAATTTATTTAAAGATTTATCAGGGGGTTTTTCGGGGAGTTAAATAAGAATATGAAATCGAATTTTAAAATTCCAAACGGGGGCCGAGATGGGGACCCAAAAATGAAAGCTATTAATAGTCGAAAAAAAATATTTCTATCTAATTTTGCACCCTACTGTATTTCAGGTTTTCTTAAAACTTCGGTAATGTCGTCTTCAACTGTAGAATTATTTATGAATGATCCATGGTATATCCATAGCATAAAAAAGAATAAATAAATAAATAAAAAATAATTTAATTAATGCAAATTAATTTCACTGCATGCTGTTATTGGAGTCAAGCTTTAATCCCGAAAAAAAGTTTGTTATAAAATTTAATTACTGTACAATGTTTTACGCCGATTATAAATTTTTATAATGCTCAGAAAAAAGTGAAATCTGACTGGCCAATTCATTCGGCTGGCTGATTATTAAAATAAAGCGAATGTTCCAATTCAATTTGATCGCAGTGTCTCTTTTGATTTATTTAGTTAGCTGCAGCATGATGAGGCTGCTTCGATGGTACTTAAATTTCAATAGATAAATATTCGCTGATATTCTTACTATCATAATTGTTATCAGTACAGTATTGTTATATCAATTTCAAAAGTTTCAAATACTTAATAAACTCTTGTGAAGCAATTTGTCAAGACATGAAACCAAAAATTAGCATCTTGTTTTGTTCCTTCATGCTTCATACCATGACATCAGCTGCTCCAAGTAAGTCTATAAAAATATCATTACAAGGACGAAAAGAGTAAGTACATGTTTATCCGCTGTTATAATTTTATAAAATAATTATTTTTTTAATATTCTCGTTTTTTTTTTTCTTATTTTTACTCGTCAACTTTTGTATTAGAAATTGTTGGTGGATCAGAAACCAATATCACTCAGATTCCCTACCAGCTGGAACTGGATGAGTATTCATTTGAGTGCAAGTATCGCTAACGAGGAAGAATTTTCAGTAATCTCCAGAATCCCCTCAGTAATTTTTTGAAATTTTAATGATCAGGGTCGTTCTACTGTGGAGCTGTCGTAATCGGACCCAATTCTGCATTGACTTCCGGTAGCTGCGTAAACCAGTTAAGATAATCTTTTTTCTTACGTAATTTTTGATCGAATTCGTTATTTTTATAACAATATTCACTTTATTTAGGAGAACCACCGAAGAAATCATAGTACGAGCAGGAGCTACGGAACGAGAGACAGGACAAATTTACAATGTAACGAATATCATTATTCATCCAAATTTTACGGAAAGGCAAGATGGAATACCGGAAAACGATATAGCTCTGTTGGTAATCAAAGGATCTTTTGAATTCAGTGATTTCGTTCAACCGATCGAACTAGCAGAATCCGAACCGGAAGATGACGAAGATGCTACCATATCTGGCTGGGGTTTTACTACTGTACATAAATAAAAAGGCGCAGAATTTTCTTGATATACAAAACTTTTTTATTAAACAGGAGAATAGTTGGTATTCAAAAACTCTTCTAAGCGCGAACATCTCAGTTATAAACAAAGACCACTGCATCGACGATTTGGGAGTAAACATCACCTCAGATATGATATGTGCTGGGAATGTATTGGGAAGTAAAGATACTTGTACTGGAGACAATGGCGGACCTCTCACAGTAAACCAGACTTGCAGGGATTACATCTTGGGGTTTTGGATGCGGTTGGTTCCATCGACCGAGAGTTTATGCAAATGTTGCGAATTTTAAAAATTGGATCGAAGAATACCAGAAGCTACTAGAAGCGGAAGAAAAAATTTATGACGGCTTTTAGTCACAGGATTCGGCTCACGAAAGTACATCAAATGGTTTCATTCTCCCACTTTGAACAAATCAATCCAAACTTATTAAGTTCTATAGTAAAAATATTGCTTTCGTTATTATCTTGATTTTTTTTTACAACGAAATAATATAAGACGATATCGAAATTAATATTGACTGTGTTTATTAAGTTGATTCACTTAAGATTCTTTGAAAATGTAATTTCTTTTTTTTCATCTTGCTTTTAATAATTGGAATAACATCCGCCGCTTGTAGTAAATATTTCAACAATATCGGAAATCGTTATTGAGTTTTTTAGGAATAGGGTCGGGTCGCCTAAATGTAAACACCCCCGAAATGTCAACACCCCTGATTTTTTCCTAAGTAAAAAGCGTTTTCGGTCCAAAATATAATGAAATGTGTTCTTTGTTTCATAATCTTCCTACAAAAGCCTGATTTCCCCCCGAAAAATGTTTACTGTTTTTCTTATAATGTTTTTAAAAAAATACGAATTTTTTTCTCGGTAAAACTCGTCTTGTGGATTTTTTTCAAATATTTATTTTGAAGGAAAGACACATTAAAAAATTTTGAAATCCCACTCATTTACTTACATGTTAATGAAGTTTATGTTACCGACTTACATTTCAAGGAATGTTAAAGATTTGAATGTTTTTTTCTTAAATTTCCGCAAAAGATCGAAAATCAAAAAGATGTCGGAAATGTAAACACGCCATTTTGTCCATTTGATTGTTATGTAAATAAAAGAATATTTCGGGATTTTTTTTTATTTTAAAAAAAATTGTAAAATTATTTCTGTGAGCATTGATTTATAAAAGTGGTATGTATTACTATTAGAGGGATGATGTAGCATTCTGGAGAGATAAATTTTGAACTGATTTCTCTTCACAGAGAGCCGTCTGGTGAGCGTTTACATGTAGGTTCATTTTTATGAAAAACAGCTACAATCAAACCGAAATGTCAACGCTATTATATCAACCCTCTAAGCAAAATTTTATAGTGGTACCTGTATCACATATTTACTTCATGTCTTGAAGAACACATTGGGCTGTTGAATCACTTTTTAAAACGTAATTTTTTGGAAGAAATAAATATTTGAAAATGCCGTGTCCGAAATGGCGGAAAGTGTTTACATTTAGGCGACCCGACCCTAGTAGGGGGAAGATTTACCAATTTCAAGGAATTATAGCTGCCAAATATAGCTTAATAATAAAAGGAATTTCAAATTCTATTTTAGTTATTTAGTTATTTTCGGATTAGTATTTAGTATTTTAGTTATTTTCGGATCCCAGACAGCAATTGCTGGGGGACACCACGTCCTGTAACAGTGCGATTGTTTTAAATATTATTTTTCTTAACAGATGTCGAAGGTAAATATTTCATGTACGAGACCTAGTCTACGGCTCGAGGCGAAGCCGAGGGCCGTAATTGGTCGAGTCTTGAAATTTACCTTCGATACCTGCAAAGAAAAATATTTTTTATTCCGAGGAAAACACATTTTATAATCTACTTTTCAGTCCAAGGAATGAAAAAATATTTTAAAGCACGATATCAAACTACGATGGCTATTTCATCCTGGGATTATTTTCACAATATTATTTTATTTTTCCAAGGAAAAATTAACAAATAACTTTCACATAATTAAATTAAAAAAATTATTTCATGCCAGATTGTAGTTTTCCCTCTGTCGCCGACCCTCCAGTATTCACTAGCAATCTTCCAGAAAATTGAATTTTCATAATCGCACGCTTTAATAATTTTCAAAATGAGATTTTTGTTTGTCGACCATTTCCCAAAATATGCAATGTTTGTGTAAACGCCAGGGAAACCAGGTTGGGCACATCCGTTTCCCCAAGATACGATCCCGACGAGTTTTTTATCGATTACGATTGGACCGCCGCTGTCTCCTTGACACGAGTCTTTCCCTCCTTGCGGAATTCCAGCGCAGATCATATTTTCCCCGATGATCCCGTCATAGCTTTTATTGCATTCATCTCTATTGACGATTGGGATTTCCACGCCGTACAGATGGATTGGAACTGGTCCTGTATCCTGAGATTGAGATATTATAAAATTAGTGAGGATAAAAAAATGTAATTTTAAAATGTTTGCTTACCGTCAAATAGCCCCAGCCCGAAATAAAAGCCGTATCCCCGCTATTGGGTTCGATATTTGTGAGCTCGACAGGTTGAACATTGTCACCGAATTCAAAAGGTGTTTCGACCTGTATAATAGCAATGTCATTTATGGGGGTCTCGTCGGGTAGCTCATAATAATCCGGATGTTGCATTACAATTTTAGCTAAATGGATATCTCCTTCTCCTCTGTTCGTAGTTCCGGAGCGGAGTCTTATTTCGTTTGTTTTTGGCCTAAAATAAGTAAATCGTTTTTAAAAAAAATAATGATTTTGTAAAAAAAAGAAAAAAAATTGCTTTTACCCCTTAACGCAGTGACCGGCTGTTATGACAGTAGTAGGTCCGACTATAGATGCACCGCATTTGAAAGTCCCTAAAAAAAGGAAAATAGAAGATCCCATGTGGAAATGGATACTATATGTTCAAAAATACACTATAACGATGATTTTATGGCATATTACACCGTAGCTATAGTATATTAGGCCTTATTATACCATAATTTAGGTATATTATGCCATAAAATCGTTGTTATAGTGTATTTTTGAACAAGTATAGTATCCATTTCCACATGGGATGGAAGTCGATCAAAAAGAAGAAAGAAGCCGATCAAGAATTACTTAAGCATGATTTTTTCCATTTTCGATCCTTCTTTTAAGCAGAAATAAAATTTTTAAGTCCTCCCCTTTAAAATGTTGATTAGCCCCTAGCAGGATTTAATTTAAAAAATACGATAATAACAGACAAAATAGCTTTAGTAAATGGATTTTTGACATGCTACCCCCTCCCCCTCCCCCAGATTTTAGGCTTATTCCGGCCATGTTCCCCAAATTTTTTCAATCCCGCATCCCTGTAAAAAATCCATTTTTTTTACATTTACTCAAGAACTGAACCGAATAATGTGCTTAAGTAATACTTAAATGGTCCCAGGCGCAATCTCAGCACAATGTCAAAAATTTTGGACCCATTTATATTTGGATTGATCAGAAAAATTAACTTTCTCAGATGCATAAAAAGTTTAACATTTGCACCAATATTTTGTAGACCCCCTCCCCTATACTGGAAACACACTCAAGCAGGTATGAAAACTTGTATAAAATGATTTACAGTCACCAAATATTTTCCAGTCCAGTTCCAGTTGATATGGCGCTTCCGAAATTTCAATTGGCTTTCCACCTACAATGTCTGATTAAAAAAAAAAGAATGATTGAAAAGCAAATTAAGAAAAAAAAATATTCTCTGAATGATACTTACGGGGAGCTGCAGCTGCCAAACCGATAAACAATAGAAGTAGAAATGTTTGCATTTTAACGATATTTAAGTCAGACCTGGGCACTGCTATGATGAAATCGGTGAACTCAGAATGCTGTTTATATAGATTTTACGTACGATTTTTTATGATAATGAGATTGGGGGATTCTACCTGTATTTTATCAATATTTGATAATGTTAGCCTAACAGAAAAACGAAAAAGTAAAGACCACTTGTTCCGGAAGGGATTCCCAAGGGGCTTTGAGTACTGGTACGGGGTGGATACGATTGAGTGAAAAAAAAAGGTTCAAGGTATTATTTAAACAGTTAAAAAAGAGGAGGGGCTATATCAGAAAATTTTAAGCCAGTGTTAGATCTTAATATAAGAGGAAGGTGTCCAAATATAATAACCCATCTATTTACAGAGGAAGGCGTCCAAAATGTCCCAATTTTTATGTGTGAAGCGAAAATTCAGCAAAAAAATCAAAACCTCAAAGACGTAAAAAAAAATTCCTTTTTTTGTTCGTCATCTCAGTTTTTGGTAACTTTTGACCCCATTATCCCATGGTCAGTAAAAATTGGTCTTGGCTTGGCTCATCTGTAGATTTTACATTTTTTTACAGTGCTTTCAAGTTGGTAATATTGTGAGCGGCCTCCCCGTTTGAGTTTCTGACGTAATTGGGTAGTATGCGGAATATCTGAGCGACCTTTTATTGTGAAACTGTATATGTGAAAATAAAACGAATAGATAACAATATTTTAAGATGCAGATTATTCTTATCTTGCATCAAATAGTTCTGAGAGAAAAGTATATGCAGTTTAGAAAAGGCAAAACGGAGCAGTTTACGATTTTTTTAAAAAATTAATGAAAGTTTTAAGTACATTAATTTTTGTGTGAATTGTTAATTATGTACCAAGCCATGTTGAAACACTGAGCTGATATGTAGTGTTATTGCCAACTTAAAACTTACAGGAACAAGCTCTAGTCTCGGGATGGGCAGCTAAGGAAGTATGTGTAATAAAAGCATTTATCATTCCCTGACACTTGAATAAAGAAAGGGTTTCTTTTTTTTTTTTCTTTTTTTAGGACGAAAGAACTGAACTTGCAGGCATACTGCAAAGTGTAGAAGTGCCGGTGGTGGAGAGAGAATAAACATATTTCAACGTGTACAAAGAAAATATAGCATCTTCCATGATTTGCGCTGGTTAAATAGGACAAGGTGTTTGCGGAGGAGATTGGGAGTTAATGGCACTCTTGTGGGTTTGGTTTCTTGGGGTCATGGATATGCACTTGATCTTCCTGCAGCTTATGTAAACGTCGCTCATTTTCACTACTGGATTAATGAGCAGACAAGAGATGGAATGATAATGAAAAAAAAAAAAAAGGTTTTCAATAAAATTTTAATCGCCCACCGAGGCACCAAAAACGATGAAAAATCCACAAAATAAAAAGGGACTACATGTAGAAAGATCGAATAAAAATAGGCCTGGTTTCCCAGAAAAACCACGAAAATAAGAGAAATAACCCGGAAAATTGATTTAAAGTCAGCCTGTTGTTTTCTTACATCCAAGTATTTTAATTAATTTTTCGAAATTAAAAATCCCGAAACTGGAGCCGAGACTCTCGAGACGGAACATTTGTTGTCTGAAGGGATGAAGGGTGTTTAAAGTCTTTAATAGAACTAATTTTCTCGGTCAGTAACAACCATTGTTATGAGTTTTCCTTTTCTTACATTACGATTGTATTTTTCCTTTTCTTTTTTTTTCTTTTTTTTTTGTGCAAAACTTGATTAAGGAACGAAAACTCCATTGACAATTCTCAATTGTAGTGCTTCTTTTTCTTTTTTTTTTTTCTTTTTTTTTGTAGGTTTTCATTAAGCTTTGTAACGCCAAATATACCCATTGTTCTATTTAGTTACCCTTCTCTGTGTGCCGTGCAAATATTTTTCATCTGAATTACCCAAGGAAACAAATTGTTTTTGTAAATAAGGGCAATTTTTTTTCCAAGGCAATACATTTACTTCACTTTTTTAAGCGGAATTTTTTTTCCAATTATTTCTCCTGCCTTTAAAAAAGTTTAGCGGGTATAAGACTACAGAAGCTTCAATCAAAGCTTTTTCATTTCTTCGATATTATTTCCTTCTTTAAAAACCAATCAAATGGTATTTTGTTTCATGAATTCGTGACTTTCATTCGTTATTCGTTTAGATTTTTTTTTTAAGTTTCCTTATTACTTTCCTTCCTTTATTGTTGAGAATTCAAAATTTGTTGGGAAATCCAATCCTGGAAAAATGCAGCGTTTGTGTGAATTTTATATTCTCCAGGTCTCCCGCATCCTTTTCCGTGAGATACGATCCCTGCCAGAGACCCGTCGACGACCACAGGACCTCCGCTGTCGAACAAACAAGAATCTTTGCCTCCTTCAGGGGTGCCAACACATATCATCCTAGGGGTGAAATTCTCACTACCAAATTGCTTTATACACAATTCTCTATTTGCAACCGGGACTTGAACGCTTTTAAGCGTTTTAGAAGGCAAGACATCCCCTTCCTGAAAATAAATTATTTATATAGTCAAAAGTGAAATTTTAATTCGTCAAATTACTGCCGTTTCACCCACATTTGTAACTCCCCAGCCAGATATCAAAGAAACATCCCCCGCTCTCGGTTCTGAAGTTGCTATTCTTAAAGGCTGCTCCGAATCGCTGAATTCAAAGGGCTCTGAGACAGTTATAAATGCGATATCGTAATCCTTATTAGTGGAATCAAACTGAGGATGAATGGTGATGTTGAGGGCTTGATGTATAGTCCCATTCCCTTTTATGTTAGTTGATCCCGCTCTAAATCTTATCGCGCTTGGTAAGTTTCTGAAAATATCACAATGAGTTGTACATAAATGCATAAATTATGGTTTTTGTTTTGATATTACAATAAGCATGATTTTGGTCATTTTCACCTTCCCCATCTTGTTTGCCTTTTACAAACACTCTCCTCTTTGGTTAAAGATTTCCGTATTAATACCACTACGAATCCGCTGCGTCCTTTTCAGAAAAAATAAGGATTTCGAAGGCCCCATTAACTTGGGGGGAAATTTTACTAATAATTCGGTTTCACTTACATTACTATGCAATGAGCTGCAGTAACTACGGCGTTGGCACTGACGATTGATCCGCCGCAAGTGTGAGCCCCTGGAAAAGTAAAATTAAAAAATTGGCGTTTTTATTTTTTTTAAATATTGCAGCAGTTAAACTTTAGTTTTATAAGTTCTTATATCGCCTACTCTTCACCCAATATTCATTAAAATGGTGCCTAGGGAATTGAATCAACTCAGCTTATACTTACATTGGAAAATTTCGTTCTGCTCGAAAGAGACCTGGTAGGGAACATCTGTAATATTTGTGTCGTTTCCTCCAACAATTTTTACTGAAAAAATAAAGGAAGGATTTATTAAGCTGCATCTGATGTAAATCTATTTGATGCTAAGGCTTACCTGATGGAATAGCGAAGCTGAATCCAATCGTCAAAATTAAGAACAGAATCTCCATAGCTGTGCGTATTATTTAGATCCCTACGCGGAATATAATTTTGATCGTACCACCTTTTTAACTAAGCCGAAGCTTTTATACTAAGTCACCATCATTCGATTTAAGTTTTAAAGTTCATTTTTTGGTTTAAAGTTCATAATTACACTGGCCATCTGTCAGGTGTTTTTGGAACATTAAAAAATTATTTTTCACAGTCTTAGTTTAGATATGATATCATTTATCATGAATTGTTTTTGACCGGTTTTGTGCGACTGTTTTAGTATCAATAGGAGTGCAGCAGAGAAAGATTACCAAAAAACCATTTCGATCACTGCAGTTGTAGGAAATTAACATAATAAGAAGTCGGTTAAAATAAATGAGTAATATAGCTTACATACCGGACAAAATAGTGAAAACTGAAAAAAAACTTCAGGATATATTATACAGCTTGTTCAGTTTTTATTTGTTTTAAACTATAAGTAATTATATAAGCCTGTTCGAAGTCTCAGTGAAACGTACCGTAATCAAAGTTAACGATTTTGAACTTGACGCTACACCGTTCAGCGTTCGGTCAGCAAACGGTGATTTTTAGAAGCTTTATTATTAGTGTAAGATTTTCTGACACAAATGATTTATAAAAAGGCATTTTAAATAGACTAAAAGATAGGGTGGGGTAGATTCATTCGATTCTGATATATCTAGAGTCCCTTTCCTGGGGTTACCTACCTTTTTTAAGTACCCGTTTCTCTCCATCTTTTCTCGTACAAGATGACAACTTCATGTTTCGTTCCAGAATTATTCATTTCATCGAAAAAGAAACAGGTCATCATGATGCCAAGATAAAAATAATGAATCCAAAGGTCATGAACCATTATCAGATTGTGTGGCAATAAAAATAAATATAAACAAAGATTTTTGATCCTGATCCAGATTATCAAATAGGAAAAGCAATATGATCGGCAACACGCAACACGTGAAAAAAGGATATATTTATAATATCTATAAATTACTTTATTTTCGATGGCCAGACATGAAATTAATATGCGAAAAATGAAGATAATTAATTGCATTTTTTGGGCTTTGTGAGGTAGTATTTGCGCCACCTTCTCCCTGTACGTTAAAAATCGACACACTTAAAAATTGGAAGATACACTGATAGATGCTGATTGATAGATGGATGATGATTGGAAGATACATTCCTAGATTGCTCTTAAGACTGGTATACCGCTCATTGTCCATAATTCCTGGCCTTTTTGGGCTATAATTCCAGATTAAAACCAGAGGATTACTGAATCTGAGCTGGTTCAGGAAGTCGAAAAGCAGGAACCATTCATGAGATAAAAGAATTATCATACATCCTTAATTCTACGAAAATAACAATTATGGAACAGCAGATTATGTCGTTGCCTTCGTGACTATAACCGATACTTTCGAATTTTCCGGCACTATAGATACAATCAATCGAATTCACCAGGAAAGAAAACAGCAGTTAATGTCAGTGCCCGAGTCACAGGACAGGTTTGAATGTAAGTAATGACTCTATTTTTTCTTTCCAAATTTTTTTGCAATCAATATTTCTGACAAATCTTAACTTGAGGAAAAAGGGAAAAATACAGTTTGATAAAAACTTGGTGATGCAATTAATTCAATTTGTACTACCTATTCTAAACTCGCGGAACTCCTCGGTAATCAAGCAGTTAAAAAATTGCAAGAATATCCTTGACCTCCTCTTCTTACCTAGATGACCCATTCACTCTTGTCTTTCATGACGCTCGCATTTCGGCGGAAACGAATTTTTTTCCTGCAGTGCGAATGAAACCTCCATTTTCGGTAAAGGAAATATTAATTCTTATCACCTGGAAGTATGTGGGATATATCTCGGCTTTTATTTCGTTTAAAAACGTACAGAACGTATCCTTGACCTTGCACCTGTATAGATTTGCAATATATGGCTATAAAATGGCATGGCCTAGTGAAGATTTTTCAGTGGGTCACCAGGCTACCAGAGTTCGTTACTCTTGTTTACATCTGCGGTCGCACACATAGCTGAATCCTTTAGGTTTGAAAGATTTCTTCGAAACACAGGACCGCGACGCTGAAGGCACAAAACGAGGAAGCAGTGAATCCGAGGGGAGTCCCATCGTTAATTGCTATCAGAGCGTAGCAACGATAAAAAAAATTAAGATTTCTGATCCAGGTCGTGATATCGGATAATAGGAAAAAAGGATAATATAATCAGTTTCATTTTTAATAGTTAGGCAAGACATTAGTCTGAGACAAGCATTGGAAATGAAGACTTTGATTGTGTTATCTGCGCTTTGTGCGGTAGCCTTTGCGTTACCTTCTCACAGTAAGTGAAATCGAACATTAAATTAAAAAAAAAAAAAATAATAACGTTTTTGAATTTTTATTAGGGATTGTGTACGGAGATCCGATTGATATTTCTGAAGCCCCGTTCCAGCTTCAATTCGAGGTTTCATCAGGATTGGGATGTAAGTACATAAGACATCAATATTTTAAAAGCTTGGAAAACTATTAATTAATTGCGTACACCAATTAGTCAGGTTTACTTGCGGGGCAACTATTATTGGGCCGAATTACTTTTTGACGGCAGGACATTGCGTGAACCCGTAAGTATAGCTCAAATATTATAAAAACTACTACACCATGTGCTATAAATTTCTTGGTCGTAAAATTGCAGTTCAAGGCCAGGGAACTATCGAGTCCGAGCTGGCTCAACAAAACGAGGATCAGGAACCATTTACGATGTAAAGGAAATTATCAGACACCCTCAGTACTACGAAAATGACACTTATGGAACTGCAGACTATGATATTGCCTTCGTGACTATAACTGACACCTTCGAATTTAACGACAACGTACAACCAATCGATTTTACCAGGAAAGAACCCGAAGTTAACGAAAATGCTAGAGTCACAGGCTGGGGTTTGACCGTGAGTACAAACTGACCCTTGTTTTTAAAAAAAAAATCATTTCTTAAATCCAGCGAATTTACAGGAAAGTGGAGGTCTTCCGGATAATCTTTTACAAGCTAATGGAACAATAATAGATAGGCAAAAATGCGAACAAAGCTTTGCCGATGCTGGTATTATTAAAATCCCCGAAACTATGATATGCCTAGGGGCTCCCCAACATGGAGAGCATTGGACAACACCTTGCAACGGTGACAGCGGTGGTCCTTTGGTGGTGAATAATGTTCAAGTTGGAGTGGTTTCCTGGGGAGGAAGTTGCGACGTTGAGAAAGGTACAGCTACCGTGTTCACGAACGTGGCTCATTTTAGCGACTGGGTCGACGAACAGATACAAAATGTGAAAAAAGTGATTAAAAAGTAGAGTCTATGTTCATTTGAGAAATTGGAAAATATAATATAATAAAAAATTGATAATGGCATTAATTAACTTCTTATTTTCTATTCCAATTGTCCGATTAACTATGATAATGTGCAATAGGGGGCTGTACAAGTATTAATTAAGCAAAAAAAATTATGTTTTACCCCTCCCGTTTTAAGATTTAGTAATCATTTCCTAAAAGATCCACCCCCCAAAGTATTATGTAGGCCCCTCCTATTAAAATTTTATACTTAATTTTAAATGCCCAAAAAAAATTTAGGGAAACCCAACAGGCTTAAAAACTTTTTTTGTAAATTTTTAATAGGTTTATCATTTAGAAAATAATTTTTTTCTTCCATTTTTTATAAGTTTTTTTTTTTTTTTTTTTTTTTTTCATTTCTCATAAAAACTAAAATATTTTTTTAAATAATTAAAAAATTGAGTAAGCTGGTTTTTAAGTAAAAAATAAAAATTTAAATTTTAACTTAAGGTTAAATCGAACTCCCCCCTTCCCCTCGTAAGATTTAGTAGGCAAATCGTGACCCTCCCCCTCTCCCCCCCGGTCGATGCTTGCGTAGCGCATGAATGGCCCCTAATGGTAAATCTCGAAATCTGTTCTTAAGTTTTTAAGATGGTTTGATAGCCACGTCTTTAAAGTTAGAAATACATAGTTATAGTTTGAGAATCAGGTAATGCTTACAATTTTATGTTATGGAAAAACTTTATTGGGTGGAAAAATTCAAATATTATGTCAGAATAATTTTTACAGTTTTTGACCTCCTCTTCTCTGCTTCTTGATTAGCAAAACTATCCATTTACATTCGCGCCAGAATTTTGAGAATACCCTTGCCTCTAACGTGCTACTTGTACGACCTTTGCTGTGGATATTTGACATCTTAGTAGTAAAATGGTTACTCTCCGTCAACTATGACAATTATTCATATAACACACCAAAAAAAAAAAAAAAAAAAAAAATTCCACCCCTGGAGGTCAACTGACGTATCTCCATTGTACTTATGATTAAAAACAGACGGTTCGGACTGTTTTAAAGTCATTTGACAACAAGGCTAACAAGGCTACGCTCTTATGATGGCGTAAACTTGTGGCCACAGATTTTCAAGAATTACAATTAACCCCCGGCGCACTGAATTGAGGAAGATAAAAATTGGAAAGTGATAGCACATCTATATTTTTATTTCGTCAAAATAAAGTCAAATAATCCAAATCAATTGGACTTTTTAAGTTGTTCATTGACCCAGTCACTAAATGAAGCCACGTTCGTATAAACTCCGGCATAGTTAGCTCTCGCACAACCGAATCCCCATGAAACAATACCGGACAAAGTACCGTTAACTACCAATGGACCACCGCTGTCTCCTTGGCAGGAATCTTTCCCACCCTCAGGCAGCCCAGCACAAATCTGTCTTTCGGTTACATCGTAAGGATCGTCGTCAGTGTTGTATTCCTCTTGACAAGTAGACCTAGCTACAATGGGAAGTTCAACGCTTTGAAGTTGTTTCGGAGGAAAAATTCCTCCTTCCTGAAAGTTACAACACAAAATCCTAATTAATTATTTATTCAAACAAAATCAAAGCAATTGTCATGTCCAACCGAAACATTTTGAAGAAAGAGCTAAATATTTGGACCGTTTCTTCAGCGGCTTCAAAGCTGCTGCCTACAGTTTCTCTGGTATATACCAGGAATAAGATGGTTCTTCCTTTGAGGTATTGCTACTATAAAATGTTAGCGAAGGTTTTGAGAAACCCCACAGCTGAGAATGACAGGTTAGAGTGGCCCAAAAAAAGTCGACGGTCGTCGATTTTGGCTCTTACCCTCAAAAATGATTCCTTTACATACAAATACCTTCCTCGAATTTTTTAGACTGACTGCATTTGTTTTTTTTTTTTTTTTTTTTTTTTTTTTTTGGGGGGGGGGGCCACTTTTTCCCCAACAAATACTGTTTTAAAAAAATTTTCTCCTTACGTGTTCCACTCCCCATCCTGAAACAACAGCAATATCTCCAGCCTGAGGTTCAGACAATGCCAACGCTATGGCTTGGGTTGAATCGCTGAATTCAAACGGATCTTTAACTTCGACAATCGCTAAATCATAATCTCCATTATCAGAATTATACTGAGGATGGACAGTTATTTTTGAGGCGTGATGAATGGTCCCTCCGTCTCCCCTGGTGGACGTACCGGCTCTAAATCGAATAGCTCCAGGTCCTCGGCTAGAAAACAAAAAAGTTATAAAAAATTTCAAAATTTTCAGGACATTATAAATTCACCTACCCATTGACACAGTGAGCAGCTGTCAGAACTGCATTTTGACCTATGATGGATGCTCCACATATATGACTCCCTAAAAAAAATAATGAAAAATTGATTCCTAGGAATGAAAAATTTTTCCGAATTTTCGGAACTCACAAAGTAAAATTTCGTTTTCCTCCAGTGACAACTGATGGGGCAATTCTGTTATATCCGTAGCATGGCCTCCGACGATTTTTCCTGAAATTATATGATTAAGTAATCCTTAAAAGTAACTTAAATATGTATTAAAGCTACATACCTGGTGGAAGTGCAAAAGTAGAACCGATTAACAAAAATAAGAGCAACATCATGGTTTTCGTTTCAATTATTGTTTAAAAATAATCGACTAAAATCAAAAGAAGAGTCATTTATACTTTTTTATATAGATGTTTAATCGCAGGTTTGACCATTCGCGACGATTACATGCACAATTGAAATGATAACAAAATCGGAAAATTTATTTTTTTGCATATTTTAACAAATCTTTTTGCTATATTTATGTAAGTTAGCTTCATTGTATTTTTTAATATTTTTTTTAAGTTCCTATCAGGATGGATTTGAAGAACGACTAGGAGAGCTTTCAAGGAGGAAATGAAAAGAAACTTTGCAAGGAAATATGAGATTTACTACTCTGATTCAACTTTTTTGCTGACTCATAATTAAGGACTTTTTAGAGTTTCTTTTTTCGTTTGCTTGACCTTATCTTCGGTAAAGATAGTCGAAAATATGATTTATTAAAATTCTGGACATGAGATACTGGGACGCTATGGGACAGCTCATGGATTAGGGATTTCCCAGAATTCTCAATTCGGAATTATACTAAAAATGCGGAAGGAAATTTTTCCTCCTCCTCCGTTACATGCAAAAAAACTGTTTTTGAAAGCTCTCTTATCATTTATTAAATAAAGTTGTAGTAGTCCTAGTAATCCTAGGGTCAGCAAAAGATTCGAAAGAAAAAAAAAACAGAGAGTCAAATTTCTTATAATTTCCATTCTTAATTTGTCTCAGTTCGATAAAATAAATATTGTGCGGATTGATTATCAAGCAAGATGTCGCTTTTGCGACAAGGACAGATTTTTTTTTTTTTTTTTATTACCCGTGTAAATTATTATTATCATCATCAAACCATTATCATATTATCTTTTTTTTTTAAATCAATTTTGTGTCTTAAAGTTGGCTTAAAAAAAGGAAGCGATAAAAATCTGTAATTCATGACGCGTTGTTATCTCTTGCTGGGAGGATAAAGTATTCTAAAGTCCACAGGTCAAAGAAAATTATAAAAATTTATAACAAAACGTCTCGAAAACCTTAAATCGTAATTATGTTCCCCACGTTGGAGAATCCCCAAGGAATCTTCCAACAAGGTACATTATTTTTCATTTATCATTTCCTTTTGCGTCTTTATATTTTTTTTTTTTTTTTTTTTTTTTTTTTACTCCTACATCTCGATTTTTAAATACAATCGGAGAAAAAAAATTATAACAGAACTCTACTTTTCGAAAAAATTGATGTGTTCTGTTATTTACGTTTATATATTATTTTTTTTATTAAAAATTATTTTTTTTAAGGAGAGAACAGGGACTCAGATGAAAATGCCGCCTGAAATATAACGAAGTTAATTTACATATTCTTAAGGGAAATAAACGGAATGAGTTTCATGGTAAAAAGAAAAAAATAAATAAACGACTCTGGAGCTTTTTTTTTTTTTTTTTTTTTTTTTTTCAATCAATTTTTTGAGAAAATAAATATTCGAAAAACTTTATTAGACACTAAATTCCTGCAATGCTAAATATCCACAGTCTGATTTCTGGATTTGCAACGTTGGTGTAAACTCCGTATAAATCTTGTCTTCCGCAACCTACCGCCCAAGAAGCAATGCCGTATTGTGTTCCGCCGACGACGATGGGTCCACCACCGTCAGTTCCGCAGAAATTTTTTCCACGTGTCCCAGCGCAAATCATTCTCTCAGTGACCTCGCGTCCTTCATCTTTGTAATTTTCAGCACATACTTCCCTGTTCACAACTGGTATCGTTACTGCTTGCAGCTGTACGGAGTCATCGCCTTCTTCCTAAAATTAAAAAATCATATTAAGGAGTTCTAAAGCAGCGACGAAAGAGTCGACTACACCTCAACTCATCGGCAAACGGTATAATAGTTATATTCATACGAACTGACTAAGTGATTAATATCACTAGATTCTACTGATTCTAGGAGGACTAGAGATAGGACTAGAATCTAATGATTCTACTGAATTCACTTGACTGAATCTACTGACGAGCCCTATTTTATTTTTAAAAGCCCATTTCGACCATCCTTTTTGCAAATGGGTGGAGTTAGAAGAATAGAGTTCCAACTCCATTAATCAGTGGGCGGAGATTACTCCAACAATGAGTCTTTTGAATAATACTTACTTCTGTCGATCCCCAACCCGAGATTGTGGCCAAAGAACCTTCTGTAACTTCCTTGGAGGGTATGTTAATGGGTTGCCTTGAATTGTCATAACTGAATTTTTCCGACACTTCAAGTATGGCTATGTCGTAGTCATAGGTTGTAGCGTTATATAGGGGATGAATGGTGTAAGAAACTACTGCATGGGTACTACCACCGTTGTTGATTGCAGATGTACCAGCTCGTAATTTAAGAGAATTCGTCGGAACTCTGAAAACGAAATTTAATTAGTATTTCACATAACTTTTACCATCGTTCGTATGACTATACCTATCTACGCAATGAGCTGCTGTCAGTGCAAATGACTGACTAATTATGGAAGCTCCGCATACATGCACTGCACCGTTCCTTTCTAAGGATAGTGTGAACGGCAATTGCGTTATGTCTACATCTTGCCCTCCTACAATTTTACCTTCTGCATCAAGCTTAACTGGATAATATGCCAAAGCTAATACCAAAAAAAAAACAAAAATAATTAATTCAATTTAAAGGGAAATTTAATGGACTTATAGAAAACAACGCTCACCTTGACAATAAATAATAAAACAACAAACTAATAAATACTTCAACATTGTTGCTACCGTTCATGAAAACACTGAATACCGGTATATCAATTTATATTAAAAAATCGAGATAAGTGACGTAAATAATCAAAATGCTTGACATCCGCGGTGATCTAATGAATAATGTCATATCGGATTCGCAGAAAAGGTCTATAATTAACGAGAGTTTTAAAATTTATTCTAAAATAACCCTAAGGGAGGAAACAAAATAACTTTTTTTGCGGAAAATGCATGAATTTGAAATCAAAGACTTTCTTTGTAATGATTCTTGGAAAAGAGGTAGAAAGCAGGGAAACTATTTTTAATAGGGGATGCATTGTTGCTAAAAATAAACGTATGGTAATGGTAAGTTTTTTATAAATGTTCAGCTATTCCTACAAATTAGAGGGCGGGTCTCAAAACTACGTAATCATGTTAAAAAAAAAAAAAAAAGAGGATCTAGTCAGTGATTGGGAAGGAGGGGGGGGGGGGGGTTGAAAAATTACTGTTTTAATTGACAGAAATCGATTAAAAATTTAAAAAAAAAAATAAAAAAAAAGAAGCTTCTTTGACACAATTTTTTAACACAAGACTTCATACACAATGCATAAAATAAGAGAATAGGGAAATAATGATTACTTAATAATTAATTTTTCCGCGAATTAAGCAGAAGCAAATAGTAACAATGGGGAAGAAGACTTTTAAGGTCTTACTTAAAATAAAAAAGTAAATAAATTCAGTTTGATAGTTACCGACGACGGGGGGGAAGTTCCAAAAATTCGAAAACCATACTTGCAAAACACTGGAACATTTTCTTATCACTAGCAGGTACAACTGGGGAAACTGAAATAGCATTGTAAACCGAACGCCAGTCTGCTTATAGTTATTTGTTATTTTTCCCTGTTCTTTTTCCAAGAAATCTTAATGATAGTACAAGATTTTGTCGATTTTGAAAACAATACTATCTCTTTAATATAACTGTATATTTATAATTATAGGGGAATAATTTGTAATGAAAGGGGAACATTTTAATTATTTATCTTTTGAATGTGTTACAAATATTTTTACAAAATAAGCTTCCTCCTTTTTACGTCACGAAATTTTAACGAATAAGGACATTTAAATGCGGATATGAAGACATTCAAGTATTCTACTCTAATAGACATATTGCAAATACACAGTTCCGATTTTTTCAATACTCAATATTGTTACTTAACCTGCGACCAAAAGTCGAATTTTCAATGAGATGGCCAAAACGTATTAATAATCTGAATTTGATAATCTTTATCTTTTTATATTGTTCTATAAAATCTTGATTCTTCTTGCAGTGTAAAAGTTTTATCTTAATCTTATGTAGAGACTCACACCAGCCGACATGGGTTCTCTTCGTTTTTTCGCCTTAGCAATCCTTCTTTCTTTTTGCTTCGGTAAGACCTAAAAAAAAAAATCATTAACCACTTTTTAAATTCCAGATTTTAAAATAAGTAATATTTCGTTGTCGCAGCATTTAATTCTGCTTGGAACCATCCGTTCACGCCAAGGATTATTGGAGGTGAAAATGTAACTATAGATCAAGTTCCATATCAGTTGTCTTTACAATACAACGGATCACACGTTTGCGGTGCGTCAATCATAGGAAGATTCTGGGCTTTAACAGCAGCTCACTGCTTACTTGGGTAATTTTATCTTATTCTTTTCCACCTTTAACCTTCGGAGCTATTCAGGAATTAAATAGGCTGAATAGGAGGAAAGGAGGTTAATAAATTCTTACGAAAACGCTAAATAATCCATTTTGATTTTAAGACCTACTGAAACCTCATCATGCAATGGAGAACAGGAAGGGTATTTTGAATAGTCAAAATTCATCCTTTTGCCGTTGGTTTTTTCTTTTTCAGAGATTTTGGGTATTACGATCTCCGTTCTGGAACTGACCAGTTAAATCAAGGAGGACGGCTGCATCCTGCGACTTTAATATATGTGAATCCAAATTTTAATGCGTCTAATGCAGATTATGACGTCGCGCTGATCAGAACCTACGAGCCATTCGAATTCGGCGACACCAGGCAACCTATTTCGTTGACAACTTCGGAACCAGAAACCGGAAGCGTCTTATTTGTATCCGGCTGGGGTCTCACAGAAGTAAGTAGATGCGTAATAAATTACATCAGGGGCCATTCAAGTACTAATGCCGTAAGCATGGCTCAGGATATTTTAACCCCCTGTCCCCTTTTCGGCAAAAATAAGAATTTCGTTGACTCCACCTTTCCGTCTTAAGGAGCCTATGTAAAACTTAATTAGCTCTTTATAATTATTTCAGTAATTATTTTTCTAGGAGGACGGATCTTCCGGTTTACCGACACAGCTTCAAGGAGTTTCGGTGCCATATGTTGACCGAAAAACGTGTGGGGATTTATTACCTTGGTTTAGCAATAGAATGATATGCGCTGGGGCTGAAGGCAAAGACTCCTGTTCAGAAGACAGCGGAGGCCCTCTGGTTTTAAATAATACTCAGGTGGGAATAGTTTCATGGGGAATAGGATGTGGAGAAGCTAGTTCTCCAGGCGTTTACACGAATTTGGCTAATTCTGAAATTCAGGAATGGATAAAAAATGTGACAGAATTTTAATGTGCAAAACGAAAAAATTGTTACAATTTTTAAAAAAAAAAGATTTTTATTTCGTTCTTTTAGCTCATTTATTTCCGATTCATATAAATCGATTTTAAACCTTAGTTAATTCAGTTAAACATGAGCTCCGTGGAATTTATTGGTTTATTGGAATTTATTGGAGATTGCAAGATCTCCTTGTGATAGTTTGCTTTTTACTTCTACGGAATAAGACAGCTCAAATCTTGTATTAGCTTGTCATAACATTATTCCGAAAAAGAATGTCATTTTTCAATCAGGTCCCATTTCCTCGATTCCTTACAGCAATTTATCTTTGTTACTCCTTAGAATCAGAGGATGTTATTAACTAGTAGAGCCGGCAGGCTGGCCACTTTTCTTTTCGTTATTTTTTTCTCATTATAGTTATACACGTATGGGAAAAACAGGTTTCCTAATTATTATTTCCACTGATAAAGGAGGAGATGGTCAAAAATTCTCAAAATCATAGTTATGTAATAATAGAACGCTTCCAACGTAGGTTACCTTTTATAAGTTTAAACGAGCCACAGACATGAGTATTATCCTGGCGCACTGACATCTATCGGGAGCCTGTTTTATCGGAGCAGTTTCAATTTCCAACAGTTTCTCTCCGTGAAATTGAAGATAACTTTCAACTGAAGAACAAAAAGAAATGGACGTTAGCTGCATGAAATTTTAATGTTAAAAATTAAATAACTTACTTAAATAATAAAAAACGGAGAAATAAAAAATCAATGACAGTAGAAGATATTTCGTTGTCCCCATTTGAATAAAGGAAAAGTAATAAATTACTCACAAAGCATGTTAAAGATTTTTTTACAACTGTATTAATCCGCCGTGCAGCAAAAGATAAGAAAATGATCCCTTTTCGTGTGATTAGACTGGGATATGACGGATAGTATTATCTTTCATTATCACAGATTTCGTCATACCTTTATTAACCTTTAAAATAATTAGAGGGTAATAAGGAATCAAAGACACGCCTTTTATGAAAAGTTGAAAAGTTGGCTTAGGCCCTTCAGAGGATATCCTTAATTTCTTTGATGAATTATTGAGCTCGAAAATGACTGAAATTAGGAATCTTAAAATAAAAATAAAGCCTTTTTACAATATGATTGAACTTTATGAGAGTTATTCCTTTATTTTAGAAAAACCCGTAACTTGTTCTATCCACTTTTGAATATCAGCGTTTGCTAAATTTGTGAACAGAGTTGGTAAGTTGTATGAGCCACATACTCCGAAAGAAACGATCCCTACTTGCGAGCCGTTAAAAACTAAAGGACTTCCGTCATCAAAAAAACATGGAGATTTTGATCCCCCTCCAGCACATATAATTCTGTCGGTAAGCTCATCAGGAAGGAACGAATACGCTTCTTTGCAAGTTTCCAAATCCACGAATGGGACTATAGCGCCTTGAAGTTGAGCAGACAACTCTGATGAATCAAACTATAAAAGAATTTTAAAAAATAAATAAATAATTGAACTAATTCTGGCATGAAATATTTTGAGCAAACATTCTGCGTACAAAGCTACAATTGAGTAAATTACCAATCAATTGATGCATTAGAAACCTTTAATTCCGTGTGCAGCATTTTGGCATAACCGATTAACTGAATTTAGCAACGTTTAAAAGTTACGTAAGCATATGATTTTGAACATTTTTTTCCCTTTTCCTTACAATATACAAGAATGGCCACTTAATGAATAAGGAAAAATATATTTTATCTTACACTAGCTTGACCCCAGCCTGATGTGAAAAGGATGTCTCCCTGCACAGGTTCGGAAGTTGCTAGCGGAATAGGCTGCCTGATATCACTGAATTCGAAAGGTTCGTAAGTGAAGATCAAAGCAATATCATAATCTCCTCCACCAATAGATACATTGAAATGGGGATGTACATATAATTTTGTTACTGGATGAGTTCGTCCTCCTTGGTTCAAATGATCGGTACCGGATAGAAGATCATACAATCCGTCGTTTTCGCTAAATAATTGAATTTCGCTCATTAATTAATTCATTAGTTTAGGAAGAAAGAGGGAATCATCAAACTCTTTTCTAATGTAAGAGAACCCATTTCTTGATAACAATAATGTGTGGAGAGGATCACTAATTAATAAAAAATTGTAATGGGCCTTACCCGTTATGAAAGCAATGAGCCGCCGTTAAAGCCCACTGCCTGCTTATAATAGATGCCCCACAACTGTAACTAGTGTTGTGACGCAAAGATAATTGATATGGAGCTCGAGTAATGGTAATGTTTTCACCGCCAATAACTTTACCTCCGGAAGAATGAAGAAATCCTTCGACTGAAAAGTGAATATAAATCAAATTTTCTCGATATGAATCTTAAAATTTGTAAAACCTTACCGCAGCTAAAGAAATATAAAACGAAAAAGAATAAAAAAAATTTTTTGGTCACCATTTTGCAAGTAAATTTAACGATGACTTAAAACATTCATTGTGTCAACAATTTATTTTATACATAAACGCGTGCTCCAACGATAAGAGAACATTCATCTTCAAATTACTTTGATCAAATCTGACAAATAGTATTGTTTTAAATTATAAAAAATCTTGTTTGATCTGATTGTCTTTTTCTTAGAAATAAAATAATCAAAAAATAATAATTTTAGAAAGAAAGAACGTACGGGGTTAGGGGCCATTCAAATACTAATTAAGCAAGATTTTTGACTTCTTCCCCCTTTTTCAATAAAATTAAGAATTTTTAAAAGTTCATCCTCACTGATTAGTTTAAATATAAGCTCTTAATCCCTCGTCGAAATCGATTATTTCGAACTTGCTTAAGAATTACCCGCTTTCCATTCGTGTCAACAAAAATTAACTTTTGGAAGATCTCCCCAAGCTTAAAACTTGAGCGGCCCCATACGTTGTATCAGAATTTTTTTTTACAAAGTCCTATTGGATCTGCTTGGGTCTTTGCTTTACCGACCCTTCCGGTGAATTCGTTAATTTCAATATGCTATTTTAACATCACACTCCTGTTATTTGCTTAATCCACTGTCTGATGTCACGATCCAAAAAATTTGTATACACTCCTGGATAACCTGGTTGAGCACATCCCTGTCCCCATGACACGGCACCGAGTAAAACTCCTCCCCGAATTATAGGACCTCCACTATCACCTTGACAAGAATCACGACCGGATGTCCCAGCGCAAAACATTCTTGGAGTGATTGCTTGGGCGGAATAATCTTTTTTGCAAATTTCCGGAGAGACGAAGGGAACGGAAACTGCTTTTAGGTATGAAGAAGTAGATCCTCCTTCCTAAAAAAAAGAAAATGAAAACAACTGTGATTAACAGTTTAATAGGTCTATTATAATTTTTAAAAAAACATACGCTTGTAGTGCCCCAGCCTGTAACAACGAAAGTATCATTAACGGCCGGACCGCTATCTGCTATCAGAATTGGCTGAGTTGAGGCATCATATGAAAATTTCGGAAAGACACGAATGGTTGCTACGTCGTAATCATTCCAGCTAGAGCTGTACTTAGGATGAATCTTGATGCCTACTGCCGTGCGGATAGTTCCTCCTGAGTTTGAGTACGTTGATCCTGTACGTAAAGCAAGATCTAAAGGGGCCACTCTGTTTCAAAATAAAATTTATTCGATGGGTCAGTTTTTTTTTCTCAGCTGATAAGAAAATAATACTAACTGATAAACGCAGTGAGCTGCAGTCAAAGCAAAGTTTTCGCTAATAATGGTAGCTCCGCAGTAGTGATTTCCATCTCTGATTAAAGACACTTGGTGAGGATATTGTTTAATTTTGACAGGAGCACCTCCGACTATTTTAAAGTCAGGAATTAAATCCCTAGGGGATACTGAGAGGCTCGAATCCGAAGCACTAGCTTCAAATGAAAAAAAAAAAGAAAATTAGCAAATTCCCTGGCGATTTTAACAGCTAATTAAGAAACACTTACCAGTTTTTAGAAATAATATACCAAGTAAAAATTTAAGTAACATTTTTTTTAAAGGGAAGAACGACTAGCGTCAGTCCTGAATAATGCATCGCGAAAACTTTTGCAAAAGATCAAATTGGTTGAGAACGGATTTTCCTCTAAAGATAAAGTGATAGCAACTGATAACATTTTTTTTTTTAATCTAAAATGAGATAATAGTTGAACGGATGAAGCAGAGTTTTGTGACTTAATTCGGTTTCTTTGGCTTTGGGCAACACCGATTGAGGTGTTCTTAAGTGTTTTAAGTTCTCAAAAAGATCCATCCTGAGAGCGCTCTTCCTGCCAGTTTTTAATCTCACTGGAAAAACCGAACGTTAGGATCTTAAAGTTCCATGTCTGTTTCTAGCTTCTCAGAATTTTTTTTTCTCCTAAAGATGTAAAGGTCAGATCATCATACCCATGCATTACCTAACTCCTTTTTTCTATATTTTCGACCCCTTTCACATCTTTATTGCACCGCTAATAAGCCATTTTATACGTCCCCAAATCTTCTTGATCGGTTTACATCCAATTTCTCGTTTCACACTCATATACTAAGAATTACTCAATCTGCTTTACGGATTCTCGGTTTTGTATTTAGAACATGTTACTATTTTCAGGACATTTCTACTCTTATCATCCTATATAATGCGTTAGTTCGCTCAAAGCTCGAATACGCTAGTGTTGTTTGGCATAGATCTCAAGCCACACAATCTGGAGACTTTGAAAGTATTGAAAAAGTTCAGAGACGTTTCTTGCGCTATGTCTATTTCCGCAAGCATGGTGTCTATCCACACTACAGTCGACATCCTGTTAGGTCAGCAGACATACTGAGAGAGTTTGGCCTTATACCACTAGAATGTCGCCGTGATGTAGCCGACTTTGTTTTTCTTTACCGTGTATTTAACAACTTAATTGATTGTCCCTCAATCGTTTCTTTGTTCAATTTCCGAGTTCCCGTCAAAATTACGAGAAACAAGCAACTTTTTGAATCGACAACACCTTTTTCCTCAACTTCTGCCAAACTTTCTCAGTTATATAATCAATTTTGTGAACCCATGAACTTAGATTTGTTCTCTATGTCGCTGGCTACTTTTAAATCGTCTGTCGTCTCTTTTTTCAAAACCGATTATGTCTAAAACTTTATTATGTCTTATTTCACAAATTATATTTTTTATGTCTTTCAGCTAACACTGTAATTGGTATGTACATACTGTTGTGTTAGCTTTAGCTTAAATAAATAAATAAATAAATAAATAAAAATAAAAAATAAAATCAAGCTTCTGCTAATGAAGATCCAACACTGGTGTCAAGGTCTTAGGCCTCCTCTCCTCCAAAGACCCTGACGTTAAAACCCAGCCGATCCCTAAGGGGTTGCGCTAATACGTATTAAGAAAACATTTTTTCCGAAGCTGCAAACCTCCCTTTTAATGCAAGACTTAGTTCTCTTTTACAGACTCAGCCTCCCAGGTGTAAGAAAAAGCAAGATTTTGCTACCCCCGCCCTCTATCTACATCTTCGAAAGGTTGATTAGACCTCCTCCTCTTAAACATGCTTACGTATAAGATCCTAGGCTTTCTACACTGTCCTACTCCTAACTTTTGATCTAAACAGTTGCATATCCGAAAAGGGTCACTATCACTTATGATAGTTAAAGAGGAATCCCTTAAACTGTTAAAATGCATTTAATATCATTTTAGATTTTATAACAGCTTTGATATGGAAACAATATATCTAATCTCGACATTATTTTCAAATCTATTTCTTAATTATAACATCAGTTTAATCGAGTAAATTCACAATACAGGGTAATCCCACTATTTTCGGCAACAAAATCCCGATTTAATGTTTTTCTTCGATCCGAAAAAAAAATCTTACTAATTTCGATTACCATTATCGATTTTTATCATTTTCCTTATCAAAACATTTTTTCTTCTGCTAAAATCATTTTTTTTTTTTAAATCTTTCCGTTTCATAATTTAGGCAGAGAATGAAAAATGATGAATAGGATGCTCCAGATTACCATGTATTTTCACTTTGTTCAATTTCCGATATTTACATTTCCCCGATTTGATTTTTCATGAGTGAAACGAACTGCGAAACAGCCGATTTCTTCACACGTTTTATTTTTTAAATAAATAAGCAAAGTTTAATCAAATATAAAAAATGGAGATTTTTTTTTTCTAGTCAACACCTGCAATGCTCTTTATCCAATCCCTGATTTCCGAATTAGCTAGATTTGTATAAACTCCAGGATAGCCAGGTTCGGCGCATCCGATTCCCCAGGAAACTAAACCATACAAAACGCCACCTCTGATTATGGGACCTCCGCTGTCCCCTTGACAAGCATCGTGACCTGCTGAACCGGCGCAAAACATCCTGGAGGTTATTCCTCCGTAAGCTAAGTTGCATTCATATCTGCTCACTACAGGGACGGTTACAGCTTGCAGCTGCTCTGAAAGATCGGTACCGTCTTCCTGCAACACCCGGAAAAAATGATTAAAGTGAAAAAAATTAAATAAGCACTACCTTACTGATAATAGTCCCCATCCGGATACTGTTAAGCTCCCGGACGTCGGTTCGGTTCCGCATATGTTGATAGGCTGCCTAGTCGCATCGAAATGAAAACTTTCCGATACGAAAAGTAACGAGACATCGTAATCAACATCATAAGGGTCGTATTTTGGATGAACAAAAATATTCGACACCTGATGGACTGAGCCGCCGTATTCAACTATAGACGTGCCTGCGCGAAGTCGAAGGCTCGAAGCGCTCATTCTGCTCAAAAACGATTGTAAGTTTTGGCCCGACTACAAATGTTGGATTTTTATAATTTACCCGTAACCACAATGTCCTGCTGTAATGGCAATAGTAGAGGTTAAAATGGAGGCACCACAAATATGATTCCCATATTGTTCTAAAGATAATTGATGAGGGAGTGCTGTTATGTCTACATCTTGACCACCGACAATTTTATTGATAAGATCTGATTGCGATCTTAAATAAAACGCTCCTCCTGCAATATTAATAAAAAAATAATGAATTCGAGCTATAAATAAGCAAAAAACCGGTATGTTTTAAAACAAAGGTACTCACCTTTACCAGCAGATGCGAAGAAAATAGTTAAAACCGCAAGAAATTTGTCCATTTTGACAACCGATCTGTGACAAACTTTGTTCTTTGTTTTTTGTTTCATTTTATATTAAAATGATAAAAAGTCATCAGATTAAATTATCATCAGTTAAAACATGAAGGAAAAATATTAAGGGTTAGATTTGATAAGAAAAAGTGCACTATAAAGTTACCAACTGTGTTACTTTTAATAGTATTGATCTGGCATTGCATCATTGTGGGTTAGCTCCTTCGAACTAATCACGTGATTCTTGGTTTGCAAGATCAAACTGGAGGAGGATGAGGGTTTTTACGGCAAACTAAATCCACTAGGGGACTGTCGGCTGCTATCATGGTAAAATGGCGGCCGGTTTCGGATTGGTTAGTAAATATTCCCTTCTCATATTAAAGTCATTTATAAACCAATCCGAAGCGGACCACCATTTTACCATGATAGCAGCCGATAGCACCCTAGCGAATTTAGTTTGCCGTAAAAATCCTCATTGTGCAAAAGGCTCTAATTCAGATGCAACATCAGGAAATTTTGCAAATTTTGGTGCAACATCTTAATCTCAGTAACATTCTATGCATTTTTTATAAGTTAAACGTAGGTCTTAACTGAAAAGTTAAAACAATTGGACAGTATTTGGCGTAAAGGAGATTTAACAGCAGAAAAACTCGCTTCATTTTACTCCCTCCGTATTTCTATTAATCTTAGATATATCGTTACAAAACCGCTTTCTTAAAGAAAAAGGAAATGAAAAGGAATGTTATAACTTGAAATGAAATAAAAAAAAAAGCGAGGGAAATCTAAAATGGGTCCCGCACTTTTCCGCAAAGAACAAAAGTAAAAATTATATAAAGTTTTTCATTTTTATTTTTTTATTTCATCTTCATTTCAAATATAATAAATGAAAAAATATTTTAAAAGGAGAAATTACGGATGAAAAGCCGTCGTTTCACATTTTTCGAGGAGAAAGAAGAAGAAAAAAAAAAGAAAAAAGATTTATGCAAAAAAATTAAAGGGAGACCTGGACGCAAGCAATATAACATCGAAGCAGAGACTGAAATTCTTTTATTGTATTGCCAAAAGGGGGAAAAGACTGATGAATATATTCTTGAAAGCAATCTAAAATGAACGGGGATAAAAACAGATGAAAAAGGAAAGAGAGAGTCTTTTCCAAGTTTTTACCAATAGGCATTTCCCAACTTAGAAAATACTTGTTGAAAGTTCTTCCAGTCGTACAAGAGTTAATGGTCTGACAGACAGACATCAAGAAATCTCAGTTTAACTCAATGTTTATCCTTTTATCAAACATTTTCCCCGATAAATCAGATCCTTTTGCAATGTTTTAATGTCTGAGAGCACTTCGGAAATAAATGGTTGAATTTCGGGGGACTTAGTATTTGCTTTTCTAGTGCTTTTAACGCGAGTAATCGTATTAACTTGTTAAAAAGGTTTCATGGCTTTAAGCGGATTTCCGACAAAACTTTTCCGAACAACAACATTTAAGAAAAAAAAAAAAGAACGGGAGAGGAAAAAAAAATCTAAATCGTGACCGTTGTCAAAAAAAATGAAATGCTGACGACGAAACACGGCGAAGCTGACAAAAGTGAAGAGATAGGAGCTGAGGAATAATTTCCGAAGATAACGAGAAGCAAGCAACATTATAAGCCACATTTCATCGAGTTTCAGGAAATAAACGTTGCGAAAGTCATTAGTCGTTGCGAGTTACTTCCATTGACATGCATAACTGTCTTCTCTGGCATTCCTCAGCGTTTTATGTACATCTTATAATATTGCTTCGGAAAATTGATGGCGCGATTTTTGTTTGAATAAATAAATGGTATTAAAGGAGAAATCTGATTTTTAGTAAATAATTCAAACCTAAAAAGGGAAATTTCCACCAATTTGTTTTTTGAACTGACGATTTTTCTGCCGTACAGCCTCAGCTTGGTCTAACATGTTTGCTAAGAGTCTGGAAAAAATTGAGGTATATTTTAGATTTTTTTTCTTCTACTAAAGTATATTTTAGATGTTGAAAACCATTGAGATATTGACAACAGAGCCTTGCACATATACTACCGAACACTATGTTTTGAAGACATGAATTTTACGGTTTGTGTAAGAAGTCGTAATCTATTCAATGAAAAATATTCATTAACATAAAATAGAATCATTCCCGAGCAATTTAAAATTATTTTTCATTTTCTTTCAGCAAGACAAATGGAAAAGAAATTGAACGTGCTACCCTCTTATGTACAAGTTACCGTACAACTGTACGCATATCATGCCACAGGTAAGTTTTAGAAAAAGGGCTAATGCTCTTTTTGTGTAAAAGTCATTGTCCACAATCTTTTTTTTTCGTATAAAGGACAAAAGAAACTATAGTTCTTTGAGTTTTACGAATTTGCAAATTAAAAAAAAAAAAGGCGTCTATTTTTTCCGAACCATGTAATCGCATGCCTCACTTTAACCCCGCGATGGTGTGTCATTTTTCCTATTATTTCTAAATTTCGAATCACATAATGATCCCCGATCCATTACTGCTTATTTATGTCCCGGTTCCGCGAACCCGTAGCTAGACTGAAGAGCCAGGGCCTCACAGTCCATATTGCGTAACAGACCTCATCCAATACAGTAAACCCTCGTCCATCGCGGGGGTACGGGGGAAAGGGGGGTACCGCGTATGTGAAAACCGCGTTGTGTAAGACCAACTTCTTATGGGAAAAAGGGGGTTAGGGGGAAACCTGGACCAAAAGTTCACAAAAATTAAAAAAAAATCTTTCTTAAGTTACTTTTACATTATACTTTTCTGATTCAATACTTATTATTTACTTATACTTCTTTACATTATACTTTTTTACATTGAAAACATACGAAAATTAACGTCCAAAATATCAAAATGCTCAAGTAATCGAAAGACGACAACGATCTTTAACAAGGAAAAGTGTCATTTAAATTTGTAAACATCGCCCTGTCTGAACCTTAAATAACTGCTTTCGATATTTTATTGCATTTTTGTTGCGATTAAAAAAATAAAACCGCGTATAAGTGAGGGAAGAGCCGCGTTCGAGGCATTGATGGTCTCAAAAAAAAAAACCACGTATAGCTGGATCCGCATTGCGCGATGCCGCGATGGGCGAGGGTTTACTGTATATGAAGTTGGCCACTTTGGTGTAGACACCTGGGTAATTTCCATTGGCACATCCTTTACCCCAAGACACTACTCCGACCTGCATTTTACTTTCTTTTGATATAGCTGTGCCACCGCTATCCCCCTGACAGGAATCTTTTCCTCCTACTCCGTCTATACCTGAATTTTCTTTTTTTTTTTTTTTTTTGTTAACAATACGACTCCAATTACTTTATTTTTTAAATAATTACCTGCGCAAATCATATTTTCCGTAATTACATTCCTCCTAAACTTGTATCGCTCTTCGCATCTAGCTCTTGTTACACCATTAACTTCTACCTTCATAAGCTGATCAGATAGTCTCCCATTTTTGGTAACACCCCAACCGGTTACCACGAGTTTATCGTCTGGCGAAAATTCGTCGTGGTCTACTAATGTAAGCTGGAAATATTTTAAATAAAAAAAATATATATACATATTAATTTAAGAGAAGGCTTCAGATATTTATTTAAATATACCAAAATAAATTTCCCTGGCCTAAAACTTTTTTTTGGAGATACAAATTAAAAATCTGACTTTGTAGCGAACTTTATATTCATACTGGCATCTTTCTTTCAAAATTTCAGATTCTCAGGTTGTAAAGAAACTCCGGAAAACGTTTTCAAAAATAAATGTCGGGAATATATTTTCCAAAGCGTTTTCCGGAGTTTCTTTACAACCTGAGAATCTGAAATTTTGAAGGAAAGATGCCAGTATCACTATGAAGTTTGCTACGAAGCCAGATTTCTAATTTGTATCTCCAAAAAAAAAGTTCTAAGCCATGGAAATTTATTTTGGTATATTTAAATAAGTATCTGAAGTCTCCTCTTAAAGAATAATAACTGATTTCCAAAGACAAATAAAAAAGGGTCAGAAAAAATATTTTTAACGTATTTTAAATACATTTCTAAATATTGCAGGAATATTTGAGAAAATATTTCATAAATAATTTAAAGATGTTTTAAAAATTTTTCAGATATTTTGAATATTTTCAAAACAAAACATAAAATAAATGAAATCCCTATTAAGGCTTGCTGATTGAGTATTCCCAATTCTGCATAGGTCTCAGCAGAGAGGAAATATTCTAACAATTCAAACAGGTATTAGTTCAAACTTACCATTATTTTGTTGTTGAATTTCAAGGGAGTGTTCAGTTCAATAATTCCGACATCACTCTCTAAAGTTACACTAACTAAGTTACACTGGTACACTGGAACATTGCGTTTGACCGCTTTTTTTTCTCTATCTTAGAGACTAGATTTAAAAAAAAAAAAGAGGGCGGTGGATTAAATGAAAAAGCTAGCACAATTTGGTGCTAGATGATTTCAAAAATTTAGAGAAATACCATCTGTGTATGGTTCAGCATATTTTGAAACAGATTTTTCGAATTTTTTAAAGGCTATCAAACAATGAACTTAACTTAAACTTTAAGTTAATATAATGAACTAATAAAAATTTAAAAGAAAACTAGTTGATATCAGTTACTACCTTAGTACGAATGAAGTATACTTTCTGCAAGTTGCAAAGTAACTAAAATTTGCACAGGTGGTTTAAATCTTTAGAGTATCTCATTCACAAATTTTCTTTCTTTCTTTTTTTTTTTTTTAAATAAAATGATTTTGGTGCTTGGAACCAACAGCCGAACATCTATATAGAAAGCGACTTAAATCGGACTGATACGAAGTGCCAAACTGCAGTGTCAATCAAGTATGCTGTGCAACTAAATTTTGAAGATCTCTTCAAAAATACTTTTAAACTGTAGTTCATTACTTTTCGAGAAAATGAACCCTTTTTACCTTTTAGGCGTACAAAGGACGAAGCTAAACATAAAATGTATGCTAAATGTTCCGACCTTTACGTACTTACTTTCCACACTGACAGGTCATTAAGCATGATAAGCATAAGGTAAGCTATGTAATCCAACATTTTCACATAGCTTACCACATGTTTACCACAAGAAAACCACCCAGGAATACCGTAAGCACGATTTGAACAATTTTTGACTCCCTCCCCCCGCTCCTTTTAGTTGGAAAGTTAGGCTTCCTGTGATAAAAGGTTTAAGGTTGGCGGAGGATTTTTGAGCAGTGTCCGCCATACTTGAACGATCCCAAAGGGTATTTACGTAAGTGCCCCCTTTATTACGTAAAGTAAATTACGTTTGAGGAAGAGGGTTGGTAAACTTGTACGTAAGCTCGTATTTCGGGCTGAGGGTTTTTCAAATGTTTATTTTTGCAGGCAAGGGATAGGGTATCAAAAATGAATACGAAATCAATCTTTTAAAAAACAAAACAAACAGTATGTATTTATTTTATAGACTGCTTTCATTTAAACTTAACAAAGCTTTATAAATATCTAAGAAATATAAATATCAATTATTATGTAAAATAATATTAATATCAGTAAAATATTCTGTTGATATAGAATAACATTCATATTTTTGCTTCATTTTGCTCCACAAAAAGTTGCAATGCCAGTTTTTTTAAATTTATAACTCCGACTACAGTTTATAATTGTGACTGCAGCTAGCTCGTGGTATACTGGCTTTCCTTGGAAAATCGAAATTTATTTGACATAACATGTTATTCTAGAATGGTTGAATTGGAATTTGGAGGCGCGTCTGATGTAGGCTCTGTGCTGGATGTTATTAGGCCATCGAATGATATCATTTTTGCTTCATGCTTTTTTTTCCCATCCTTTCTTGTCCTTTTTCCCTTTCCTTTCCTTAAAAAAAAATTGTAGTATAAAAATGCAGATAAATCTAGTAAATCAAGTTAAGTGTTCTGTAAGACTTGAACCATTTGGACTCCCTCCCCTCAAACCAAAAGTTAAGAAAATTTATAGTGAGTCTACTGCACCTTCAGAGGAAGAGAGGTTTAAAAAAATGATAAGTGTTAAAAATTGATAAAATCAGGCCGATGATGTTTACCAATTCAAGAGGGTTCAAAAATTACCGGAATTTCGAAGAAATAACCCGACTTGACAAGGCAATGGCACTATATCTTGAAGCAGTGCACTCAAAATATCGTAGTCGTAGTATATATATAAGACACCTACGACTACCGCATGTCGTTGGTTTTTAGAAAATGCCGCTATTCAAAAGCTACACGAGCATGAATTTTGGCCATTATTATCCATTTCTCCACTGATATAGAAGTGGCTCCCCTAAATCACGCTCAAAATTATTTTGCGGTTACGTCAAAACGTGCCAAACCACTTTGCTCATTAGAAGATAAAAGAACTGCGTCCAAAACGTGGAGGTAATAAATGGCCAAAATCTACTTGATCACGTTACGCAAGGTAATTATTACGTTCCCAACCCAAGATTCTCTAATAAATAAGGAACCCCTTTCTTATCCTATTGCACCGTGATAAATTTTACACATGAGCGCAGCGCAAACGCACAATTTCTTTCAGCGCCATAAGCTTAGATAGATTCTCTCCATTCCGATCAAAATACTACATAGTCTTTTAAACAGGTCAGGAAACTCCTATCTTAAATGTCTGGGAGATGGTGTCCGGCTTAACTGCACAGATTTTAATTCCGCCCGATTACCACCCGTAGCGCTAGTTGTATTCAGGACGCTTTTCATTGGTCGTTGCAATTTCAAAACAATTATGGAGGATTGAGATTATTGTGTTTGTAATCTCAGAGGTGATTTCTTTTTCAGTATTAAATGTTAAATATAGTGCATATGCATAGAAAAACGCGTAAAAAGATATTTTAAGTATATTTAAAAAGCCATTAAAAGTGTAATACATCAAAAAATAATTCGAGTCATTTGAAAAAATTAATAACAGAGGCAACTATAACCGGTTTGAATGTACGTCCCGAAAGATCGCTGCGCCATCTGTTGCCTGCTTCACCGAACTAAAATTCGTGTACATAGCTGGTATCGGGATTATGGGGGTAGCTATGCAATCCGCAGTACGGGAGAATTGCTCGCCTGCTAGAGTCATAAGCACAGTATAAAGCAGGCGAGCAATTCTCGGTTGTTTTTTTTTTGTAACACAAGTTGCCTATATGTGTTAGCTTATGAGCGCCCGTTTTCCCGATACCAGCTATAAGCCGGACACTTTCGGGGGGGTAAGTTTCCTGACCTCTTTAAAAGACTATGAATTACTAGCAATGTTTACAAATGTTAAAATTTTTAGACAAAGCCCATTTTAGAAAATGTGCAGTTTTTTTTGTATGATACTATAAAATAGGGACACATAATATTATATTATATTGTATTATACTTTTCGTTTTATTTTCTACATTTTGACTCAAATAAGAAAAACACTGTACCGAACAAGTAACATGTTCAAATTCATAAGCAGCAACTATTCTCCAGTTCAGCAAAAACAGTTGGAACAATTCAGAAAAATTTTTTCGGACTAGCCGACCTATATGGGTGATTATTGATTACATTTCAAATGTCATATCAATTTCATGGGCCATTTATTAAACATTACAAAAACTTCGAAATAGTCAGGTGTAAAAATCATACGTGAATTCTTTGTGTCAAATATTTACACTCTGTATCCCGTAGTAGACTGAATCCAAGGTATATAATTGGCGACGTTGGTGTAGACACCAGGGAAGTTCCTCCGGGCACAACCTACACCCCATGACACAACTCCGACTTGTCTTTGAGTGCCTCTTGACATGGCTGGACCCCCGCTGTCACCCTGGCAAGCGTCTTTTCCTCCTACTCCATCCATACCTAGAAAATAACCTTTTGTATAGCGCCAATTTAAGTATTACCCAAGCAAGTTAGGGGAGGAGGAGGAGGAGGATTGAAATTCTTACTACTTTGTCTTCTTCTTCTTTTCGGCATAATCAGGACATGAAGCCCTATGACCCGGCGCCTACCTTTACCAAGTTCGGTTTCTGGTGTAAGGTTTAGGCGTTACTACGTCATACCCCTTAATGTATCGAGTGACGAGCTGGAAGACGAGGCACTCATATCGCAAAGGTATTTTTACGAATGAGCGGGACCTACTTTATTTAGACAGGGAATCCGAACCCTGTGACACATCGGTCTTCTTCACATGATACACACATGAGTATCAGAGGTGAATGCTGGCGGAAAAAAATCCTGACTGAAATCAGGTTCGAACCAAGACTCCACACGATCATTCGTTTCGGAGTCGAGCACGCTCGCCACTCAGCCGACATCGTGTCATTTGTTAATGTAATTTGTTGCTACTTTGTCAATGGAGAGAAATATTGCTAAATTCGTATATAGGAGAGAAATAATCGTAAGCGGAAATTTTGAGCTGAAATTTTACGTAACCAATGAGAAAAAGGGGAAAAGTTGCCCAAGACGTGCTAACTTAATGTTTACATGGCTTAAAATAAATTACCTCCACATATCATATTGTTAGTGATCTGTTTGCCAACTAAAGCATACCGACTTCTGCAGGTAGATCTCGTTACACCGTTAACTTCCACCTTCAATAGTTGATTTGATGCTCTTCCACCTTCAGACGTTGTGCCCCAACCTGTTACCAAGAGTCTTTGATTTGGGGAAAATTCGTTGTGGTCCAAAGAAGCAATCTGTAAATTTTTGAAATTGAAAATGAACAGCGGAATTAGAATTGATTTTTTGTGATGTCCCCAGCAAAGTCTAGATGTTTTGGGACAAACAACCTGGAATAAAGCAGCATACGAATTTAAAATTCTTGAAAATTTTTTACGGGGAGTATTTCTTACTTAAAACTGGAACCTTGGAAGAAATATTGAAAGAATTATTAAAAAAATAATAAATTAACAGATTGGTGAGAGAAACCTTAGAGTAGATCTCGTTGATGCGGTGCTTCAACGCCTCAGATAAATAAATGGATTCTCAAAAACTTACCTTTACTTTGTTGCTGAGTTTCAAGGGAGTGTTTAATTCAATAATGCCAATATCACTATCTTGATTGCGGCGATCATACTTAGGATTAATGGAAAATCCTTTGACAGAATAAATATTGTCTCTTGTTGCTTCGCTTAACTTAGTCACACCGGCAACTACTCGCATTCTCGAAGGACTCCTAAAACAATAATTAAGTAATAACTTTCGAAACCTACAATTTTTATAGGTTTATATTTACCCGCCGAGGCAATGGGCTGCTGTCAAAATATGTTTCGGGGTAATGATAGAACCTCCGCAACTATGCCTCCCGTTGTTTTGGATGGAAACCTGATAAGGATGATTTTCTATGGTCGTAGCTTGACCTCCCACGATTTTTCCATCATCTTTCTTAGACCCTTTCCTCGAATCTTTTTGGGCCGAAGCAGCTGAATACAATTCAAAATGAAATCCGTTTATTTTTAGCAAAGCATATAATTCAAATTTCCTTACCCAAAACCAAAAACGCCAAGCAGAGAAAAATAGGAAAGCGAGTCATCTTCACAGGTGAATGCCGGTGAAATTCCTAAAGTTTTTTGTTTTTATAAATCTCCGCCACTTTGTTTATTTTGAAATGTCAAACCTGATTTAAGCTAATCTTCCTTCTAGTCTATACCCAACTTGATCTTGCAGGATTGCGACTGATTAGGTTAAAATATGGCAATGATCACATTTTTGGTTTCGCAAGGTCAAAAAATAATTTTAAAAAATGACAAATGAAAAGGAAATGATATTGGATTTAGAAAAAAAATTTCCGCGATACACTGCGCCATTTGACTGGGGAAAATACTTTCTGTAAATCTATACAAAATTCGGATTTTTTATAAATTGTCTTCAACTTTTTTTTAATTTTCAACCATTTAAATTTTTTCAGCTTAGATTTTAGCCCGAATTTCAATTTAAAATTACAAGTATTTGAAAAATATTTAAAAAAATCGGAAAAAATAAATAATGATTATCTTAGTGCGAAATAAGTATAAGTGTTACAAGTCGCATATAACCGAAATTGACACAGATGGTTTTTCTTTTAAAATGGCAGCTTACGTAAGTAAGGTTCATTCATCGTGGAATGTTTTTTTCCTTTCTCATCAAGTTGAAAAATGTTTTTAGAAAGAATCGAAAAATTTTAGAATTTTCCACGAAATTTCGTCTCAGTCAGTGATAAAAATTTGGATCATACCATAGAGCAGTGCAACTGTGCAATGGTACCCAAAGAAGCTTGAATGTGAATAAAATTGTGTTTGTTATAATTATTATTAGGAATTAAAAGTGTGATAATCACTTCCGCACTCTCAGGTGATTTTCTTTTCTTTATTATTAATTATTTCTTTTCACAAGTGCTAAAAAAACAGGAAAGGATTTAAAGGAGATAATGGGTGTTCATTGCAAAGAATTCATTATTTGGAAAAGTTTAAGTGTTTAAAATGGCGGACCCACCCAGCCCAAACTTGTTTGATTTTATGTAAAAATGTATGTATTCACTTTATTGCATTTGTATGTAAAAATAATTATATATTCACTTTATTGAAAAGAATGCGGATTTAAATTTAGTGTTTGGAAAACCCCATGGAAGCGAAGAAAAACAATTACAAAACTACAACAAAAACCCTAAGTCGGCACCTTTTGTGAAAATTAATATTGGAGTTTGCTGGTTAAAATAATCCAAGAAAATCATTTAACGATTCAGAGGGTTCCTAAAAGTGGAAGGAAAATTAGAGAAAAATCGCTCATCTAGGACTCGAACCCTCGTCTTCCCGCTGGTCCGGGCTGCTCTAACCTCTGAAATAACAAGCTAAGTTTTTTTTTTCTCTCAATTTTAAAGTTGTGAAGGAATCCTTTTTTTTTTTTTTTTTTTTTTTTTTTTTTTTTTTGTGTGTGATTGGTATAAGGAGGGAAAACGGATTGCGGGAGACAGGTCTGCAATTGCAAATTTTAAAAGGCTGGTAGATATAATCATCAAAACATTTAATTTTTCATATCTAAAAAATAATAATTTTTTAGATTATTTCTCGATTCTCTTGTTTTTCAATCTATCAAAATTAGATTCCCCTTTTGAATAGCGATTCTTCTAACACCATACATTCGAACTCAAAAATCGCCTAGCGATGAATAAACGCGTAAAGACTCATATCAATTTTCTTATCAGACACAATTGTTTTCCATTATATTATTACAGTATTGTCCTTTAAAAGTCACGATTAACGTATCAAGAAGAATTGGAAAAAGTTTAAAATGAAAACATTTTTATTTCTTTTGTTATTCGAAGTAGCGGCAGCAGTTCCAAGTAAGTATCAATATTAGAATGCATAAACATGGCAGAGTGGCCAGAAAAAAGTAAGTTCCTAGTGCAAGGAAGATGAGTTTTCCTTCTGATTGTTCACTTTTGGAGTATATAAAGTTCGTAGGTATAAATAAAAGCTCGTAACTCCAGAAAGGAGAATGTCCTACGACAAGAATTCTGCAAAAGCAGAATTGGAACTTCCAAGTTCTAAGCTCCCGATGGATCTCTTCCAAAAACTTTAAAAACTTAAATGCAATTCATAATTTTTTCTGCCAGTCTTTACTTAGACTGTGTAGTGTCATTCTTTCTTTTTGCTTAAGACATTGTTGGAGGAAAGCCCATTCCAGTTTCGGCCGCACCTTACCAGCTGGAATTAAATTGGAAACAAGGCGACTGTAAGTATACCTTTAAGTATAACTATAAATAAAAGTATAACTATATATTCGAATTTTTTTAAAGGGGACTTCAAATGCGGCGCCACCATTGTGGGTCATACACTCGCCTTAACAGCTGGTCACTGTGTGCAAGGGTAAGTGAACATCAAACAAGACCCCACAAATTTTTCATGAACTTAATCTATTTACCTCCTATGCAAAGGGCAAGCCATCTAAGAGTTCGTTCAGGATCAACTGAAAGAGGACAGGGAGAAATGCACAACGTTAAGACCGCCGTCCTACATCCCAAATATTACGAATCAAACGACACGGTTCCTCACAATGACATCGCCATCTTGGAAGTAGATACGCCATTCCAGTTCAACGAAAACACTCAGCCAATTGATATTACAGATGCAGAACCGAACGGAGGAGAGATCGCTTTTCTTTCTGGCTGGGGTGCATTGAGGGTAAGAAAAAGAAATCCTGTGAATAAGCAACCAAATTAGTAAAAAATTTGAAATCGTAGGGAGGTGGATCAGCTGTGACTCAGCTCTTTGGAGAAGAAATTCCTCTTGTGGACCGAGGTGAGTGTAACGAGGACTACGATGGAATTATTGAAGAAAGTATGATTTGCGCTGGAGTTTCAGAAGGAGGAAAAGACTCGTGTCAAGGAGACAGCGGAGGACCATTAGTAATCGATGGAAAACTTGTAGGGCTAGTTTCTTGGGGGTTTGGGTGCGCGAAACCAGGTTATCCAGGAGTTTACACGAATGTCGCTTATTTTAAAGATTGGATCGATCAACAAGTAGACCGTTTCTCATAGACTCTGCAGAGTGTAATGAACAGTTAAAAAACTTGTAAATTAATTGTAAATAAATCTGTAAATAAGTATAAAGTTTATAAGTACATAGGTAGGCGCATAGGTAATAAGTAAATAAAGCATATTAGCATAAAGGATCAAAATATGTGCAAAACTGAGGATTAGTAGGTTTCGTCGCTTTACGGCATTCTGTTACCATGTTTTGGCCTCCAGATTTTGAGCCGGGACAGGTAAAAATAAACGGAGTTCAGATTCGTGACCTACGCATAAACGATAAAAAATTATTGTTTTTTTTTTCACCAAAAAAAAAAAAAAAAAAAAAAAAAATCAATATTTGCGAAGCTATGGGGATTTTTCAAACTTTAAGAGTATGCATCAGAAATTTGAAGCGTTCATCGATTCATAAGTTGAACATAGGCGGAAAAGATCGAGTAGTAGGCAGTAGATTGGCCTATTACTATGTCTGATGCATTAACTTAATATGGTTTGAGTATGGCCTTCTCATTGATTAAAAAAATTAAAAGTTCAAGGGTCATTACTATACGATGTTAAGAAAGCACCGACCATTTCGATGGATAAGGGCCCCATGACTGTCATCATTTTTGATCCCACTCTTTCCATTAAAAATAAGCAGTTCTATAACTGCTTCATCTTATTTTATTTATGGAAGACTTCAATGCTATTAATCGAAACAAAGTGTTTCTATTTAATTTAGTGTACAATGTTGACAGATTAAATAATTTAATAAATTCAGGATTGAATGAATGACTTTTGAAAGAAAAAGTAGTTAATAGACCTACAGCTGAATGGCATTATCACATTTAAAAAAAACGAAGGAGAGTTATAAAATGCAAATGATTTACTGACCTAATGCCAAAACATTTAGCTGTTGCTGCGCATATACAAATAAATTTCCCATATTTCAAGGACCAGTTCCAAAATGGATCACATTTCGATACTTTTTTACTTGATGCTTTCCGTTTTTGGCAAGGGTCTCTGATTCGCTGACAAAGAGACTGTTGCCGAAATTGTTCATCAAAAATGCCTCTTCAACCTTCATAAAATCATAAATGCAATGCTACAATACTGCAAGAATCGAATAAAACCTCTAAGTAGGCCAAAAACTATGATAGGAAAATAGTAGGAGGGAAATCATTTTATATATTTGGTTATCTTGCGTCAGTCCAAAATGGCCGGGGACACTATTGCGCAGGTTCTATTATTTTACCCCAGTGGATACTTACTACCTCTTCACTGCCTAAAGGGGTAAGTCAGTGACTTTGAAATGAATAAAGGGTCATTAAAATAAGTCAGTATTATGCACCTTAGGGATGGAGAGATGGTCGAAAATTTTAACGTCAAATTAAATCTCACCTGAAAGTAAGGGGATCAACCATTTTCAAAATTTTTTTGACAGTTTAAATTTCACAGACCAAGCAAGTGTTTTTTTGTATTTTGTTTACAGGATTCCTGTAGGAAAAAATAGAATCAGGGCTGTCTTGAATGATAAAAATTACCAAGAAAGTAAAGCTGTAGCTATATGAATGTAAAGCTATATAAACTATGAATTTTGTAAATCGGATAGCATTGTGATGATGTGGGAGTCATAAAGCTGGACAGTCGCCTAACTGTTAACAAAAATGTAGCAATAAGAATCCAAAAACCGCACACATTCAGCTCCTTCGATTTAACCCTGGCCATAATTAACGAAACAATGCTGACATACTTTCAGTCCGTAAAACTACAATGGTCGGTTTGAATTACCCAATAGCCTTAAAATTGCGTGCTAGGGTGCGACTAGAAAAGGTAAGAGGCCATCGGCAAATAACTGTATCCAAAATATCTTTGGAAACGTATAGCAAAATGTATGAAAATTATGATATAATCAATTATGGGAATCTATGTGGCGTTGAGCCAATTAAACTGATTGAATTAATCCTCAATTGATGAGGAAATCATTAAAGAGTGAAGGTCCGCGATATTTTCATGGGGTAAAGGTTGTGCTAGGCCCCGTTTTCCTGGTGTATACCCCTGTAGCTCGTTTCAGGACCTGAATTCAGAATGCAACAGGCGAGAAATTGCCGCCATATTGCTGCGGGGAAAAATGTGCGAGAAAAAAACTTAAATAAATAAATTTAAATATCCGAAAAAAAAGAAAAAAAAATGAAAATTGATTCTACAAGTTTTTGATTTCATTGAAAAGTTCAATTGGGATCCCCTTGGAGGAGTGATTCCCTCTATCCTGTCGACTATCAACAAATAATACTCTACAGCTTTCGTAACGGGTGAATTCCCTTATCGAAGCTTTTAGTTTTTTATCAACACCGATTGTTTCAATCATATAAATAGAGGCGTGTCCTATTCATATAATCATATTAATTTTAATATCGAATAAGAATAAACACACAAAAAAGATACCTATTAAAAATGAAAATATTTTTGGTTTGCTTATTATTCGGGGCAGCTGCAGCAGCTCCACGTAAGTATCAATTATAAGATTTCATACATTTTGGAGTAGTCAAAAAGTGCTATTTAAGCTTCATTTACATTCTAGACATTGTCGGAGGAAAACCCATTGAAATTTCCGAAGCTCCTTACCAACTGGAGTTAAACTGGAATCAAGTCGGTTGTAAGTATACAGGGGAAAAAAATTGACCAGTTTTTAGGATTTCCGATAACTTTTTTAAAAACTATTTAAGGGGTTTTCAAATGCGGAGCCTCGATTGTAGGACCTACTACCGTCATAACAGCTGGTCACTGTGTTGAAGGGTAAGTAAAAATTGCAAATGACTTTCATGGGAGTTTAAAAGTTTCAAAGACTCAATCAGTATTTTTCACTTTAAAGACGTACGGCAAGTCAATTACGAGTTCGATCCGGTGCTACCGAAAGAGGAACCGGAGACGTTCACAATGCTAAAACCGTTGTCCAACATCCTGATTATTACGAAGACGCCCAAGGAATTGCACACAATGACATTGACATCATTGAAGTGGACACTCCATTCCAGTTCAACGAAAACGCTCAACCCGTCGGAATAACAACCGTCGAACCGAAAGGAGGAGACGTAGCTTATATATCCGGCTGGGGTGCATTGAGAGTAAGTTCGAAAAATAAATTCTACTTAGATTCAATAATGACTAAACAAATTATAAAACCTCAGGAAGGTGGATCGGCTCCTACTCAACTCTACGGAGTAGAAATCCCTATTGTAGACAGAAATGAATGCAACCAGGATTACGACGGACTTATCGAACCAGATATGATTTGCGCTGGAATTCCAGAAGGAGGGAAAGATTCATGCCAAGGTGACAGTGGCGGTCCTGTGGTAATTGATGGAAAACTTGTGGGTATTGTTTCTTGGGGTTTTGGATGCGCCGAACCAGGTTATCCAGGAGTTTACACTAACGTGGCTTATTTCAAAAACTGGATTGACCAACAAAAATTTCGGTTTGGAAAGCATTAATCTGCTGATGTAAATATTTCAGACACTGTAAATAAATTGTAAATAATATTGTAAATACAATTATAAATTAATTTAAAGAGTAAATACGTAGAAAGATATTAAACCTGACTTACCATTTACTGATATAAAAATTGAAATCATAGATCCTTCAGTTAAAAAAATAAATCGTTGCGGCATGCTTGTTACAGCGGTTTCCCGTGCGTTAAACATGAGGAACTAGTGCCAAGCTGAACACTGCAGATATAACCTTGTAACACTGGTTCAGCGAAATGCATAGAACTGAAAATAGTCAAAGTAAAGCTATTTTTTTCCGCCGAATTATGAATAAAAAAAAATGAATGAAAAAAATGAATGAATGCATTTTTCAGGAAAAGTGCATCATAAATCTGTTATCAAGTGCATTTATTTATTTATGCCAGAGCCAAAAACAAATAAATAATAAATAAAATATGAACTTGGAAAAATTATGAAATGCAAATTTTTTTCTGATGTAATATCAAAATAAACATTCAGCAAGTATGTATACATGGGAACTTTTCAGATTTTTAAATACTTCAGTTTCAAAATGGGTCGCATCTGTACCGTTTTGTACCTCATGTTAATGGTTTCTGGTAAGAATTTTGAAATACTTGGTGCTTATGCAGTTTAAAATCCTCCAGCACCTTTCTAATCTAAGGGCCTGGATGGAAATACTCTAAGTCTGTAGCCCAAGTTTGTTAAAAAAGTAAAATGTTCAAAAAAACGATTTTAGATTTTAGATGATCCCTACTCCAGACTAGCTTGTTATTCAAAATGCTTCAAAATAGGCTCAGCTTCATTAATTTCAACTTATAATATCTTGTACACATGACAATATAATATTCAAAAAGTTCAGAAGTCCCCCGAAAAACTTCTTCTCACTGTGCGGTACCTACACCCAGGCGTAGGCGAGAATCAATAACAGTATTTCTCCCTTTATCAGGTAGAGCTCCTCGACACTTAAACCGGCCCAAGCTCTTAAATTGCTCAGCCACGATAGGTTCTTCCGGCCTATTCTCCTTTTTTTCCTGAAAATGGAAAATAAAAATTTTGAACTTTGACCCGACTGAAAAAATTCAGCTCCTTGAATATTAAAATTTCGTTCCAAAAAAAAATTAAAAATTAAATGGCGAAACATGAAAGAAATGAAATATTACTAAAGCAAAGATAATGGCTCAAAACCCAGAAATTTACTATTTTTTAAGAAAAAAGAACCACCTTTCTCATTATATAATATTTCAGCTATTAAAGGGGAAGAAGAAACAGAAAAATTCTTAAACCAAACCAAAAACGACCCAGGGAAAATTGTAGGAGGTGTACCAGCTTCTATCTGGGAATTTCCTTACATCGTTTCTCTTCAAACCCTCTGGGGACGGCATTTCTGCGCAGGAACCATTATTTCACCCCAGTGGATACTTACAGCTGCTCACTGCTTACAAGGGTAAGTTTTGTGATTTAATCGGATTTAGCAGCAGCAGTTATAAAAATGGACTATTTTTTCTTGAACAGAACTCCTGCCACACAGATTAGAATTCGGGCTGGCCTGACCAAATTCTTAGTCGATATACATTACCAAGAACGCAGAGCTGTTAGCTATCAAATCTATGATGGTTACGATCAGAGAACTCATCGCGGGGATTTAGCCGTCATAAAACTGGACAGGCCTTTAACATTTAACAAGAACGTAGCGGTAATTTATCAAACAGAAAAATGCATTTTAACATTTCGAATTGCAACCGTGTGGATATATTAGCAAAACGCGTTTTGAATTATTTTCAGCCAATAAAATTACACTTAGGTCCATTTACAGTACCCGATTCCATTACAATCTCGGGCTGGGGTACGACTAAAGAAGGCTGGTTACCATCAACAACACTTCGGAAAGTAACCGTACCTGGAATATTTTGGCAGGAATGCAAAAGGCTGTACGGGAACCATTATACCACCATTTCGGATGCCATATATTCTGGAAATCTTTGTGCAGGTAAGTCACTGAAATCCTAAAACAAACACAAGTTAATTAAATCAGACCTTGAACAAGAACTTACCGAAACATTTCGCACGAAAAATGCAGCCGAGCATTCTTAGTAATACTAGCGCGGAATTGACTAATATATTGTTTAATATTTCAGGCATACCAGAAGGTGGGAAGGATTCCTGTCAAGGAGATAGTGGCGGTCCCGCTGTATCCGTCAAATCTGGAAGACTCATCGGCGTTACGTCATGGGGCCTGGGGTGTGGAAGACCTGGTTTTCCCGGGGTCTACACAGCAGTGCCCGCCTTCAGGTTTTGGATTGAAAATTCAATAGGCGAAAGTCTCCCGTTATAATTACTGCTGCTGCAAAGAAAAATGAAACGATGACATGGAAATTTAACTGGATACGTCTTAATGATCTTTTTGGCTTATTCTAACATCTTATTAATTTTTTAGTGACCTGTAATTTATAAGCCGAAAATTATGCAATTTAATTAAAAATGTATGCAATTTAACATTAATAGCCAATGGGTGAGATCCTGAAAAACACCGTTCAATAAATTAGGGGGGGGGGAGAAAATAATTTTAGATTATATAGTTTGCTTAGATCACAACAATGCTGAAAAACAATGACGCAGCTCTTGAAAATGGCAGACAGCCATATATTTCTCGAAAATATGAAAAATAACAGTAAAATGAAAACATGATTGGATGAAGGAGGTCGTTCAGGTTCCAACAATAAACTTTAGTCAACGAATGCAAATAAAATGATTAACTGATCCAATTCCCGATATTTCTGCATTAAAATTCAATCTGTTAATCAGTAAAAATCAAAAAGGGTTCCGCTATGTTTTTTATGGTTTTTTTTTTTCCTTATTTTAAAATTTTTCTATTTTTAACTCAAAAATCAAAATTTGGTCTTCTTTACATCGCTTTTCGGTTTTTGTAACTCTGATTTAATAATATAAGTCCCTATTGTAGCAATTTTTTACGATTTATTTTCTTTTGTTTTTCTATTGGCACCAAAATTGCGCCTAAAACGATTTTTTTTTAACGTCAAACGACCTCCTTTATCCACTCGTGCCTTCAAATGGATTATTACATCTTAATATTCCGCCCAAAATATCTTCTGCCAATGGTAATAGGCGGGGCAAAAGGATATTAGAGGGTACCTTGTATGAGATACCTCTGTAGCTGGGGCACATCTTCAGTTTAATTAAAAAACATATGCAATTTATGATTAACAAAGTAACGTTAACTAAAACGACGGCTTCCGCCGGTAACGGTAGTATTACCTCATAGCATCCGTTGAAGCCACTTATGACGTTTCCAATAGGAAATCTGCATTTTATGTTTCTTTATTTTGGATATTGAAAGAGCATAGCAATTTGGGCAACTACATTGAGAGCAATGCTAGCCAAAAAAAAACAGTTAGTATCTATTTAAAATTATTTTCTCAAGATTTTCCCTCAAAATCACTGCTGTAGTAAAAATAGCCTTAAATGTTTTTCCCTCTTTTTCGGGGAAAAGTTGAAAATAGATTCAAAAAAGTTTTTATTTAATTCGCAGAAAAGTTCAACTGGGATCCCCTTGAGAGAGTGATTCCCTCGACACTGTCCACAATTCATAAATAATAGTCTAATGACGTACCAATGCATAGATCTTTTTATCGATGTATTGGCCTTCTTATCAGAATCAATTGTGAATGAAGGAGTCTCCTCTCCTTATTATCATACTAAAACGTTACATCGAATACCAGTAATCTGAAAAAAAAAGATTAAAGATTAAAAATGAAAATACATTTATTTTGGCAGCAAAAATATTCTTTCCATAAAACAAAAATGTATATAAGTCCACGGTTAAATTCGTAAATATAGAAATAAGTAATTAACCGTTACTTTATTGACCGATTTATTTAAAAAATCCAAGTATTAGAAACAGAAATAGTTCTTCAATTTTTCGCATTATATCGATTAAGCGAACATCATTTATTTTTACAGTATACTGAACATCAGTACACTTTTATTTAATAATTAAAATATTGCATTATTTAAACAGATGTTAATTGTTAAAAATTCTGAAAGCGAGGAAATGCCAGCTTGCCAGTAACAACTCACTCTATTCACCGAATCTTGTACATAGCTATTGCGCATTCAGAAAAAAAAATACGTTTTGTGTCATAGATACCTGCAATATCAACTTTTTGTGATCGAAATTGCAAAAAATATTTTACTTAAATAAATACGGGCTGGAATAAACAATTCTTCCCCTTTCCCCCGTCCCCCCTTTCAATCCCACGTTTAACATGGAGACAAACACGACAATAAAATTATTTTCAAACTTCATAACAAAAATTTAACAATTAATCTTTAAAAACGAAGAACGGAAGAAATAAAAGCACACGACCAAAAGATCCCCCCTCTCACCCTGTCTCTTGCCCCAGTGAATCGAAGTTGAAACATAACCAGGTAAAATAAATGTTTTTCTCGGAAATGCAGACATCGATTTTCAATTTCGTGTAAAGAAAGTAAAAAAAAAAAAAAGAAAACAAAAGTATGTTTCTAGCAAAGGTCATCAATTGTAAAAGTTTGTAACATTTTGTGTTGGGATACAGAAATAATGGTTCAAAGTTTCGACAAGTTTCAGAATAGAGTCCGTCCCCCAGCTAAGGAACTAACGAAGTTAACAAAACGGGAACCGTGCGAGTGTATGCGAGTATGTGTATGTGTGTGACGTTTTTTTTCTTCTTTTTTTTATTTTTCGTGTCGAGCTTATCGCAAAAGGCGAGAGAAAAGCCTTTTGTGTGACCCCGCCCTTGCTGACCACGTCTACATAAAGTAATATCCGGAGAGCAGCAGATGCTCGAAATCGTTTTCTCTGCTCGAGGTTCTCCTTTTTTGAATTTTCCCGAAAAAAAAAAAATCATCTAATATAGATTGGTGATCGGATTTTCTTACAAGAAAGGAAAATGTTTTTTGTGAAAGAAAAAATTTTCATCTTAATGGAGAGCCGAAAAAAAAGTTTAATTTAATCCAGGATATTGTAGCGGGTGAAAATAATGTCTCTGTTTATTTTTGACTTATGTAAAGTTCTAAAAATTAAATATAAAGCATATACTTAAAAATAAATTATTAACTTTTTTTGTTTACAATATTTACAATTTGCCTGTACCGATCCCCTCACACTCTTTCTCCTGTCACATTCCTGATCCAACCAATATATCGGGCAACGTTAACGTAAACTCCAGGCGATCTTTTCCTGGCACAGCCTCTACCCCAAGAAACAACACCAATTTGTTTTCTGGATTCGGGAGATATTGCTGGGCCTCCGCTGTCGCCTTGGCATGCATCCTTTCCTCCTCTTAATTCGCCTAGGTTTAGAACAAGAATAAGGGATTACTTAATAGGGAACTAGATTTTAAATCTAATCTGCCTAAATTAATCTGTCTGTTATTAAATTAACCTTAGTATTTAAATTTTCTTTGCTTTTTTCTACTTTAGGGTCGAACTCAGGAAATATCATCGTAGATAGAAACCGTTATCTTCACCATCTGGTGAGTGGTATATCTTACCTGCGCAAATCATATTTCTGGTAATAGTATTGTACCGACCAAACATCGATTGACACCTCTGCCTTGTAACCCCGGGTATATCCACAGCCTGTAAATGATCCGATACACTCCCTCCCTCCTCCGTAACTCCCCACCCGGATACTGTGAGGTTATTTTTAGGAGAAAATTCGTTGCGATCCAATTGGATGATCTGAAAGTTCCAAGTAGGTATATTTCTATCTTATTGTGCCTTGTTTATTTCTTATTGCACTTCGCTTTTTAATTTTTTGATACGTACTCTTACGCTTCTTCCGAGTCGAAATGGTTCTTCCAGCTCGAGAACAGCAATGTCATTGTCGAAAAGCCTCGATCTGTAACTATTCCATTTGTTTATCTGAAAAATAAAATATAAGGCTTGCCTCAAAAAAATTTTTCTCTTGGTTCCGTCATCTTCGTTCCAATTAACAAAGCGGTTGTCTTTAAAGGTTGTGTCTCAATGCACATACAGAAAAAATGACAAAAAAAAAAAAAAAAAAAAAAAACTGCATTCACCTACACATTAAAAAATTTTATGTCAAAATCAACATAAATCAACATAAAGCAGGTCCACATAATTTTTATGTTGTTTTTGTTTTATGTTTGCCTTATGGGAGAAACAACATAAAAAATTTATGTGGACCTCTTAGAACATATTTACATAATATTTTTTACTGTGTATCGATTATTTAGAAAACAATCAAAGCGAAAAAAAATAATTAAACCTCCAAATTTTAGATATTCGTGCTAGTGAGACTTTACTCCCTTCAAAATGATTATTTTTTGCTAACAAGGGAGGGGGGGGGGGAGAATTAGTAAATAAGAGACACAAAAGTGTAATTGTGGCTTAAAAAACCGTAAAACTCTTATTAGGGTTTTTGGTAACTTTGGAAGTGAACGTACTCTTGCATCATTCCCGTCAGCAGATGACTTTTCTCCTTCATCTTTCTCCAGACTACGCATACTTCTTTTATTGTATTGAGGATGCATCGTAATTTTTTTAACACCGATCTTTTGACCTCCTGAATCCGACAGTTTTGTTATACCTGCTCGAACTTGGACCGCAGATGCGTAAAAAATTCTGTCAACAAATAATCGATCTATAAGAATCAGCCCAGTTACGTAATGCGGTTTCCGCCATTCAATCTTTATTTAAAAAATGGCTCCTTATTTCATCCATAAATTACCCCTGTTTGGAGGTGAGGATAAAGGAGTCTCTATTGAATCATCATAAGATTAAGACTATTACCAAGAGGAAAAGGATCCGATCAGACAAATTAACGCTTCAGTAACATATTGAATTCCCCTTTGATTAACCTTACAGGCGGCCATTTTTTAAGTAAAGTTCAAATCTCTAACTAAAAACGGCAGAAACCCCCAAACCTTAATATTTCACTTACTCTTCCACACAATGAGAAGCAGTGAGGACATGCCTGGTGGTTATAATAGACCCTCCGCAGAAATGACGATCATTTCGAAACTGAAGCGAAACTTGATGAGGAAACTCACGAATGGACGCTAATCTCCCTCCTACGATTTTTCCATCGTCCTTGTCGGGTTTTCTTTGGGCATATAAAACTTGAAAAGTTATCAAATTAAATCAATCGGAAAATTGTGACCTGAATAATAAATTTTGAGTCTGAAACTTACCTGAAAAAATGAATGTAAAACAAAATACAACGCAAGAAAAAAAATTCATGGTCAGGGAAATCTCTGCAAAAAAAAATCGTCCTGATTCGATTCAACTGTTAAACAATTAAGCAACAAATGTAGGTTCTAAAGCTTGAGATTCATGTGTAAACATGTCGAATGGAAAAAATGAACAGACCAAATTTTTCCGTTTCAAAGGCACTGCAACAAATCACGTAATATTTAAATTAAAAAAGTGCACGACGACTGAATGAAAATTGCATCTTTGGAAATAAACCACCCTTTGCACTTTTTGCCTTGGAAATATTACATATCGTTAACAAAAAAAACAAACAAAAAAAAATTAATTTTCGGAGTGAAAGACCCACCACATGCGAGAATGTGTCTACCCACAAAAGAAAACGAAATTGTCATCTAAGAGACGGAAAAGGGCTCTTCCCCCCTGGGTTTATGTACATCGGCTGTTAAGTGACGTAAGCAATCTCCATTTGCTTGCTTCCCCCTTACGCGTCGAAAACTTGCCCTTCTCCTGACAAAATATCGGAGTTAATCCCGGTAAATTGATAAAGTTTCTTGTTTTATGGTATCGGTTTCAACTTTGAAATTAACTTGAAAAGAAAAAGCAGCATTCATTTTTCAACTGAAATGATATTTAAAATTGAAAATACGTGTCGATATTTTTCATTGTTTTTCTCCTATTTTCCCTTTTTTGGGTTCCGTAAGCAATAACCGGGAAAGCATGTCTTTCGAATATTTCAAAAGAAACTAATTTATTTAGGTATTGTTTGCCTTTTAGTGAAAAATTAGAAAAGAAAATTTTTGGGGAAGAAAAGTTTTGCATTTCCAAACGGAAATTATTCATTTAAACTTTTCATTTTTCGAAAAAAAAAAAAAAAAAAAAAAAAAGGATTTTTATAAAAGGAAAAAAATATCCGTAGCAAGGGGATTAGTTTTGAAAGGGTTTACCGCCGGAGTTAATCTCATACGTCAATCCTCCTCCTTGTTTACTTAACGGTCAACACCACACACAACACCGAAAAAATCAATCACCTGTAATATCTGCTTGTTTAAATCAACAAGCTAAACAAGGATTAATTAGGGGAAAAAAGTTAAAGGTATACTACTTCATTTTGATAAAACGTATTAATCTTATGATGTAACAGAAAAAAAAAAAATCCTTGACTGTATCTGAGACGGATTCGCACTTGTGCAAATATGAATAGTATGCGCTTTGTAAGTATACTTCATTCGCACTGAAATGATGTTTTTATTCATTTTTGAATTTTTTGCGAATATTCTGAACGCTTACAGCTTTATTTTAAGATGAGTTCACAGGACCACTGGAAAGAAACGGTAAGGCAATACTTTTTACCTTGGGGAACACCAAAATTTTAGATAAAAACTCGAGGCTTTAAGGAAAAAATCCTGAAAATGGTATATAGCAAAATAAAACTAATGATTCGGAAAAGATTGAAATGCAAATCTAAGTAAATACTTTTTTGTAATCGAAGTGTTAAGATGTGATTTATAAAAGGACCGACTCTCGATTTCTTGGACACTTTCGGTTCAAAATGGGTCGCTTTTCAACCGTTTTGTGCTTGGCTCTTTTCGTCTTAGGTAAGAAATTTCTTTTTTCGATTAACTTTGTTTTTGCTATCGGGATTTAACATATTTCAGCGGCGTCCGCCCAAAGAAAATCAAAAAACTCCCCTAAGGTATCCGGAGATGACGGGAAAATAGTTGGCGGAACAGAGGCCGACATAACTGAAGCTCCGTACCAAGTTTCTCTTTTTATGAGAAATAGAGCAGGAAGCTATTCCCCTTCCTGTGGAGGATCAATAATTTCACCTGAATGGATCCTCACAGCTGCTCACTGTACTGATGGGTGAGTTATTTTGTTTTGTCATGGAAAGCTTTTAGAAGTATTTGGCCATAAATTTATCGATTACAGGCTAACAGCTAGAGATATTATTGTCGTCGCTGGAACATCGAAGCTTACCAAGATAAGTCAACAGAAGTCTGTCCAAAGGATTGTCCAACATTCTGGTTACAATCCTAATACTGTAAACAATGATATCTCTCTTCTTAAACTATCATCCCCCTTGAATTTAGGATCGGCATCTGCGAAAGTAAGTTTTTTGTCGAATCTCTTACTTATTTTATTCTAAGGAATTTAAGTTATATTACTCGTTATGTTTTATTGTGACACGGTCATAAAGTCACAATGGATCCGCATCAATCAGGAAAATTTTTGTCTCTTAAAATGACGATTTAGGGCATCCGGCCAAAGTCAAACATCCCCAGCGGAAAGTTTTTATGTGCAAACACATAGGCTGTTAAAGGGTAAAGAAACGATTGCTCTACTAGTTTGCGGTACATGTAAAAGATTTTGTCACATTTGCGCTTCACAGCCTTCTAAATATCAATCCTATTATGGATTTTCCGACAGGGTATTCAGTAAAAAATATTACGACCCAATTTTTTTTTTTTTTCTAAATCTTTTTTTGGTTTTTGTTTTTTATTAGCATGATTCCCTTCCTTTAGAATTAAAATTTCGAATTCCAGAAATCAAAATGGCCACTATTTATCTACTTTCTCTAACAAACGGTCAAGCGTTTTGCTACTTTCATATTCAAAGTTTTGACTCTGAGTTACAAAATCTTAAGTCCTAGGGTTACCAACCCTACTACTTTAAGTAGTACGGTACTATTTTCAAGACCTTTTCCCAAAAAATATGGACGTTAAGATAGAGAAAACCATTTCGGTTTTAGCTCTCATCCATTTGATGTACCTATTCGTTAGTGTACATAACAAAACTTAAAAAATGTAGAACGTTTTTAACGTAATATTATTTACCATCTACCTAAAATATTAAAAATACATCTTTAGGAAATAAAATTGAACCGACAAGTTTTGGGTGACAATGACATTTTTCCATCCTTCCTTCTTACTGGTTTTGGAGCGACAGGTGAGGGAAAGGGACAGTCAACGCAACTTTTAAAAGTATCTGTCCCAGGAGTAACTAGAGCTTCATGCCGTTCAGTTTACAGGCGCGCAGGCAGCGAAATCACAAACAACATGATTTGCGCCGGTAAGTCCCAATTGCTTAAAAAGATGGAAAAAAAAGTTCTTTGTTTAAAATAATCATTTCTGTTTGACATAAACGCAGGCGCGAAAGAAGGAGGTGTAGATTCATGCCAAGGAGACAGTGGCGGCCCAGCCGTTTCAAATGGAAAACAAGTCGGCGTTGTTTCATGGGGTATCGGATGTGCTAGAAAAGGATTCCCTGGTGTATATGCTGAAGTAGCCAGATACATTCCATGGATCCAAAGGCAAACCGGTTTGTCGCTAGATTAAACACGATTTTCAAAAAATTCAAAAGACAAAATAACATTTCTTGTAAAAAAATTAAAATAAAAGAAACTTTTAAAATTAATTTCCGATTTTAAGCAAACGAATTAATAAATATTGTACCTCAATGTGTAATGTAATCCTAATAATATATTTCGCGTGTTTATTTTGATTGTCATGCCAATCAAAATTAGATGTTTTTCCACTGAGCTTGTACCAGCACGAAAAAGTTAAGTTTGCATTCCGGATTTTCTCCCTTTTTCGGATGTCTCAGTTATCAAACAAGCTATAAAAAATTTCAAAATGTAAAAGAAAAAACGGAAATACTTAAAAATAAATATTCAGATGAGTTGCTTCAAAGTCGAGGTTCCTTATTCCGCAGAGAAGACATCGGTCGCGAAAATGAGAGAAATTGGCAATCGCGAAATCGACTTGAAAGATTTCTTTGGCCCTATTTCAACTCAAAATATGTTCTCAGTGCTTTTGTAACCTTCGAGTCTGTCTCTAAAATGACTATTTTTTGAGAAATCCACAAAGACGGAATTGGTATATGCAATAATTGTATAATACAGACAAAGATTCAATGTGGGGCTGTTCGATGGCAGTCCAGCAGTCTCCACTTCAAAAAAGAAGTTGATTAGCATAATCTCATGGGATGAAAGTTGTAACGCGTTTCGGCCTCCGGGTATATATATCTCAGTAGGCAAATATATTTCATGGATCGAGTGGCAAACCTGTTTGCCGATTTAAGCAAAATAAAGAGTTAAAAAAAAAATAAATAAAAAAATAAAAAATAAAAAATAAATAAATAAACATGGAAATATTTTTTAAACGAATTTGAAAAAAAAAAAAGGCCAAAGTTATTTTGGATTTCGATTTAATTTTAAACAAAAACCAACAAAGTAAAAACCTTGTCGACCTTTCCTCGAAAGAAACTCTACCGTTTCCGTTCCTAAGATTCAGCTCAAATAAAAATGGCATATTTATTTATGGAGTTACCCCGGGAGAATGAGAAATCCAGACAATATTTTGAGACATGAGTTACCCTTTACAGTATCAGCTGTAAAAAAAAAAAAAAAAAAAAAAAAAAAAAAAAAGTTCAAAGAACTTGGTTTGTGCAGTGAATATTGCATGCAGGATCTTCAAGGGCATTGCTGTTTTTAAAAGAAAGATAATAATGCCTGATCATCAAAAAGGTTGATCTGTAATTTAGAATTTTCCCGCCTTTTTTGAATAAGTCACAGCGTGTATTTATTAAATCAACCAGCCGTTTTAATTTTTTTCATCACACAGCGCAGAAAAGTCCACTTATCCGCTCTAGAGCGGATAAGTGGAAGTGTTTACAGACTATATTACGCCGTACTTTGTGATGAAAAATAACTTTCAATGCAATTATCTTAATTTTAATTTTTAAATTCTATTGAATCTCAAATTTTGGAAATATTAAAGCCAAAAATGTATATTTGTGCTGTGGAATTTTCCTGATTTGATAGCTGCTATATTGAACTTTACTAAAAAAAAATTCCACCTTTAAATAATAGTACACGAAGTAGTGGCTTGGAAAATATTAAATCGTCAACGATTTCAATTAATCTGTATGTGCAAACAGAAGATATAAAAAAGAAGTCTGGCAGATTAGCACTGCCACTTATATTTTAAAATGGGTCGCCTTTGTACATTATTTTGCCTCGCTCTCGTTGTTTTGGGTAAGAGAGTTTTTCTTTTAATTTTTACAAAACATATTTCTAATTATATAAAATTTTTTAATGAAATCAATTAGCTGTTTCTGCACAAAAATCACCGAAGAAACCCTCAAGAAAGAAACCTGATAAGAACAATGGAAAAATTGTGGGAGGAAGAGACGCCAACATCTTAGAATTTCCTTACATGGCTTCTCTCCAAAATCGTAAAGGGCATTTCTGCGGAGGATCTATCATTTCGCCTGAATATATCCTTACTGCTGCTCACTGCACGGACAAGTAAGTCTTTTTTGGAAAATTATATTGCTTGTACAGGTCATTACTTAAAGGTCATTCACGTTATGAGAGATGGGGCGGTAATCTTAATTAACAAAAAAGCAAAATGATCGATTTTTGAAAGGGGGTTTCCAAAATGCATATTTTTGCTGACAAGTAGGCAGGAGTCAAAAATGATTATGCTGCTTCGAAAATGCAATCATTTTTAGGGAATCTGGCCAAACTATTTGTTATCATAAAATCAATGTTAATGTCAAAAATTAATCATGTCTTATCTACTGACAGCATTTCACCAACTGGCCTTGAAGTTTGGGCTGGTATAAGTAATTTTCAAAGAGAGTGGCCGGCTCAAAGAAGTAAAGTTAGAGCTATCATGAACCATCCAAGTTACAATCCAAGAATAACGGACAATGATATTGCCATCGTTAGATTAGCCCAACCTTTTACGATGACACCAACCGTGAGGGTAGGTAAAAGTACAAAGAGTAATTTTCTAGTTTACCTAGAGTAGAGATCAACCAAAATTTCTTATTCTAAACGGTCTTTAATTATTTCCTTTTTTTACAGGCTATCGAGCTAGACCGCCAGGAAATGACGCCACCAGATCAACTTAAAATAGCTGGATGGGGTGCAACACAGGAGAATGGTCGAGTACATAGTCAGCTCCAGGCAGCATCGGTCCCAGGGATAACACGATCTCAATGCCGAATTCTGTATAGAGACTTTTCCCAGATTACTTCTAGCATGATATGCGCTGGTAAGTATTAATTCGGTACAACAGAATTGGTAATATCGCCAATTCCAATTCGGCTATTGTTTAATTAGAATCTGTCCTTTCATTAAGTCATCATTTCCACGGACGGGAAAGATGGGGTAATCAAATGGAGATGGTAATGTTAGATCTTTGGGTGAAAGTCCTTATTTTATTAAATGAACGGGGGAAGCTGGTAGTTAAAAATCAATGAAAAACTCATGACTTCTACTTGACCAGCCCCTTTTATAGAAAAACGTAAGAGTGTGAAGACTGCTTTTTACGCTTATTTAAGAAAAGAACGAGCTTTTAAAAATCCTGAAGATAAATTTAGAAAAGGCATAACCTTAACCAAAAAAAAAAAAAAAAAAAAAAAAAAAAAAAATTTAGCTCCTAAAAAGCATCAGGCTGGAGAGGGATCCAAAAATGATAGAAAGTAATCTTACAAAACATGTTTAACGGCTCTTTTAAACAAATTGAAGCTGAAAAATAGCAAAAGCTCGTCAGCACAAAAATCGATTACGGTTTTGGTAATACCGCTGGTTTTGAATGATATGTCAAAAGCTGCGTATTCATGATGGTGGCCTAAAAATTGAATTTTCCGTCAAAAATCTATAGTTTGTCTCTAGGATTTTGGTATATTTTTTTAGAAATAAGATGATAATAAACTCTGAACATGATTTAAATTCTAGGGCATTTATCTGGCGGTATAGACGCTTGCCAAGGAGACAGTGGTGGCCCAGCTGTGTCGATGAGGACCAATAGACAAGTGGGAGTAGTTTCATGGGGTGCTGGATGCGCTAGGAGGAATAGACCTGGTGTTTATGCTAATGTAGCTAACTTCATACCTTGGATTCGAAGAACCACCGGACTAAATGTCTAATAATAAAAACTGCGAATCTAATCTAAGGAAAAATGATATTGTAAAATAAAGAAAATCTTTAAAAAAATATAGCCTAGAACTTTTTTTTACGGTTAAAAATATTATTAATTGAATATATTTTTATAAGTCATTGACTACTTTTTTTTCCTTTTGGTCTGGTTCTGTTCGGTATTAAGGCATAGATCGGTCCATCGGTCCAGCCACAAGGTTCGAATCTTTGCAGTAGAGCTTTTTAAGATACAAAGTATCTGGACCGAGATAAAATAGATAGATGAAGATCGATATGAATCCGTGACTAAGTATTTTTTAGAAACGTTAGCCGCAAAATTTCCTAACATAGGTCAACATCGTTTAATTTCGCACAATCGTGGAAAGTTTAGTTGGTATTTCACAGCAGGAAATAAATCAATATTAAAATTGCAACGGATTAAATTTTACAAAAAGTCAGGCTTACTGATTCGAAAAAGATTGAAAAAGTAAATCAACGTCAGCGGTTCAATGCAGATACAACATGTGTAAACAACTGTCTTATAAATATACGTCCTGAGACGGAGTTAATAGATAATTTTTGACTCACAATGCATCGCCTCTCCGTATTTTTTTGCCTGGCTCTTCTTATTTTTGGTAAGGCCATCTTTTTATTTTTCTGATTTACTGAGATCCAGAAATTTTTATTTTTTATTTTTTTAGCTGCTTCTGCTCAGAGGAAATCCAAAAAGCCCTCGAAGCAGGCCAGCAAAACAGATGGAAAAATAGTAGGAGGTGAATGGGCTCATATAAGCCAATACCCTTTTCTGGTTTCTATTCAGTATAAATCGGGGCAACATTTTTGCGGAGGATCTATTATCTCCCCTAATTTCGTGCTCACAGCTGCACATTGCACGGAAGGGTAGGTTGGTGCAACATTTAAAAATGTGACGACGTGTAATTATTCGCACTTTTGTCTTTTTAGATTAACGCCTGACAGTATTCAAGTCGTCGCGGGTACCACTTACCTAAATTGGGAAATACCCCAGCAACAAGTGGATGTTAGCTCCATTATAAACCATTCAGGATACGACAGAGTAACAGTCGACAATGATATTGCACTCCTTCAGTTAGCGACCCCTCTAATTTTAGGAGGCGATGTACAAGTAAGGTTTAGCATGTACCCCTATTTTAGACAGACGATTTCACTAAATGACACCATTTTAGGCCGTAGAACTAGATCCCTTAGAATTCATGGAAGGAGATAGTCTCAAAGTGGCCGGTTGGGGTGCAACTATGGAAGACGGTCAAGGATCTGATGTACTTCTGCAAACCACATTACCAGCAGTACGTCGAAGCTATTGCCGAAGGAAATACAGCGTTATCGGACCCATCACTGAAAATATGATATGTGCTGGTAAGTGTAACGAACTATTGAGCTATTCAAGTTATGCGAAGAAGTTTTCAAACGAATTTTTAATTACAGGGTATACTTCAGGTGGTAAAGATGCTTGCCAAGGAGATAGTGGAGGTCCAGCTATCTCCACATTCACAAGAAAACAAGTTGGAATCGTTTCGTTCGGTTCTGGATGCGCTAGACCAGATACACCAGGCGTTTACACCAATGTTGCTAGATATATTCCTTGGATCAGGACGCATACTGGTCTTTGGATCTAAAAATAAGGAAACGGAGAAAAATAGAGAACCTGAAATTTAATCGGTTTTATTCCGATAAAAAAATTATGAAAAGGAATTTTTGGGTTTTTAAAAATGCCGACATAGAAGGAATGTTTGTGGATAATATAATCAGAGCCCGAATTCCTAAAAAGGCGATTTTAAACGATATTATGTGTGATTACTCCAACATTTATTTTTAATAAAAAATTCCTTAATATTAAAAAAAAAAAATAATAATAATAATAATAATAATAATTGATGTACGTCTAGAAAAGGTAGCAAATGCAAGTTGGCGCTTAGAAAGCTTAAAATTCAAAACGAAATTTTTTTCTTTATAAACAAAACATTTTAAGCTATTTTTCCTAGTTGGTACGTTCGTTCTTATGGAAATTTTACCATCTTTAAGCTCAAATCGGTACGCATTTTCGGCGAGCAAAAAATCTAAAAAAAAGAATATGGTATATATATGTATATGAGCACTATAGAGAATTGAATTCCGCCCGGTGCGACATGAAATTCGAAAATTAATCAAATAAAACCTACCCACCAACAATCTACATCAAAACCTACCCATCAAATAAAACCTACCCCCACATTATATACTCTCCAACCTTTTGATAAAATTTTTGAATATTTTTCTGGATAATAATAAATCGAATGCTCATATCATTTTTTTTACTTCTCAACCCAATGGGAGGGATCCCCTGTGAAAAGTGATTCCCTTAGAGCCTACCATTTTATGGAATTATAGTCTAATGACGAATTCAAAGGTAGAATCCCTTATCAATATTCTATTTCTTTATCAGTAACGATTGTTTTACTCATACGTATAAATAGAGGAGTCTCTCCTCTATGCATCATTACAGTAAAATATCACATCTGATAAAGATAAATCACTTTAAAAAAAGAATAAAATAAAAAATGAGAATACTTCTATTCTTCTTCTTATTCGGGGCAGCAGCAGCAGCCCCTCGTAAGTATTAATTACAATTATAAAATTTTATCTGGGCGGAACAGAGTGTCATACAATTATTTTAACTTCAGATATCGTTGGGGGAAAACCGATTGAAATTTCTGAAGCGCCTTACCAACTAGAATTGGATTGGGATGTAGGCGGATGTAAGTAAAGGAAAATATGCCCCTTTTACGGACATTAGCTAAATATCCTAATTTATTTTAAGGGATTTTTCAATGCGGAGCCTCGATTGTAGGACCCACTACCGTCATAACAGCTGGTCACTGCGTTGAAGGGTAAGTAAAAATTACAGTAAAGTTTCTACGAAGTTTAAAATTTTTACTAAATCAATCGGTCTTTTTACTTTGAAGGCTTACGGCAAATCAAATACGAGTTCGTTCCGGTGCTACCGAGAGAGGACATGGAGATATTCATAATGCCAAAACCGTTGTTCAACACCCTGATTATTATGTATCAAGCGACTTCGTTCCTCACAATGATATCGCCATTATTGAAGTGGACACTCCATTCCAATTTAACGAAAACGCTCAGCCAGTCGAGATTACAACAACAGAACCAAAAGAAGGAAAGGTTGCTTTTATTTCCGGCTGGGGTGCATTGAGAGTAAGTTCAAATAAAATCTTATCCATCAATGATTATTAAAAAATGATAAAATCATAGGAGGGTGGATCCGGCCCGACTCAACTTTACGGAGTGGAAATTCCAATCGTGGACAGGAAGGAATGCAACCAGGATTACAACGGAGTTATCGAAGAAAATATGATATGCGCCGGAATTCCAGAAGGAGGGAAAGACTCCTGCCAAGGAGATAGCGGGGGCCCAGTAGTGATTGATGGAAAACTGGTAGGAATCGTTTCTTGGGGGTACGGGTGCGCCGAACCAGGTAAACCTGGAGTTTATACGAACGTTGCTTACTTCAAAAACTGGATCGACCAACAAAAAATTAGTTTCGCAAAGCATTAACAGCATGAATCATATCAGAGGCGAAAATTGTAAATAACTTTGTAAATATTGTAAATTGTATATAATGTAAATATACTGTATAAATCGTAAATAATATTCAATGCCGAATTTCATTTGAACAACGATTTCACTGCTTAAGGTAATGTTCATACCAAACAAAATAGAGATTAGAGATATTTTCCGAATACCCGAAAGCGACTATTAATTATTTATTATTAAGTATTATTAAGGGCAATTATTACCTGTACTTACATTCAGCTATGTTATAAGTCTAAACGACGAATTTGATGTCAACACGTGAAAACAGTTTGTACTTAGGCTTACCTGAAAATAAAATAAAACGTTAAAATCAGATAAAATCGAATTTTCAGTAAAATAAAAAGAAAACGGGATTTCGAGAATACTTGGCTTTGGCTATTAGTTGGTTACTATTTTCGCTCGTAAGGTAACGGCATCAATGACCGGACGATCCAGTCCAGTTCAGTTACTCAACAGTATATTCTTGTTTTTTAATTCTGCTGCTTTAATTTTGCAAATTACATTAATGTCTTCAAACCACAGACAACTGCGGAAGACTCCTATGTCTAATGCTACATGGGAAATGATGTCTGGCATAACTGAATGTTCTGGTTCAAAGATTTCACCACCGGCAGCAATGAAGCTTTTCTGACTAGTTGCCAACATCCTGATTGCAATACAGACTCTGACAACCTTCGGTGCGTTACAACATTGAAACAGAGACAACCGGAAACTACTTTCTCTACTTGAAACTAAAATCTAAGCCAGAAATTTTTTGTGGGGTCTCTTAAATGCGGACATTAATGACCAACGTCAGAAATTTTATAATGAAATCGAAAATCATTCTACAATGTCAGAGACAAATTGTTTATGAAAACAATTTTGAAACTTGCTACGGTATGTGAGTTTTTTAATTTTTAGGCCTGGGTAGAATACAAGAGTGTATTCTACCCAGGCAAGAGACACTCTATAGAGTGTTTTGTAACCAGGCAGGAGACACTCTAGAGTGTATCCTACCCAGGCAGGAGACACTCTCGAGTGTTTCGTACCCAGGTATGAACCCTTTACACCTATAATAGATTTATGCATCTTGTTTTCGTAAGATGTAGTTCTTGAAAAGACGTACATTTTTACTTTTAGGCAATATTGCTAATTTTTTATCAAACACTCACTGAAAAAAAAATTTTTTTCACAGTGGATTTGCTTTTCAGGAGGTATAATTCTCAAAAATATGATTAGTTTTTCGATCAGGGGTCTACCAAAGCCGCAGTACGGGCATTATCAATCCGAATTTCGGAAAAATAATTTGAAATTCGAAATTTCGAATAATTTGAAATTCCTCTACTCCAAAAATATTCTAAAAAATAAGGTTAGATTTTTGATCAGAGGTCCACCAGTAAGAGCACAAGGAATCAGAATTTCTGAAAAATTATTTCAGATTCGGAATCCTCTACCCCGAAAATATTCGATGACAAAATCCGATGATAAAAATTAGAATTAAACACCCGATTTAACTGTAAAATAAAAATGACAACAGCCTTGACACGAGTGGCATTATGCTTCCCTTGATGCCTCTGAAATATCGTCTTCTTATTCTTCAATGGAAATTATGTTAGGAAGATTTCTGATTTCCCAATCATAACAGTATCTTAGTGCAGAGGAACCTTCAAACTATAATTCATTTTTTTTAATTTTTTAAGCCCGAAATACCTACAGATTGGCAAGAGCAAGAAAAAATAAACTAATAGCAAAACGAAACACTACCACCGATCCTCGTGAATGACATTATTTATTTATCGAAAAAACAACTAGGTAAATGAAGGTTTTATAGACGACCCTAAGGACGTCATTTCCCCAAGAGGAAAATGGTAATGAAGACATTTACAGAATGGATGCATTCATTAACAAAAAAGATATTAATAAGTGTAAATCAATGAATTCTAGAATGAAAGAAAAGATTGAATGAATTTCGAGCTTGTTATTCAAGCTTACATCGTGTGATCAAGTGTTAACACATATTGCTGCTCAGTATAAAACCAGACTCCGCAGATTTTCAGGCACTTATCTAAAATGGCTCGCCTTTCTACAGTCTTCTGCTTCGCTCTTTGCGTTTTTAGTAAGTACATTTTCATTTCTTAATTTCGGTTTTTTATTTTTACATTGACTGATTGAGAATTATGAACTTCGCAGGTGCCTCAGCACTAAGATACGGTTATGATTGGGAAATCAGAGATCTTCCTTACATGGTTTCCATTCAACAAAATGAAGCCCTTTTTTCAGAGCCATCAGGGGGAGCAGAACGTCATTTATGTGGAGGCTCTATCATAGCACCTCAATGGATTTTAACGGTTGCCACATGCGTGTAAGTAATTTTTTGGGCTATAAAAAAACAGTTTCCATGGCAAAGTGCCGGTTAAATTTTTGATGCGCTTTCTCAGAGAATATCCCACTTCTCTCTCAAAAAAAAAAAAAAAAATAAATAAATAAATAAATAAATAAAAATTGACACTTCATAGCAAAAAACAGAGTTTCCCAAAATAACAAACTGTATTTTTCACGGGTTCGACTTCCTGAAGCTTAGCGATAACTGGAATTATTTTTTTGCTCAGTGGACCTCCAACAAATATTCAAATCGTTGTCGGTACAGCTAACATTGAACACGAAGAATCCGGAACTCAGAAGAGGTATGCAGTTGAGGTTATAAAGCATCCTGATTTTAATTCAACCACAAAAAGGAACAATGTCGCTCTCGTAAAGTTGGATAGGCCTTTAGCCTTCGGAAGCAACGTACAAGTAAGTTTTGGCAAAGATTTCCATAGAACAATTAAACATAAAATTGTTGATCGTTTTCAGGCCGTGCAATTGGACAAAAAAGGATTTGTGGCAGGAGATGATCTTATGATTTCTGGTTGGGGAACCTATGGAAATAGTAATCCAGCGTTAGAGGCCATTCTAACTAGTTTCGAAAAAGCGATTTCTAGAGGTAATTGCAACAACAGATATGGGAGCTACATTGGTGGTCCGTTCGGTTACTTGTTACCGGCTGAGCAAAGATCTCCAGTTAAAGAGGACATGTTTTGCGGAGGTAAGTTTGTAAAGATCACAAAAATCAATCTTGATGGATATTGATGAATCAGAGACAATTTAAAAGACCACAGAAACGACCTTATTATTAGCCAGGAAATATCTTAAAATATTGCAGGAATAAGCGTAATAATAATACGTCCATCTGCCTCGCTAAGAAACTAGTTTACCTCTGTTTACCTTTGCTGGCTTTATTTTAGGATATGATCTTAATTAATTACTTGCGGTTGCAGGTTCTGTAAGTAGCGATCGTTATCAAGTGCTCACCTGCCCAGGAGATGAAGGCAGCCCGGCTATATCTGCCAGAACGAAAAAGCAAGTAGGAATCATTTCCTGGGGGAACAAATGTAAGGAATATCATCTCCCTAACGTTTACGTCAATGTTGCCAATCACATTCCATGGATTCAAGAACAAACTGGTCTTTCATTTTAAATGAGTGTTTAACTGATTCTCCCCTGCCATTCTGGTAGGAAAATGATTCAAATTGTCGATTTCTCTCTATGGAAAATATACAATCAAAATTAACGCAATAATAAAAGCAATAACATGAAGTATTGTCTCTTTTTACTTTCGAGTGGCCGCGAAGCGGGCGCGAAGAAAGTATTGCCGTGGTCGGAAAACCGAAAATCCTTAATCCTGGGAGTTTCTACATGAAACGTATATAGTTATACTTAGAATAAAATTCTGAGTTCCCGGTTGTCCGCCTCGTACGCCTCGTACGCCGCGTACGCCGGAGCTTTTTCTCCGCTATTACGCATCGGATCAAATGGTAATTTTGCACACGTATTTTTCGTCGAAAAATAAGAGGGGGTCTTTTCTTATTTTTAAAAATTTAAAAAATTACGTAAACGGCAAATATTTGAACTTTTAAATTTGGTTTTTTTCTTTCGACGATAAATCTCGAACCCGGCTACAAATCATCCAATTTTCGTACTGTAGTAGATATTCATCAAAGTATCATACCATCAAAATTTGGTTGAATTCGGATGACTGGTTCACAAATTATGAGGATTAGGCTACGTATAAATTAGGCCTAAAAATCGATATCTCGAATGACGTAATAAGTCATATCGATATCTCGAATTCCAGGAACAATCCATAATTCGGATTTTTTTTGTGGGTACAGCGGATTTCGCGGACCTCGGATCAAAAAACTAACCGGATTTTTGAAAATATTTTCGAGGTAGAGGAATCCGGATATGGAATTATTTTTCCAAAATTGGGATTCTTTATGTGGGTACAGCGGGATTCGTGTACCTCGGATCAAAAAACTAACCGGATTTTTGAAAATATTTTCGGGGTAGAGGAATCCGAATATGGAATTATTTTTCCAAAATTGGGATTCTTTATGTGGGTACAGCGGGATTCGTGTACCTCGGATCAAAAAACTAACCGGATTTTTGAAAATATTTTTGGGGTAGAGGAATCCGAATATGGAATATTTTTTCGGAAATACGCATTCTTTATGTGGGAAGAAAAAAACAAAATTCAGTTTAATTAATACCCTTTGAAAACCTAAACTTGATTTTTTAAATTTTTTCTTTATTTCAACTTCTTTTTTCCACCAATAAAGCCGCGAGAAAGTTTAATGGGGTGCGTATGCACCCCCATTACCGTTCTCCTTGTTTTAATTTTATAACGTTTTCCTTCGTGCAACCAAGTAGGCTGAATTCTCTTTCATAGTCTGCCATTATTTTTATTCAACAAAGATTATGGGCCAATAAGTAAATAAAAAAAATTAGAACTTTCAGCATCTCTCCCAAAGCAGTTTTTTTTTCCAAAAAATATAGTAAATATTCAGTGGCTTCTAATACCATGCATTCATCGAAAAAAAATTAAAATAAAAAAGTGTCAAATTGAATGAAGTAACGAATTAAAACGGTCTCCCGACACTTTATCACGCGTCAAATAATAACGCGACAGTTTATAACGATCAGTTGGTAACACGAAATTTAGTAACGCTACCAATTGGTAACGCTACCTTTTAATAACGGCGACATAAATAACACCGTCGCGTCATTTAATAACGTGCCAAAACTATAAATGATTTCCGAATCAATTCTTTTCTAAATGGTGTAGTGTTTGCACACGTTCAAGCATATAAAAGGACATTCCGCAGATTTTGAGGCGCTTAAATCAAAACGTGTTGTCTCCGTACAGCCTTCTGTTTCGCTCTTTGCATTCATCGTAAGCAATAGTCGTTTTACATCACGCATTAATATTTTATATTACTTTGTTTTGCAGAGAAAGTCTCGTGATAATACTAAGATAATACTGAAATTGCAACTTTTGATAAAGAGAATGAAAGGAGCCTATGATTTAATGTTTATGGAAACTATAACTACAGCTAATATTGCTAAAACTAAAAATACCCGTTGTATTATAACTAAATATTAGAGGAATCGTTTTATATGACCATAAAAATTCATTGGATAAACTAGAATTTAATACTTTTAGGTAACGCAAAAATGCAATCTTGGAGAAAAAAATGATTCAATTCTCATAAAAGGTTTTCAGAAAAATATATAATTATAAATATATAAAAATATAAATATTTTTTATTTGTTACGAATGCAATCGACCGAATAATTTTTTTTCCTAGTTTTCCTCAAACTCTTTATCCCAACCGCCTATAAGCCAAGTATTGCATGCCGAATTAATTCTTCCCTATTTACATGAACCTTACAATATGGTACAGTAATTGAGGTATTGTTTATTGATTTATTTTTCCCTGTTCAACTTCCTCCAGGATAAATCTCTCTAGAAAAAAAAATTAACGACATTCTCCTTTTTGAATAATCTCAGTTATAACAGCCTGGGGCTATTCAAGTGGTACTTAAGCTCATTATTAAGAAAAGGGGTTGATAACGTGGTACATAATCAAATAAGAAGTTTTTAAAATATGTGCTTACTTTTTTCTGACAAGGAGAAGGGGTCAAAATGGCAAAATAATACTTACTAACGCATGAATGGAATTCCTAAACTGATTCTGAATTTTTGCTCATAAATAAGCTTGTAACTGTAGATTGGGAAGGTTGAAAACCTTTCCGGCAAAAACAGTGTTTCTTCATTCTGAACTGTCTTTGTCTCAGTTATAACAACTTCCCTCGTGAATCTCAAAAATTGTCAAGGGAACTGAACTCCCCCCGCATTACCTAGCTATGAGCTTTTGTCATTTAGCCTACTACGTTTTTCTAAATTCCTTTAGCTTAATCCATCGGTAAAATATTAAGTTTCTGCGCATTTGCATTATAAAAAACGGAGGCCTGCTTAAACTGAATCCAATTAAGTCGCATTAGTCTCGATAAATTAAACGAAGTGTAAAATCAAAAAAGATTAATGTGCAAGACGACGTCAGTGATTACATATTGTATAACCAGTGTTTGCTCACGGATTTATAAAAAGAAACCTCGCAGATTTTCAAGCACTTGCCCTTCAGAATGGGTCGCCTCTCTGCATTCTTGTGTTTGGCTCTTTGCATTTACGGTGATTATTTAATCATATACTTATCTTATTTTGATTTCTTTGCGTGAGTAACACAGCAAAATTAATTAATATTTTCAGCTGCATCTGCTCAAAGATCGAGGAAAACCTCGACCTCGACCTCGAAGCCGACAGCCGACAAAGACGATGGAAAAATCGTAGGAGGTGAAGATGCAGAAATCACCCAATATCCCTATCAAGTCTCTCTCCAACAGAATGGGAGACACTTTTGCGGAGGATCCATCATAGCCCCTGAATGGGTATTAACCGCAGCTCACTGTACTCAAGGGTAATTATTAATTAAAAATTAGAATGGCAAATCCATTCCAATTTTCCAACGCTGAGACTGATAAGTAAAAATCATTTTATTTCTTCCATAAAGATCACCTAAAAACAGTATTTACATTGTTGCGGGTTCGACTAACGTTAATAAACCAGAAGGCCAAGCTCAAAAAAGAAGATCGATTGATATCATTAACCATCCTAAGTACAATCCAAGGAACGTGGACAATGACATTGCTCTCATAAAAGTCGACAAACCGTTTAACATCGGAGGAAACGTACAAGTAAGATTTTAAACCTTCAAAAATCGTGCGATTAAGACGGAATTAGTTGCACCCCATTTGTTGACTACAATAGGCGGTTTTTCAACAAAAATGATGTTTTTGTGCTGCAATGTGGTCGGGATATTCGGATTCCTCGGCCTTAAAAACCTGTTTATTCTGCCCTGAATATGAGGCTTATTTGTAAGCATTAAACACATCAATTTTTAAAGGTTTTTTAAAAATAGGTGAATTCGGTCTTTTTTAACGGCCTTGAGAAAGCTCTAAACAATTTGCGTTGATCCTGAAAATGTTTGTACATTAATTTTTCAAGAAAAGGGATTTTATTGTTTGGACCCGACAGCTTTTCGAAAATTTTGAGAATTTGAACCACACTTATTTTCAGACCATCAGAATAGCTGATGAAGAATTGGAAGTACCCGACGATGTTATCCTTTCTGGTTGGGGAACACTAAAAGAAAAAGGTGGTTTACCCGACAAACTTCAAGCTACAACAGTACCAGCAGTATCTAGAGAGGATTGTCGAAAAAAATACGATAGCAGAAGAAGAAGTGGTAATAATAAATTCTTCAGCGGTTTGAGTCAATTTGGTCAATTTGGCGGTCTAAGTCAACTTGGGGCTTTCAGTCAATTCTTCCCTGCTGACTTCATCGGCAACTTCATAAACGGTGGTGGTGGCGGTAGCGGTAGCAGCAGCAACAGCAACAGTAGAATCACTGACAACATGGTTTGCGCAGGTAATTTCCTTGAAAATGCCAACTGCCAAAGGATATTAATTTAATTACTGCCTTCGATTTTTAGGTCTTCTTGATAAAGGTGGTAAAGACGCTTGTCAAGGAGATAGCGGCGGCCCAGCTGTATCTAAAAATCAACAAGCGCAAGTTGGTATCGTTTCATGGGGAGAAGGTTGTGCCAGAGCATCACATCCTGGCGTTTACACCAATCTTCCTAATTATAAGAACTGGATCAGAGAAGAAACCGGAGTTTCATCACTCTAAACATTACGAAGGATTATGTGCAATAAGTAAACTTTATAAAACATGTGAAAAAAAAACTTTTAAACATTCTAAAAAAAAACGATTTGTTGGTTATTCAGCAATAAAACCAAAATATTGTTTCAATATTAAAAAATTATTTTTTATTTTATTGCCTTACTTGATTGGTATTACAGGACTTGAAGCCCCCAAAAGCAACGAGTATAAACGGAGAATCAAAATTTAGGATCGGGAATTTATTACCATGCGTACGAACGGCCAAATAGTTTCCTATATTTCTGAAGTCTGAGAATGAAAATGTATTTACTGGATATCAGGGCTTTTAGCTCTAGATGTCAGAGTAAAACGAGACTAAGTTTATAAAAAGTTTACTGTTAGGAAACATCTTTCACGATAAGTCTATAGTGTTAGCAGGCAGGTTTGTCTTATAAAAATGTATGATCAACTTGATCAATCTTTACACTCAGCAACAAAGGCTACTACAGGATAACCATAAGGTAGCTGCCCACGAAAAAAATTTTTGAGTTATCATTGGTACTTTGTTCGGGTACCTCAGAGATGATTTGTGGTGAAGTCAAAAAATTTTTTTGCAACCCCTAAGGGGCGATTTTGGGGGTTGAAGAAAATTCATTTTTCCTTTATAACTCCTGAACGGACTGTCCGATTTGAAAAAATGAAAATCGAGATGAAAGAGAAAAATAAGAGCTTTATTTTGGTGTAAGTGCCAATTTTTTAAGTGCCCAGAATAAGTGCCAGAATTTTTCAAAGTTTTAAAAAATTTTTTTTTCTATAATCTAATCGCCGGATCCAAATTTCGCTACCATAGGATTAAAGTACCCAAAAAGTAGCTTTAGAAACGTATTTTTTTAAAATTTTTTGCAAAGGGCAAAAAGGGCCAAAAAAAAGTGCCAAAAATTTAAAATTTAATTTTAGCCACGTTTTTGAGCCCGGATCAAAATTTCGCTATCATAGCATGAAAGTACTCAAAAAGTTGCTCTAGAAACTTATTTTTTAAAATTTTTTTGCAAAGGCCAAAAAAGGCCCCAAAAAATGCCAAAATTTAAAATTAAATTTAGCCTCATTTTTGAGCCCGGATCCAATTTCGCTACCGTAGCATGAAAGAGCTCAAAAAATTACTCTAGAAAAGAATTTTTTCAGATTTTTTGCGAAGGGCAAAAAGGGCCAAAAAAAATGCCAAAATTTAAAATTCAATTTTGCCCGCGTTTTTGAGCCCGGATCCAAATTTCGCTACCATAGCATGAAAGTACTCGAAAAGTTGCTCTAGAAACGTATTTTTTAAAATTTTTTGCGAAGGGCAAAAAGGGCCAAAAAAAAGTGCCAAAAACTTTAAATTCTCCCTTTAAATTTATTTTTTGCCCTTCGCAAAAAATTTAAAAAATACGTTTCTAGAGCAACTTTTCGAGTACTTTCATGCTATGGTAGCGAAATTTGGATCCGGGCTCAAAAACGCGGGCAAAATTGAATTTTAAATTTTTGGCATTTTTTTTGGCCCTTTTTGCCCTTCGCAAAAAATCTGAAAAAATTCTTTTCTAGAGCAACTTTTTGAGTACTTTCATGCTATGATAGCGAAATTTTGATCCGGGCTCAAAAACGTGGCTAAAATTAAATTTTAAATTTTTGGCACTTTTTTGGCCTTTTTGCCCTTTGCAAAAAATTTTAAAAAATACGTTTCTAAAGCTACTTTTTGGGTACTTTAATCCTATGGTAGCGAAATTTGGATCCGGCGATTAGATTATAGAAAAAAAATTTTTTAAAACTTTGAAAAATTCTGGCACTTATTCTGGGCACTTAAAAAATTGGCACTTACACCAAAATAAAGCTCTTATTTTTCTCTTTCATCTCGATTTTCATTTTTTCAAATCGGACAATCCGTTCAGGAGTTATAAAGGAAAAATGAATTTTCTTCAACCCCCAAAATCGCCCCTTAGGGGTTGCAAAAAAATTTTTTGACTTCACCACAAATCATCTCTGAGGTACCCGAACAAAGTACCAATGATAACTCAAAAATTTTTTTCGTGGGCAGCTACCTTATGGTTATCCTGTAGTAGCCTTTACCAGTAAAAGGCCAACTTCTGCGTTTACTATCAACGTAAAATAAAATGTCAGTATTGATCTTTAAGGATTAATAAGTCAGTTTCAAGAACTACTCGATGTCCTTGTGCGGAATCGCAAGACTACGAATAAATAGATAGATGTTAAGGAGTTTAAAGCTAGAAAAGAAGTATGGTACGTCATGCTCCAAAGAATATAATATTTGAGTAGAAAAGACGATGAAGCAAGCTCAAAACTATGAGTCTTACCTATGGGGCCAATACCGTATATATAAAAAAAACAGTACCTACTAAGATATGAAGATTGTAGCGTAATAATAAAAATTGTTCATTTTCTTCTGCTACTTTTGTCTTATGGTTATCTTCTGCCTAAGAATGTCAACAGAAACATGAAAAACTATACGAAAAGACCATCTTCGGAAAGATAATATCTTAATTTTACATGCGAAAAAACACTCTATCAGACCGAAAAAACACAAGCCCCGATCCCAAAGAAGGAGTCTGGTCGGATACAATGTTTAGCAAAAGGGTAAATTTGCGTTCGAGAACATTAAAAGTCATCTCAATCTTTGTAAAAAACAAAAAGAAAAAAAAACCTATGCATGTAGCAGTGAAGCAATACATTCGCTCCCGGCAATCTTACAAGCGATCAAGACCGAGACAGGCTCTAAAAATGCCTTAGATGCCTACTTAGGGTCATAATATGTCCCCCATTTCCCTCCCTCCCTCAGAAAAGGTATATCAGCTTTTAGGTATATCCCTTTATCAGCGCTTATTTTTTTGGTGAGCAGCTAAACAGCTTCGAAACATACTCTAATTACGTCGACAAGGCTTCTTATGGAAATTAATAACTTGTTTAATTTCAAATAAATCAATAGACAGAAAAAGCTTGTACATGTGCTTAATATCTTTTGACATTCTTCATAGAAAATTCTATGCTAACGAAGATGCACATATGTTTTTATCCATACAGCCAGCCATATTCGTTGCCAACTGCTTCTGAGAGAACGACCTCAGCGATTTGAGGTGACGTATATTTTGTCATGTCACATGGCCGCACAGGGATACGACTGTCATTGGAATAAAATAAAAGCAGTATTTACAAAATTTAAAAAATTTAATTTAAAAATTGAATATTAAGATCCTTTAAATAAGTTCAAATTTTTTGGAGGGAAAGAAACCCGTTTAAGAAAAATCCGAAATTAGTCAAATCGCGAATAATTCATGCATTACGCCATGATCATTTGACAATGGTTATAAATATCGAGAAAAAATCACACCTCGAGTGGAACTCGAACCCACGAAGGCCATGGACACGCCTTGAACACCAATAATGCACTTTTCAATCAAAAATACAAGATTCCCATTTGTTCAATACAACCCTGGTGAAAACATTAAATTGCAACAAGTTTCGAAAAACTGATTGAAATGTAACGCCTATCAAGATTAGACTTATGGCTGGATTTCTGGCTTCCAGTATTAGAAATTTTATCACTGAGAGAAAGACCTTTCCCTATCTTATTTCTCTAATTTAAATTTCCACAAAGGAATCCAAATTTTTTTTTGAACGACTGTACAATCCTGAATTGGAAGGCTCTTAATTCATTCCTTAGTGGAAATTATTTATTAAAATATATTTGCAGAAACAATGTGTCACCGATCCAAAGGAAGTAATGATCGGAAATTTTTATAATGCACTCAACGTCAACATCACAACATCAATATGTGCAAACATTCAATTCAAATATAAAAAAATTTCACTTTGAAATATTTTAATAGCGGCTCTTTTCTAGATGGATTACTTCGCTGCGTTCTTCAACTTCGTTCTTTTCACTTTAGGTAAAAAAAGTAGTACATTCAGGAATCTCATAAGGAACCACTCAAGCTTTAAAAAAATTTAGCCTATTTTTGACCACCTCCACCGTTAAGAACCAAAAATAAAACCCCTCTTCCCGAATTTTTTCCATACACCGTAAACAATTTTGTGTTAAAAGTAACATAAACGTATGTCAGAAACGGTCCACATATCTTTTTTGTTGTTTTGTTTATGTTTACCTTTTGGAAAAAAACAACATAAAAAAGTTATGTGGACCATTTCTGACATATTTGTTATTATTTACAAAAAAATTTTTACGGTGTAATTTTCCAAGACACCTTCTCGCCTAATTTTTAATGGTTCCTTGATTAACGATTACGATCTCACTGAAGACGGGCAAAATAAAATTATCAAAATAAAGTTTCAATTCAAAAACTCCATTTTTTAAGCCTCTTCAGCTCACAAAGAATTGGAAAATTTCTTCAAGCAAACAAGAATAGACAATGGAAAAATTATAGGAGGTAAGGATACCGACATCAAAAACGTTCCGTACATTGTTTCTCTTCAGGATGCTGCAACAGGACAACATTTTTGCGGAGGTTCTATCATCTCGCCTGAGTACATCCTTACAGCTGCTCACTGCGTTACGCAGGATAAGTAAGCAAATCGTAATTTTTTTTTTTTTTTCCTGAGAAAATTGTTAATTTAATTTTCATACAAGAGTACCAGCAGAAAGGATTCAAATCGTAGCCGGCACAACTAACCTTAAAAGAGAAACGGAACAAACTCAAAAAAGGAGAGTTCGAAGTGTTATACGTCACCCGAAATTTAGCACGAAAACAAGAGACAGCGATGTAGCTCTTATTCGATTAGCCACACCTTTAGATCTACAAGGCAGTAGGCCTGTCAAAGTAAGTAATTTGCGTTACAACTATACAACATTACGTATGTTAGAAATGATGGTATAGAAGTGGTATAGGACTGGTAGCCTAGTTCTTAGGCACTCGACACTTAATCATTAGGTGCGACGCGTCGTGCTTCTATCCTATTTCACCAACTAGGAATTTTCTCCAAGGTGAAACTAATGCAGTAGTTACAAAATCAGCTCCTGCCACTCGTCGGCAGGCAATGGCAAACCACCGAGTGGCGATTGCCACTCAAAAAGCCGTTCGGAAGCGTTATTAAGCGTAGGTTCCATATATCTTTGAGCACACGCACTACCCATGCGAGAGATCACCATGCTGGTACTCGAGCGAAGGACTAAGGAGGAAGTATGTTAAAAGGAGAAGGGGGTATTCAAAATGATTATTTTCCTGACGTCAAGTGGAGGAGGGAAGGACGGGGTGAATAGATTCTCATGCAAGCGCGAAATTAATCGGTTTTGAAAGGAAATTTAGGTCTGAAATCTTGTGTTATCAAGTAAGAGCGGATTTCCAAACTATTTACTTTTCTGACAAGGAGAAGAAAGGCTTCAAAATAATCAAAATCATGCTCACGTTATACCTCATTAGCCCCATACGATTAACAATTAATTTATTTATTTCTTGTTTACAGGCAGTAGAATTAGATCGAAAAGAATTTACCTCACCGGATTCGTTGGTACTCACTGGCTGGGGTCTAACTTCGGAAAACAATAAGGAAACATCAGATCATCTTAAAACCACGGTTACACCTGGAATATCAAGAGCGATATGTCGGAGGCGCTACAAAAGCAGCAGGACTACATTTATAACAAATAATATGATTTGTGCTGGTAAAGTATTTACAGGGAAAACTTTACTTAAAAAACACAGTTTACATATTACCTAAGCATACGAAGAGGGGGAAGAGGATGAGTCGAAGCTAAAACACGTTGGAAGTAAAAAACGTGAATCCATTTGACCTTTGGGTTTCAGTAAAGAGAAGAAAAAACATTATCAATTAAAACAAGTTGCTTAAATATTTCAGGCACTAATGGTTCCGACGGTTGCAGGGGCGACAGCGGAGGACCCGCCATATCTCAAAATACCAAGAAACAAGCAGGCATAATTTCTTGGGGTAGAGGATGCGCGGGATCTTACCCTGGTGTTCATGCCAATGTAGCGAGGTTCATCCCATGGATTCGACGGGAAACAGGTCTTGCAATTTAATTCTGCAGCGGTTTTATTTCCCGCAAAAAACTAAAACAGAAAAAGAGGTCAACAAGCATTTATGAGTCGCAAATTGGTCGTTTACCTCAGGGGGTCGTTCCATGGCAATAAGTAATTATCTCATTGTTACGATTCCTCTTGCCAGAAGGCTCCGCTAGATTTGTATAGCCTTATTTAACCTAACTCACAGATAAAACATGATAAACATTTTTCTAACGGAAATAACGTAAACTCGTCTGTTTCAGCCAAACGAAATTATACGTAAACAGTGAAAGTCGCGGTTAAAATTGACCTGCGTGGAATTAATTCCGAGAAAATATTGTCCAGGGACTTCGAAGCACAATTTAGAAAAAAAAAAAAAAAAAAAGACAAACAACTTCTCTTTTTTTATTTTATTTTTGTTAGACAAACTTTAAATTAAAAATATGTCTCCGCACACAACTTTATCCTTGCTCGCCGGATATAGACGAATATGGGTTTCTGCATCTTTTTTTTTCTTTTTCCAGCTTCGACCCTTTTTTTCGGGTGTAAAAACTTGCAAACAAATTTTTTTTTCCTCCTGAATCCAAATTGAAAATTACAAAGGGACGAAAAAAGACGAGAGAAAGGGAGAAGAAAACCAGGAAAAGGAAAGGAGGGAAAAAAAGTGGTTTGTGTTGACATGAAAATAAAAGCCAACTGATGCGAGAGAAACAAAATAAAATACCGCCGACGAGAAACACCAAATCCCCGTGATTTGTCAGGATCACATAGCCCCTTTTACGATTTAAAAAGTGACCAGGGACATAATTTAAGCTAAGAAGGCCAATTTTACTTGTCTGTCTTTTGTTTATATATTGCGATATTTTTTCTTTTTCCGAAAAGGCTTTAAATGGTGGGTTTTTAGTATTACATGGTTCTGCGTTTTGTTTTAGGATTTAAGCTTTAAAGAAACCACAGAATCCTTATTCCCGGGGTTTTTATAAATCATTTTCTCCTTCCTTTCGTCTAAGAGAATGCGAAGTAGGAGAGGGCGCATTAGTAGGAGAGTGCACCTGGGGAGAGGGCTACAAATCGGGTTTTTTTAAAGTTTTCTCGTGTCATCCCGATGGCGGTGCTTCAAATAAACACTCTTGTCAGAGACATTCGAAACACTTTGGGGAAGGACAGGGATTGATTTTTTTCGAAGAAACCGATTTTGAAGAAGGATTTCAAGCTAGAATCTTACACCATGAGGGAGAAGGGGTCAGAAATTGTCAAAGTCATGTATAAGAAATATTTAAATGTAGGCTGTCCTCGATGTTTTACGATGAGCTGTGCTACGGAGGAAGTTGCAGGATGGAGGTTGAGGGTGGAGGGATTTTAATCCCCATAAGAAAATTTATTTTTTTCTTGGGACGGTTCAAGCAATAGTCATTATTTTTTTGGACATTTCGACTCCTCACATTTTCGACATCAAAATATAGATCTTTCTTATAGGTGTTTACCATTAGCGTCATCATTTGGAGGTTCCCGAATAATGTTGGGGGGAGGGGAGGAGGCAAACTTTATTCATTGGAAAGCATGTTGATATTCACTTTCTTAACAACGGCGGATCCAAGATTCTTCAATTTATAATAATTTACATAAGATTTAATTAATTAACGAATGTTAGTGAACAAATAACTATTTTATTTTGCTTCCGTAGGAAGTTAAGGGTTTCACAATGTGAGCCCCTAAGGCAGCAGAAGAGACTTAAAAAAACCATAATCAGTAGACTCATTCAACTAATTCGAATCAGAAGTTATTTAAACGATTAATATCATCCGTTTTGTATATCCTGGTTACACTTTTTCCTTCTAATTTATGTAGAGTTGATTCACCTTCGGATTATTCGCAACTAAACCTATAAACGAAATTTAAAGCCAAATTATGCAGGTCGCGACGTCTGATTTACTTAAATTGCCACTTTTTTCAAATCAAGCTAATGTATCTCAATAAACGTCTTGCAAAGTATCTAACTTGAATTTTTCATTACGTTTTCGACGAGGAAAATAGGGGAAAAAAAGTCTGTAGAAAATTTTTGCGTGAAAGACGAAATTGATCGCAAATGTGGGCTGAAGATTTTTTTTTTTTTTTTTTTTCGGACTTTGAGGGGAAGGGAGGACAGTTAAAGACTAAAAATCCTCTACTTATAGAGGATTTAATTACGATACTGAACAAAAAAAGGAGAGCTAATTTAGTTTATGTGCCTATTAGTCTTTACCCATCTAACCCCAAGTCCAAAATAGTTAACCTTCAATGACTGTCTTCAAATGATTTCGTTGCAAGACGTTTTAAGCACTTTCATATATGAAATAGCAAACTATAACACTGAAAAAGAGCAACTGATGCATGGGCGAAGGAGAGCCCCCAGAATCCGAAGCATACCACCCATGAATCCGCAAAGGATTTTTGCACAGGTTTTTCGGTAAAATGTTCAGAACGATTTTTCAAAAAAGACTTCTGAGAGAAAAAAAAAATCTTAGATAATACAATTATGATTTTCTCGCTCAATAAACGCTCTTAATGCCTGAACGCTTTTCATAGAATTCCTACCATATTCCTTTAGCGACGTTGACACTTAACTCGCTCTCGAAAACAATAAAAGCCAGACAAATAAAAAACAACAATAGGTTTTCCCTTTTTTTTAGTTAGTTGGAAAATCAAAAATCATCACATTCCAAGGGAAAAAGAGAAAAAGGTTAGGTGTAATAATGAAAATACAAGGGTTTAAGTGTCGGACGCAACTGATAAATATCGGCGACTTTTTTTTTCTCCCTTCGGATCCCAGAAACGTCGAGAGAGTAAAAGTGCAAATACGTCCTCGCTCCCATGAGAAATAGGGGTTGGGTTATTTTTTTCTTTTTTTTTTTCGGAGATTTACCCCGCGCGTCCACTCGACATCATCATTTCCTATCAACTACAGAAAACTCTGCTTTTAGGGAAGGAACCTAATCCTAACCAAACTAGCATCGCCATTCGGGGAGGGCGATAATGTGAGACAAGCGAAGATTTTCATCGAAAACCCCGGAGTTGAATTTCCCGTGTTCGACGCTATTACACTACCGTTTCCGCCTTTTAACCCTTATCCGAAATTTTGAATTAATCGTTTCGTATGAAATTTCCCGTTCGAAGAACTCGACTATTTTTGCTTCGCAACAAATCTGAAATTCGATGAGCGGGAGAAAAACGAGCAATTCTTTTTTTTTTTTTTTTCAATGCGGCAACGTGCGGTTAAAAACCGACAATCACAATAACTTTCCGGGGTTTTGGTATTGAGCTTTTCCCAGTTCACGTATTTTTTAAAGAATCGAACAAGGGTTGTTTTTCTTTTTTTAATATAAAAGCCACATGTTCATTTTCCTGTTTTCTTATCTTGTCTTGTTTGTCTTTTAGGACTTTTTTTAAAACTAAAGTTTTAGAAATAATGGGTTTAATTTTTCTCGTTTTTTTTCGACGAGTAAGAGTGTTTCAACGTATAATAACGTACCACTGTGAACATGCAGGCAGAAAAATACCAGAGCAGTATTGTGATACGTAAACTTAAAGCGTTGCCAGATGTACCACATCGGTGGTGCATTTTCCGCGTTTATCGCCAGCTGCAAAGATCCGTTCTCTCTTCCTTTCTGAGGACAGGCTTAGACGATTTTTAACCGCGGCTTGTTTTTTCATAGCCGTGTACTATCGTTGCTAAAATTTTGAAAAGGAAAATGTTAAACATTGCTTTTGCTGTGTTTAACTTATGCAACTCCACAGATGGACTTTCAGCTAATCTTCTAAGCAGACGAATATCGTCTAAGAAGCACGGTCATATGTAGTCTGTACTTGTCATCTGTCTTATGTCCGCAGATGAATTCTCAGAAACTGAAGACTACAGTGTAACTTTGTATACTTTAGCTTCGATTAAATATAAGGGATGCCTCTAATCAGGCAAGAGTTGTAATCGGGATTTACAAAATTACTTTTCCGAAGCACGGAACTTAAAATCCGCCATTACCATTTCAGAAAATATTTAGCTGTGACAAGGATTCCACTTATACCTGCAGCCTAAATGTTTGCTCTGCCCCATTTACGCACTATTAATGGTCGGACCGTTCATAAATTACGTTAGAATTTTTTTTGGACAATTTTTGGCCCTCTTTTCCACTTTCCTTGGTGTAAGGGTACTATGTCAGAACATCGAATTTTCAAAACCTCGAAACCCCCTTTCGACGTTTTGAAAGGCGATAAACGATATCGCAAATTATTTCGCTTTTCTAAACATCGAACTTTCAGATCCCCGAAACCCTTTTCGGGGATTTGAAAATCCGATGTTTAGAAAAAAAGGAATTTCTATTTTTTTTTTTTTTTTTTTTTTTTTTTCGGTTTCAAATCCTCGAACGTAATTCGACGATTTTAAAAGTCGGCGATTTTAAAATTCGGGGAATATAAAAATTTTCGGAAAATTTTAAAAAAAATGATCAACCTATTTTGCGCCAAAAACCTATTAAATGCTGTCGATTTCGCTCGTTGAATGGTTAATTATGCCTGAAACTAACTATTAAAGAAACTTTTCTCCTTTTTTTACTATGCCTTAAGAATTAATTTGAACGTCATAAGTTAAATATTGATTCCATATTGATAAACTTTTCTTATTTTTTTCTCATTCTGCATTATCCTAGAACATGCTACGCCGGGTCTATTGCAAGAACGGAAACTTGTTTACATTTTCAGTCAGTCGGCATTGAATTCATTGAAACATTTTTCACAAAATTTTCTGAAAATTTTAATATTCCCCGAATTTTAAAATCGCCGACTTTTAAAATCGTCGAATTACTTTCGAGGATTTGAAACCGGAAAAAAAAACCGAAATTCCTTTTTTTCTAAACATCGAATTTTTAAATCCCCGAAACCCTTTTCGGGGATCTGAAAGTTCGATGTTCAGAAAAGCGAAATAATTTGCGATATCATTTATCGCCTTTCAAAACCTCGAAACCCCATTTCGAGGTTTTGAAAATTCGATGTTTTGTAAGGGGCCCGGTGTAAGAGCACCGTAAGGTTCTCTTCATCCCTTTCCCCCTAAAATTACGTAAAATTTTCCATAGCATCCAGACCCTTTTAGCTTGCAGAAACTTGTTCCAAATTCGTTTCAGAGTCGATAAATCCGATTTTTATCCACCCTCCGCCCTGCGTAAGCATCCACTTGACTTGATTAGACTTGGTTAGACCCCCTCCCCCCCCCCCTAAACACACAGTGGTCCTGAACAAAAATACATTATTCGACAAAAATGTCAAAAAAAACTGCTGATGAGGCTTTGTTAGGAAACATGTTAACTATCAAAATCCACTAAAATTAAAATCTTACCTGATTGTCTTCCCCTACCCCCCACAACCCCCCGGCCCCTGAATTTTTTTTCAAGGCTTGTTACATATCATATGAAACCCCATTGGAAATGCTTTAAAAAGAGACCTCGCCGAGGTTTATATCTTTTGCCGGCACGGAGATATCAGATTTGGTCGTTTGAGAGATCGAAAATTAGACGCTTAATTTTGGGCAATTGAAACGACGATATCTCCGTCCGGTAAAAGATATAAACCTTGGCGATGTCTCATTTTAAAGCATTTTCTACGGGTTTTCATATAAAATGTAACAAGTCTTGATATGTGACAAGCCTTGGAAAAAAAAAGTGGGGGGCCGGGGGGGTTGTCGGGGGTAGGGGAAGACGATCAGGTAAGATTTTGATTTTAGTGAATTTTGATAGTTAAGATGTTTCCTAACAAAGCCTCATTAGCAGTTTTTTTTGACATTTTAGTCGAATAATATTTTTGTTCAGGACCACTGTGAACATGCTTACGTAATGTATAGACAGCCCCGAACGACTAAAGGAATATTCCTGATAAGGATCTCTTGGCGCGGAAACGAAAGTGTAATAACTTCAAACGCGTAAAAATCTTTTTATTTTTAAAAAAATTTTATGAGTCAAAGTTCGCAAGTCTATACCTATCCATACACCATTTTTTTTAAATTTATGTTTCATTGTAAAAAAAAAAAAACAAGGAGAATGGTAATGGGGGTGCATACGCACCCCATTAAACTTTCTCGCGGCTTTATCGGTGGAAAAAAGAAGTTGAAATAAAGAAAAAATGTAAAAAATCAAGTTTAGGTTTTCAAAGTGTATTAATTAAACCCGAGGTACACGATTCCCGCTGTACCCACATAAAGAATCCCAATTTCTGAAAAATAATTCCATATTCGGATTCCTCTACCCCGAAAATATTTTCAAAAATCCGGTTAGTTTTTTGATCCGAGGTACACGAATCCCGCTGTACCCACATAATGAATCCCAATTTCTGAAAAATAATTCCATATTCGGATTCCTCTACCCCAAAAATATTTTCAAAAATCCGGTTAGTTTTTTGATCCGAGGTACACGAATCCCGCTGTACCCACATAAAGAATCCCAATTTCTGAAAAATAATTCCATATTCGGATTCCTCTACCCCGAAAATATTTTCAAAAATCCGGTTAGTTTTTTGATCCGAGGTACACGATTCCCGCTGTACCCACATAATGAATCCCAATTTCGGAAAAATAATTCCATATTCGGATTCCTCTACCCCGAAAATATTTTCAAAAATCCGGTTAGTTTTTTGATCCGAGGTACACGAATCCCGCTGTACCCACATAAAGAATCCCAATTTCTGAAAAATAATTCCATATTCGGATTCCTCTACCCCGAAAATATTTTCAAAAATCCGGTTAGTTTTTTGATCCGAGGTACACGATTCCCGCTGTACCCACATAAAGAATCCCAATTTCTGAAAAATAATTCCATATTCGGATTCCTCTACCCCGAAAATATTTTCAAAAATCCGGTTAGTTTTTTGATCCGAGTTCCGCGAAATCCGCTGTACCCACAAAAAAAATCCGAATTATGGATTGTTCCTGTAACTCGAGATATCGATATGACTTAATCGATATATCGATATATCGAAATCACTTATCGATATATCGATATGACTTATTACGTCATTCGAGATATCGATTTTTAGGCCTAATTTACACGTAGCCTAATCCTCATAATTTCTGAACCAATCATCCGAATTCAACCAAATTTGATGGTATGATACTTTGATGAATATCTACTACAGTACGAAAATTGGTGATGATTTGTAGCCGGGTTCGAGATTTATCGTCGCAAAAAGAAAACCAAATTTAAAAGTTCAAATATTTGCCGTTTACGTAATTTTTTAAATTTTTAAAAAATAAGAAAAGACCCCCTCTTATTTTTCGACGAAAAATACGTGTGCAAAATTTCCTTTTGATCCGATGCGTAATAGCGGAGAAAAAGCTCCGGGCGTACGCGGCGTACGAGGCGTACGCGGCGTACGTGGCGTACGCGGCGTACGTGACGTACGAGGCGTACGCGGCGTACGTGACGTACGAGGCGTACGCGGCGTACGCGGCGTACGTGACGTACGAGGCGTACGAGGCGGACAACCGGGAACTCAGAATTTTATTCTAAGTATAACTATATAAGTTTCATGTAGAAACTCGCAGGATTAACGATTTTCCCTTTTTCGACGACGGCAATACTTTCTTCGCGCCCGCTTCGCGGCCACTCGAAAGTAAAAAAAAAAAAAAAAAAAGTCTTCTCTATTAAAATTGGAATCAGTTGAAATCACACCACTGGCCAACGATTTGGAAAAAAATAAATAAACGCAAATCAGCGTCAGCGAATAAACTTTATAATCAACATGTGTAAACATTTCAACTGAAATAAGAAACGTCACAAAATTTAAAAGCACATTCATCCTAAATGGGTCGCCTCACCATATTCTTGGGTTTGGCTTTTTTCGTTTTAGGTAAGTCAAGTTTTTTTTTTTTTTTTTTTTTTTTTTTTTTTTTTTTTTTTGTTTATTGGATAAGGAGTAAACAGTCTTTGCTCTGAAAATTTTTTTACAGCCGTTTCGGCTCAAAGAGGGTCGAGAAAGCCTTCGAAACAAGCAACCAAAAACGATCGAAGAATAATAGGGGGCGTCATAGCTGATTTCAGAAAATATGGCTTTATTGTCTCCCTTCAATGGATGAGTAACGGAGAACCTAGTTGTGCAGGATCTATTATCTCTCCGCAATACATCCTGACAGCTGCTCATTGTACTATAAAGTAAGTACCTTGAACTATTACGGTTTTTTGATGCACAACTAGCTTTTACCTAGCTGAGTTTTTTGAGAGATACCAAACTACTGAGTGATAATTTTTTAAACAGCGTAGCGCCCTCAGAGCTTAGAATTGTTGCTGGTACTCCAAATCTCAGAGTAACAACCACCTTGACACAAAGAAGGGCAATAAGTGCTATAATAAATCATCCACAATACAATGCACGAACGAAAGACAATGACATCTCTCTCATCAGATTGAGTACTCCGTTGCAGCTGAATGAGATCGTAAGGGTAAGAGCGAAAAGAAAACCTACTGCATCGAATAATTTTTCGCCTATTTTCAAACTCAAAATTAATAAATTTTTCAGGCAGTGGAACTAGATCGTAATGAAGTCCCTGATTATGATCACCTTTTCATTGCTGGTTGGGGAAGATGGGATCCCAATCTTGTGGACTCATCATACATCCTTAAAGCAGTTGCTGTGCCGAAAGTACCGAGAGCAGAATGCCAAAAGGAATACAATATAATAATCACGGATAATATGATATGTGCCGGTAAACCCTTTTTTCCATAGTTTCACCGAACTCCTTTTGTCTATAAACGATAAAAGTTTCTGAAACTAATTTTTCAGGTTTCGATGAAAAAAGCAATTCGGTTTGTAACGGAGATAGCGGTGGCCCGGCTATATCTTTCTATACTCAAAAACAAGTTGGAATCGTCTCGTGGGGCAACCGACCGTGCGGCTCAGAGAAACCTGATGTTTATGTTAATGTGGCTAGGTACATACCATGGATAAGAAGTCAAACCGGCCTTCAACTGTAAATATAATCGGAATTTGGAATCTCTATTATTTGCTGAACTATAAGATTCGAAATGTCTTGAACTAAAAACAACTTTCAACCAAATAACTCACAACCAAATCTACTAATAAATCGCTTGTATAAAACTTTTACTGATATTGATATTGATACTGATACTGATACTGATACTGATACTTTTCCCTCTTATCATGATTTCAAAAACAAACCCTACTTATTATAATGTTGCATAACCGAAATATAATCTAGAATTTAATTATTCCAGCATGAATGCTGGAGAACGGCATTCCATAAATTGGACGAACGGTGCAGCCCTAGTGCCGGTGTGGGATGGGGACCCCGTCATGCTACATTTTTCCTTGACAAGAAAATGCATGTTTTTTTTTTTTTTTTTCAAAATGAACCTAATTAATGGATTTGTTATAATAAATTTTTTCCTAAGAAACAGATGTATTCTATGTCTCTACTGGAGTAATTGATTATAGCACAAGAGGAAGTGCCCTCAGAATTCGGAGGAAACTAATGATGTCGTAATTGGAAACTACCGTAACATAAGCATCCACATATGATCTTATTTGTTTCCTCCGACCGCTCAGATCACTTCCAATGAACGATACAATCAATTACCTGACGAAATCAATAGACAAGAGACATGATCGTTAATTATGGTGAATAATGAAAGTTCAAAGTTTTCTGGTCATCAAACGGCAATTTTTACTGAAGGAATTTTCTTAAAAATTAAAAAAAAAAATTATAAAGTCGTAAAAACTTTTTGTCACGTGACCCCCCTCCCAAAACGTTTCTCATTGGTGTGACGTCATCGTTCACTTTTAAGCGCGCGCTTATTTAAAAACAAAACCACGAGTGCACCTGTTCGTCGTCAAAGATTAACACGGATTTGTTCGTACGACAACTCTTCTTGCTCCGATGGGCATGCCGCCGATAGCTCCCCTATGAGCATCCCTAAATAGTGAACTGTGACGTCACGGTCGTTTCGGCGCCAATTCAAACAGCCAAAATTTTTATTCTTTTTTATTCGGTAATTAAACATCGCATGATAACAGAAATCACATTTACTATTTTTATATGCTAACTTTAGTTAAAAAATATGTTCAGTACAAAATGTGTCTCTTGTCTATTACTCTAGTGTAAGACATCATAAAATCTTTAAAATACTCGCTCAGCATATCCCAAATTAATTTCCGATCCAGTATATCCCACGCACCGCTTATCCAATTATTATTATTATTCGAGCAAATGATGGCTGACGATAAGCAAATTTACCAGCGGGTCATAATTTACTTGAAAATGATTACATCACACGTAATGAATAAACAAACGGAATTCGCTCTTTTTCCCGATTTGGCACTGCAAAATTGAAAAGTAAATAGCGACGAAAAAAAAGGTCGGAAATTAAATTGATTATCAATTGTTACAATAAAATTTCCGGAGGCGAGTTTCTCAACTTCAAGGGTGCATGCAAACGAGTGATGTTTATTTACAATTATGAGCGAGGGAAAAAAAAAGTTTCCCCGCTATTTTTTTTTCTTTCCCTCGACGATCATTTTATGCCACTTAGCTGTTAGGCGCGATTTTTCTTCGTTTTCTTTATAAAAATCAAAATAGATTTGATTCCATCTTTCTTTTTTTTCAATGAATAAAGGGGAAGCGAGATTTTTTTTTTTTTTTTTAACTTTTTTTTTTCCTCGCCGGGGTTTTTCTTTTTTCGAAATCAGAGGCGAAGATTCGTTTCAAATGATCAATAAAACTTTTTAAAACAAGTTATGGTATGTAATTTTAAGTAATAAACGTCAAACGAAAGAAAAGTTATTCGGGAATGAACTCTAATGAAACGGAAAAATATTTGGAAGAAAAGAATTTCAAAAGAAGAAGAAGAAAAAAAAAAGAACTTCAAAGTATTTCCCAAGTTTCTTCTTCCCCCATTTTTTCGAAAAACCCTAATCAAAAAATTTTAACTCTATCAATTAAGCTGAGATTAATGAAAGAAGTCCTTGTATAATTTAAAGGCGTCTTTTTTCCTTTCTCTTTTTTTTCGAGTTTAATTACTGTTTTTTATTTGGACAGAAATAAAATCGTATCATTACAAGAAAAATCTTCAAAAATTTTATATGATTTGAGTGCTCAAACTCTCAATTCATATATGATTATATAAACCTAAAACGTTCAATCTGCGTGTCCGCTTCGACTGAAAGCCGAACTGCAAAAAATCAAATTAGGACTAATCTCTCCCAATGGCCTAAAAAAAAAGGAAACTTGGCCATCCTTATGAAAAGGAAACAAGGCCTGGGCAAATCCAAAAACAGAAAAGCTAAATATCTGAGGACCTTTTCTTTTAAAAAGACTTCAATTCCGACCACCATCATAATCCTTAAAACTCTCATGCAGGAAAAGGAATATCCTCGTCCTGTTCACTTGCTCTCCTTCCGCCATTTTTCCTTTTTTCAGGTGATCCGAATCATTAAGGAAAAGGCCGGATCCAACTTCGTATTTAAAATGGTAGCGAGAAAAGGAAAACGAAGAACAGGAAAAAAAAAGGAGAAAGTCATCAAGACACAAGTCGTGAAACTTTTCAAGTATTTGTTTCACAGATTTAACTCCAGTTTTATCAAGTTTACTCTCAACAAATTTCATTAACTAACTTTTTTTTTTTATTCTCGGACTTTGAACAAACCCGACTTACAAATCAAAGACAAAAACTTTTGACTTTGTATAACCTTAATCGAAAAACTTTTTTTTTTGTCTTCTTTTTTTCCCACCCACTGCATACTTCTTTTTTTTTTTTCCTTGCAATACACGGATAATGACGAACCGTTTAAAATGTCACAGTCACGATAACGCGGGACAGAGAATATTTCAGACTCGACGACATAAAAAGATTAATATCGGTATTTATATCGACATAAGAGTTTCATATACGGATGATCGATGAAGGTTTTTGACGTTTTTTTAAAGCCGTATTTGGTAATTTATCAATTGAGTTCAATACACAATATCGACGGAACTTTGAATTCAAAACTGAGCCGCTAATGGATTCCACGAAAAAAAAAATCGAATCGTATAGTTGTTTTCATATTTTTGCAGTTCGAAATAAACGACCTTTAACGACAATAGGCACTTCATAGGATTAAGAATGGAGTTTAATAAGTCACTAAGTCGTCGCACGGACTCTGAAGAGTCCATTAGAACTAGAGTAGTATGACGATTTGACCTTGATTTCGGACACTAAGGGGTTCAACGTGTTAAAGATCAGCTGTTGGCCTTTAGTAAACACCACTCTCGGAGCTTTCAAAAAATCTACCGGATTTAAGGCTTTTAGGCCGAAATTTCACAATGGAACATGTTTCAGTAACTTGCTGTTCAACATGCTGCAACGTTAGAAAAGCTAATTGCAATATAGCATATTGCCAATATATTGTTCAACACGTTGCAGCTTCGAAACATGTAGCCAACATGCTGTGCAACATTGAAAAATGAAAAATAAAAAGTCAAGACCACTCTTCTAGTGCCTCTGGTGTGATATTTCACTGAACATCTTCTTGGTTCCCTCTGTGTTCCACATACCGATAAAGCCCAACCAAGAGAATTACATCCCCTGCCTTAAAGTAGTTTTAGGTTTGATGGGCGTTTGAAAAATAAAAAAGTTGCCAACATGTTTCTATGCTACAATATGTTGGAAACATGTTTCGAATGTTTAAAACGTCCATCAACATTTTACATTTCAAGATGCCATCATTCGATATCTATCAGCGCATCTTAAATTTGGTTTCCAAAAGTTACATATCGGAAACAAAGATGGATATCTTTGTTTACAAAATGTCCCAAGTAAGACAATTCTCTGCCCCAATTCAATGCCCCAAGTATCTTAAAGAGAATTTTAGAGTTGAGACCTCTTAAAGAAGTTTTATAATACGATAATGTCCCACCTTGAAGACGTTTTAAAGGCGTCATCCTCTTAAAGATGTCTTGGACATGTCTTAAAGCCGTCTTCAAAGTGGCGTATTTGGGGAAAAAAATTAGTTGGGGAAAAAAATATTATACGGGTTTCTAGCACATCATTTTTAGGGGTTCAAATCGATGATAGGCTGCAGTGGACAGATCATGTGAATGCACTATGTGCCAAATTAAGCTCCACAGTTTTTCTTCTGAGAACATTGTCCCGAGTTTGCGATAGGCACACACAAAGATTGGTCTACTTCAGCCTCTTCGAATCAGTGATGCGGTATGGAATTATTTTTTGGGGGGGGTCAGGGGTCGAAAATATGGGGAGAATATTTGTATTGCAAAAAAACGCAATCCGGTGCATAACGGGGAATCAAAAATGGGAAAGGGTTGGGGACCACTACCAACCTGTTTCTTGCCGACCCATTTTTAAAGAACATATGATCCTAACTGCACCGGCTTGCTACATCTATGAAGCAATCCGATTTTTTGAGAAAAATGGGGGTGGGATAACTGTAGGGGAAGCTTCAGCATATAATACCCGCAACGCGAAGGACCTTCGACTACCCAAAGTTCGACTAGAAAAATCCAGGCAAGACGTGTTGTATGCTGGAGCTTTATTTTTTAACAAACTGCCGGGCAAATAAAAGATTTAAGGGGAAATAAAGAATTTGGTGCTAGGGTGAAGAAATGGTTGGTAAATAACGTGATATACTCGGTGGCAGAATATTTGCAGAAACCATCAGAGGCGTATTAATGTCTTCATTGTATTTAAGTATTATTGTAATTTCTTTTTTTTTTTTATTTTTTTTTTTCTTTTTCTTTCTCAATTTATAATAAGGACGAAGCCGATAACTGTTTTTGTTTTTATGGTTTAATATATTTACATTACATTACATTTATTATTAGACATTATAACATAATTATTATATATTATTATATATTATATAAATATTAGACATTATAACATAATATAATTATAAATTAGACATTAGCGTATTATAAGACATCTTTAAGAACTCTCAACTTTTCTGCCTTATCTGGGTGTCGGATAAGCCTTCCAGATAACAAAGTATATCCCAGTCCCGAGGACCTCATAAGGATATTTATTGGACGTCCATTGGATTTACGTATGTCCGCAATGATCCAAAAAGCGTCCTTTGGACGTCCTATGGATATCTAATGGACAATTCCCAGAATGTCGAATGGATTAAAAATGCTACCTGGGCTCTAGTCAGAATTATTAACACTTGCCAATAAATAAAGAAAGGAAGCGGGAAAGTTGCTTTCTTTGAAATCAAATCAAAGTTTCAACCCAAACGGCCGTACTACAGCAACGATTTCTACATTATTTTGCGTTAACTGAAAAGGAACTTACTCCAGCGATAAACAGATTCTTCAGATATTTTTGACGTAATGAAGGCACCTTCTGCCCTACCCGTCACCCGTTTTCAAGAATTCTTGAACCTTTTTCTCACGAGACCGTAATTACTGCTTAAAATCTCATATGTAAATTTAGGAATATGTTATAAATCGGCGTGGCGTGGACGTCGCCTTTTGCTTCGAATTAATTAAAAACTGTTTTTTTTTTTTGCATCGCTTCATTAGTTCGGAAGCGCTAACTAAAATCCCGGAGGGAAAACTACACGGTTTTTCAAAGGAGAGGTAAAGGAACCGGAGGCAAGGAGAGGCAGTAATATACCGGTGACATGGTCAAGCTGTTGCTTGTTATTTATTGTAATTAATGTGTTCTTGGGTTCCTGCCAAAGTACCATGCTTCCTTTGCTCTCAACTGAAATTTCTATGAAAAAGGAGAGGGAGGTTCACTATTTTTTGCAGTAGTGCCCTATTTTCTCCGCTTTCCTCTAATTTAACATCCGATTTCCTTGATTTTCATATTACGGTCGTTTAAGCCGGAACTTTAATTCGATTTCAAAGAAAACAACTTTCCCGCTTCAAAATAGTTTTTCCAATTTATAATTTTTTTTTCTCTTCGGGGTTCACCCAATATTCCGATACAGCTTATACGCCTCAAATAAAATAAAATACAGGGAAAAAAAACTAATATTTTCCAATTTCGAAATCACAGCGAAATCCCAAAAATCGGGAAAACATTTATGTTTCAAAGGGGAATTTAACGTTTTGCTTTGTTTCCGGTTTAAGAATCGAAGAAAAATCCCGGAAACCCAATTACGTTAGTTAAATTGCGGCGTTATTCATTATTGATTCAGTCAGCAATGTATTGCTGAATCCCTGCTGTAGGATATTGACAGATGAAGTTTTATTTTATCAATTTGTGCTTTTATCGGGACGCCGCAAATGTGTGTTTATAAACTCCGCTATGTTTGTCCACTTCTTTATTCAAAGGAAAATAAATTGCAAGGTGCGGACTTGTAAAATGGATTTTATGAAAATGTAAATCCCCTTTCTCATCCGAGTCATTATCATTTCCAACGTGCATTTGATAATTGTAAATGCTTTTTGTTTATCTGAAACAATTGGAACGCCGCTTATTCATGAATAATTTCCTTTTATAAAGTGTTACCACATTTTTTTGTTCTTTTTTTTATGCGATTAGAGAAAATAATTTTCGAGTATAGAAACTTCAAAAAATTAAAGAAAACGCCTTTCAAAAGAAAAAAAAAAAAGATGGGAACTTAATCAGTCCAAAGTTTCGCCTTAGGTCTAGTAAATGCTGAAAAGCAAGCAGTTGGGCGATCTGCCAAACACCGACTCTTTAGTTGACCATTAGGTCTAGTAAGGTTAGCTTGGAAAATTGATAGTAAAAGTGCAGAAAAATAGATAAACACAAGTCGGGTCGGATAACGATAAAGTTGTCGTACGAGGACGATCAAGGTGTGGATGATAAAAATAATTTTAATAATAATTTATACATAATAGAAATGATTATGTCTTAACATAATAGAAGATATTATGTCTTTATAGAAAGACATAATATTTTTATGTCTTTCAGCTAATACTGTAATTGGTATTTACATACTGTTGTGTTAGCTTTAGCTTAAATAAATAAATAAATAATAATAATAATGCAAATACTATGGTGGTTCTTCTTCTTCTTCTTCTTCTTCTTACAGTGCCGTACTTGTGTCCAGGCGGAGGCGACCATCAATGAGACTTTTATATTCGTCTCTATCGAGGGCAATTCTGAAGAGCTCCTCGACGCTTAAACCGGTCCAAGCTCTTAAATTACGCAGCCACGATAGGTTCTTCCGGCCTATTCTCCTTTTTCCTTCGATATGTCCCTGAATGACCGTCTTCAAACGATCATATTTAGATCCTCTGAGAAAATAACCAAAGCATTCCAACTTCCGTCGTTTTAAGATTTGCAAAACTTCTCTCTCTCCCTATGCAATCTTGGCAAAACCTCGTCGTTGGTTACCCGATCGACCCATAAAATTCGAAGGATTCGAAGCAATACTATGGTAAAGACTGAAAAATTAAAACGAGTAGTTTTAAAGGATCCATGGCCTCATCCGTTATCACCTTCGTCGCCAATGTTACCATCTTCGTCTTTTTGACATTTTTAGGACAAACGCAATGACCGACCAGTGAGAACCTAGATCCTTTTTGTTCCGGGGGTCGTTTATCTCAATGTTAGTGTGGTAGTTCAATTCTGCGGTCGATAAAGCTTGAACCGAACGCTGTTTACGAAACCTAGGACAAAATCAAAATCCTGCAACGACAATACTCCTAAGCTATCCCTCAAATCAGAAAAAATTCCATTTGTCATTACTATTGGTCTGTTCAACCATCTGAAACATGAAGGATTGCTTTTATTGAAATTTTTAGGTTTTTACATGCAATGTCCGAATAGTTCAAACATGTTGATATAATAGAATCCGTTATCCAGCCAATGTCCTTTAAAATGGAGATATCTTCGTCCAAATTGGCAATATAAAAATTTTCGTCATCATCCGAGTTGCTTTGAGACTGATTCTTTTTGTCTTTGGCTAAACGTAAGGAATTACTTAAGTCCTCAATGCTTTGCAGTAGATGATTCTTTCCTGTTTCTAATTTTGAGATTTTTTCCTCCCTAGCTGAAAGGGTTTCGCGGAGCGTTAATAAATCTGAATTATACAGATCGATCTGGGCTTGGAGTACTTCATTGTTCTTTTGTAGTTCAAAAATTTCTCCTTGAAGTTCGGTATGTTTTCCTTGGAAAGGGCGTCATTTAAAGCGCCTTCCCTTCGTATGCGCTGCTGAAGGCCTATATTCTCCATTTGAAGAAGTGTATTATCAAGTTCTTGACTCAGTTCCAGCATCGTTCTTCAGCTTCAGATGTGGAGGATACACTTGCTGCTTTACTCTGAGCAGTTGAAAATATGTCTTCCGTGATATTAAGGGATCGATGTGGAGTTGAAAATTGTATTGGAGAAATAAGATTTTTAGTTTCCTCCATGTCGTATGTTTTGATCTTTTTGTTGTAAATTAGCATCAATTAGAAAGAAAAAAAAAATTTTAAAGTTCAAAAATTAAAAAAATTTAAAAACTATTAGTAAGACCAGGAAATAGTTTAGTCAATTCCCGAGAGATGGAGCTAGCAGTCCTAAGGTGTAAATAACCGGTTGTGATTCATGGCTTTGAGATGTCATTTAATGTCAATGATAACTATTCGTTCAGTTGTAAGGCTGATGTATCGGGCATTTATTTCATAACTTTAGTATAACTCGATCGTATGGTTGACAATCCTTTGCAATGTTGATAGACTTTAACCAGTTTAGGTTATGCGATTAGCAAAAACACTCGATCAACATTTAATAGGAAATCCCAAGCACAACTAAAAAGCACGTTACAATCGCAAATTGCATGTGTAAAAAGTCTGAGTGTTTGTTTCGCGAACCGACGGCTAATTATAGACCTGCCTGTGAAATTCACACAGAAAAAATAAGAACAACACATACTCGAACCCTTTCACAACTTTTTTTCAATTTTTTTATTTGAAAAGCTCTAGATTTAGATACTTTATAAAAGTTTTCTTTGAAAGCTTTTATCTCATAGTTCGTAAGACAATCTGGAATAACTTTTTTTCTTTTTCAGATGAAGATGAGCTGGACTAGGGCTACGTTTTAATCAAAGGGGGAAAAAAAACCTCCACGATCTCATGCGTTCGAAAATACGGGGCCCATAACCTGGTGTGATTTCATTTTCTCAATAGAAAAACTTATCGGATATTGATTAACGCTTAGCGAAAGGTGACGGCCTTATAGTAATGTGCAACTTTTCTTCGGCTGCCACACATTGCCTCTTTCTTATCTCTCTTTTAACCTCTTCGAACCTTTTTTTTTTTTCCTGAATCGAAAAATAAATTGTCCGATGGAAAAAAAAAACGAATTCCAAAAAATTAGCATTTTCTACTCTAGAAAAAAACAGACAGGGAAACGTCTGTCTCAGATGTATACGTCAGAGTTAAAAGGGAATGAGGAGTGGTGGTGGAAGGAGGAGAAGAGGTTATAAACAAGTCGGACCCAGAGCAAATAATTTACACACTGTCACCCTGCAGTCTTTTTAATTCCGAAAGTAATCGTTTAAATCGTTCTTTTTTGTTTATATATATTCGTGCCTGAACGATTTATTGGATACAATTACATTATAAATCTTTACTCTTTCGCTGTGTTGTATTTCCTGGGATTCAATAACATGTATATAAGCAAAAAGGAATATGATAAAAATGAAGCAAAGCGGAAGGACCCAGAGGGCGATTTCGTAAAACGACAACTCTCGCCCCCTAATGATTTTATCTTAAGTAAAAAAAAAGAAAGAAAAAAACTTATTCTCTTATCATTCTGCATGGGTCGGACTTTCAGTCTGAGAGTTAAGTTAACCCTCCGTATCCGGATCACTCTAAAAACAACCTCAGGCGAACGTTTACCGAGAATAAACCTTCTAATTCTTATTTCCCTGAAAATCAACATAAAAGAAGAGCAAAAAAGATTTCCACAGTTTAATTTAACCAAAAGCACAAAAAAAATCTTTTTTAAAAAATTAAAAAAAAAAAAAAAAAAAAAAAAAGAATTCAGAATATTTTTTTTCCTTTCAATTTGAAGTTTTTATTGATCCCTTAAATCTTTTTTTCCCGTTCCCATTTTTCCCCAAGCTCCTTTTACATTATCTTAGACAAAACCGCATATTCGTATCAAAGATTTGTTGCCTTTCCTTCAATTTTTTTTTTTATTTTTAATGCCGTCAGATTTTTTTTTGACATTTTTCATGTTCATTAATATACATTTTAATTTGACGTTTTCATTCTAAAAAATAGGATGCGCTTATGTATATAAATCAGAGCGAAAAAAAAATAAGCACTTTGTTATAACCGAATACGAAACGTCGTAAGTTATTTATCTGACGTGCCTCTCCGAGTTTTTCCTGGCAAAAGCCAATTGGGGACAGCTGACGAAATTTCAACATATGTGTTCGCGGTTATGCAAAAAGGGAAGGTTTCGACTTTTGGTTTTCAAGTTTAATCTTGTTTGCCGTCTTCGATCCTTCTTTATGAGCTCATTTTTGGTGTGACCCTTTTTCGGGTTTTATCATTCTCGTAAATAGAATGTAAATGCAACCTTTTGTCGGATTCGAAATTCAATTTAATCAAAATCACACTATATTATGCGATTGAGTTAACATCAATTTCAGAGCTTCCTAACTTTTTCTTTATCAAAATATACATGTATCTTGATGAATTTTGTCAAGATTGATATAAACCGAGTTTAGACTTTATGTAAGAAAAGGATAGAGTTGCCAAGTACGAAAGAAAAGATTCTGATACCCAGGATTTAAACGTAAAATGAGTGAATGTTGTAGAACATTTTCAGAAAATTACTTAACAAAATTAAGTCGGAAGTGTTTCAGACACTTCTGGACACTATCCGGAAGGCATTGCCGGATTCAACACCAGATAAAAAATCTTTCTTAATAGATCAATCGCAATTCAAGACCATCATCTACCAGATATATAAAAACCAGGCGTCCAAAGCCAACCGCGATGGAAATATAATATCGTATTTTTTGATAAATTTTGTCAGAGAGATCCTAGTAGGGTCTGAATTTTTTCGAAAAACGACTGATATGGGAAATTGTATTGGTGCCGATTCCAGCATCGGTACCAGCACCAGCGCCAAAAAGTTGGCTCTTACTGTGCCGGCGCTGGAGCCAGCTCGAGCATTTTGAATATTTCGGAGGCGATGCCGGCCAACCAATTTTTACCTACTTCGGATTCCTGATTAAAACAACGACAATCTCCCATTCCCAGGCGCGAGGGGTTGTCCACTTTTTTAATTTCGGCGTATACTTGACTTGAATTACATTTGAATTACAGGAATTATATTAGGTTGGAATTACGTTAACATACACTGAATTACAATGAAATACGCTTCGAGTACGCTGTTTTACGGTAATTTAATTAAGTTGGAATTATTTTATTTTGAATTTCGTCAATTTTTCGATGAGTGGACAACCTTTTGTCCGGGTGGGCAGTTTTTTTCCATTTTTTTTTTTTTTTTTTTTTTTTTTTTTAAGAAAACACACTAAAGAAGTACAAACAACGTCAAGAATAAGAGGCTAATCGGTCCCTTTCATAGACGCATATATAAAAAGTCAATCGACTTTTCGACTTTTCAACTTTTCAACCTTCAGCATTTAATTCCTCAGTCTCAGCTCGAGGACGTCTCTGTTCAATGAAAATCTTTAATATTTATTTTTGTGATAGCTGGTATCGGGAAAACGGGCGCTCATAAGCTAACACATATAGGCAACTTGTGTTTCAAAAAAAAAAAAAAAAACAACCGAGAATTGCTCGCCTGCTTTATACTGTGCTTATGGCTCTAGCAGGCGAGCAATTCTCGCGTACTGCGGATTGCATAGCTACCCCCGTAATCCCGATACCAGCTATTATACATTTTGTCAAGGTTTCTGTTGGTTGGCAATACCTGCATTTGTACGTGCGGAGAAAACTGCGCTAACTTGCGTATATTTCTGCGCATTTAACTGCTCTTTTTATTCCTGTGCTCCCAGCACTAAATGGGTTGACATGGAAATGGAATAATAATGTCGGTTTGTTTAAATAAACAGTGGCAGGATCCTAAAAATACCCATCGAAAGTGCAGATTAATTCGTAAAACGATAAGAAAATTTAGCGCAGTCCTCTGTACAGATGCACGTATTGCCAACGAACAAGAACCTTCAGAGCTGAAATTCTGTTACGTCTCCTTTAGGTCAACTCTTGAGTAAAAACAACAAGGATCAGAATTAACAGTTTACACATGGGCAACTCCTTCCCTTTAATGCTTATACACTCCGGACTCTATAGGATTAAAAAAAGACTAAGCCCGATTTTAAGGCGTAAAAAAAGGTTTTCTTAAAAAATAAATAAAAAACATCTCTTTCAAAATTATTCGTAACAAAAAAAAAAAAAAAAAAAAACCAAGAAAATAAAATGGGGTTAAAAAAAATTGCGGACATAAGCAATGAAAAAAAAAAACTGATTTAATGAATTAGACAAAAAAAAGCAACCAATTTTTTTTTCGTAAAACTTTATTAAAAAACGAAGGAAAAGTTATCTTGTTATCGAGTTTGATGATGAAAAAAAAAAAAAATCTACTCGAGTTACTTTCCTATATCGCTACCGGAGAATGAGGGTGATGTAACGTGAAACCGTATTTTCTTTTTCCGTACCGGGTCAAAGTGAAAAAAAGTTAAGCAATGCGACAATACAGCGAAAAAGAAAAGAAATCCCACATAAACGTGAAAAAAAAAATTCTCACCTGGAAAATGTTCTTTTCCTCGACATGTGGAAAAAGGTGCCATTATGGGAAAAAGCTTTCATGATTTAAAATTCAAAATTTGTTTTCCACCTGCGAACCGGGTTCTATTTTGAAAGAGAAAAAAAAGGAGAAGGAAAAAAAAGGCGAAAGATTCTTAGAGCGATAAAGACGAAAGGTTTATCCGGGATCTAATTAAACCATTTCTAAACATAAATGGTCCTTAATTTAGATCTAACGCAAAAGGAACGGCGGGACATGAGAACCCTTTAACGGGGGAGGAAAAGAGAGTCCGGTAACTGAAAATATGTTTCAACCTTATCTTTACTTTCCATAAGCAGTTCATGCATTTTCCGAGTGTAGCGAAAATTTCTCGGAGAAATGAATCCGTCTGCTTCTTTGTAAAGCGTCAGTTTTGAGTCTGATTTTACGTTACTTGGCTGGAGCTCCTCTTATTTCAAAGTTCGCAAACGAATAAATTTCCCCCGCTTTTAATCTAATTAAATAACGAGCCTCAAGGAAATAAAAACAGAAAAGGCAAAGAATTAAAATGAGTTAATTGTTATTAATTAAGATAATAATCCTCACTTTAAAATATAATGTGGTGAGTTACAATGAGCGGGCATATGGAACCGAGGGAACCGCAGAGGTTAGAGATAACATAATCTGGCTGGGGAGGTTCATAATTTACACAAAAAACACGGCCACTTTGCCGAGTTTTACCCCGTCGGGCTTAAAAAAGGGATTTCTGTCTAAATAGCACAGCGGGTAATGCTAGTCCGAGGCCAAGGCGATTCCAGATGTTCTCAATGTTCTCAAGTGTTGCGGACTGCATAATAAAATTGTTTTATAAACTCTTTCGACCTTTACCTTTTATCCATTGCGGGATAATGTCCCGTACATTCTCAATGAATATTATTTTAAGAAATAAAAAAACCTTTATATCGAAATACTTTTTTAATATATTTTCTATAAATAAAGTTTTTTTTTGTTTTGTTCTGTTTAGATTTCTTGTGGGAATTCGACTATTCAGTTTGAGTTAATTAAGTTGCCTACTGTTATTTGCTTCTTTGTGGAAATATACTTAGGTGGATCGATTTCAGCGAATTTTCAAATTCGAAAATGCGTAGCACGGGGTTCAGACGATTATGGGAAAAGGAAAAAGCAAGGTAATGGTACCGAAACGAACCGTTTGAAAAAATTGATGTAGGTCTCTTTAAAATATTTTATTTATGAGAAACACAGTCGCAAAACAATTCCGCTTGGAGCGCTGGGTGTTTTTAATGGGAAACCTATCAAAAAAAGTTTGACATAGGATTAAAGAGTTAAGACTGACTACCGTTAAAGAAACACAGTGCTCCAAGAGGAATAGTTTTGCTAGATTTTTCGTTGATTTGTGCTCCCACACATCCGGTCATCCATACAGGTCAGACAACTGCTGAATTAAAAAGTATCCCCAAATTCGAAACAGCAGAATCGTTTAAATTCTGTTCGATAGATGGCTGGATCTGTATTTGGGGAGTCACGTGATATGCCCTCCATCAAGGAGTGCTCATATAAAAATGTCTTATAAATTTAAAAAAGTGAATTATTTTAACGTATTATTTTTGTTTACATTTCATTTAACTATATTTTAAGTTGTTCTACTGTCATAATAATAGCTAGGGAGTTTGTGGAGCTTTATTTGCGTTCAAAAAAGCACCAGGAAGACTAATGCAGCTTGCTAGGGTTCATATTCGACATAAGAGACACCAGTAGGCTCGTAGAAAATTAATAATAAAGCTTTATTAAGGATTAAATAACTACCAAGCTCTGCTTATATTTAGTTTTAAGTTGGTTAAAAATCTTTAAAATATGTTTGTTTTTAACCATTTTTTAGCAAAAAAAAAAAAGACAACAATCAAATACATAATTTTTTTTTGGAAAAATTTGTTTGATAGAAAAATGTTTAATTGTTTGTTGGAAAAATTAAATTTTTCGGACGTTCGCCAATAGTATTGGATGCACTCTATTGGGGCGGACCAGTAGGGTGGTGCAAAAAAAATCGATGTTCTAAAATTTCGTTGTATCTTGAAATTTTCATTATGAACCATCTAAAAATACCCCCTGAATTTTTGAAGGGCGGTCTCCACTTAATAACGTTCACCGCATTGGCGTTATCCGCCTTCGCGATTAACTTATTCGCACCGGAATTAACTTGCAGCTATTTTTTTCGGAATCTCTAAAAATGTCTTTACGCGCCATTTTTTTTATGATTGTAAATAAGAACAAACCAAAAGATGAAAAAAATCGTATATGAAAAAGTGACAAAACTGTAGCTTTACAGTAAAAAAAAAAATCTTTTTAGGCTAGAATAATTTGTTTTTTCTCCGCCATTTTGAAAGACATATTCTTCAAAATTTGGTCAGGACCTAATTTTGTAATTGTCTTTAAGGGGTATTTAGTAAGCCGTTTTTCGATAAACCATTTTTTTCGGCCATTTTGAACCATTTACGGCCCAAAAATGTCCCTTGTATCCCGCTTACTCCTATAAATAAAAATATGAAAAAATTACTTTAAGGTAGCCCTGTAGCATTACAGTAAAAGATGTATTCGGAGTTCCTCCTCCACAAAATATTATGGTGTTCCCATGTACGAACTATACGATTTCAGTTAAACCACAAAATTTAGCATATGGAAAATGAATTTTGAAATGAATTTTGAATTGAATTGAGTTTGCTGGATTGGCAAAACTTTTGTTTAGAGAGCTCGGAAATCAAATATAAGGAAAAACGAAAAAAATATCGAAGAATAATTCAATCTGCTCGGGCAAAATTTTACTCCAATCAAATAAACAACTCAAATAATAAGAACAAAACATCATGGGACATAATAAACACTCTCAGAAATAAAAAAACAGTAGATAAGGCGGCTATAGACATAATTGAATTAGACTCTGGACATGTGGTTGATGATCCCCAAGAGATTTGTGAAGAATTTAACAAATTCTTCGTTAACGTGGCCAGTCTCGACTCCCAATCCAACGTAGACTATATCCTACAGGAAATTGACCCTATTCCAGACGAATTAGTTATCGACTACATCACTGAAGAAGAAATTATTGATGCTATCAAAAATACAAAAAACAAGCGTTGTAAAGGAGATGATGAAATTACTATACTCTTCATTTCTGACTGGCTTCAATTCTTTCTTCCTCACCTCCAATATTTTTACAATCAATTTCTTATCGAATCTCTTTTTCCCTCAATTTTAAAAATAACTCGAGTCAAACCACTTTTCAAGAAGGGAAATAAAAAAATCATGAACAACTATCGTCCTATTAGTCTTACATCCTCCTTTTCTAAAATTTTCGAAAAAATAATACAGAAAAAAATTCAATCCTACCTCGACAAACATGAAGTTATCACTCGCGCTCAATTTGGTTACCGAAAATCAATATCTACGATAGACGCCATAACCCATGTAATCGAAAATATCGTCCCTGCCCTTGAAAAAAAACTATCTGTGGTCGGAGTGTTTTTGGATCTCAGTAAAGCTTTTGATAGAGTTCGTTTTGACATCTTAATGGCCATCTTCAAAAAAATTGGATTCCATGATGATTTAATAAAACTATTGCACTCCTTCCTGTCCGACAGAAAGCAATGTGTTTTCATTAACAAGGATAACATTGAGTATCGATCCGATTTTTCCACACCAACCTGTTCAGTCCCCCAAGGAACTATCCTTGCACCTCTCTTCTTCAACTTATATATCAACTTTCTCCCCAAACTAACCGCGCATGATCTAATTACCCTATTTTGCGATGATACCACCAACTTATATATTAAAGAAAATGTTAGAGATAACGAGATCAATATCTTCACACATCTTAACAATCACATACAGGTGCTGAACGACTTTAACTTGCCCGTAAATTCTGGTAAAACTCATTTCATAAGATTTAAGACTTGCAATAATTCTACTTTGGAGGATCCCCCCCTAAGTGTTATTATTGGCGAGAATGAAATTGAGGAAGCGCAATCCTTAAAATTTCTAGGCTTGTATGTAGACAACACTTTAAGCTGGAATAATCATGTAGGTCAGCTGTTAAATAAACTGTCCTCCTGTCTTTTTGTCCTAAAAAGAATATCAACAGTGTGCAGCATAGAAGCTAGATTATCTCTATATCATTCCATCCTTCATTCTCGAATCGCCTATGGCTTACTCGTCTATGGTTGCACCTCAAAAAGCAACTTGGATTCCATTTTGCTCATGCAAAAAAAGGCTATACGTGCTATGTTTAAACTTAGGAGATTAGATTCTTGTAAACCTTTCTTCTCCTCTCATAAGATTTTAACCGTGTATGCCCATTATGCTCTTCAATCTCTATTAAACATAAAGAAAAACCTGCTCACAATTAAAAACACATCTCAAACACACAACTATTCCACACGACACAATCACCTTCTTAGATCCATCCCAGCTAAATCTGGTATTACACAAAAACTTCCCAAGACTAATGGAATAAATTTCTTTAATAAATTACCTAAAGAGATAATGGACCTACCGGATAAAATGTTCAAGAACACAATAAAAGCGGCCTTGATTGCATCCGCTCCCTACAGCCTTGAAGAGACTAATGCCTGTTTGCTGAGTGTGGAGCTTAGAGCTTTCCCCCCCAAATCTATAAAATAGTTTTGCCCCTTCCCCCCCCCCTTTTTTTTTGATCCTTCTTAACCTTTTTATTTAATTAACAAAAATTTTTATTTAATTACTATTATTATTAAACTCCTGCTTCATTGTCCTTTTCTGAGCTTTACTTTATTTTTTTTTTTTTTCTCAAACATAATTATAAATCATATAAACATAATTATTATTCGACGAAGACAGATACCTCTTTTGAGGTCATATTGTATAAAGATTAAATAAATAAATAAAGAATGGTTATTTTCGCGACCTCGAAAATATTTCTTAAAAACCAAAAAAAAAAAAAAAATCAGGATGTATTTTAGATAGTTAAAATGCCAAGATGCAGCGAGAGGACATCGGTTTTTTTGGGCCACCCGAACGAGCCTGACTCTGCCAGGCACCATGTAGTATAAGTATATTATAAAACCACAGCTCTTAACCCGTTACGGACCTGTGTCCCCCCAGGTTAAATGAAAGTGATGGGAGAACATTTCTGCTATTATTTATCACTTTAGCGGCCAAAGATCTTCTTCTTAGTCCTTTACTCGATTTCGAGCGTGGTGATCTCTCACATATACCTGTGCGTGCGCTCACAGGCATATGGGACCTACAGTTTAACGCCGGTTCCGAACGGCTATTTTTGAGAGATTTACTAGGCAAATACCGCTCGGTGGTTTTCCATTGGCTTCCGAGGGGTGGCGACCGTTGATTTTCTGACTAGCGCACTAGTTTTGACCTGAGAAAAATTCCTAGCTGTGAACTAGGATAGAAGCACGACGCGTCGCATCGAGAGTCGAGCGCGTTATGAACTAGGCTACGGGCTACCACGGCCAAAGATATGCAGAAACAAATATAGAAATTCATTTTAAAATCCGGCCCTTAAAGAGTTAATAAGTATTTGAGGGATTAACTGCATTTCAGGAAGCTTCGAATGTCCCCGTAAGTTCGGTAAGTAAGGTAAGTAAGGTACCAGTAAGCTTCGAAAGACCCGTAAGTTTCAGTCTTTTGACCTACCGTAAAGAGTTTAATCATGAGTATCCAGAGAAGAGTACAGTGATAGATAAAGATGTTATGATAAAGTTGGTAATTTCGACCTTGTGTCACTTCCGGTTATTGAATTACCGTAAAGACTTTTGTATAGTTCGCATAAAAATATCTTATGAATTTATATTAAGTAATTGTTTTATTCAAACAAGTTATGGTTCTAATTAAACATGTCAAATAGAAGTTAATGATTGAATTATAATCATTAATTATTAATTCGAAGTTAAAGATTAAATGCTCATAGATTTCCTTAGTGTACTGTATATCCATAAATTTAGTATAATTATAGAGGCTGTTCAAACATATCGTTGCTTTAAAAAAAAAAAAGGAAAAAAGTCAGCAAATATCTACGGGATCATAGATCAAGTAATACGTAAGCACTTAACAGGGGACGGTTTTTCCATGTCTTACGTAAGATTTGAAATTATAATTCGCCATTAAAAAATATTTAATGCATTATTCACTTCTGGATTGTTTTTTTTTTTTTTTTTTTACAAAAAATGCCCCTTAAATTCACACGATTAATTATCACTTGGATAATCTTCACGTATAATTATATGAAGCTGGAGCAGTGGGATTTTTGTAGAAGTTTTGGCACTAGAAATTACGAGGTGTTTGTTTATTGTGCAATAATAAGTAGTATCAACCGATTATAGAAAAGAAGAATTCGAAAATATATAGAACTGCTTTCTACAAACGTTTTAACCTTAATATCAACCTTACTGAGAAAGATTTACAAAATCGTTTAATTTTTTTTTTGTAAAATCCTATACTTGTATAAAGAGAATGTTAATGTATATAAACATTGGTTTGACTAAGCGTTTTATTCTAATCCATGTATTATTAATATTTACATAAAATTTTTTACCTTTGTAAAAATGGTCTCATTTCATCGAATGGTTCATCATTTTATGATTTCTTTAAATTCCTTTTTTTTTTTAATTAAGATTAAAATTTTTTTTATTAAGTTTTAAGATTTTTTTAGATACAATGTCTAGGGGTATAACTCCATTAAAATATCTTGGTGGTCTAACATTATAGGTGATTTTTGGTGCCTTCTTTCCCAAATACAAATTTCTTGCTTTTCCTATTCATTCTCTTTAGCTAGGATGCTAACTTACATTTTGTTCCCGTACTATTCGTTCAAACTAATTTTCAGCTCTCAAAGCAGTTGCAGTTGCAGTTTCAAAGCAGTAAAATATTCAAACGTGTCGAAATTTTCAATCATTTTCGAAAACCAAATAATAATACACAGGAACAATACATATATAGCTTTCTTAGTTTCGTGTATAAGTATTTCGAAATATTAAATTAAATGCGCATTTCACGTTAAATATTTAACATTAAATTAAATCCGCTGTTTTTTCCTAAAATTATTAGAAAAAAAAGTGTCGAAGCTTTGGTCAGGAAAAAAACAGGACAATTATTTAAAAAAAAAAAAAGTATCAATCTTTACTGACTCGGTGCCCCCCCCCCCTCCCCCCTGGAGTAAATTGACTAAACATAACAGGTATTGCCTAAATATGAAGGCCAAACATGCATTGGCTAATTGGCTAAACATGAAGGCTTATTGCCTCCCTTAACAAGCCCAACTGCCCCCCCACCCGGCTCTTCGTTCTGGCTACGGGCCTGATCTGCTGACAGACACAGAAACCCATACCAAAACTAAAGGAAAAAAAATTGGTTGATCGTTCTCTATCCGGACACATGAAATTCATTCATTTTTCACGATTTCGTTTCAACGAACAATTCAACAAACATTTAAACACCCAGTAGGTACATCAGGACACGAAACTTTAAAAGAAAAAAAAATGTTTTAAGTTTTTAAATGCGTGTTTTTTGAACACTAATTTTTTTTTCGTAAGATTTTCGGGATGTGGAACTATTAAAATTAATTAGGCGTTAACTATATGCTAACATGTTTCGGTTTATTTAATTAATTTTTCGATTAATGTTGTATTACTCTTGTAGCTCTGAGGATGGTTAAAAAATAAACCGAAACATGTTAGCATAGTTAACGCCTAATTAATTTTAATAGTTCCACATCCCGAAAATCTTACGAAATACTACAAATTAGGAACGAAATAATTTACTAATTTTTTTTTTTCTTTTTTTTCCTTTAATTTTTTTTATTTCCGTGTCTGTTGAACATGAAAAAAATTTTCTTTCTGCTTACAAACAAATGGACAGAGAAACTTTCGTTTTACATAAGAGAAGATTATAAATATTAAAAAAATTTATATAAGTAAAGTAAGTTTCATAGCCATCATTTTTGTTTGTTTCAAACTGAAATTCATGCAAATAAACTTAAGTTACTAATATATTCACAGTCAGACGATTTGACTTAAATTTTTTGCTTGATCTTGTTAAATTTTGGGTTCCCGTTCGGTTTACTCGTCATCGTCAACAGAGTTCTTTTATCACTCTAGTTGTACGATAATTGACGGGATTCTTAGAGACTTTATCTCAAAACTCGAAAGTATCGATCCCCATGTCCTAAGCCTTAGTACATTTAAAAAACAGGTGTTAAATGTAATTATCGAGAATTAGCTCTCTTTTTTTTTTCTTTCTCCTGTTTTGTTTTACTTTTTTAATTTACTTACTTATATTTTAATTTTTGTTATTTTAAAATTTTTTCTAAAAATTCTATTTATATCTGGATCTGTATGGAAATTTAAAACAAGAAAATCTAATTTTATGCAATTTAAAACAAGCTCAAAACAAGAAATTCCGCACTTAAATATCTTTATTGATGAACAGGAAATAGAAGAATCCCAGTCACTTAAGTTCTTAGGCCTACACATTGATAACACTCTGAGTTGGACTTCTCACATAAAGTACCTTATAAACAAACTATCCTCAGCAATTTTTGTCTTAAATAGAGTTTCAACCGTGTGCGACCTAAAAGCAAAATTAGCATTATACCATGCCATATTTCATTCACACATTTCCTACGGCCTAAGAATATATGGCAATACCACCAAAGAAAATCTTGACTCGATTTTTCTCCTACAAAAAAGAGCAATTCGAGTCATGTTCAAAATAAAAAAGACCACCTCTTGCAAACCATTTTTTATTTCTCATAACATTTTAACTATTTATGCTAATTTTGCTCTACAGCTAGTCCTTTTCGTTAAAAAAAACATACAATCCTTTGCACCATCATCCTCTATCCATAGTTATCCCACACGCAGCAACTACTTACTCAGAGCAGAAGTCTCAAATAATTGCATCAGTAACAAACTCCCCAGAACAAAAGCAATTTCTTATTTCAATAAACTTCCAAAAATCATTACAGAATTACCAGAAAAAACTTTTAAAAATATGGTTAAGAGCTCATTACATATGGTTACAATTAATATGGTTAAGAGCTCATTAGTTAAATTTGCACCATACTCCTTTGAAGAAGTGGAGCAATGTTTAACTAATGTGGAGTTGGTGGCCTCAAGATCCTGACTCTTTAGTATTCTTTTTTTTTTTTTTTTTTTTTTAGTATTTAATTTTTGCTCTATCGCTTCATTGCTATCTCTCTTTTTTTTTTCTCTCATTCTTTCTGTGATTTGTGACTGTTTGTCTTATTTAATTTCAATTTTAAATTTTATTACTTTAATTTTTATATCGTTAATGACAAGGTCATATACCTCACAATGAGGTCCATTGTACCGAATAAATGAATAAATAAATAAATTTTCTGTTGATCAATATATTTACTTATAATAATATAATAAATATACGATTATTCAAATAAAATTTCAAAAGTATTTAATTATAACGTTATGATGCGACCATATCGTAGTTTCGACTTAGACGGTCAAGAAATATTCGACTTCCCGAAAAAAAAAAAAAAAAAAAAAAAAAAAAATCATTATTATTTATAATTCATAACTTTACACGACAATTACATAAAGGATGTAACTTTCTTCAAGGACGGCACATATGTAATAACTATTATTATAATAACAATAATGAATAATACTTGCAAAACAAGTGAAACCTTAAAAAAAATTGCTTTTGTGAAGTAATATTTTTTCTTTTCTTTTCGATTTTATGAATTAATTTTTTCAAATGCGATTTGCATTAATTGAAGCCTTGGTATATTGTAATGCAATATTTATAAAGTTTAGTTTTATCTACACACCTGTGCACACCTGTGTATAATGGATAAAAAAAAGGGGTAAGGCTTCCGAATAAAACTCTTTCCCAAATTTATTTTTTGATGGGACACCTTTTCAAAGCCCTAAGGTTTATAATTATAATTATTATTATTATTATCTTTTTTTATTAAGCGAATTAGAACCAAGTGAAGAAGATATCCAGCATTTACGGCAATGGCTACTTAAAATGCCACATTTGCTCCATGACTACGGTAAGCATATCACGTTAAAAAAAAATCTGTAATCTTAGCTTCAAAAGTCTTATGTAGCTTTAACAGACCATTTGTAGGTAGATCTTCGTTGAAGAATTTTCACATGATTTTTAATAATGCAAACAGGTATACGTTTTTTGTGGTTTGAATACCCTATAACATAACTCTAAATTTGATCCAAGAAAATGAGTTTAATCTTAATTACGTATTTTGGAACGAAAACGAGTGTTATTTTTGGCGTCCATTTCGAAATTTTGAAGGAACGAAGAACGAATGATAAAACAGCATTTACGGCAATGGCTACTTTATGCCTCTCCAGCATGCCTCTCCGTACGAAGACATATTTGCCCTCCCCAAGAACAATCTGATATGATGCCTCTGGCTCGATGGGGCATTGCGAAATGGATTCTAAACCAATTACATTTTTTAATTTTTGAGGATACCATACGGCAAAACTGCGTAAATTAATTCAAGAAAGTTATAAATTTAGGGAAAGAGGATCGTCAAAATAAGACGCTAAAGTTAAATCCTCAAATGTGAACTTAAGATTTTTCAAAGCAATGAAGGGAGGGAAATTAAATATTAGTGAAAAAATGAGACGTAATCAATGGAAAACCCTATTAAACAATGCCTAATAAATAATGATAAAGATTAACGAATGTTTCATTACAGATGATCATATTTTGAAGTCTTGGATAATAGGCAGTAAAGGAAGCTTGCAGAAAGTTAAAGAAACGATAGAGATGATTAATCGTCTGGGATTATCACTTCCTGATATTTTCGGCCATCTCGATCCTTTAGATGAAACGACTCAATATTTTTTAAGTAGAATGTAAGTAAGCCTAAGTCTTCAATGCAGATACAGATGTATAAGAATCGAGAATTTTGTAAAATTCTCTAATGGCGTTAAAACTCCAAAACAAAATATACCCGCAAAAGGGTGTTACTTTGTACACTTTTTTGCGGTGCATCAACCAGTTAAAAAAGAGAAAACACGTTATGGAAGCGAAAAAAGATTTATTTGTATCACGATATTTACAATAACTGAACTGGATAAAGACTGAAATTGTAACTACATAGTGTACAGTATACATGGAGTAATCTATAGTAGTAGTATACTGTCCGGTAGTATACCGGACTATAGTGCTATAGTAGTAGTATACCGGACAGTATACTACTACTACTACTACTACTACTACTACTACTACTGCAACTACTTCCTGCTACTACTATAGCAAATCTTCTTTTTAGGTACCTTTTTCCGATGCCGACAAAAACAGATGATGGTTGCATTGTAGTAATAGAAAAGTTTAAAGGGAATGAAAGAGACACAGATAAATTCAGTGTTCTGGAATTAGCCAGATACATATTTATGACCTACATGGTATTACTTTATGTAAGTTTGAGAACTAATAAACATGATCACCCGTTATCCGATAATTTGCTTGATGTATCATTAAATAGGAAAACAATATAAGAGCTTCAAAATTCATCCACATATACGACTGTAAGAACATGGGGCTTACGGACTTGCTCACACTTAGTCCAAGATTTCTAAAAGAAGGCATAAAACTCTGCATGGCATTTCCAATTCGATTCAAAGGGGGCATCTTCCTCAGAACCCCGCATTATTTACTTCCAATTCTGACTTTTGTACAGTCTCTACTCCCGAAAAAACTGTCAGACAGGGTAAAATTGAAAATTAAATTACATTAATAAATAGTCAAGTATTAAATTGTAAAATCTAAGTATTAAAGTCTAGTAAGTATTAAATTTTTAATAATCTGCAGATACATTTTATTAACTGCAAAGAGGAACTACACCAATTGGTCTCAAAGAAGTTCCTTCCAAAGGAATTTGGTGGGGACGCGGGAGATCTTGACACACTACATGGTAACGAAAATTAAAATGCAATACTTCCAACTGGTTAATTATTAAATTCCTTTTTAAAATTTTAGATTTGTGGAAGAGAAAAGTTGAGAGCTATAGAGGCAGATTGATTTCAGAAAATAACAAAATGAGGCAGTTAGACTATCTAAGACCGAAAGCCGTTGATAGTGAACAAGGATCGTTTAGAAAGCTAGAGGTGGATTAAATAAATTAAAATACAAGGCCGGTCCCTGAAAAATGAAGCAAACCTGGAAGGAAGTTGGAGAAACTTTTGAATGAATGTTACTCTACATAGGTAGTGGAAAAAATCGGTTTTATGAAATCTTTTTACAACCCTTACAACAGCTTCTTCACACATTTTGAAATTTAGTCGCCACACGTAGCATAAAATAGTGCTGTTAACGCCGTATATTCGTCGTTTATGCTACTGAGGCTAATGACCTGACTCTCGCGGCTAATGACCTTTTCATGTTCAGCTATTGTCGAAAACTGGCATCAGGTTTCGTGCGTTAGGGCTTTTCGGTATTACCACTTTCTGGTACGATATTCAATAATTTATCGATAAATCAGTCCTTTATCGATAACGAGACGCTGATCTAAAAGTGGCCCGTAAAAGATATATTATACCGACAACGTTGGACTGCTCATTGATACGCAACAAGCGTATTGAATATCGTATTAGAAAACAGTCACATCGAACAGCCAGGCTAGCCATACGTCAGTGCTTGTCTCGCTCAGAACACTGACAGAATGGACGCTTGACATTAAATCAAATGTATTTTTTTGCTTCTATTTTAATAAAATAGTTTTCTCTTGTAATATCGCGAGTTTATTCGAATATTCCTTGTGGCAAATCTAAAGATCTAACTGAGTGACGACAAAAGAAATATCGCAGTTTGCACACATTTATTTGCCATGTAAGACCGTTCTCCACTGTCCTCTGACCTTTCTCTTTAACAAGCTCCCTTGTATTTCATATTTCGATAAATAACGAAGATAAATAACTAATACTTACATACTGGACAGTGCATGTAAGAAACGGTGCGAAAGTGCACTATTTCAAGACTTGGATGCGAAATCAAGAAGCTTACCTGTAAGTACAAAACCAGAAGAAAAATTAAAAATTTTTAAAAATAAATCCTCAATTGCATTGAACATAAAAATATTCTTTGGTTTTTGATGGGATGTGGAACTTTAAAAAATTAATTATTATTTATAAAATTAATTAAGGAACGAAAAATCGAATCATAAAAATATTCTTTTACTCTAACATCCTCCTGGTTCCCTCTTTGATCCACATACTGACAACCTTAACTGAGAGAATTACACCCCCCCCCCCTCTTTGCTTTAAAGCAGTTTTAGGTTTGTGGGGAAATTATACAAATATGATTTTAAAGAGATTCTACTAATAAAGAGAGAAACTGTCAGAAAATTGGATTTTCTAAGCCCCGAATCTAGAATCGAGGGCTTGAAATTCAGTCTCGGATAAGGGTGAAAGAAACTGAAAGAATACTCAGAAAGAGTTCTTCATTTTTTTACCCAAAATATCTACTCCTGAATGTTTAAAATGAGTCTTTTGAAATAACAGTACCAAAAACATTTCTGCACCAAAAATTACCAAAGGGGGGGGGGGGGGGAGTTCACTTGACTACAGGGCTGGAACTGGCACTAAAGCATTAAACGAAAAGTATAAAATAAATGAGTACGAATTTTTTATATTAAGAAGATTAGGAAGATTACGAAAAATGGTTGGGAAGGATTCAGCCGATTCGGCTGAATGATTGTTCGCAATTAAAATACACTGTTAATGCAGAACTTTATTTATTTATTAATTTTTTTAATTTAATTTAATTTTGATGACATTTCAATTTTAAAATGATAAACCGAGCCTAGGTGCTTTTAATACAAAGATGCTTACTTTTAAAGCTTTAGCGTGATTGTAGCTGCAATCCTAGTGAAATATTTTTTAGTAAACTTTTATTTTGTGCTACTCTAATTTTTCCTCTTTCAGTTCAAACTCCTCCCTATCTGGTTTATATATAGGAAATATTTTCATATTGCGGTAAATGGATTTGCCAATAGCATTTGCAGGGCTGTCGATTAAAATAGTCAGCAAAGTAGCAGTTGGTATTGTTAGCAATATAACAATACCAATAATAGTTATCTGAAAAAAAAAAAATAAAAAAAAATAATAATAAAAAAATTTAAGATATAAGTTTATGTAGGTAAGTACAGTCATTCTCTGAACTTAACCTGTTCTATAAATCCAATGTAATTTGCTTTCTTCGTTCCGATTATATACGATATAATCGGAAAGTGTACCATATACAACCAGAAAGAAATTTTCCCCAAAAACTGTAACAATCTCGAAGACAGAAGTGCGTTTATTAGTCCTGCAATTTCAAGGTCAAAAATTTCAATCGTTATCATTGTATCAACTGTTCTTAGATAAAAATGATAACTCGAAATCAATTCTTGCATTTATCGCTTACCTCCAAAGCCGCCTTCACAAACAAAAATTATCCAAGCCATCCATAAAACCCAAAAAACTTTTTGGAGAGAAATTAGTAAAGCGCCTTGAAAATACGGGATATCATCATCAGTTATTCGTAAAATGTAACTTCCGCATATGCTGATTAAAAAAAAAGACCATGAAATTGTCCACCCCATTGCTATCTGAAACTGTTTCCAAAACGATCGTTTTTTTTTTTTAAAGCAACACGAGTAAAGGGAGCGTTCAAGTATTACGTACGTTTTTTTCGGGTTTTCCAGCCCCCTCCCCCTCTGTCATAAAATTTAGTAAGATTTCTTTGATTCCCTCCCCCCTTTAACTTAAGTAAGATTTTCGCTGAGGCCCCTTTTTTTCTTTACCGCCAATTAAAAAAAAAAAATCTCGAAAAAAAGTCTTACAGAATTTGAAAAAAAGAAAAATAAAATTCTTAAAATTAAAGTACCGGTACAATTTTTTTTTTTTTTTTTTTTTCCTTTTCTTTTTTTTAGAGAAGGTGGCAAATGGAGGCGTGTCCATTTTTTATATTAAATTTGAATTTTTTGAAAGAATAAATAAAAATAAAAGTTCTTATCTAAGATTTTCTGGACCCCCCCCCCTCCTCATATGAGAAATCGTAAAAATTTCTTGCACCCCTTCCCCTCCTTTCCGATCTTACGTAATACTTAAACGCTCCCTAACCTTTTTTTCTTAAAGTCAAAATCTTAATACCTTTGATAACTGAAAGTTTATTTTCTTCCTAATTATGTATCCAAAATAGAGGCCAATCAACCATGTCGTCACTCTGGCATGTGTAACAATGAATTCTGAGGACCAGCGTTGCATACTATTTTGGAAGAAATGAATTTAAGGTTTAAGAAACAGAATAACATATTTCCCATGCACACAAACCTACATTATTTGTAAGCTTACATTTATAATTCACAAGTGAAATCTTACCAGAACTTTAGGAGAGGTAGATGTCCATGAGTGTAACATACAACGAAGGAAATAAAAGTAGCAACAAAAATTAAACTTGTAAGAAAAAAGTGAGCCCCCGTGGGGTAATATAGTATAGGAATTAATATTAATGGCGATAGCCAAAGAAGTTGCATGTGGATGTTCAATGACCATCCAGCCCGCATGCACTGGAAATGAAAAAAAAAAATGTCTAAGAGATCTTACTTAAACGGATTTAATTTATATAATGCTTTGAATCAGTATTACTATTTGAAACGATGGGTCATAGTAGTTTTACGGATGGCAACTTATCAAAAGAGATCTTAAATATATAATTAAGAAGTTGATTGTAAACCGTTTTTAAATCGGAAGTAATTGAAAACCTGATTGTAAACTTCGGCACGTAATTCGAAATGAAGAGTACCGCCTCCTTCAGCTTGTGATGGGGGGAAAAATCGAGGGTAAGCGCAAGCAAGGCCGAAGGAAAACCTTGTGGCTTAAGAATCTCAGGGACTGGTTCGGTATTGATTCCTTGAGTCTTTTTAGAGCGGCGGTCTCAAAAGTAAAAATCTGCCAGATGATAACCAATCTCCGTCGCGGAGCTGGCACTTGAAAGAAGAAGATTGTAAACTTACCAGCTGAAACGGATCTACATAATTCCACATGTAAAGCAAAGCACTTATCCATCCTTCCTGACACGATTCATACTCTTCTTTATTTGAAAAATTCCATAATGGACCACTTCCCAGATTAAGAAATTGCCATCCATGAAATAATCTTACTATAGACAAGGCAGAAGTAAATCTAAAAATTATTATAAACCTAAAAGTCAAAGCAAAGAAAGCAACTATGTACTTACTTAGCTTTGCTTACCTTATGTATTTGCTAATAAAAGAAAGAGGAAAATCGTAGTAGCCCAACTTGTCTAATTCTTGGAAAAAAGATTTGGTAATTAGAAATCCACTTACGAAAAAAAATCCTTCGGTGGTAACAAATATGTTTAAAAAACCATATTCCTCGACAAACTGAAATGAATCAGTCCAGTTTTTATAAAAACAAATACTTGAAGATTCGTTCCTTGACAGTACATCAGGAAAAATATTTGGTGCAGGGAGCTGGAGGCTACAACCTTATAGTAGTAGCTTCATAGTCTAAATGTTTCGTACGAAACATACAATAAGGTTACTATTATAAGCTGGTATTACAAGATGTTTTTTTATGTAAATACGCGAAACATGTCGGCTATGAAACTTATAAAAATTACAGCCTCCAGTTGATATCAGACGGCACTATGATCATAAATGTGAATAAAAAACACCTTTCCTTAACTGATCATAATGAATTTTTTATTTAAATATCAAATGTGCACATTTCGAGCTTGTTAGGCTTATCATCAGTGACTAGAAAAAATTAGACAAAAATAACAATTAAAAATTAAAAATTAAAAATTTTTTAAAAAACATTTTTTTTTTTTTTTTTTTTAATTTTTAATTGTTATTTTTGTCTAATTTTTTCTAGTCACTGATGATGAGCCTAACAAGCTCGAAATGTGCACATTTGACATTTAAATAAAAAATTCGTTATGATCAGTTAAGGAAAGGTGTTTTTTATTTACAGCCTCCAGCTAATTCATTTACATATATCTTTATTTATCTAGTAGATGCGAAGCGACCTTGTTCAGTCCATGACTGAATCTTAAAATGACCGAATCTGGAAATTTAATAGATGATGTAGGTGAAATAAATGATGGGGTGAAGATGGGTTTTAATGGGACTTTTGCCTCCATGTATTTTCATTACATGGGAAAATCTACAAAATTGGCCGACGAACTGTATTAACAGAAATAGTCTTCAAAACTTGTGATCCTTGATTATTTGGAAGATTAGTCAGACCAATATTATTTTGTCCTTATTGTTATTATTATGGTCCCGGGAAGTTCCCCGGAAAAGAGGGGCCTGTCAGGAAAGAGACGACAATGACCGAATTTTTGATGCAGTGCTCTAGCTTTCTATACCAATAGTTTTCCTGATTCTCAGAATAATGAATATTACAGTATATAAGGAACAAATATAAGACTTTTAAATTTATGCACTTAACTGGGCATATTTTTTTTGAGTAATTAATACTCTTTTCCTCGTCAGGAATTCATGATCCAACTGCCTTTAACGTTCATTAGTTTTGTAAAATAATTTCGGAAACTTTATCTGTAAAATTTCCATTAAAATATTTTTCCTAGCTCCTGGACTTTAAAAGATTTTTTTTTTACTTTTTAACATAGGAATTCATTTTTATTTTGTATACCGACCTTCTCTGCCTCTTTCGAATTTTCTATAGGTCCAAGCCATGTCCACAACAATGCATGACCGATTAAATTTACTGTGGCATTTATGGCTCGAATTCCATTTACACTTTTCAAATCAGTGTCGGAAACTCGAAAAATATTTGACGAATTAGTGTAAACCGAAAAAGCGATTAAAAGATTGTGCGGATGATCTGCAAAGAGTGAAAGAGATTTTTTATTAACAGTTGCCCGTAGCTTCTAAATAATTTCGGTGTTAAGACTGAAGTCACATTTCATTCAGGACCGGAATCCAAATCAGTCCCCTTCAACGTTAGGTCTTGGTATTTTTGTTACAACTCTGTAACAAACTATTCGCAGTCCGTTGCAGTGCAATACACTATTTTTGATTTCTATTACATTATGGACTTACCAATTTTGCAATAAAATCTTTGAATGAGGTCATATGCGGTACTTGCTAAACTAAGGAAACCAATAATAAGTAAACAATATCTGAAAAGAAAGACATTTTCGTCACTTACTTGAACCTATCAAGGCGAATATAAACAGCCAAAACGAAAAGACTTACATCAGAGTCCAACTGTTTTTTTTCGAATTTACGCTCTTTGATGAGTAACAATTATGTTGAGCCAATTTCAAATATATCGAGCCAGTTTCAGCAGTTTCATTAAACCATCCTCCCAAACCAGCTTCGACTTCATTTGAGCTACACGTTGACGGAATACAAATCCCAAATAGCATAGAAAAGTACTTTGAAGAGAACTCCAGCTAGAAACAAAATTATTTTGAAACGTGCCTAGGGCCGTTTCAATGCCGGATAGCGGTAGGTGAAGTCAAAAGAATAACCACGTGTAATAAATAATCAGCCCTGATTATATTTTCATAAACCAAAACTTAAGATGAAACTAAAACTAGAACTAAAACCCTAAAAATAGAAATATAACAAATCGCTTTCAGTATTCAGGCAAGTTCAATAAAATAAAAGATATCAAGTAACACATCCAATGTAAAATTATCCCTTACCGTAAAAACGGGTAAAAAAGTAAGTTAATCCATTAATCCATAAAAAAAAAGAACCGCCGACCCAATCGTCCTCGGGGGTGGAATATCTCCTAGCCCCCCATCGGTTTTGAGATAACTTGTAAAATCATATTAAAAGATAACAGTCTATAATAACTTAAAAAAAAGAAAAAGGCGAATCGCACCTTTTCAAACGGATCTCAGTCGATGAATCAAATCGTCGTGTCGCCAGACCGCGCACGCTGTCGTCAGCGCTGGCGTAAAACGAGCAAACTAAAAGCCGCGAAATCGATTTCATTTAAATCGATTAGGAAAAAAAAATAAACACACAGGAACGGGTATTTTTAACCGTTACATCCGCCCTTACTTGCGGAAAAAAAAAATTACGCAGGAATTTTTTTTTGAGAAATTCCCTGGGAGAAAAAATTAGGAACAAAATCCACCAAAAATTTAAAAAAAGTGATTAAACCTAAAAACCTAGGATAATATTAAAATGATTATAACCTCAATCCTTTGAAGTCTAATCGAAAAAAAAAGATTCATAAATCAGGATACGTCAAAATCGGGAATTGTCACAATCGGGAGGGAGGAAAAAAAAAATCATATTAGGGAAAAAGAAAAAAAAAATCACAGACTTAGCCGTTTTGAAAAACCTACGAGTAAGAAAAATCAAGTACACAGGCTCAAATGACATGCTTCAGAAGGGATACATGCCACCTGCCTAAATCTTTCCCATTCAAGGTCTCCAACCTCACCTGGGACGGGGAAAAAATTTCAGCGACCACGCAGGGCCCTACATAACGAGGCAGAAATTTTGCCGTGATGTATTTGGCCTTGTCCGACTTTCGATCATTTAACTTCCAGACCAATTCATTAACTTGGAACGTCGTCGGACGACGGCGGAGGTTGTAACGCCTCGCGTTGGCTTCCTTGCCCCTTTTTACGCATTCGATCGCCTTTTCGTACATTTGGAGTTGCTTGTCTTCAAGTTCCTTATCGTATGCTTCAGGGTCGAATTCTTGGAGTTCTCCATCGCCCGTGTCGGTGGTCAGTTCGTAAGGCATCCTCAGGTTGTCTCCAAATGTTAGCCGTGCTGGAGAATACCCCGTGGCTTCGCTCACCGCATTCCGAAGTACGAAGATGACGAAGGGGAGATTTTCATCCCACGTCCGGTGCGTGTCACGTGCGAAGATAGCTAGAGATGTGTTGATGCTTCGATGGTGTCTCTCCACTTGGTTCGTCTGTGGGCTGTATACCGGAGTAAATCTTAATTCTATGTCGAATTCCTTGCACTTGTTTTTGAAGAACTTGCTGGTGAAGCACGACCCACTGTCTGCAAGGATAAACTCGGGTTTACCGTACTGCAAGATCACGTGTTCCAGAACGAACTTCCATACAGCCTTAGCCGTGCCTCGTCGAACGGGCTGAGCAACTAGCCAGCGACTGGCGATGTCCACTGCTGTGACAATAAATCGGTTCTGTTTTGTCGAGAGGGGGAGGGGGCCAATAAGGTCTAAACTATAGGCCATTCTAGGCTTAAATGACCGACAGTAATCAGCCATTTCGCCTTCTGGAGCCTGGTTCGCGGCCTTATATTGTTGGCAAACACGGCACTTTGCGACAAATTTCTTGACCGAAATTTCCATGTTTGGCCAATAGTACTTCCGCTGCAGACTCAGGAAGGTTTTCTTTGAGCCTAGGTGACTTCCGACTGGAGAATCGTGGTAATGACTTAAGAGCGATTGCTGATAATCGGATGGAACAATTAATTTTTCCACCAGCTGTTTCGATTCACGGTCCTGAACCCTTTTAAAGATTTTATTACCGTGAACACGAAACGACGGGTATAAATCCGGATTAACGGCAATCTTAACTTTCAACTCATTATACCACTGATCCTCTATGTCCTCAAAGGATGGCCGTTCTGGCAAGTCTAATTCAATGGCATTCACACTGATATCCTCAGGTGGAGTTTTATGGTAGGATGCTCGACTTAAGGCGTCGGGCACCACCATGTCTTTCCCTTTCCTGTGAACTACAGTAAAATTAAACATTGCCAGAAAAACGATCCAACGAGCTAATCGACCCGTTGGGTTCTTCAAATTGTGCAACCACTGGAGTGGAGCGTGATCGGACACAACCGTAAACGCTGTGCCATCGACAAATTCACGGAACGCTTCGATCCCATGAATTATGGCGAGCAGTTCGCGCTGAGTCGTGTCCCAATCGCGTTCGCGTTTGGATAGAGTCCTGGAGGAATATGCTATCACTTGTTCCTTTCGAGGACGTTGCTTTTGGATAAGAACGGCTCCAGTTCCGATCCCAGACGCATCAACATGGATTTCAAAAGGGAGAGAAAAATCCGGGCAGACTAAAACTGGGGCCTCTGTTAAGCATTTCTTAAGGTGATCAAACGCGATCTGCTGTTCTTCCTTCCACTCAAGTTTTGCTGACTTTTCCAGGAGCTCAGTTAAAGGCTTGGCCACGTGGGCACAATTTGGAATGAAGCCGCGGTACCAATTAACCAAGCCGAGGAATTGGCGAACTTCTTTCCGAGTTTTTGGAGGCTGCATTTTCAGTACTGCTTCGACTTTACTTTTAACGACTCGGATTTCCCCTTGGCCTATGACGTGTCCTAAGTACTCCACGTGTGAACGGAGGAATTGGCATTTGGACCAGTTAATTCGAAAATTGGCCTTCCTTAGGAGTTTAAAAACTTTCTTTAGATGATTCATATGTTCGCCAAACGTCTTGCTAAAAATTATGATGTCATCGAGGTAGACGAAGACGTATTTTCCTAAGACCGACCTCAAAACGGTATCCATCGCCGATTGGAAGGTTCCTGGAGCATTGCAAAGCCCGAACGGCATGACGCAAAATTCGTATAGGCCTTTGCCTGGGACAGTAAAAGCAGTACATTCTATGCTGTCGGGATCCATCTCCAAATTATAATATCCTTGGTCTAGATCTAAGCAGCTGATGTAATACGCCGATTTTAATTGACTGAAGATCTCGCGCATGCGCGGCAACGGTACGCGTTCGGTACAGTGGAACGATTGAGCAATCGGTAGTCGACGCAAAGTCGGTACCCTCCTTTCTTCTTTTGGACCAGAAGGATCGGTGAACTCCAGGCACTGGTAGATTCGCGAATTTGGCCTTTGGATAAGAGTTCGTCGACTTTCTCGTGGGCGATGTTCCTTTTCGCAGGAGACATTGGATAGGCTCGTTGTTTCACTGGGATCGTTCCAGGCTTCAGATATATTTTATGTCGAGCAACTTTCGAACTGCCACGCAGCTGACTAAATTTATATTTTATCCTAGCCATAAACTTGTCGAAAATCTTTTGTTCCTTGGCCGTTGGTTTGAATTTGGCGTTCTCGGATAACTCTTCTAGTTGCGAAGCTTCCACCCTAATCTTCCTGGCATAAATTTTGGTGACCTTCATTATGCTGTCCGGGAATTCGAGACATCCTTCGCGAACCCTAATGCTGATGTCTAGGTCATGCATCGTGTTCAGACCTAGAACACCTGTGCTGAACAAACCCTTAATTAAATAAACAGGTCCTTTCCAACGATGTCGGTTGATCGTTAGTTCAAGATCAGCCACGCCTTCGATGGGAGCCTTTCTTCCGTCAGCATACTTAACACGGCGCTTACAAGGACGGATAGGAATATTATTCTTTTCTAGAAGTTCTTTAGCTTGGTCGTAATTCATGAGGGTGTGCGACGCACACGTGTCGACGGAAAACGGATGATCCTTTTTCAGAACGTTAACGTCGACGTGCATTCGTATCGCAACTTCGTTCGATAAGGTGAGCTCTTCCTCCAGAGCGATGTCCGTTTCGTAACCACTTTCGTCGTCCTCTGACGAATCATCGCTGTCCTCCAACGAATTATCGCCGTCCGGTTTGTCCAAATTCAGGATTTCTTCAACATTAAGGAGGAGACCTGATTGTTCATCCGCCTTAATGCTTAGTTTCCCTGTTTTATTGTGTCCGTCGAAAACGACGTCCGTCTCCTGGACGGGGACGAAGAACGGTCACGGTCGGAACCACTGCGATATCTGGGTTCGCTTTCCTTATCTCGTGAAGGCATACGTTCCCGGTCACGTGAAGTTTTATCACGGTCACGATCCCTGTTTCGGTCACGATCCTTATCACGATCACGACTACGGTTTCGGTCGCGATCCCAATTTCGGTCACGATCCTTGTTTCGGTCACGATCCTTGTTTCGGTCACGATCCTTGTCGCGATCACTGCTACGGATTCGGTCACGACTACGATTTCGGTCACGATCCTTGTCGCGATCACGTCCTCGCTCTCTATCACGCGATGAACGCTCGCGAGAACGAGACGAATTTCGATTGTAATCTCGTGAGTATGACGAATCTCTGTAGCGACTGCTATCTCGGGAACGATTTCTGTTCCAGTTTCGCGACGAGCGTTCGCGAGGGCGGGATAAATCCTGATCATCGTCGCTAGAACGCGACAGATCTCGGCGACGATAACGCTCCCGAGATCGGTTTGATCGTGGGTAAGGTGTTGAGTCTCGGTATCGGTCGCGATAACGGTTGCGTTCGCGAGACACAGACGAATCCCTATAACGATCATAATCGCGATACCTCTCACGCCTTGAGTCGAAATATTCAGGGAAAGGCTGAATTAACCTACTCGGAGGAGGCAAATAATTTTTTTCTTTTGCCAGCAACTCCTCTTCAGTACGACAAGTATCCGCGAGATCCTCGAGATTTTTAATTCGGTATCCGCGGATCATATCCAGATAATCCGCATGGAGATTATCCCGTATTATATTAAAAAGCTCTAAATCTGTTAGAGGATTCGGCAATTTTTTATTCATTGCTTTAATTAAGGCAATGAAATAATCGATTCGTTCACCCGGCATCTGTGTTCGAGAGTAAATATCCGCCATTTGCTGATTAACGGGGAGGTAAAATTTAAAAGCGGTTTTTAAGCGATCTTTCGCGTCCGACCAAGACTTGACTTCATCCTTATGGGCTTTCCAATATATTGCCGCTTTTCCCGACAAGATATATGGCAAGACCAATACGATCTCGTCGTCCGGGAATGGATATAGTTTTTTCAGGTCCTCTAGTTTTATCAGGTATTCTTTAATCTGTTCCCTGGAGGAACCTGAAAAAACTAAATTCCGTTCGCGACAGTCTTTTAAAAATGCGCGTAACGATTTGTTGCGCGGCTTTCGTGATTCGGCGTCGGAATCGGAAGAATTCGAATTCGATCGATGTCGCGAACGCGGTCGCGGTTGAGAGGCGAGAGCTTTAGCGGCGTTGACTAACGCGGTTTGCAATTCGGCTGCAAAATTTTTAAGCGGATCGGTAGCAGGTCCTGGCTGGATTGGTTGAGTGAGGGCTTCATAGGGGGCATATTGTCCGGGAATATGCCGAGGTGGAAACGGTGGTGGTGGATATCCTGGGATCCACGTTGGTCCGGTTCCCTGGCCTATATTCGATGTCACAAACCCTTGTCCTAATTGACCTTGCGAACCGAAGGTGTGTCCGACTCGGCTAGAAGCAGGTACATGTAAAGATCCTAAATTTCCTAAATTTCCGAAATTCGATGGCGTACGTTTGTCCTGCGATTCTTCGATCTTACGGAACTTGTTAATGGCGTCCTTTACCGGAGATTTCGGCAACGTTTCAGTTTGGGTTTTGGCTTCTTCCGTTATGTTGTTCCATCGGAGAGGAGACGATTATGGAGACGTCCTCTTTAGATCCGCTGCGCGAAAGTTTGTTACCGGTCTCATCGTCGCCATCATCGCGGAACATGCTGACATCAAAGTCAGGCTCTGGGGTCAAAGGTCTGTTAGGGTCGCTTTCGGGGCAATTTACTCGTCTATATTCAATAAACCCAGTAGGTTTTTCCTCTGGATGACCAACATAATACTGCAGCAAGCGGGCTTTCAAATCAAGCACTTTTAGGCCAGCCGTCTCAATCCCAACGTTTTCGCATAAGACAATCAGGGGCCCTTTCTTTTGGCTGTCGATAAATTTCGTCAGCGACATCTTTAATACCTAGAAAAATCAACAAATTAGAAAAGGAATAACAAGTATGACCTAGTGGTTTATATCTGAATTTCCAGATTTAACATTCATACAAAAAGTCATTCACACCCAAAAAAAAATCATTCGCATAAAAAAAATTCATCCCCCCTCAAAAAAGAATCTTTTATCACAGATAAAATAAAGGATGGATGCAACGATAAAAAAAATTATGACCTTTGCTTTCAGGTCAAAACAAAAAAAAGTCCGAAAATAACCGTAACAAAATTAATCCTTAAAATTCAAAAAACTACAATCACAATCTTCCCCCCTAAGGTCGGTCGGGTCTGGCGATTTACAAAATAAAGAGCAAGATTCAGAATCATTTACTTTTTTTTTTTTTTTTTGCTTATCTATGCTATTAAGTTTCGGATCATTCATATAATCAATCTTAATTAATTCTTTTTACTTTACAACCGAGGAAAAAAATTACTTGAAACGACAATGGAATTCACTTGAAAAAAAAAAATCAAATAGAAAAAGCTTCCCTTTCTGGGTTATTCTAGGAAAATTAATTTTCATTCGATAACAAAAATCCATCAAAATGAGAAAAAAAAAATTGAACACAATCACAACCCAAAAAAAAATTCTTCAGGAATCTCCTTTTTTTTTTTTTTTTTTTCAGAAAAATTCTTATTCAATGAACAGTTCGTTTTAAAAAAGTTTAAATTAAATCGTTAAACATTATCTAAACATAAGTGATCATAACTAGAAATCGTTCACCTATAAATATTTTATGAGAACAAATTACTCTCAGTAACAAGCATTTACTAGATAAACAAACGACTAGAAAACTGTTTCCTTCTTTAAAAAAAATCTCCTAATAAATATCATATGAGATCAAATACTTCTCAATAAAAATATTAATTAAGCCGAGAATCAATAAGAGAAAAAAAATCACTAATGCCTCGTGTGTGTTAACGACCTTATACAAGACTCAACAAGACAGCAATTCCTAACCTCACACACGTGTAATAAATAATCAAAAACCTTATAATATTAACAAGTTGTAAAATTGGAATTCCTAACTTTAACCGATTAAAAAAAAATCATGAATGCAGAAAAAAAAATTATTCGTTGAAAACAATTATGCAATTACATCACTTAGCAAAAAGAACTGATACTTAAATTCATGTGAAATCCTGCACGAGCACATGTTTCCTTCACGTTCATTTTTCCATCTTCGTTCCTCTGAAATCCTGTATGAGCACATTTTTTCCATTTCCTGGCATCACGGAATTTACGGCTGTTTTTCCTGGATTCGAAAGCAACGAGTCCCATGTGAAGGGCGCCAGTTGAAACGTGCCTAGGGCCGTTTCAATGCCGGATAGCGGTAGGTGAAGTCAAAAGAATAACCACGTGTAATAAATAATCAGCCCTGATTATATTTTCATAAACCAAAACTTAAGATGAAACTAAAACTAGAACTAAAACCCTAAAAATAGAAATATAACAAATCGCTTTCAGTATTCAGGCAAGTTCAATAAAATAAAAGATATCAAGTAACACATCCAATGTAAAATTATCCCTTACCGTAAAAACGGGTAAAAAAGTAAGTTAATCCATTAATCCATAAAAAAAAAGAACCGCCGACCCAATCGTCCTCGGGGGTGGAATATCTCCTAGCCCCCCATCGGTTTTGAGATAACTTGTAAAATCATATTAAAAGATAACAGTCTAGAATAACTTAAAAAAGAAAAAGGCGAATCGCACCTTTTCAACGGATCTCAGTCGATGAATCAAATCGTCGTGTCGCCAGACCGCGCACGCTGTCGTCAGCGCTGGCGTAAAACGAGCAAACTAAAAGCCGCGAAATCGATTTCATTTAAATCGATTAGGAAAAAAAAATAAACACACAGGAACGGGTATTTTTAACCGTTACAATTTAAAACAATGATGAAAAAATAAGTTGTTTATCGTTCATTTTATTTCAGATTACAACTTCATCTTATCATTACTAAGAAACCTTTTTGGTTATTCACGGTAGAACAAATTTTGTGGTTGCACTTGCCACCTTAATCGCATGTTTAAAACATGATTTAAGGTAGCAAGTGGAACCACAAAATTTGTTCAACCTTGTATATCATACGACTGTGAAACAATGATATCAATTTTTTATTAAAAAGGTTTCTTAGTATGAATTATCTTAAAAATTAGACATAAATTACATGTTTGTCTTAAATTATTACTTTCAAAGTATTCTGGTGAAGCATTGGTAGTCCATGTTGCTCGTCAAATATGTCGATATTAAAAACACAGAGCTGACCTTCGAATAAATCTTCTGGATGCTTTACTGAAAGGCATTCGTCGTAATGGCCAATAAATTTGTTATTTCCCATGTAAACTCCGTGTAGTGTGTTAGCACTAGAATCGTACACTAAAAAAACGGAACAGAATTTTCAATTTAAAATTTTGCGCCTTTTTAACCCAGTTTTTTAATAAAGGTTCGGCAATGTTTTTTTTTTCTTTTTAAATCTTGATCCCGTGTAGCACAATAACGTTTATAAAACCAAAACGAAATATTTTACTTAGGTCGATGAAACGTTTGGTAACATTTATAAAATGGTCGAATGTCGGTCAAGATACGTCGCCGAAAAGTTTTGCGAACGTTACACTTAGATCAAAGTTAAGTTACATAAAACTTAACGAAAAGTTTACATTTTTAAATGTTAATTTGTAACTTGCAATATTGCTAACACATCTGGAATCCATATCTGCATTTTTTCAGAAAGGAAGTTCGGCACGAATCAGAAGGCGGTCAAAATGCAAAAGCAAAGTATAACAAAAATAAAATAAAACTTTTTTTTTTTTTTAATTCAATCGAAAGAATGAATTTTTTAATTGAGGATTTATTTAAGGAATTATAGGTGAATGTAATGGAAGGATGTGTAGGAATATAATGTAAGGAAGTATGTTATGCCCCAGAATGCAATGTCACAATATAAACAAGTGGAGAAAAAACCTATGCCTTAACTAAGATTCGATCCCTAGCACTCACGATTCCTAAGCAAAACCTATACCGATACACCAAGATCATGACCTACTGAAGAGAACAAACAAGTGGAATTTAAAACTACCTGCTTTTACAATTGAAATGTAATTTTTTTTACCGAATTTCAAACGTTTATAAACGTTACCAAAAAACCAATTTTTCACTCAAATTCGCAAGTTTCAGTTTACGTTTCCTTAACTTTTATTTACGGTTTATTTTAACTAAGAAAAAGTAGAAATTCATAAGGTGAATAATAACTTTTAAGCACCTTTACATAACGTTACATTTTAACTAACTTAAAAAGGATTAGTTCATAATTTTTTTCAAACGTTTCAGACAAGTTTTACAAACGTTGGAAAATGACAAACGTAAATTAACTATACATGACATTTCTAAGATGTTTTGAAAATGTTATGTGCTCTACGGGTATTTAATTTTTTAAAATATTTACTTATTTAGGATATGTTAATTACGGATTAATGACGATAAAAAAACCCACATTGTAAGAAAAAATGTTCAAAACAAAGATTGAAGCGTGCATTTTATGAACAACATGAACGTATGTAAATGCCCTTGGACTAGAGTCCAAACAGTATACATGAAATAATGTAGAGGGTGGAACAAATTTTGTGGTTGCACTTGCCACACCTTGCAAAACATTGTAAAACTGGGAATAAGGTGGCAAGTGCAACCGCAAATTTTGTTACACGGAGTCTAAGGTACATACTCTTTTGAGCCCACAATGATCCAAACGTTAAACCATGAATATACTCCTTTATGTGAAGAGCGCACGAAAAAGTTGAATTCATATTTTTTAAGCCTTCCAAAATTAGATTTAAATTGAATGACTGGACAAACACAGCTTCACTTTTCGTAATTATTATTATATTAAATATTATAAATATAAACAAAATAAGTTTTAAAGCCATCATTTTTGTTCGTTTAAAACCGAAATACATGCGAATAAACACAAAGGTACTTATACATGTATATTCACAAATCAGACGATATAATTTAAATAAAAAAATTTCACCTTGGTAAAGGTAGGCGCAGGGTCATAAGGCTTCATGTCCTGATTATGCCGAAAAAGAAAGAAGAAGAAAAAAATTTCATATAAAACTCCAACGTTATTTCCTTAATGCTACGCCTTATCCTAGTTTCCATTTAGAACATCAAGAAAATGTTCCACTCATCCAAAGATTAAAAATTCATATTTTAATTCATAAGTCATATTTTCGCACGACAATTAATTCATTAAATAATCATCTTCCTTCAAGGTCGGTAAAATAAAAAGTAAGTATAAGTATAATGATAACAATAATAATAACAAGACAACGATAATAATAACGACGAATAATAATTGCAAGACAAGTTTAGCCAAAAAAAAAAAAAAAAAAAAAAAGCGTTAGTTACGTGTTTTTAGACCTCGTATATTTGTAATGTTCATTTAAGGTGGGTTTTTACACTTAATTCGAACATAACATTTTTCAAAACTCAACCAATCATAAGATTCTTTTTTTTGCAAAGTTCAAAAACAAACGCCAAAATGGCGTTTTGTTTATAAAGTTATTTAAAGGGTTTTATTTAGTTTTTGTCTCTTAAAATGGTTTCTGCCAAGATTTTTTACTTAACTGGACCCGTTAATCAAATGGCAGCGTGATATTCTATAAAATTAAAAGGCTTTACGAATAGTAAACAAAAGTTTGTTTACAAAACGAACTGATTCCAAGCGGACGATTTTCACGAATTTTCAACATGGCTCCGGTCAAAAGACAAGATTTTGGATTTTAGGCGAATTAATTGTTATTATTTCTGTTTTGGGATGGTGAATGGCTAAAATCATCGATAAATTAACAATCTTAGCTGTAATACTTTCACCCCAGCCGTCGTTTTTTAATGTCTTATATTTCAAAAATAAAAAATTATAGTGTTTTAGAAAAACGGGGCCGATTTTTAAGTGAAATCCCATAAGGATAATGTAATTTATATCTTCAAATCTAAGTGGTTAAAAATTCTAAAAAAAATCGGAGGTGTTCTGATGCTAGTATGAACCTCTTTTTCAATTTTCATCGAAATCCAATATATTAGCCAAGTATAAAGACCCACCTTAAATCTTATTAATTACTTTGTGCAAATGCAACTTGCATAAATTAAGGGTTTGATGCGTAACACAATATTTATAATTGAAAAGATCTTTATCGAGCGGTAGCTCGATAAAGATCTTTTTCTCATGGAAAACAATTCTCGTCTGCATTCTTTACACCGGACCTAGTCGTGCAAATAATCAAATCTAGCTCAAGTTGTTTTTTTAGTCGTCAGGGTTAAATTTCCTCTTCTTAAAAAATTCTTTAACGACTCTTTCCGGTTGCCCTAAAATTTTTTAGTTAAATTAGAAATATTAAATGACAATTAAAACTAGGAATTTTATTTGATTTTCTTACTGAGTAACAAGTAGGATATGTTGTTGCTTGCAAAACCAACTCAGCTTGCGGAAAAGCTTTGGAAAAATCAAAAAGCTCTTTCTCCGGTATCTGGCTATTATTCGATTTAAAACTTATTTCCGCATCCTCCAGAATATTGAATTGAGTTCTGCCTGAAATTCGTATTATTAATAACATTAGAAAAAAATTCCGTATATTACCTTTTTTTTTCTTTTTTACTTACTTACATGAATTAATAAAATCTTCAATATTTTCTCCTTCGGAAACCTTTATCCAGGTTTTCTGCGATTTATATATAATTTGTAGAAAACTCATTCTTTACTTTTTTCAACTTTTAATCTCACAAAAAAAATCTTTCTTTATCGACAATAAAGCATCTTTCTTTTTTTCCGAATCGAACACGGAACATTTTACACACTGCACAGTATATTTTTTAATGACTTCTGTTTAACGCGTATATTTCTGTAATGTTTTCCTTTTGTTAATAAAAAAGTAAACTTTACTTGGAAAAATGTAAAATTTGCTCCTGCAGACAGGAAACTAAGATTTTTATTTTTTTTTTTTGGAATAAAAAACACTTTTAATGGAGTAAATAATTGCTTTGGGTTTGATTGTCCCATTTTAGAGCAATTATTACTTCATTATAAGCGTAAACTTTCTTTTAAACAGGAGTAAAGCTACCTCAAGATATTTTGAAATATTTGTTTACTCAGAAAATATAAATGTTTATCCTTTAAATATTAATATTTAATCCAAAAAGATTAGCGGGTTCGATATGTGTTCTAAAAAAGTAAATTTCACTTTTTTTTTTAACAGTGTAGCAAAGGAAAACTGCGAAAAACCCGAATTTTTGCAGAGATATTTTTTATAAGCAAAACACGATTAACTAATCCTGTTAAAAAAAATTAAGATCCGTATCCCGTTAAAAGTTTAATAAAGAATATCAATCAGGATCGAAAATAAAAAACATCTTAAAATTATTTTTAAAAAATGTATAATTATTCGGTATTCCAGAAATTATTGCGAAATAAATCAAAAAATTCACGCCTTTAAATGAACTATTTATTAACTTTACAGTAAATTAAGAATTAATAAGGTTCAGATATTTCGTAATTTTTTTAAGCGGAGAGACTAAGCAAGAATACCGCGGGTGAGACCGAGAAAAAAATCACGGTTCGAATGGTACCCGAACCTACGATGGTCTTGAAGTTTTATATGCGCCAACCAACTGAACTAGACTTTATAGTTTCTCTCAGTATCTCTTTTAGTATAACTATCACAGCGTAGGAGTCCTCTATCATTTCTCTAAAAAATATTTCTTAAAAAATTCAAGCCTTTAAACCTCCTGATTAGGCTTCCCTCCGCATTGAATTGCTCAAAACCCATAACCGTAACAACTAAGGGATCGTCAATCTTCTTTCACGTTCCTAAAAACAAAATTCATAAAACCGGATCACATTTTTTACTACCCAAATCAGGGTTAGGATCTTCGAAATGACGACCCCGGGTTTATGGAAAAAGAAGAAAAAAAAAAAAAAAGCTCCCCGGAAAAATCTCTTGAGGTTACGGAAAAAAATAGAATAAAAACTCGAGATGAATTCCTGATTTTCCAAACGTCAAAATGACAAATTTCCATTTTTGTCTTCGGGAAAAAAATCAAAATTAAAAAGATTTGACAATTAAATGTATATCTACAGAATCCCTTTCAATTTTTCTTCCTTCCTTCTTTAATGGAAGTTGAAGTTACCCCGATAATCTCGCTCCCGTTTATGATATTGTAAAATGCATTTTTCAAAGCTCGGATATTTTCGCCGACGGTAATAATTCGGGGGAAAAAAATCCAATAAAATTATTTTCTGTTAAAAAAAAAAAATTGCCGCCAATCCATCAAAAAAAAATAGGTAATTGGCAACGTTTCTTCATTTCGGGAAATGTTTCATCTCCGATCATAAAATTTCGATCGAAAAAGCTTTTTTTTTTTCCCAAGAACATTCTCATAAGTAATGGAATGTATAAAATATAAGAGAAAATGAATCAAAAATCGGACCATCAGGAAGTAAAAAAAAAAAAAAAAGTGAACTCTCAAAGTCAGACATATGAAAGGGATTCAAATATTGAAATCAGTGAAGTGATTGATGATTGGAAAACTAAGAATTAGCATTTCATCGCAATTCATCACTTTTCCGTAACTTTTTATTTTTTTATTCCCCTCTCGATTTTTTTTTCCGCTCATCATATTTTGCTACGTTTTCCTTTTCCTTTTATATTTATATTTATATATAAATTTTTTCGAAACAAGTTATTAACCTCTTTTCAAATCAGAGTTTAACAATTTTATCGAAATCGATCAAAAAACAATTTGAAAATTATCCGGCAGCACTTAAAATTATTTACAGAATCTATGAGTAAACTTTTAACACGGTAAACATCCTAAGAACATTTTGTAAACTTTTTCATTATTCCTTTTTGTTGATCTTTGTCTGAAAAGTTTTTTCCTCATTTCGCAGCATCCTGTACCTAAGGCGCCATTATTATTTTTTTTTTTAATCTCGTCGATCTCTCCTCATTTTTTTTTTTTTTTTTTTTTTTTTTTTGTAAATGTAATCTAACGGGATTTATCAAGATAAATTTTAATCAAATTTTCATCGATTAAATATTTTACCCTAGGATTTCTTTCCCAAGAGATGCCGTATTTTGTTTGAACGAAGTCACACCTTAAACTCTTTGATGGATGAATTTTCTTCGACATAAATTCTGATCTTGTGGTTGGATTAGGTCACAGTTCGAAACACTCTAGTTTTGAGGTGAAGATCAAACTTTTTTTCAGTATTTGTCCCTGGAATTGAACTACAAATAATTGCGGTTAAAAAAATAAAAATATAGGTAACTCCTACATTGTAATAGTTAGGCAATGTGAATTCTTAAGGGCGAAGTGAAGCTTAATTGTGATTTTTAAGGCGCAGCCTATTTTTTTTAAAATATTTACAATCAAAACTCCTTAGTGCTTTAACGAAACTGTTCTGCCAGCCAAAGCCGCTTCGTCCTGTCTCCATTTCTGATTCGACTAGGTTCGGTTATTTTTACCTAATAAATAAAATGCAGTCGAATCGAAAACGGAGATAATACGAAATCGCTTTGCAAGGCAAGTGTTTTATCTCTGAAACTCAGTGCAAAGCTCTGTCAAGAATTATAATTTTCCACGAATGGCTGTATTGTATACAATGGAAGTTATAAAGTTTGTGCAGCACAACCCTGAATGGTAAGATCGGATACAAGCAAAATCAAAGAAAGACCGTTAATTAAACTTAACTCCAAACTAAGTGTATAACACCGAAGGAGAAACGTATGAAACGAGAAAATTAAAACGGGGAGAAAATCAAAACTTGATGGTAGAAATGAGAAATACTTATGATCCAGCCGAGCGAGAGCTTTGGGTTCTAGACCCATTTATAAATTCCGTTTCACGAGCAAAAGATGTCTTGCGGGAGTTTTTAGGAGTTATTTTAGGCCTTTGCTCCTCACACGAAAGAAAATCCGGAAACCGCGGGGCCAGGATCCCGATTCATTCCGATCAAAAGTCAGAAAGTGGGTCATGGTACAGTAGAAAATTGGGGTCAAGGTGCAGGAATAGACTATAATAATGAGGGATGATGTGTCAGAGGGCTTGCACAATGGGCCATTTAATTTTAATCGACGACGTTAGGAGGATTCTTCGAAATCCTTACTTTGGTTAAAGAAAAGGGAGCAGAGTTGATAAAAAAAAAATTAGACTTCCTGATAGCGAAGTGATCGATTTGAAGGGGAATGGACCCTTAAATTTATAGTCTGTAACCTCAAACGTCCTGATATACCGTAAGTTTATCACCCAGCGAATTAAGCAAGCAAAACGGAATAAGAACGTTCTCTTCATTTTCCTTATTCCTTTGTCCTCAATCAGTCCGTGGTAGCCATTCAGGACCAAACCCGATCGGCATGGTCCTACAGTTCCTGCCACATAATCGAGAATCCAGCAAAGGAAAAACGCCTTGGTTCAATTTTTTTTTTAATTTATGAAAAATGCGCCACAAAAATTTGAAATAACGATTTTAACATATCAAATTAATGCGGCCGAATGTAAATAACCAATTAAAGTCCCGGTCTTCCAGAAAGAAAGCAATAAGAAAACGAAGACGAAAAAAAAAGTTCGAAATACAGCACGGATGAACAGGAGAGAAAACAGCAAAAGGCATGCGACGCTTTTTCTCCTTTATTACTTTTCCAGTCTGGTAATAACCGGAAAATCAGATTATCAGTTCGGTTTTCGAAATGAACGGAAATTTTTTTTTAAGCCCAATCCCCACCCCCCCCCCCCTTTAATAGAGGTCATGCGGTTTCGACCATGAAGAAATTTTCACCGGAAATTTCTACACACAACCGAAAAGTTTTAACAACCTCAAAGTATTATTATTATTGTAATTTTGGGAAACTATCGGAAAACTCTTTGGAGTCTGCTAGGAAAACGAAGGGAAAACAAGAACGAAGGGAGGGGGGGAGGGAACCCCAGAAAAGGAGACACCCTAATGAACCGGAGATTTCGAATTAACACCTCAATACACGATTCAACAGTTATTTCGAGGAATCGGTGACTCGATTTTCCTTTGTATAAAGTCTATTCCCCGCAGTGGCGTCTTCAGCTTTTTTTTTTTTTTTTTTTTTTTTTTTTTTTTTTTTCATTTAATTTTTCGGGAAACACGGGAAGAAGGAGAAAAACGATTTGGAATGAAAAAGCAATCAACCGAAGAAGAACATTGTCGAAATTCGGATATGGCGGCGTCGAGAACTCGAAAACAAATAGGAAAAAAGAAGTAGAGAATTTTTTATATCGACAGAAAAAAAAAAAAAAAAAAAAGAAGAAGGAAGTGAAAAGAAAAAAAATGAGGATCTTTAAAGGGAAAAAAAAGGAATAAAAATGAATTTTCTTCAGGAATAAAATCAAAATCAACATTTGTGATGCGATTTTAATATCTGTTGTTCCCGGGGGTTTCTGTAGGGATTATACGGGGTCGGGAGAGAAAAAAATCCGCAAAATTTTCTTTCTTCATTTTCACAAACATCAAGTCGAAATTCATTTAACATGTGGGAAATATTTCCCAGGTGTTGTGGGAAATATGAATGTTAAAGGTTGGAATTTGACGACAAACACGTTAGTAACCCCGGAAAATATGTAATCAGGGTGTCTTTTAAAAGTGTAAATATGGAATTTAAAAACGCTCGCCCCCTAAAAAAAGGTTAGGGGGTTTAGTTTTTCATTCTTTTGATTTTCAGATGAGCTAAAAGACATGTCAATCGACTTGACGATTCTAATGGAACAGCAAAAGAGTCAGGGCGAAGTGTTAGAATTGCTTTTCAGGAAGAAGGATAATAAAGATCGAACGAATGCACCATCAGCAAGATTTAATGAGGATGATTTCCAAATTTCTCCTCTGAAAGATACAGAGGATCAAACCACAGTAGAGTGCAGACTCTCCACTAATAACGTGTTTAAGACGAATTTGGTTTTGAGGCTTGCATTTTTTTTGGTAAGTGTTAAATTCCATTTTTTGGTCAGTATTTGTACTAATGGTCAGTAAAAATTTCAAATGGTTAGCATCCATAGGTCAGCAAAAAAAGGCCAGTAAAAGTACTATTTGGTCAGTATTAAAACTGAATGGGAAGTAAAAAAATCGATTGCCCAACGGTCAGTTTTTTAAAAATCTTGGTAAGATAAATTAATTAGAGCGAGATTGGAGACTGGAAGTTTCGTCAGTCAGCACCGAAAATACCATCCGCTACTTTTCTCCAGCTAGTGGAAACAAGTCAGTTTCTGATGAAAACATAAAAAATGTCGTAGGGATGAGGTGCAATCCCTTTGATCAGTTTAAACGACGAGCACTTAAGGTTTATAAGGAATATATAAGGTATATAAGGTATATAAGGAAGTTTCGGGCAGATACGCAAGGCCGTTCCCATCGTTCGATCGAGAAACGATCGTTCTTTTATACTAAAAGTTGAAAGTTTTAAAAAGAATCGGTTATTAAAAATTCGTGAATTAATTACCTTTTTAAAACTAATCGATTCCATTTCGATCAAAGTGCAGGTACCTTTTTTATCCAGGAAAAACAAATTTATTTTTCCAGGAAATACCTAAACATCTACCAACCAAATGAAATTTTACAGAAACCTTCCCACTAAAATGGCGTCAGAAATGAAAACCGGCCTGAAGTTGTACTGAGGCCATTGACTTTGAAAATATTCAAAGTAAACTTGATGCTCATATTTTAATTTATAACTCATAACTCCTACCCCCAGCAAATTAAAGAACTTTGATTCAATATTTAACTGCTAATATTTTTCTTTGAATCTTGGGATAGGAATCCTTATCGGTTGCCATGCTAAGAATCCAAGAAAAATAATCCAAATAATCCAATTTTTTGGAAGATGTTATTTGAAGGTAAACATCATTCTTTAAAAAAAATATTCAAAAGTTTGTGCTGGGAGAATAAAAATTCCTTTTTTGGTATCAACTTAGATTCAATCAGGTTAAAAAAATATTTTATTCGATGACATCAGTTTAAGGACTGTAGCTTGCACTTTGAGCGACTTTATGGGCCAGAACCGTTTTCTCCTTTCGCTTAATAATTTTTAAACAAAAAGTTATAATCAAAATAATTTCCACAAAAATTATCTTCGTTGTTTTATATAATTTTCCTTAAAAATACGCCCCAGATACGTCGAGCCTCACCAATCACTTTAAAATTTCTTAAAAAATATAGAACAAGAATTGGTAGTTCGGGGCATTGACAGACGTCAGAATTGTATACGATCGGGTTTATACTCAGAACAAAAGAGGCGGCTTTTAATCGTTTCATCAAAGACTATAAAAATGATAACAACTAATATCGAGATAATGGAAACCTAGATATTCAATACACTTCAACCCGTCAAACGTTCAATAAAAATAAAGGGATGAATATCGTTTGTTAACCTTTTTAAAAAACCGCCCGAAATAAAAAACCTGAAATCCGCTTTTTTTTTTTTTTTTTTTTTTTTTTTTTTTTTTTTTTCAATTAAGAATTTTTTTTTTTTTTTGTTTGACAATATTCAAGCATTTTTTTAAACAGTAAAATGGAGACATCTTCCGTCAAATACCGTCATCGTCCGATGCGAGCCGTAAAAATTCCCCCTTGCTCGGAAAATCTTTTAACTCGATTTAAAAGCGTTCGTAAAAGTAATTTCTACTCATTAATCATTTTTTTTGTCGTCCTTTTGTTTCACAAAATCGACATGACTGGTACACAAGTACTTAATATTTAACTTTCGACTTCCTTCTCATTTTCCTGTAATTAAATAATTTTTTTTCCTCTTATTTTTGTACTTTTAATTCGTTTTTAATATAAATCCACTTTTTTTTAAAGAAAAAAAAATTTAAATTAAAAAATAAATAAATAAAATAAAATAACGGCGGGAAAAAAAGACGGGAGGACGAGACTCCTTTGAGTTAAAGCCAAAGGACCGGAAATGAGTAATCTTTTCCGAGCAAGTTTTGAATTCAAAAGCTATCTGGTCACCTGTCAACATCAGATGACCGGATAAAGGTCTTTTCTACGAACACCTCGATTATTCCGATGATCGTTGTGCTACTTACAGAGCTTCTCTTTTTCCGTGAATAAAAAAGTTCCGATCGAATGTATTAAAAAAAGGTTGAGACCCTCAGCGTATTCGACGGGATAAAAATTCGAGGCCTACGTTAATTTATTTATCATTAGAGTAAATGTGAATTTTATTGTTCGATGTGGGATGTGTATCAAAAGAGAAAAACTAACAATAGTTAGTTAGAATTGAAACTTTACGATCAAACTTTTTTGTGGAGGATATTACTGGTCATGTTGAAACGGAAAGTTTAAAAATTCAACCGATAAATGAGTACCATTATTTTTTATTAATGAAATAAAGGTGTAGCCAAAACTATTAAATCAAGTCGAAATTTTCATTACTGTTTTACTCATACAAACCGAACAGCTGACGAAAGTAGGGAGAAATTTTTACAGCTTGCGACATCTATCGGTTTGACGATGAAATCGATACCGACGCTACTTCACGTGAGATGTCTCCATCTTGCCGTTACAAAAAACAAACTTCAAACTCTGACATTTTTTTTTTCTTACTGATGTGTTACGGGTATGTAAGAGTCGTCTGCGATCAGGTTTAAAGTATACAGAGATCGTTTCTCAAACTGCATATCTACAGAAATTATTAGAGTTGATCGAAAAACACGAATTTTTGAAGTTGAAAATTCCACAGCGCGGGAAAGTTGCATTTTAGCCTCCATATTAACCATAATATTTTTAAGATTTTTTGGGACTTTTTTTTTTTTTCCAAAATTAAGATGGTTTTACAGACATTGAAGCCATTTTTTATTTATGAGCAAAAAAGGCTGTTATTAAACTCGCCATACCTCTTTTGGATCATATATAAAAAATGGCTCCAATTACTGTAAAACTGACTTTATTTTTGAAATTTCCGGAAAACCAATAGAAATGAACTCTTTCGCACCCAAATACGGCTCCAATTTTTTCGGCCCTTATGAGACTTTGAAAAACTTTAGCCATCTGGAGACAGCAGGCCAAATAAACTTTACTTTATTGACTGACATCAATTTAACAAAATACAATGAATAATACAAAATAAAAACAGCAGAAATCGGGCTTAAAAAAATTTGAAAAAGGGTTAATATGGAGGCTAAAATGCAACTTTTCTGCGCTGTGGCATTTTCAAATTCAAAAATTCGTGTTTTTCGATCCATCCTAGTAATTATTGCCCATTTTTCAAATGAACACTAAGCAACTGTAATTTATTTATATTTAAATAAATTACAATTGCCCCCCCTGCCTTAAAACAGTGTTTAGGTTTGTTGGAAAATTAAATGTAATTTATTTTTTGGAAATTGAGCCACTATTGATTTTTTTACTACCCTATAAATAAAGTATATATATAAAGTAGTTTATTTCTTTGCAAACTAGAGTGGTTCTTATTTTGCGAAGTTTGGACTTTCGAAGGAACCACCCCTTGACCTCTTTCATTTGTGAGAGATCTTATCTCATGCAAATAAAACAAGTTAGGGGGTGGCACCTCCAAAAATCCAAATTTCGCAAAATAAGAACCACCCTAATCTTTTGGGATTGGCCATCCCGTTGAAGTACGTCAAGCCTTCTACATCAGTCCTCATAAGGAAAAAAAGGAGAGTGGGAACCCAAACTGGCTACCAGAGTTTTGGTAGTGGGATTAGAGGGTCCGTTAATTAACTGTTGATCAGTTAACAAACTGCTGATCATTTAATTCACTGATCAGTGTTTTATTGGAATTGATCACTTAAAAGCCTTGCTTAAAAGATGAAGCTGGCAGTTAAAAAAGAAGGACATTAATTTAAACATTTCCAAGAATGGGAATTAAAGCAGCAAATGTCAGTGAAAATAAGAAAAAGAATTATTTGCTTTTGGAAGGATACGTTTGCCAGGACGTACACTTCGGTCTGATACCGCCACTGCGTCTCGCTTCAAATCACTTTTAAATATTTTGCAAAAAATAAAAGAAAAAAAAAATAAAGAGGAAAAAAAAATCTGAATAAAAAATTCATGGGGTTTTTACAAAAGTGAACTAGTTCTTATTGTTATTTTCTAATCGAATCGAGGACAATGAGCAAGAGACATCGAAGCTGCAAAAAGACGGGTTAAAAAGTTAAAAGGTAACTAATATTTGAAAAGGGATGACAATGGCCCAAAAATAAAGAAAAACAAGAGCAGCAAATGTCAGTGATTTGATTCACCCTTTTCGTTACGGGCCGTCAGTTTCTTGTGAGCATCTCTTGTACCGAAATGAAGAAATCTTTAACTTGTTGACATTTTCCATATTCAAATCGACGAGCGAGATATAATAAGGGTGCAAGGGTGAGAAAAATATCGGACGCACTGTTAATTTTCAAAATAAGAAAATAAAAATTGCTAAAAAGTATGTTCCGATTTCCCCCTCCCCCCCGGGCTTCAATCATTTTGGAAAATAAAAATTCTTCCATAGAAAACAGGATTATCGACTTGATTTCACCAAAATTGATTCACCACTTTAAACTTCGGTCAAATGATTCCATTCTTTATAAATGATATTTTTTTTTAAATAGGACCACGCAAGCAATAAGGGTTGAAAAGAATTTAATTGTAAAATAAATATTTCATAGGGGTGTCGTGAAGTGGTCTAAGTAGATAATCCAATGTTGAACCCTTTCTGTAGCGTGACAATGACCTGTCATTCATCCACGTTTTCCACAACGTTGCACTAAACTATATTTCCATGTTTTCCGTACAAAAACATCGTTTTGTTGCTTTCTTTCGCCAGAAGGGTGTCCCTTTAATCTGAGGAAAAAAAAGGGTGACGATGACCGCAAACTTTGACCCGATTAGTGAAATCAAATAAAAAATATTTAATGCGATGCTGCTTGTCCTTCAGCGTGTTTTTCGCTCAGAACTTGAAATCGTACGTCTTAATTCATTCTTCGGGGACTATCCTGCAGCGCCCTTTAGAGTAGACATGCCAAATAGCGTGTTGCCGTTAATAGCGTTACGAATTTTTAAATTTCGGCGAATGAACTCCCTAATTCTTCTGTAGTAACCGAAGGAAGACTCCCCGAATTTTTTCTGATTTTTCGGACGTCATTTAGCCATATCCCGGGGACGTATAAAAATTAAAAACTTTATTTTTATGTAAAAATGATTGTTTCCTATTCGAATTTTTATGCAAATTAATGAAGTTAGACTTTATTTATGACAAACGATTACTGTGCTAGAGGACAAAAATATGAAGAATTTTGCAAAAAATGGTGGCTTTTGCATATTTTCCTATCTTTTTTTACTTATTTTGGCCTCTATCAAAACCGTATAAGATATAAAAACTTTTAACTATAAGCTCCGAGCGACTTTGATATTAAAATTATGTTTAGCTTATAAAAAAGCAATATTGCCGCGAACTGATTGCGTGATGGAAATATATAAGCTTCCATAAGCTAAACAGGTATATTTATACGAAAAAAAGTCACTCGGAGCCTATATCTTCGTGATCTGCATAAAAATCTGAATAGGAAACACTCATATTTAAATAAAAACAAAAATCTTTAATTTTTCGGTCTATACGAGAATTTTGAAATTTTTAGGTCCCCGGGGAGACACGGAAAAATGACTTCCAAAAAAAACTCAAAAAGTTCAGGTAATCTTCTTTCGGTTTCTATAAAAGAATTAGGCGGTGCGTTCACAGAAATTCAAAAATTTGTAAAAAAAAGGGTCACTTTAAAAACCGCTTACATAATTAAGCTCAACAGACAACAGACACATTTTGAGGTAATGACAGAAATAAAAACTCGGATGTTTGCTCAAAACGAAATAGTAATTTTTTTGCAAAAATTTTTTGATAAATCGTCAGGGGGGGGGGGGGGAGTACAAAAAAGTTTTTGTCACATGACCACACGCCTGAACATTTCTCATTGGTTTGACGTCATCGGTCGTCACGTGATTACTTTTTATCTAAGCTCATTAAACCAGGTATGTTCGTTCTTGCGGAATACGACTCGAACCACGTCAAACTGCGTCAAATATATAAGCATACAAAATGAACACACGGAAAACTAAACCGATGACGTCACGACCGTTTTAGCACGAATTCAAATTCCAAATTTTTTCTCCCAGTTTTATTGTAGAATTCCTAATCGGCGAATAGAAAAAATTGCAATTATTATTTCCTTAGACCTCATAGATTGAGAAAAAAATACAGCTCAAAACATGTCTGTTGTCTAATCTTTCACACAATAAGCTTAATTCGTTAAAAAAAAAAAAAAAAAAAAAAAAAACGTCATAAGGAAAAGAGATTCATTAGCTTTTGACTAGGAAAACTTTTCCGGGAAGTTCGGAAAAATTTGCCCCAAATATTTTATATCCTATTATTTTTGGGCGTAAAGTTAATCTGCAAACTTATGGGCCCGTACTAAGCGTTTAAGCCTGCAAAAAACCCCTGCCGAATTTTGATACAGACAGCCAGCAATACATGCACGTAATGCAAAATATTACATTAAATTATTTTACTCACGAAAACGAGTGATTTATGGATTTTCAACCCCATAGATTTAGATTTAAGGTCAAAATAACAAAATCGCAGACAGAAAATCTAATATGACGCCGAAAATTAAATGTTCAAATCATTAAATGGCTAAAAATTAGCCGGAGTATTTATGAGTGTTAGATTTCAATAATTTTTACAAAATTTCACTGGGGCGCTCCTTCTCAATAGCTTACGAGTATTAGGTTCCTAACTTTATACTCCCGTTTTCTTCATTTTAGCAACCTTTCTATTAGTTTACTTACGGACATGGGACTAGCTCGACGGAAAAATTGATAATATAAGTCTTACCTGAAATGAAAAAAAAAGAAACAACATTAAAATAACATAAAATAATAAATCTGGAGTAACATTCCCAACTTCTAATCTTAAGAAATGTTCAGGGCTTCTTAAAATTTCTAAAACTTCTAAAGTTTCTGTTAAGATTAGCGGGGGAATAAAAATTTAAATCTTTATCCTTGGAATTAATATATGCGAATGTTTACGCGTGCCAATTATTAACTTTCGACTTCAAGGATGCCGATAAATGCTCATACCCAGAATGCAAAATCCCAGCTTTTTTCGTTTTTGAGGAATGCTATCATAGGCAAGCTCCAAATCGAGTAATTCCGGAAATCATTTTCACATTTTTTTTTTTTTTTTTTTTTTTGAAATTCCGGATTCTTTCCGCGGAATCTCTTTCAAAAAAGCAATTAATAAAAAATATTTAGGAGTCCTGGTGGTTTCTAAAGGAGAAATTCGATCGCTGGAAATTGGACTGGGATTTATCCTTTGGATTTTGGGAATTAGCGCGATGATCATACCTTCTCAGGCCCTTAGCCAAAAAAAACCAAGGAGGAGAGGGCTATTTCCTGGCTACGAACCTGTTATGTTTTTCACTTTCGAAAAAAAAAAAAAAGAAGTCATCACCGAAATTTTGATGAAAACATTCTCACTTTTGACAGTTTTGATTACAGAAATATATACTACCACTGTGGGAGGTCCGAAAAAATGACGGAGTTACAAATATTTAGAAGGACACTTCCAATTTACCACTCAACATTGAATTCGGAGACATCATCGCAGCTGTCATTGGCAATCCTTTCAACAAAATATTAGCAACAACAATAATACCTCTCTAATCAAAATAACGCTCGGGCATTTTTCATCGCCCGATGCATATGCGAATGAAATCCAAGGGGGGAAAAAAAATAAAAAATGAAAAATAAAAAAATGAAAAGAATGCTTTTATAGAAAAACAAGGAAGGAAAAGGATAGACATAATATTTAAGCTAAATGAATTAATTTAAAGGTATAGACTTGTCAAAACTCGTTGAAAGCAGGCCTGGTATTTTGAAAGAGTTCGGCGAAAAAGGTACAAAGCTGGATGGAAGTGAAGGTAACATGATACAGCCAGGTTTTTTTTTTTTCAGTAATAAGGTTGAGTTTTTCTTAATACAAAAATTACCCCGTCTTGGATTGTTTTGAATTGGAACACCTTCCTGCTTGTTTTGTTAAGGTAGTTCTAATCGTATAATTACCAGAATTTAATCCCTTAAAAAGTGCTAAATGAATGTTTTCAATCGACGCTGGTCCTCCTACTTCTCTTGTTTATTTTCTCTGGGGGCCCTTTAAAAGGTTTTCCTCTGAAACGAATCGCTACCTCAAAGACAAAGAGCACTAACTCTGAGGTACGGAAATCTAACCCTTCTTCCGCAAAAAAGACACTTAAAATTAAAATTTTCCGGTGCATAAAAACGTGAAGCCTATAAAATTAAATACGAATTAAAAAGACCGTATGCATAATGCGTTCCTTAATTCATGTATAACGATTTGTTGACTTACACAAAAAAAAAAGGACGATGAACTAGAGCAAAAAATAAAGACGTAAGCCAATTTCGATTTTTTTTTTATTTTCTTCTGCGTAAGGGAACGAAACATATAAATCATAAGAATCAGAATAAGTGACATATATACGGGACAAACCCTCATGTTACCAGTCATAAAGTATGAATACCGTGATAATTTGAATATAACATCATCCAACTAGAAAACCGAATATTCCAATGATTTAATTTATTGTGCACAGGGTGAGAAATATTTCGCACGGGTTGAAAATATGTAAAAGAAAAAAAAAAAAGAACCTTTCCATAATAAGAATCTCTCTTTCGGTTTGTCCAGTGGTTGCGAGGTAATTCGGTGAACAAAACACGTGGACGTAAATATTGAGTTTTTTTCAAATTTCGAAGATTTTCTAAAGTTTCCGCGATTCAAGAGATTTTTAATAAAAGGAAAAAGTGGTTCATTGAAGCACTTCAATGAACCTTTATTGCTTCAAACAGCTTCATTGAAGTTTTTAGACTTCTTGAGACCAAATTTTCAAAACAAAAATTAGTTTAAAGTATGTATGATTGTTGGCATTGGATTGTTCGCTAGATTATTTCACGACGCCTACAGACTTCCGGTTATGCAATTAGGGTGATTGTCTATTAGGGTGCCATTCATTTTGGCAACTTTCGAATTTCAAATCCCTTATCCCCAAAAATGGTTCTCCTTGGTGCACTGATAAACCCGAATTTTTTTTTAAATTTTTTACTCGGCGGGAAAGCGTGGTGACTTGAGCTTAAAGTTCCAAAAATTGCCAAAAGAGAAAAAAAATGGTGTCTAATCGGAAATTTTCCGTAGATCACGAATCTGAAGTCCGTTTTTTTATATCTGGTGAGGTTTTTGAGCTAAACGCCAAAATATAGCAAAAAAAGGTGGTAAAGTGACAAAACATACCAAGTCTTCAGTTTCACTCGTATTTTGGTCTTTACGATACTTAAATGCTGCTTCTCCCACTGAGAAAAAAAAACCGCCTTCGTTTACGTCCGTGACGTTCCTATAGCCCCAACTGCATAGAGATTTCAAATTTGCAGTATCACCCTAATTTTTTAAGCCTTGAGGTTTAAAATTGTATGCCTGACACTGCAAATTTAAAATCTCCTTACAGTTGGGGCTATAGGAACGTCACCGACGTAAACGAAAGCGGTTTTATTTCTGAGTGCCACTATGTCTCAAAATTAATTTTCTAAAATTAATTTTCAAAATTTCCAGAATTACTGTGCTTTAATTAATCAAACATAGATTACGAATTAAAAAAAGCAATTTAGTACAAATAGCCGACTTCATTTTTAAATTTTCTTTCGGTTCCTACCGCTGACGACAGCCGCGGAATGGGCAAAGTAGAGAATGACGGAAAAGAACATCAGGAATCGTAGACTCTTCAGAGAAGAATGCTATCCAGCTGGAAAGGAAGGGGCTATTCCCATGCGATAGAAAAAATGAGAAGAAAACTTATCATGCAAAGGATCCAAAACTGAAGTTGCATGGGCTGCACTGGGAACAGATTTCAGAGTAAGCAGTACCCGTGGCAGCTGATAAATCGTATTTTTCTTTTTACGGAAAAATGAAGACAAATCTTAAAAAAGCAAAAACTAAGAAATCTTTAAAATTTCTTCCTGAAGATTTCTAGTTTCGGTTTTTTTATGATTTGTCTTCGTAAAAAAAAAGACATATTACAATCGAAAAACTTTAAAATGGAGAGACCCAGAATATCCAAAATCGCTGTGAGAATGAGTTTATTATTATCTCTTGTAAGTAACTTTCATCACTACTTGGTAGTCAAAGAATTTGTACAAAATCATTTCCTTAATTTTACCTTGAAAAGGTAAACGAAAAGTATTACCATTCATCCGATTTCTACTACCTTTGATAATATTTACAAAATTTTTTAATTAATTCGCAAAATTTGTTTACTCTCCATTTTTTTCCGCCTTAATCCTCTCAAGTCCGAAATTCAACACAATTTATTAGCAATATTTAAATTTTGTTCCTTAAAAAAAAAAACTAGAGCAAGGAAAAAAGAAAAATAATTTTTCTTATAAGACGACGGACCCGACAATAAGTTTAATCGGTTTATGAATATATTTTACGTCCTAGCCGAGACTCTGAAGGTTAATTCTTAAATTTACGAAGGATCGAAATTTATATGTTTGTGTATATACATGGGCAACAGGCAAAAATAAAAACATTTTATTTCATAAATAACGCTATTTCTTCACTTCATTCCAATTTATTTTAATATACTTTCGGAAATGAATTTATGTTAAATTTTTTTTTTTTTTTTTTTTTTTTTTTTTCGACAAAGCCGACCCCGTAACCCCAATCAATAAAAGTATAAAAATTTTATTTAAACCAAAACTTTTGATTCGTAAGAATAATAATAATAAGAAAAAAAACTAGTTTTAAGGACATTAGAATCACGTATAAATTATGACGAAAACTCTGTCGTTGATATCTTCGTAAGAGAAACATGTTATGAATTATTTGAAAAAATAATTTATAGTTCGTGTATGTGTATAGTCTGGGGTCTTTCATACGCATCGGTATGTCATCATCGCATGTTAAACATAAGCAATAATGCTTTTAGAAAAATATTTTTTTATTTAAATTAGCCGAAAAAAAGGAGAAGTGCCGAGCATATTTCGATAAGCAACTTTTTCCGTTTTTTCAATTTTATTTTACGCCCATTTCTGGCTGTTGAAAAATCAACAAGAAATTTTTTTTAAAATAAATTTATTGCAAAAAAAAACTTTGGATTTAAAAAAAATAAATTACATTTTTTTAACGCTGAAGAATAAAATGGGGAAGGTGAGAGAAGAGAGAGGACAAAACGTGACATGAGTCCTTTCGGAATTGAAACCCTAACGTGAATATCTTAATAATAAAGGAATAAGATTTACATGGATATTATCCAATTTAAGAACATGCCGCTATCGTCGAATAAATTTATTCGGATCAATTCAGACAAGAATAAAAAAAAAAAAAAGAAGAATACCGCCCACTTTAAGTCGCATTTATCAAATTTTGTTTAAAATATATTCCCTGGGACATAATTATCCGGGAACAAATGTTTAGATTGTTCGTAGGCCTTTTTCGGCGGCCTCAGTAATAATATTTTATATTTCGTTGCCGACACGCAAATTTTGCACAGAGGGGTTTGGTCTTAAGAATTCAGCCCCGCGTATTTAAACAATATTAGTTATTTACGACCTTTTTTTTCTCCTTCCTCTTTTTTTTTTTTTTTTTTTTTGCAAAAATTTTTAACGCAACCATGTAATTACATGTAAAAACGTCATGAGTTGATAAGGGTGCATTTTTTTTTAATTCTCCCGTGTGCGGATGATAAAGTTATCAATAATATACACGGATATGGATAATTAAAAAAATTCCAAGTCATTCAAAAAAATTTTTTTTTTTTTTTTTTTTTTTTTTTTTTGAGCGAATTTCTAGGTTTAAAAATACAAATAAGGAGACAATAAGAATGGAAAATTGAAATGTTTTTACGGGTGTCATATCTTGCGAATTGTTTGTGTGATTTTTTTGACAATTTGATCGTCCCAGTGCGGTCGTTATATCAATCGACCACACAGATTCGAGGGCATCCATCTTCGCTGTCGAACAAGGGATTAAGACAGCATTGCTATTGTGAAAAAAAAAAAAAAAAAAAAAAAAATATGGCCTCAAAAATATATTTTGTTACACTTTTTTCCCTTTGAAGCTTTCAAGTCGATTTCATTTTTAGTGACTAGCAAGTACTGAAGCGATTACATAAAATAATCTTCAGTTTTTTCTGTCATATGTCATATGCCACGTACCAAACAGACATTTGGCGAGAAATCAGCAGTTGTTAAGCTGCCTGCTACACCCTCAAAAATTTCTGAAATCGTGTTTCCTCTTGCTAAAGAACCTGAGACTCAATATTAGGGTGCCGTTATGAGAGGGTGTAAAATACTTTTGAGGCCCCCCCCATTAAAAGTCTCCAAAAAAAAAAAAAAAAAAAAAAAAATCAAAAATATTGCGTGCAAAATCTCAGGTTTGTATCTTTACTCTAACACGTGCCTATAAGCACTTCGATTTTCCCATTTAGAATACATAAGGATTTTTCATTTTTTAGCGCAAAAAATATTTTTTCTGCTAAATACACAGATAAAAATTCGATTAATGACTTAGCCACTACTTTCATATGTTGTTATCAATAAAAATTTCAAAAACTTCCATTTGACCATTTTCCAGTGCCCCGAGCCTAATTAAAAATCGTGTTCTTAGCGGTTTTAAGGCATATTTCAGAATTAGCAAGTTACTGGAAAATGTTCAAGTTGAAGTTTTTCAAATTCTTATCGATAACTACATATGTAAGACGTAACTGGGCCCATTGGTAGATTTTTCACGTGTCTATTTCGTAGAAAAAAAAATTCTGTAAAAATAGAAAAATCCCCATGCATTTTAAATGGGAAAATCGAAGTGCTTTCTGTTAGAGTAGAGATAAAGACCTGAAATTTCGCCCACAATATTTCTGATTTTTTAGGAGATTTTTGATGGGGGGGGCTTTACAAAAATATTTTACACCTTCTCATAAACAGCACCCTACTCAATATTAAAAACGTTTTTCAAAATTTTATTCACAATTTTATTTGATTTTTATCGACACTATCAACCTTTTTGGAGAGAAAAAAAAAATTGAAGCGCCCTTCTTGTAGTGCTCCCTTCGGCAAGCGAAATGACACCTTAAGAACGTCAAGATCGCCAAGTTTTTATGTATTCCTAAAGTGCGTTAAGTTTGACAGGAAAAAGTCTGGTTCGGACACAGCTGCTTGACCACAATTTGACAAACGAAGTTTACAGTGAGCGCCACGTAACTTGGCGGATTCTAAATCCTGCGTAAAAAGGTTCTTTTTGATGAAATCACAAATCTTTGCTTCAGCATTCCTTCAGCATATACTTGCATAGAAAGTTTCTATGCAAGTATCACAGTTTATCACAGTTCTTCAAATCATATGGGTTTCTATTAAAAACCCATATGATTTGAAGAACTGTGATTGAAAAACCCACCCTTCAGATAGACCTGAAACACTTAAAGATATGGAAGAGAAGCTAATAGTTTTTCAAGCAAAATCACAGATCGCCAGAACAAATGGTACAGCTTCGCAACGAGTTAATGACGTGGCCCTTTTTTTCCTTTATAACTAATTTTGCTTGATTGATTCATTTTTTCATTTACTTATTAATTAAATTAATTCATTTTTTTTTTTCAGGAAGTTCAAGCGATCGTAGAGCCAGTGGCAAATGAACAGGTTCAGATCATCGAAGAGGCAGTAGCAACTGCACAGGTTCAGATAATCGAACAATTCGAACAAGCCATTGAAGAAAATGGAAGTATCGAAAAAGTCGAAACGGTCGAAGAAACGATTACGCATCTTGAAGACATGTAAGTGGCTAGAATAGTAAATTATCCCACTGCGGGATAAACATAATTTTAAATTTTAGATTTCCAATACGAATTATTGTTAATGTCTGTACACAATTTTTTATTTTTTAATTTAATTTTTTAATTATCTTTAACGTTTGCGCTTACAACAGGGCCTTTTAAAAGAATTAAAAAATTAAAGTAAAAAATAAAAATAAAAATAAAAATAAAAATTAAAAAAATCATTAAGTAGAAATAATTTTGATCATTCAGATACTTTGATAAAAATGTAAGGAGAAAATTTTGCAAAAAGATTCGAACGAGCATTCGACATTTGAATAAAAAAAAATAATTTCTTCAAGTTGGAGAGATGGGCCTGTACAGTCAGCAGTACAATAAACATCTCAAAGTATGAAAACTATTAAAAAAAATTGAGCTTTTTTTGAGCTTTCACAACAACCAAATTTCAGGATTTGAGCTTTTAAAACAAAAACGTTATCCGCATTATCAACTTTGTACTGCTAACTTCAAGGGCAGTGCAACAAAAAACTCAAATTTTAAAACAGAGACCGTTTTGTGCCCGTAAATTTGAGCTTTCAAAAAATCATCTTCCCTGTAGCTACAAAAAAAAAAAAAAAAAAAAAAGTTATGAGGTATATTACCAAAGCTATACGTATATATGACACGAAAATCGAGTTCCCATAACTAATATTTTTCAAACTTATAACCGGAAACGTGTTTCGTGTAATTCAACTGAATCTGAGCTTTCAGAAAACACGATTCGGAGAAATTGAGCTTTCTACTGTGAAATTTGAAAAAACTTTCAAGTATCTTAAATATGCAACACTGCCAGACTCTCGCCCATTTCTGTTTCAACTGATCACGACTGACAGGATGTACCAAAATTAATTTTAAATAATTAACAATAAACTTAGTATTTACTAAAATATAGTTTTTCTTCGAAAAACTTTTAAGACCTTCAGAAGACATTTATTAAAAGAAATCCTCCGCCGTTTTGCATTCAACGAGACAAACAAAACTAAAACTCATTGGCCTAAGATTTTGATCTGCATACCCCTTTAATTCTTCCGGTTTCATTCATAAAAATCCAATCCAATCCTTTCATTATTTTTTTTTGCTTCCTTGCCGTACATGACAGCTTTGCCTATGGCATCCATCAGTCCTATATTTTGGAAATTAGGGCAAATGTTTTGGTAAGTTCACTTTGTGACGAAAATAAATATTTGTATTAGGAGTAAAAGGATGCTGGTTTTGATTAGAGGGAGAGAAGTACCACTATTGTACAAACATAAAAATCTGAAAGATACGAGATCTGTTGAGGTGGGATTTTGTTTTCTCCCCCGCAAAGCGAATTTTTTTTTTCCCCGCTGGAACTATTCCGATGTCCTTTTTCGAATCATCAATTGATGACGACGATAATACACCCTCTTCTTCACTATTGTCCTCTTTATATTCTGCGGTTTTGATCAACATTGGATAAGTGTGAGAATTAGCCTTATTTTTCGTTAAAAAAATTTGATATTTCCATTATTTTTCCCATTCCGCACTCCTTTTTACCTGCAGAAAAAAAAAAAATAATAAATGGGAAAATAATGAAACCGATTACAATCCTGCTGGGAGCTCCAAGGGTACAAAAATTTAAATATCACAACAATCATTACTTTTTTTTTTCTTTTTCCTCCTCATCTTCCATACGTTATTTTGCAAAAAAGATAGACAGTAGCACGCCAACCCTTTCATTGCAGGGAACATATTGAAAAGAAATGTTTTTACGTAAACTTAGGAAGACCCCTCTCCTTTTCCTCAGCACCCGGTAAACAAAGAAATATTAAATTTTGCATGTGTATACAAACAGCAAAACTGCATTGTCCGGTCAACAGCTTCCCCGGGAGTCGGGATCTAAACAAAAACGGTCACTCCCTTAGGTTCATCCCTAACCCTTTCTTAAGGATGAAGTCTTATTGGAATATTTGCTTTGACTTTTCAATAAAATCTTTTTTTTTTTTCGTTGCGCAAACCAAGATCGATTCTACGATTATCATGACAATGGGAAAAAGTTTGACCAGTTCAATTGCTCCTTCCTATTATTATTACAAATTTTAATAGCAGAAAGCGATGTTACATTTAATTTGCATTACATTTTAAAATAACCAAACTCTGAGGGGTGGAACTATTGTGTAAACGGAATTAATGCGGAGTTACTCTTGTTTTTCTAAGGCATTTCGTTCTTGTTGTTGTTTCGCGTATGTTTTCATCCCCGGATTTTCAGCTTGAGATTTTTTTTTTTTTGGATTTTCTTTGCATTAGTTCGGACGGCGGGAAAAACTGTCGCTGCTTTTTCTATTCTTTTGTCGGTCAAATTAACGAGGCGAGCTCAACATTTTTCAAAATAAGCGGTCTGAATTAACCGAATAAATAAACACGACTTTGTTATGGTTTCTTTGACAATAATTTTGATTCTTTTTAAAAATTCTAATAAAATATCCACTAATTTACTGTTTTGACCGGGAACCTGGCAAAACCATGATGTTTCAAAATCCCGATCGGTTTATTTAATTTTTTAATTAAATAATTTTAAATTAATTTTGATTTCGTGGCTTTGAAAATGAAGCGAAATTATGAATAATTGCAATTTTCAAAACTTCGAAGAAATCGGGATTTTGCAAATTTTAATTTTAATTTTCTAAAAATTATTTAAAAAATAACTTTAATCTTGAAAATCCACGAAAAGTTCGGAAATACAGAAAATAAAGAAAAACAAGTTCCGAGATTAAAGTTATTTTTTGATTTTCGTGGATTTTCAAGATTAAAAGCCATTTTTTTCATAATTAAAAAAAAAAAAAAACCGAAATCATAAACGGGTCATTCTTGAAAAAAGTGACAAATCGTGTCCCTAGATCTTTTTTTAAAATTGTTCCATAAAAGTTGATTTTCGAACCACCCTAAAGAGAAGGAAGAAGAAGAAGAAGGCTTGGATACTTGGAAAGATAAGGTAGTTATCTTTCCTGGCTTTCCCGGTAAAATCCAACACCTATGTAAAGGTGCCCCATTTAACCTAATTGCCAAAAATTAGGAGGTAAACGTATTTGGAAAAAAAGCAGTTGAATTTGCTGGCAAGAGTAATGAATCATAACAAATCCAAGACGAGGAGATACATGATGCGAGAACCCTTTATTTTTAGATAATTTTTTGCCCAACATGAATCCAGTCTTGATAAAATTTCCAATGCTGCCGAATATTGAACGACATCAAATCCGCCACAAGTTCAATCTTGTTGAGCGTAGCTCAACATTCCAATTGGTTTTTCCCAAGACTAATGAAAACTTGATTCAATTAAATATTTTTACCAGGGCGATCATAAAATGATTTGTTGGAGATATCAGACTATAAAAATGAAGAGATCCTTGAATTAAATAGCTTAAAATTATTTGAATGCAATACGTTATCAGGATAAACCGAAAAATTTTTTCGATAAAATATTTATTTTTTTATTACTTGAAACTCTTAGTTTAAACCAATCATTTCTATTAAGTAATATCAATTATTACTTCTTCTGACTTACTAATTTTATAATTAAGTAATAATACCAATAACTAAGGACTGAACAAAAGGATGACTCTAAGTGCAAAAAAAAGAAAAAATAATAGCCCTGTGACAGAAACAAAATGTTTTTTGGAATTTTCTTGCAGTAGGTCTCCTAGAAGGTTGCCCGGTCTGCATATCGAAAATATAAGGAATCAACTTTTTTTTCCGTAAACAAACAAGAAACGTGTGGTATATGCCAATCATTTCGAGTAGACACTTGGTCTGCAGTTCAGTGTTAAATTTCATTGCCGCGAATCCCCATGTGAAAAAACAATCGGTCATTTTGGCACTGCTTTCGGCTTTTCCCCGGTCTGCATAAACAAAACCCCATTCAAAAAGGATTAAATAAACCTGAAACAAAGTTATCGAAACATGTCAAATGAAGAGAGGAACGGAATTAGAAAAAAAAAAGCATATTGAATTCGCACGTGAGCAAACATGGCGCACACGTTTCTTGCAAAAACAATTGACACTCGCCTCGACCACTACTTGTAAAAAAACATTTTTTTTTTTTTTTCGTTTGTCATTCAAAAAATGTATTGGAGAAAATCATCTTGTGGCAAACGAAAAATAAAAGGAAAAAAAAAATAACAATTGTGAATAAATCGAGTTTTCCATGTCGGGTTCTTTGTATAAGCAGTAATAACATCCATTTTACTGCCAGGTTAAAAAAAAATAAAAGAGCAAAAACATAGAAACCATAAATCATGTGAACACAATGATATAGTTCTGCAGCTTCCTCATCCGACCATCATGTAACCCATATATTTATAAATATTTCCATTGAAAACCCCATGTAAATCGTGCGGTGATTTTTTAGGGAAACGAAGAGCGCTCCTTCGGTTCGATCGTCTCCACGAAAAAAAAAATTAAGTTCGATCTTAAATTTCTTTAATTTAAGAAAATAAAGCCTCCTCGTAGTATTTCAAGTCATCCGTGAACGCTTCATCTTTTTCCTTAAGAACCCCGAAATGAAACGAACAAACATTCGATCGGAAAGTAAACCACAATCGGAAAAAGCAAACCCCGGGGCGTAAGCTAAGCATCCTTTTCCAAAAGCAATCTATTTCATTTGTTTTGATTGATTGATTGCTAATGAGAAAACGCAGATGAAGTCGGGATCAAACACAATCGACTTAAAAAAAAAGACTTCACCATCTGCGCACACGATCGGGGAAAGACAACTCACGACTTGGAAGTTATGTTAATTCGACAAAACTGTTAAATGGGCATTTCATAATTCGGAAATCAATAAATTTTAAGTTATGTCTCAATCGATGAAGGGGATGACAACCCAGGTATACGAAAAGAACCGCAAATGATTTTCACACCGGCGTTTTTAGTGATTTATTGATCGTGATTCGGTTCCGTTTTTTCTTTTTTTAAAACATCCAGCTTGTTATTTTGTGATTCTGACTTTGTGGAGGATAACCAAAGTGCCGAGGCAGTTTCTTATGGAGGATTTCAGTGTGGCGTAAGCCGAGTAGGATGTGACGTCATATTAGTGAATTGAAAACACTAAAAAACAACGATAAATTGATCGAAACTTAATAAACTTAACATAAAATGACGTATCTCATAATTCTATACTTAGCTTATGAACGTACGCTTCGACCAATCAGAATGAAGATATAAGCTAAATGTAGGGACGTCACGAAGGATTTAGTAGGGGCAGGGGGTGTGAATTGGTGTGTGTGACCCACACCCCCTGTGTGTGCCAATTAAAAGAAAATTTTTTCCGACTAAACGACTAAATATTTTTGGCGACGTTTTTTAATTTTCTTTATGAAAATCCACAAATTGCTTGGCATTGCTTCGGGTTTACGAAGATTCACGTCTACAGCTACAACCAATCTCATTTTTCATCAAATTCTCACAATTCGACGAATTCAAAACCCCCACCGGTTGCTCAATCCAGCACAAATGCTCCTCAAGATGTGTTTACCGCTTACAATTTTCATCGGCTGCCTCCAAAGGACACACAGCGCAATGACAAATCTTTTCCCATTGTCCCCGAACAACATTAATTCAAATCTACTGACTCACCGTAGATTTCGTTCCAACTCTAAAAATCAAAAATCCATGCCGGTTTCTCAGCATCCGAAAAACGGGGAAACAATAAAGCCGTATGTGGGGAAAAACTGCAAAGTGCCGAACCTTAGCGAATCGATTCATCGCACACGAAAATATTTAATTCCATTGTATGCTCCGAGTTTTGTCAACACCACAAAGCCAGTTTATCTAGGTAACCTGAGTTTTTGCGGCTTGACATTTTCGGTAATTTGACGACTTTATTTAGTGTTTCTCTCTCCTATTCTTCACGTTTAATTCGATTACTGCCTCTGTTATTTCACTTGTTTAACAATAACAATCGTCTTCCATTTCCTTTTTTTATTTTCTATGTAAGGACGTTTTTTTCTTTTTTTTAGGGAGTTGCCTTACTATTTGTATTTTTTTTTGCCGACTCTTATTGAATCTTCGTTATCTTTGTAGAAAGATTTTTTTTTTTTTTTTTTTTTTTTTTATGAGGATGTGAATATTTATTTTTTGGAATAGGGTCACCGAAATACGAACTGTCGTAAAAATTTCATAATAATGACATCAGCAACTCTTCCTTTTTATACACAGTACAATGAAAAAAAAAAAAAAAAACGTTCCAGTTAAGCAAGTTTGTAATGTAATATCCTTTTTACATCCTCTAAATAAATTGATTACTCAATTCGATAAAAATCATTTACAAACAATACTATTTAAATCCTATCAAACGCGAAAAAGGTCGGGTTTTAAAAATTTTTTAACCGATTTTGGATGAGCTGATTGTGACCAGGTTTCTGTGGCACTGGAAAAAAAAAAAAGAATTTTTGCTAATCACGGCTTGTTGGCGTTACTGACGGAGCAGCCCATTCAAATTTTACTCAGCTCGCCCCTACAAATATCAGGCTAAAAACCAGGATATTTCCTGATAGCCAGAATTTATCAGGATATTTCCCAAAAACCAGAATTCTTCCAACAGTTTGACCATCTTGGTTAAAGGAGCAATTGCTCCAAAATCAATAAATTTTTATAAACTCTTGTTCATTACTATTATTTTCTCGTTCCTAAATATTTACTGATTCATATTTTTATTGGGTTAACAGGTTCCCAAAAAATACGAATCAATAAATTATTATTACTTAAAATAATTTTTTGATAGTGAATGTCAAAGTGGTGACAGACTGGTGACAGGCCGAAATTTTAGGATAAAACATTTTGCAGTAATATGTTAACATCACATGTTGCTCAACATGTTGCAACGTTAGAAACATGCTGTTCAACATGTAGCGTTAAAAACATGTTGTAGCTTTTGAAACTTGTTGTTCAACATATTGCAGCATTAGAAACATGTTGAGCAACATTTAAAAATTTTACTTTTCATTTTTCAGTGTTGGGCAACATGTTTTTACCCTGCAACAAGTTGAGCAGCATGTTGTCTCAACATGTTGCTGCAACATGTTTTAGCTGGAAATTTCGGTCGACCAAATTTTGAAAAAAGATGATGTCACTGTCAGTTTGACAACCACTAAATCAGAGGATTTACGGGGAGGCTTCATTATAGATTTAAAAATTCGGCGAAACCGAATTCGCTTTCCCACAAATTCCCGGTCTAGCTACGGCCCTGTAACTCCCCATTGAAAAAAACAAATTCATAACATATCGCCTAACATCCCGAAAAAAGAAAATAACAAACTAGAAATCATCAAAAATTTATCATGAGGAAAATCAGAGCAAGACAAGAGTAAACCCTTGATCAAAATCAGTCTTGTTGTCTCGAACCAATTTGTATTTACGTGTAATACGATATTTTATTTGCTCCAGTTGTCATTTGCATGTTATTGCATGAATTTCAATATTTATATCTACAACAGCCCTCCTATTTTTCGTACTCGTTATCTCGCATCTCGATTGTAGTAAAAATTTTTCCTTTCTGGGAACGATATCCATTTTTTCTTCCTTAATTTCAATAGCATTTGCCAACCCGAAATTTTTATCTACATAAATTATTCATCTGTCAGCGGCAAAAAAAAAAAAAGAAAACCAAAAAAAAAAAAATATATGATAAAGGTAATGTTCGATGTGTATAGCTATGGCCCAGCATGACCGTTACTGCAATGGAAACCGCAGGACTGTATACGGTCTACGAAATGGAATTTTGATAATACTTATAATTGGACCCCACATGTCGGATTCCAAGTTTATAACTATTGTTTAATTCATCTAAGTGAGCGTTACAATGAGTAATTACTGTTAATGTGAATGTCAACAGCATAAAAAAAGGCATTCTTTTCATTTTTTTTAATCGGTGAAATCAAAGAAAAATAGAACTGATATATCTTCTAATGTTGTAGTGTCATGAATAATTGTTTTTTTTTTTCTTCTTCGATGATTGAGGCGTTAGACTAATTTTACACTTAAAAAGGGCTTGTTATGGAAAGAGTTTAAGAAGGGCGGTATGCTTTAATGACTGTGATGTAAATTAGCACGAATGAGGTCTATGCATGAAAACGAGTTTGTTGAGGTCAACAACGACAGGCAACAGGATTTTGAACGAAAAATTCGGCTGTCTTGCAATTTATATAGTGAAAATCAATAGCGACAGGATAACAGGATAAGCATCGATACCCTTTTAGGTGGCAGTGCACAGTCACAGAAACTTTCGTACTTTTAAAATTCAGCAAGAAATTTTGTACTTTTAGAAGAAGTGGGATTAAATGAATATATTCAGAAACCTGTAATATAGGCTTCGTGCATATATGAACCGTGGCGCTCTTAGCGGTCTGAATCGGAACTAATGTCATGTATGTAAACATGGGTTATAAATGGAGTTATTGAGTATTTTTATATTTAAAACATTATTTTGCTTTGAAGTTTTTTTTCGTGATGTCTAAGAGAAGTGGAAAAGATTTTTGCTGTGTTGTTGGGTGCCACAACAGTTATTTCAACACAAAAGATGTAGCTTTTTATAGGTTTCCGAACAGACCTTGGGAAGCTAGTCGGAGAGGAAAATGGATTTCTGCTGTAAGACGAATGAAGTGAATACTTTTGTTGAGTCGGTTATCAACTTAACCCTTTTACGAAAAATCACCGAAAACTTAAAAAGGAGTTCCTCAAATCCGGTCTTAACCAAGTCTGAAGCTCCACTCTTAAGGGGCTCTGTAATTTTCCGAAAAATATTCCAAAAATCTGTTCTTGATTAAATATATTTGGGAGTGACTGGGTAGGTAGGTGGTATAAGCGGTAGTGATTTTCACAGACATCAAACTATATATTTGCTAAATGAATACATTTTCGGAGACTAAGTGGGTTCTGGAGTTTTGATCCTAAAATCCACGAGAGTTTGAGGTAAGTTGTAAGTCGGAGCCAGCTGAGTGTTGAATGAGATTACGTCTTCCTTTTTCTTTTCTTAACTCACTTCACTGCTCTGCTTTTAGAATCATCACTATTTTCACATAAACTAATTTCATTCAATAATTTATACCTCGCTTTCCCGTTTTTTCTTCACTAAAACTAATTTCACTTTAAGGTAATATCCAACTGTCACTATCCAAGCGGCCCTAAGACAGACCGGTGCAAATCTGAAGATTTGGTCCGTGTCCGTAGCCAGACAGACTTGGTGACCCCCCCCCCCCGGAGTAAATTGGCTAAACATGACAGATAAAGGGAATGAAGGCTTGTTGCCCCTCTTAACAAGCCCATCTGTCCACCCAGTCTCTTCGTTCTGGTTACGGGCCCGATTTGGTCAGCCGGCAACTTCGTTTAACTCCTTCGCTGAGCCGGCTTACACCTGCGTACAAGCCCAGTTAAACCGCTACGCATTTGCGTTAGCCTAATTAGCAGTGGATAAGCCTGGAAGCAGTGGCGTAAAAAATCAGGAGCAGTGAAAATGGATTTTCATTAAAAGGCCGCCTTCGGAAAAGGTCAACGAGGATTTTACAAAAAAAAAAAAAAAATTTCTTAATTTCTTCTGTTTTTGTTTTAGTTTTACTGTAATTTTTTTCTGATTCTGGTCTTCGTTCTGGATTCTTAGCCACTGAAGCTGCTTGACCAAAGGTTTGCTCAAGCTCGGGAACTGCAAATCATGAAGTTTGATGCCTATTCATTCACTATTTCTTCTAAAAATTTAAAATTTAAAATTAAAATTAAAAGTTAAAATTTCAATTTAAATGTCTTACGGCTTTGAAATCCACACGGTCAAAGCCAAATAATACCATTTCAATTTTTTACATTGAATCCAATGATTACCCAATTTTTTCGTTTACTGAAAATAGTTGAGATTTTGGGTGTCAAATTCCCGATCACATTTTGAAAAAAAAAAAAAAAAAAAAAAAAAAACGGGAACCCACTGCAGTACTGGTTAAATACCATTATTGCGATTGTAATATGACCACGTTGTTTATTGTAGAAACACAACACAAAAGAAACAGTATTCGATACATTTTGACAGCATCGTTTATAATCAAAAAAAAAATGAGGGGTGGCCACAATCAGTGATCTACATTAGCCTTGCTGCATGTTTCTTTTCTATCACAAAAAAATTTAAAACTCAAATACAGCACCGATTTTTAATTGGCCTTCTTCGTTTTCCGCACCCTTCTTCATTTTTATTACATTAAAAAAAAAAAAACCGTGCAATTATCATCAAAAAAGATTTTTGTATACTCCTTGGAAAAGCATTAATGAATTTACCTCACCCAAAAAAAAAAAGAAAAAAAAACTAAAGATATAAAACAAGCAGCTACCCCTCGGCTTTATTATAAAAAGCCACCCCTCCGTTCACCTGGGTATATGTTTGTTTAACAAATTTTAAAAAGGCAAGCTAACTAAATACCGGAAAAAATTGAAACATTATTGTAAAATAACGGTAATGTTGAATTGCGTTGTCAAAAAAATATGATTTTTGATTATGATTTCTAAATAAAGAAAAACAAGGGGATTCAGGATTATGTTATTTTTTAAAGAAAAAAAAAGCTAACCTGATTTGCCACATGTGTCGAAAATAGTCAAAAGCATGAATCGAAGCAGAAAAACATGGTCATAAACTACCGTGTAAATAATTTGCTCCTTACGACTTTATGCTTATGGCCTGTTTATCAATGAGCCCTAACAATATTTCGGTAACAATCGCTACTTGATTATGGCCCTATTGTCTGCGGTTCCAAATGGAAAGTTTATCGCTTTCCGATAATTAATTACAAACCACTTTGGTATGACGTGATTGATCGGTTGCGTTAAAACCATTGTCACTATCTTCTTGACGTCGCATTCTTATTCCGCGGGATGCCTCCTTGTAAAAGAATAGATCCGCGGAACATTGTGATGTTTAAATAAAATAATAAAATAATAAAAAAAAAGAAGAATATTCATTAGTATCAGTCACCCTAAATAATACCAGCTGAATTGTGCCAAGAATACAACATAATTAACGTAGTGGCTGACAGTCCATGTGTACACCGTAACCGAATGGAACAATCGAAGATCAAATTTGCATAATTTTTACGGTTGACTTTGTCAACCATATTCATAAATAAATTGTGTGTGTTAGAGTTTTCTCTCTTCCCTTTTCTTTTTTCTCGATTTAAACCGATTCCCCTCCCCCACTCCATTTTTTTTTTTTTCGTAAATAATCGAACCTTTGTTTACCCATCAACAGACAAGCAATAAATCCTCATTTCAGTTGGACGATCGCCTCCCCTAAACGCGAAAATAAAATAAAAAAACGGGATGAATCGGAGGGAGGGATGGTGTAAAAAATCTCAATTCATCCTTCGGAAAAGTTAAGTATTCTAGTAACAAGGGCTAATTATCATGTGATAACGGATTCGAAGTGCATGTTATGGTTGAAAAAATAAAAAGACTTTTCTATGAGGCTAAAAAAAAAGAACGTCCATTTAACCCTCTAATACATGCTTTTATCATGCACACGATTCGAGTCGAGTAGAGTTTCACTCAAAACTCGACTCCACTCGGAGCGACTCGAAAAACTATTATTCAACACTCATTGCGAAAAACTTATTTTTCCTGTTAAAAAAAAAAAAAAAAAAATAAGAAAAAAGAATTGTTCTCTCTAAAGTTTTTTTTCCCCTAAAAAGGAAGTTTTTAAGCTTGGGATTTTCTGCCATGTACTAGTACTGAAAATTATTATAATTATTATTGATTATTTTCTCAGCTACCTCCACACAAGGCCAAGCAATTGAAATGTAATTTTTTTTCTTAAACATTGTTAATAAAGGGCCAGGGTCCCTAAGGCCCACTTTGGGGCTCACTCGGATTTTGTTCATTTTTATGACCCCTATGACTAGTTAAATAACCACCCCCCCCCCCAAAGTGGTTTCGTGTGTCGCTCGTTATTTCTTGAGTTATAGTCTAAAATTAATTTTGTAAACTTTTCTTAAAAGAGATAAGAGATTTTTTCTTAAAAGAAATCAAGAGATTTTTCTTAATTTTGTAAATTTTTCTTTAAAAAGTCTTCGCAAAGTAAATTTACATATTTAAAAAAGTTTTTTTTATTTTTTTTTTTCGTTAAAATTTTTTAAAGTAATTTTTCATTCGGAAAAGGGGGGGGGGAACTTGTGACCTAATTTTATTTTATTTTTTAACTTCCTTTTAAGGAACGCCTTAAAGATCCACAAAACTCGCCGCGTAAGTGAGAGATCTGGTGTTCGAATCCCCCTTTGGCTAGTTTAATTTTTACTCTCGGGTTTGTGGATTTTTAAGGTGTTCTTAAAAGGAAATAAAAAATAAAATAATTTTTCATTACTCATAGTAGGAAAGTACCACTTTCCGCTTCGTATACCATTGCGGAAAGTGAGTTTTTCCGAATAGGGCAAAACAATGTTAAACATGTTTACAGACGACTTTGTTTACTATTTATGAAATCATTTTCTCTGATTTTTCTGAATAATTAATCATTGATTCGTAATGAAAAGTACATTGTTTAACCTAGGAAGGAAAATGAATATCCCCATTGAGGTTTTTTTTTTCAACGGTTAAATAAACCTCGAAGGGAAAATTCATTTTCCTCCCTAGTTTAACAATATACTATTTCATTATTATTTTTTAGATGCGAAACGTGCAGAATTCGAAAAGCGGTTAGCAAGGGCTTGCATTTCGAATTACACGATGGAAAAAAAGACTGATTGGTAGTAAGTAAAAATGTTATTTGTTTACTTTTTTCTTTATTTTTAAGTTCTACACGATATTTATCTTTTCGGTCGAAAGAACTGCAGCATCAGAGCCAGGAAAAAATTGAATTAAGGATCGGACTCTGCAGGAAATGCTACTATGATAAAACAAAAAAAAAAATTGTAATTTTTTTTTTTCCTAAAATATTTCTTAGGGTGCAAATTTACTATGGATGTTGGTCCAACATTCCATTGTGAATTTGCATCCTAAGAAATATTTCTTTGCAGCACACAACACGTCGATAATGTTTTTGAAAAAAAAAAAAAAACTATATTTTCTGTTTAGTAAAAAATTTACTAGTGGCCAAGAGATGTTTACTAATGACCAGTAAAATTTTACGAGCTACTAATTAAAAGACTCAATCAAAATTTGATTGCTCATTATTTTTTTCCGATAAAAAAAATGAAAAAAAGCTCGAGTCTTTACGAAAATTTGCTCGAACTCGAGAACTCGCGAGTTTTGACTTATGATCCTTTATACATGTATGTTCGAAAAATTAGCAATATTTCAAGTCTTTGTCATTGTCCTATCAAGCTTTGCTACTAAACATTGTCTATCATGTGTTATTTTGTCACCTTTCGATACGTTTTGGATTAGTTTGGCGGATTTAGCAACAAATTCAAATAACGATTTAATCATTTCGAGTTATTCGAACAACACGTCGAGCCTCTGTCTTTAACTTGATCTCGAAACTCAACTCGATTCGAAACTCGATCGAGTCAAGACTAGAAATGTGATTTTGAGTAACCCTCAATCCTAAATCCTCAAAAACTCAAGCTCTCCGAGTGACATACAACATTTGAACCGTAAATAAAACGGCTAAAATTATTATAGTTTTGAAAGCTCGATTATTTTGTACTTTCATCTCTAGGCTATTGTAAATGCTGTTTTTTTTTTTTTTTTAAACAGGAAAGAATCAAAAACTATGTCGACGAAAATTATTTTCCTAAGATTTTTTTAAAAACTTTTTCATTCCCCGCAATCACGGAAATTACATCCAACCAAGGCAAACAGAATCAAGTTTCCGAGCTTTCAGTACTAAAGCCGCAAACGTCTTCCCAAGTTTCCCAAAGACCACCAAAGTACAACCGAAGCACACAATTCGAAATAATTTATCTGCACAAGTTTACAACCTGCCCGACCTAAATTTTCGTAAATGGAAGCAAACAGCACTAAATTAGTACCTCTTCTGTCACACTCGTCACCGATCATTTACTTGAAAAAAGAATATAATATCCTGAGCACCGTGAAAAATCAGTGCATTTTTCTCTTTTTTTTTTCTTTCTAAAAATAAAAAAAAAAGTTTTTACCGCGCGGTAGCTTATTGTGATGTTCGTAAAAGTTAATTTACCATTACCTGGAGGATATCTTTTCTCACGTATATACGGCATTCTGGGTGACTCCGAGAGATTGAATTGTTTACAACTGCCCATCCCTGAAGGGGTCGTTTGCTGGGGGTGTGTCTCTATCCAATGACAGATCTATTTTCACTTGTTAAAATGTTTTTTCGGTTTCCTTTTTCGGTAGTTTCCCTTGTTTCCTTTCAATATTTTCAATTTTGACGTAAATGTCCCTCCTCCTTTTTTTATTTTCGTCATAAACAAGAAAATACATATTTTTTTTTTCCTGGCGACCTTTTTCGAATTCCCGGATGCGCTTAAGTTAAACAAGCGAGGAAGACATTTTTTTTCAAATTTATTCAAACAGGATTCCCAACCATCAATTTTGGGAGTCTGCCGGAGTTAAGGTTAATAATACCCAATGAAGATGTTTCGTTTTTCGTAATAAAGGGCGGTTCAAAAAGTAAGGGAGATTCACTTGGAAGAATGCAAAAATGTAACAAAAGTAAAGGGACAGGGCACATGACTTCCTGCATCTTCAGTATTTTCCGATCCCATGGATTAATTAATATGGGTTTGATGGATTAATTAATCCATGGGATCGGAAAATACTGAAGATGCAGTAAGCCATAAGCCCTGTCCCTTTACTTTTGTTACATTTTTGCATTGGATTAATTAATCCATGGAATCGGATTCGCTAATACACAGCTAGCCTCTAACATCTTGTTGTAAGATTTTGCGATTGAAAGTGAACGTATCGCTCGTATGAAATATTAAAGAATTTGTACCAATCTAGTGGAAGATTTTGAAAGACTCAAAGTAATGGAACGTATAATCTCTGGGCTTTAAGCTGTGGGCTAGGGTGGATCGAAAAAAGCGAATTTCGGACTTTGAAAATGCTACAGCGCGGAAAAGCTGTATTTTAGCGTCCAATTTTTTTCAGGTTTTTCGGAAGTCGATTTCTGCTGCCCCCAGAGGACTTTAAGTTTTTCAAAGTCAAATAAAGGCCAAAATAAATTAAAACCTTATTTTGGTGCGAAAGAGTTCATTTCCTTTCGGAAATTTTTCGGAAATTTCAAAAATGAAAGCAGTTTTACAGAAATTGAAGCCATTTTTTATTTATAAGCAAAAAACGGCTGTTATTAAACTTCCTATACCTCTTTCGGCTCATATATGAAAAATGGCTCCAATTACTATAAAACTGACTCTATTTTTGAAATTTCCTGAAAATTTCCGATAGGACACGAACTTTTTCGCACCAAAATACGGTTCTAATTTTTCCAGCCCTTATGGGACATCGAAATCCTTTAGGCCTCTGGGAGCAGTAGAAATCGGCCTCC